>JAGSMT010000132.1:0-614677 GCA_029286875.1 Lamproptera curius | reverse complement strand
AATATGAATGAACTTGACAGATAATGTCGAAAATCTGTTGTGAAAAACAGTTTTATAAATTGTACTCTATTATACATAAAATAAAATTGTCTATATATTATTTATTTAAATTTGAAAGGAAAACAGTTCATGTATGAATTTAATAATTTTAACTGTTAGAAAATGATTTATGGATTTAGCATTTATATACATTTTAAATTCCGAGTTAAACACTTTCCAGCGCTGGTATAGTAGTACCATGACTGGAAAATGTTATATAGTGTTTATAATTTAAAGATAAACGAAAATCGTAATCAATTTTGTTAATAATATAATATTGCGCATTTTCACTGTGTTAGTCATCATTAGGTATAGGTATGAGGTCTCCAAAAGAATTAAATATCCAGCAAAAGTAAAAAGGATTCCGGTTTGTTAGTAGATAATTATAATTAAATAAATGTAAAAAGAAACTTTTTGCATTTGACTGAGATTTTAAAGCAAATAATTACAAATATTTTGTTTGTACAAATGGTGACCATAATGGCCAAAACTAATTCTAAAAGTTAACTTGAAATATTATTTAACTATTAGGATTACAAATTAACGCACACATTTCAAGTGAAATCTAAAGCAAATATATAAACAAGTATGATAATATCTTTACCATTTAGAAGCATGGATCAAAAAGTTTGCTTAAAGGTTGTAAGCAAGAACTTACACCAAAGCTTAGGACAAGGTTTTTTTTTCGAAAAAAAAATAGACAACGTAAAAGTAAAATAAAATCTAAATTTTTTGTTTAAGAATTTATAAAGAAAAGCCTTTAATGTAACACCAAAACAAAAATTAAAAAAATCCTTACTTTAATTAATTAGTTGATATGTAAAACATTTAGTATTGATAATAATTAAATTTTGTAACGTTACAAAATAATAAATCGATGTTTTTTTTTCAAAAAATAACACTCCTTAGTTAAAAAAGTATAAATATGACATTACTGACAGGCAATCGATAATAACCGACGATTGACCGATAAGCATAAAAAACAACACAAATGATAATTGCCGAATCAATTAAATGCTTTAGGCAAACAAATCAAATTGTCCTCAATTGTTACCACACCAGAAAGTATGGTTCAGACACGCGACTTTATTCAAGGTTAGACGATGATCGAATATATTTTAATACAACAAAATGGTATCCCTTACCTTAAATGCGAGGTAAACAGCCGCTAACAGTGTAAGTTATAATGATTTCAGTGACAAAAATGTTACATAAGCACAGGTCTCATGACAGTTTCAATCCGCAACCGTGTTAGATGAAAAATCGAGTCTCTATCGATTTTGTAAGCGTTGTTACAGCATAGCCGGCGTGACACGTACAGTATGTACGGAATGTATACTTCACTTTTTTTTGGACGCCGCCTGTTACGATATTATCGATGTTGCGGCCCACTGCCTACATTTATTTCGGCCGGATCTTCGCCCCTCAAAAATCCAGTTGGTGGCTGGCAGCTGTCAAGATGGTCGAGACCTTCGACATGGGAACATTGTGACTGCGTTCGGAAATTGAACAATGAGAAAAAGTTGGAGAAATAAAAAAAACATCAATATAGTTTATATATTATATTCTTAAATGCAAACTTTTTTTTCAGTTTGTATAAATATTATAGTTAAATTTAATAGTTTTTTTTAGTAACGTCTTTTCTTTCTAGTGCCTTCTATGTTCATCAATATTTTGGTATTATATTTGAAAGTTTATGCAATGCAAATGCAACGGATAAAAGGTAACGGTGCTTTTTTTTACGTGTAACCTAAACTTACCCATATTTGTAGGCAGAATGGGTTATATCGGAATTGTACCGACTTTAATCATCACCTAAAAGGTCATAAAACATTTTTGCAGCCTTCGTACCCGCTAACGCGTGCCGCGGAGATAGTCCTGTCTCCTGCCGCTGTCTATTACGGCACTAGCGTTCTCTCTGTCTACAATTGTCTCACTTAGGACCAAGATTTATGATCTTGAAGGACAACCTACTAATCTACAGCCGAAGCCCTCGGTCTAAAGCTCCGCCACTACCCGTTTTGGGATAGCGAGAGATCAATGACACCATACCAAAAGTTTACTACTCCCCCGACCTGTCTCTCTAACGTATTTGCGGTACGATACAAGAGGACAGCCAAACAAAATTCTGTCGTCCGTGAATTCGGCTTTCGGAACACATACAAATTTTAATGCAACCCTTGCAAACCTCTGAGCCGCCTGCAATTCCATACTTACCGGTTGACAAGTTACTTATTACAATTGTGGAGATTCCACAATTACAATCTGCGTTCACGGAATCTTTACGTAATGTTTTCATTAAAAATGCAATTTTAACTTTACTCTCGCTATACATATTTGAAAATATTATGTACGCGCGTCAAAATATTCATATGCTTGCTAAAAAAGATATTAGGCTAATAGCTAATAAGATATCAGGGGTCGAATTTAGCCCCTAAAGCTACCCAGACTTAGACTGACCCGAACCAAAAAATCTTTAATGTATAATAGTATTAGAATTTATAATAAATTAAATGACTGCCAAACGCATCTCAGTGAATCGAGCTTCGTAAAGATGTCAAAACAACGCTTATTAAATAGTCTACTATTCTGTTATAAATTATATTGAGGACAAAGATGTGTAGTAGTTTATATTCTATCAAATCCCCTGGTAACTTAAAAAAATAGGTATTGGTCAAATTTTGTAAATACTAATATTTAAAAAAAAAAGACCGCAGAGTTTCTTGCCGGTTCTTTTCTGGACGGGTCTGAGTTTATGAACCAGTGGTAAATGAAAAATATTTGACGTTTAGAAGTTCTCAGTAGAGCCTAAATTGAATAAATAATTTTGACTTTGACTCTGAATTATGACAAAGTGTGAATTTGTCGGAGGACAGGTGACGGTAATCCGAGGCCCTGTCCTTTTTTGGGGCTCGGAACGGGCCACCTGAGGACACCCACATCATCCTTTGCGGCGTCCGGGTCGACTTCAAACCGACAATGACATATCTTGCCTAGTCCTAGACCACCGATGGAGCTTTTGCGCTATTTGCGCTTCACGCCCAGAGTAGCGGCTGCTCTTTTTCTTGCGCGAGAGACAGGTTTCGGGCTGCAGGCCAGCCCCAGAAGAAATAAGGGCGCAGAGATGAATTGCGTCTCCCATGCTGTACAGGAATGGGCTGCAGCTAGAGCACCCAGCGCGGCTGTCGAATGGTGGAGGCCATACACCCAGTTCTAAAGTGGTGGCTAGAAAGAGGACACGGTTCCCTAACATGGCTGTTTCGGGAGGCACCTGTGCCGCGTGACCGGGAGGGAGCCGACGGAAGAGTGCCCAGACTAGGTTGAGCAACACCGAGAGATGCGTAGTGTCGTAGGGCTCGACCTTTCGCTTTCTGCCTTAGTGCGAAGGATGTTAGAGAGCGAAAGGTTGTGGGGCACTTTCCTTGCGTTCTGCGAGGACGTGATGGCCCGGAAGGAAGCCGCGGAAAGAGACAGGGAGGCCTACAGCGCACTGGCTATCCTTAGAAGACGGCCAGGGCGCCGAAGAGTGGCGTACGCGCGCAACCTTCCCACCTGACACTGAGCCCCTTGGTAGCTGGCAAGAGGATGTTTGCCACCCAGAGAAGGGCTCAAGAGACGGTCCGGGTGTCCCGACACACCCGAAAAGAAGAGGCCCGCGAGGGTCACATGGCGCCGGGGTCGCCGATGAATGTCGCCTGTGCGCCCATGATCCCGGCTACAGCGACATGAGAAAGGAGCAACCAAATAAGGGGAGCCCCACATATCCCTGCTGGCCTCTGGCGGCGGGGAATCCGTAAGCTGGATTTTTCACAAAGAAAAAAAAAGAAAGGGCAGGTAATGGTTAAAACCGAGACATCTCTTTCGGGATATCTGCAGTACAAAAAATAACGTTAAGAATTTTGCGCACCAACAGTTTTAAATAATCACTCGTTTAAATAAGTACTCGTTACTTTTGCAATGTATTGATACTCGTTACTTCAGATATCTCAGCCTGTTGCCTAGAATATTTATATTCATATCTCGTACGCACACATCATTAAACGTTTTCAGAAACTAACAATTAACAAACATAAACCACAAAGTTTTCTTACCAATTAATATAACCATCATTTTTTATTATAATAATAATAAACTTTGTTTCTAGTAAAATGTAATTTTTTGCCACTAAAGTAAAAAAAAATTTCGCAACTATAGTTTTAAAGTAAGCAAGCAACTGGCTAAAACAATAGCACTTGCCCTATTGTGAAGTTAAACAGTCGTAGCTAGTTCGAAACGAACGAGTAACGCATATATTAGTTATGTTTCGTTATTCGTTACATAGTGTCGATATTTTAACTTAATAATTCGATAACATATGGCTCGCATATAGCATTATCCTACCTACCTACTGCTGACTTGAAGGCAGATGCTGTGGCGAAAAAATTACATGAATACCATCATAGCCTAGTGGATTGGGCGTGTGCTTTAGAAAACGATGGTTGTGGGTTCAATGCCAATTCTATTATATACGTACATGATAATGTGAACAGTGAACACAAGCTGATTAGCTTGTGTTCACTGCTAGACATAGGCACCCCTTGCTTCCTCCATTAGGGGGTTTCTAGACTGTATCCCGCCACGTTGGTCCAATGCGGGTTGGTGGTTGGACCAACTTTTTACATGCCCGTCCGACGCATGGATCATCTTACTTTACAGACAATTGGGTGATCGCTCCAAATTGTCCTAACCAACAAGGAAACAACAATGAAATTTTGTGGAGTCCCCGCAGGATTCGATTCCATGACCTTCGGTTTCTAAAGCAAACGCCCTTACCACTAGGCTGTGGAGGCAGTTGCCTATAACCCACTAACCACTAACTATATCATCCGAATATTTTATCCCACCCAAATAATTAATGGAATTTAAGTAAACACGTTTTTATTGATTGACAGCTGCCATGTTTATTCGCTAAGCGAAATTCATCCAATGAGCTAATTAGTTGAGCTAATTACCGGTAGTAGGTCCCTTGTTTACAGAAGACCGTCTGGGTGGGTACCACCGCGGTGCCTAGTTCTACCGCAAAGCATTAGTGTGAAAACACTACTGTGTTCCGATTTGAAGGGCACCGTAGCCAGCGTATTTACTGGGTAAACGAGACTTAACATACTATGTCTCACGGTAGGCAGCGCGTTGGTGATATCTGTATTGCCAATGTTTATGGGCGTCGGTGACCACTTTCCATCAGGTGGCCCCGATTGCGCGTCTGCCTGCGTATACAATAAAAAAAAATTAGTCTTTAACCAATAAGACTGCCTGATATTCTGGTGCCAATGAAGTTTCTTTTTGGTTCTTTTATATATTAAAAAATAGAACCTTAACGTACAAAAGAACAGACATTTTACATTATATTGATTACCGATTAATTTTGCCTAATTTTGCTAATTCTTAAAGTGTAGCTATACAATTGTTGTAATTTGAAAAAAACTATAGATGAGGAGGATAATCTTCTCATTAGAGAGGGAACAATACAAGTAATAAATCATAAAATTAAAAAAAAAAACCAAAAACCGACTTCAAAACAAAAAACTAAATTAGAAACAATTCAAACATTTGGATAGCGGCGGTTTATGACAAATTTGCTCCCCCGTCCAAAATCCCTCTTCACCCTTCCCCCCCCCCCCTTTCGATCCTCACCTGATTTACAGACGGTCTTTAGCCAATGAAAGATTCCGTCGAGTATCGTTAATTTCCTCCTAAGATTTGAAGAGTTCAGTCGCTTTTTCATAGATCCGCCATCGAATTACATTCTTTTCAATAAATAAACCAAAACGATCCATCGAAATCGATAGGCGTGATATTAGGCTATGAATTGTCCATTTGTTGAACACATACTAATTATAATACATAATGTAAATTTCAGACTTATTCAGTTTTTTCATGGATGCCACTGTCAGAACTGGACCAAATTGCTATGGGACCAGAGACGGGAATAACCAGCTTTCAAATAAAATAAAACATCCAAATCGGTTCACCAAGGCGAATGTTTCTAAGGTAACAAACAAATAAAATACAGACGAACTGAGAACCTCCACCTTTCTTGAAGTCGTTTAAAAACAAGTAATAACTCGATACTTTCCATACGATACGAACGACTAACTACTTTTGGTATCGATTCTCTAACGAAGTAACGAGTTGGTATCAGTCCCAAGTATTTATATCGGTCAGAAATATTTGTATCTTTCAATAATTACTTTGTCATTGTAATTTAAGAATACTGACAAACTTAAATTATTTACGCTAATCTTAATTTAGCCTACGTTTTAAATGTCATTCCATCAAAACTAAGTAATGTATTTTTTTGGTCTCTGGTAAAAGCTAACGAAATAACGTTAACTTTGGACCAGAAATAATTTCCTTTTCTCTACTGATATACGATTTTTACCTCGCATAAACAATAATAAAGACCATTTAAATACTAGAGTTTCAACACCATTATATTAGGAGGGAAAGATTAGAATTTAGATATAACAAAACGAGCTGGTTTGTAATGCAATATCCTCTGTTTTATTAAAGCAGTATGCCAAAGTTTTGTCAACGCCACAGCATAATTTACAATAATTCAATGTCTTAAGGGATTTTTCCCAGATTGTGGAAAGAGGTAATTATCACACCGATCCACAAATCCGGGAATACCGTCCGAAACCGAATAATCATCCGATTGTTTCAAAAATGATGTCCTTCAACTACCGTAACACGGGAGAAATGAAAACCACCAAAATTTTAAGCATACGGCACGGCTTCCTTCCCTGGGCGGCGGATACCCTCATGCCGGCCGCCCAGGGGATCAGTGTCAGGGGGGGCAACGTTACGCGCGTACGCAACTTTATTCCTTCCGGACGATAAATTCTTCACAGAACGCTATTGATGGCGCTACTCTAACAACCTGCTGCCCACGACACTACGCAGTTCTCGGCGTTGCTCAACCCAGGTTGGCCACTCCTCCAGCGCATGTTGGGCCGTCTCCTCTCCACATACGCCACATTGAGGGGACTCCTCTGTGGGCTCCCTACCGGCCACGCGGCACAGGTACCTCCCGAAACAGTGACCTTTGTTGCACGGAATGTGAGGGAGCCGTGTCCACTTTCCAGCCGCCACTTCAAAACGGGGCGTATATGCGCTGGGTTGCCCCAGCCGCAGCTCCCAATCATGTATAGCAAGTAAAATGGTAGCCAGGTTAAGTTACATTGAAGAGTATGGGTGAGGTTAAGTTAAGTTACATAAGGAGCCCAATTACTTTACACAACAAAGTTCGAGTAATCATCATAGTCCTCCATTAAATGTTATCCAGAGAGATAAGAGACTGGCTGTAGTGAATGAGTACACAATTGTAAACTTTTTTATATAAGTCCCTACAGACTAAATTCGGGCATGAAACGCCTTTGGCCTAATTAAAAAAAAAAAAGAAGTAAAAAAAAAATGTATGCAAATTCCAACTACAGTAACCAAAAAATAAGGCTTAACTAGACCATAAATGAGCGTTGCTTGACTTTTACCCGGAATAATAAAAATACTTTGAGTAACAGCGTAGGGTTTCATAAATAAAAGACGCATCGGTGAAATATAAAATGTATTGCAATAAACAAAAAAACAAGCCGCAGTCAGTTAACACAATCTCACAATACGCGAACACATCACAAACGCACAATCGCGCACACAAACAAAATCAATATAAAGACTAGCATTTTACAACACAATGTGCACATAACAAAAACAACAATTGACACAATATTTTTGGTGAATAATACTTGTTGAAGATATACGCACAATCAATTCAACTAAAATGCGCAGATTATGTTTAGACATTTTCGTCTAACCTATATTTTAAAACGTAACTATTGAATCATATAATAAGTCAACAAAAAACGGCCAAAAAATTAATGTCAATATTAGCCAATTTTGAGATGAACTTTACGTAAACGCCGCGACATGAACAAAGATGGCGGCTGTTCATAAATAAACGAGTTCGCTTCTGTCGACATTAGTGTTCGACATCAGATATTTTACATTTATTTTATCTAAATTGTTGTCAAAATACCTATAGATGTAGTGAGAAATTATTTTCCTTCTGGAAACCACGGATATTTATCGGAATGATGGCACGCGAACTGTCAATGAACCGTATTGAACGAGTGACATTTTCATGTCCATTAATATCAAACTTTCTTGTTTAGTGTCCAAATGTCAAAATTAATTATATCATTGTGTATAGAGATTTATATCCATCAAGCCAAAGACCTGAACTGAGATTTATATGTACTAAAGTTATTTACGAGAGCACCATAAATACGAACTTTTCCGAAAAATTACGAAGGATAATCTCTTCTCACTATATTTATGGCAGCAGACGGACTTCATACATTTAGCGTGATCATCGACTAATTGTCACAAAGAAGTCAAACACTAAAAACAATATCTTCCGAAGTGGCGACTTTGGGAGATAAAACATTGTAATTTGATACAAATATATGAATGTATTACATATATTCATGACTTTTCTAAAAAAAATTTTCATTATTTGTAATGTCACAATGCTAAATAAATATAAATATGTAACCTAATAAATTATACAATTACAAACACATTTATTGCTTGCTAAAATACAAAAACTGCCCTACCATGTTTCTTCTTTGTCCTAAGATTTATATTCCTAAACAAAAATATATGCTTTTTTCTACAGATATGGATAAATATATACATTATTATTATGTTATTATTAAGCATATTTTAATTTAGTTTTTATTTTTGCACTTGTCAACATTCAAATGAAATTAAATATAAAAACAGTATTGCAAATATTATATTGCTTTTAAATGAATTTCTTTTAAGTTATAATGGTCAATATTTAATTTGAAATGATTTCTTTGAATTATTTTCATAAACAGCTCATGATATAAACAAAAAGCTTTTAACCAAAGAAAATATTCATAAGATACATAAATATTTTCTCCATAGTAACTTCACAAAATTATTTATTGTTGAAAAAATAATAAAATACAATTCAAAATATGTTAAATACAAGTAACTGGCAGACTATAGCATTGATCATTGTACTTATAATTTCCTAAAAATATACGATAAAGTTAAATCAATAACTTATATTGCAGTCTTTAAAAATAAATACATTTTAAAAATTAAACATTAATAATGTCACATGTTAAAATAAAATCTCAAACATAAAAGCCAACAACATAAACAAAACTCTATAATAACTCGAGAAATTAAAGAAAATAGTATTTTTAAACAGATTAATAAATATGTATCATATTGAAATAATCCATAATGTTTTTATATAGACCAATAGGTGAATAATTTCTTTTACAGCAATAAATTTCAAGCCATTTTCCCAAGTTATCATGGGGTCACCTTCCTCCGGAACCTGTGCTTACCTAAACAGTTTTTATGCAGAGCGACTGACATCTGACCTCCACAACCCAAAGGGTTTAATGAATTAATGTCTATCTTTAAAGACACATAATATATGCTTATTCCAAACATTTACATAAAGCTAGAAGCCTCAATAATTAAATTTATTATATAATTATAACGCTAGTATAAGCTCAAAATTGTTATTAAAAAATCTTATTCAAACGATATATTCATATTGCTTTTGATATTATTCTATTATAAAGGAATGTACTTTAAAAAATATAATTGTACTTTCAAATAAATAAAACCTCTCATTACAATTGTAAATAAACTCTGTCTGTTAAAGATAAATTAAATTTAAATTAAAAAAAAAAAACCAAGTTATTATATAAATACCATTTTGGTTTCACGATCCAGACTAGAATGAGTGGTAAAATATAATAACAACATTACTCGAGGGTAATTTTAAACATACACTCTAAAAACAACAGTTATGACGGACAAACAAATTTAGTATCCACGGAAATGCATTGCAAATATTGCACAGACAAAAATTTTATATCTATGGAAACGCATTGCAAATTTTCCACAGACAAAATTTTGTATCTATGGAAACGCATAGCAAATGGACAAAAATTTTGTATCTATGGAAACACATTGCAAATTTTCCACAGACGAAAAAGACAATTTTTATCTATGGTGTCAATGTGGTGCTATGTTCAATGTCTATTCAACTTCTTGTACTGTTCGCTTTTCCACGCGTTTCTGATCATCAACCTGAATACGAATAAAAAATACATTATGTATAAAATTTTGAGTTTGTATTATATATTACATTTTTATTTAAAACGAATTTTTAATTTACAAAATTCTAGGTATTTAACAGTTATCCGGTTTGCACATTACAAGCTTTGTTTAGTTTGGGCATGACAGTACTTCAGGTCAACTGCCTCCGTAGCCTAGTGGTATAGGCGTGTGCCTTAGAAACCGGAGGTCGTGGGTTCGAATCCTGCGGGGAGTCAACAAATTTTCATTGTTGTTTCCTAGTTGGTTAGGGCAATTTGGGCCGATCACCCAATTGTCTGAAAAGTAAGATGATCCATGCGTCGGATGGGCATGTAAAAAAGTCGGTCCACCCACCAACCCGCATTGGACCAGCGTGGTGGGATACGGTCCAAAATCCCCCTAATGGAAAGGGGTGTATTAGGGGAGGCCTATGTCCAGCAGTGGACTATGCGATGTGTGAGTACTTTAGGTAAACGTTATCTATTTCGTTATTAGTCAAGAAAAATATTATTTCTGTAGACAGGGCAAACCTTTCGAAACGATACAGTACATTCGGCGCTTTACGATCAAAAATTAGACTTTATGTAGCGTATTAATTAATGTAGCGTCTACGGTGCCCTTCACACCGGAAGACATTAATGTCTACACCACTACTTATTTACGGCAGAAATAGGCACCTGGATGGTACCACCCGGGACCTACCACCTATAATTTTTAGCCAATCTTGAATACAGGAAAACATTATCTGCGGTAACTTCAATTCACTCATATAAAAATCTTGATATTTACTATCTCACAAACAGGTAGTGAGCCTCCTATTAGAGACCAATATAGATTGACAATACACTGGCACTGGTATACTCTTATTATTAATGAATTTAAAATATATAAAAAAAAGTATTGTTTTGTCAAGCTTTCCTTGCAACCCTTAATGATCCGTCTCTTGTAAAAACTGTATATAAATTTGTCCAAGTAAACAATATAAAACTTTAAAAATATTTTAAAATGCAATTTTTTAAAGTATATGTCACTGTTTGTTCCGTCCCTCATAATGTGTCACTAACTTATATCAACTATTTATTCACTAATTGATTGTTTTGTATTTGTCCTGGGTATTTCAGCAGATTAAGTGTAATTGTTCTTTTTACCGTACAATAGTCATTGTGACTGACCAATTCTAGAAACCATTACCTGTTTTTCCAACCTTGACACTGGCAGAATTGCCAAAACACTCTTGGTGGAGCGGTTTTGATAAAAAGAAGAAGAAGAATCTTTTTTGGTTAAAGAAATAACGGAAAGGCAGAAAGCAAACTTACATCAGGCTCCCCTAGCAAGGTGCTCGCTAAATATGGCGCCCTCAACACCCCACGCCAGTACAATTTCTCCAGAGGCCTATTGACAGACCAGCCCGCACACCTGACTCCGAGGGACCTCCAGTACTGCACTTCGCTTCTGTTAACGAGTGATAAAACATACATACATACATAATCAGCCTGTGATAGTCCACTGCTGGACATAGGCCTCCCCTAATACACCCCTATCCATTAGGGGGTTATAGTGATAATGGTGGTAAGAAAAAAAACAATACAAGTCATCAATAAAATAGAAGTAGTGCGTATACACTTGTTCCTGTTTGAAGGCACCGTACTTAGTGTAAGTACTAGTCAAAGTCAAAGTCGAATATCTTTATTCAATATGGAAGCATAACACTTTCTCATTGATAGAAGCCAGATGTTGTGATAGAAGCCTGATATTGTGATAGAAGCCAGATGTTGTGATAGAAGCCAGATGTTGTGATAGAAGCCTGATATTGTGATAGAAGCCAGATGTTGTGATAGAAGCCTAATGTTGTGATAGAAGTTTTGAGCAGAACCGGCGTAAGAAACTCAGTAAGACGGTATATACAACGTTCTTAGTCTTTGCACTTCACATGAGCAGGGCAGGACAACTGCTACTATATTGAAAATTCTCCAAAAATAATGTGTAAATAGTATTGCACAAAATAAACTATAACAATTTCAATTTCAATTTCAAAGCCTTTATTACTAGAAAAGAGATACAACTTAATTATAAAATATATACATTAATGTTTTTTTTTTTTGCACAGCAGTCCTCTTATTCAGCTTGTCTAAGACACAAAGGCCTCCTCCAGGTCTTTCCAAAGTTTTCGATCGCGTGCTAATCGGGGCCACAGGGGGCCAGCAGTTTTTTTAACTTCATCAGACCACCTTCTTAATGGTCTTCCTTTCTTCCTTTTATTGTTGAAGCGTGGCGTCCAGTCTGTGACGATGCTAGTCCACTTTTCCTTCTTTTCTCTAAGCATATGGCCTGTCCATCTCCACTTCTGAGATCTGATTTTTATTACAATATCATCCCATTTTGTTAACTTTCTCAGGTCCACAGCTCTTTTTTTATCTAGTTTGGTGTATCCTAAAATGCTCTCTCCATACTTCTCTGGCAGGAGACAAGTTTTGAGTGTCACTGTGTGGTCGCCCAAGTCTCGCATCCATATGTGAGTATAGGTAGGATACAAGTGTTGAACAATTTGCGTTTTACTGATAGGGGATATTGTTTGTTCTTTAGTACACTTTTTAGTGACCAGAATCTCCTCCAGGCATTTGTAGTCCGTCTTTCTATTTCTTGTTGGATTTGGTGTTTGAATGAAATGATTTGACCTAGGTAAATGTAAGATGTCACATATTCTACTTTTCGCTTTCAAGTGTAAGGGAATTTTACACTGTTGGTCATTATTTTGGTTTTGATTTATTCATGGTTAATCCAGCCTCTCTGCTCTTGCAATTTAGGTCTTGTAATAATTGCAAGGTTTCAGATATCTGCTAGAAGAACTATGTCGTCAGCGAATCTTAAGTTATTTATCTTTTTTCCTTCTATTGCTATGCCCATTTCTTTCCATTCCAACTGTCGAAATATGTCCTCCAATACGGATGTAAATATTTTTGGCGACATTGGATCCCCTTAGCGGACTCCTCTGCTGACTGGGAAGATTTCACCCCTTGTCTCCAGTTTGATTTGCGCTGAACTATTAGTATAGATGTTCCTTATGACTTTGACGTATTTTGATTCAATCCCTTGATTTGTTAGAGCTTTCCAGATGCAGCTATGCTCCAGAGAATCAAAGGACTTATTATAATCTACAAAGGCCAGGTACAAGGGGTAACTATATTCCTGTCGCTTTTCTATTATTTGTTTTAAAGTGTGCATGTGGTCTGATGTGGAGAAACCAGCTCTGAACCCGGCTTGTTCTTTAGGTTGCTCTTTATCTAGTTTTTTTGATATGCGGTGCAGGATGATCTTGGCAAAGACTTTGTAGATGTTGGACATGAGACTAATGGGGCGGTAATTGTTCATATCGTCCTTGTCGCCTTTTTGTGAATTAATATTATGTCACTGTTAGTCCATTGAGCTGGGATGTATTCTGTTTGCAAGATGTTGTTATAAATTAAAGTTAGCGTGGTTACAGTCTTTGGAAGTAAGATTTTTAAAGTTTCATTAGTAATTCTATCAGGACCTGGTGATTTATCGTTTTTTTGCAGTCTAATGGCATGTTCAACCTCACACTTAAGAATGGGAGGGACTTCTTGTTCAACAGGATGAAGTAGGCTTATTTCTTGGGGATCCCAAGTGGAGTATAGTTCTCTGTAGAAGGATGTAGCTGTTTTTAAAATGGATGTTCTTTTTGTTTCTTGTTTTTTATTTTTATTTTAAATTTTTGGTATCCACTCTTTTGACTCTTGTAGTTCTTTTAAAGCTTTTTTAATTCCGCCTGTCTTTGCAATGTGATGATTGATGCAGTCTATTGTTCTCTTGGCTTTGTCCATTTTTAGGCAATCACTAATCTGTTTGCTCAATTTAGTAATTTCTTTCGCTGTGTTTGGATCTTTTTTATTTTTAAATAATTCTCTTCTAGTTTGTAATAATTGTTTTATTGATTCGCTCAAAAAACATGTTTTTTTATTATTTGGAGTATTGTTAGATTTGAATAATTTCTTTATTTCACTGTCATATAATATCTGCGTTGGGTGTTCTTCGTTCTTAGGAGGAATATTTCTCTTTAATTTTGCAGTTGATTGATCACACTTTAAGTTATGGTGATATTGGTAGTGTTTTCTTGTCTTTTGTTTTTTGGACCATAGAGTTGCTCGTATCATTCGATGATTTGTAGAGAAATTGAGCTGGTTTATAACCGTGGCATTTTTAAAGCTCGTAGGTCGGTTAGTTGCTATGTGGTCAATTTCATTTTTGTAGGCACCGTCTGGTGACTGCCATGTCCACTTTTTTGACGGTTTTTTCTTGAAAAGGGTGTTTACGATGGTAAGATTATTTTCTTGACACATATTTATTAGACGTGTACCGTTTTTATTTCTTTTGCCTATTCCATATTCGCCTATGGTGCTTTCTTCACCTTGTCTTTGTTTTCCTATTTTCCCGTTGAAGTCGCCCATGACAATTACATTTTTATCTGCATCCTCAAGAGTCGTAGCTAAGTCTGAGTAGAATGCGTCTTTTGTGGTGTCATCGGCTGCCTCTGTAGGTGCGTATACTTGAATGATAGACCAGGTGTCCTTAAATCCGGGTAGGTTTATTCTTAGTATTGCAATTCTTTCAGAGATGCCCACTAGTTCTTTGATATTTTTTCGGAGCTCTTTTTTTATCATGAAGCCAACACCGTATTGTCCTTTAGTTTCTCCTATGAAGAAGAGTATATAATCGTCAAATTCCTCAATTGTGTTACCCATTCTTCTGACTTCGCTCAAGCCAAGAATGTGCCATTTGATGTGGCGTAGCGCTTCTTTCAGTTCGAGAAGTCTTTCGCTAGACTTCAATGTGAGTACGTTAAGGCTTGCAATATAAATATCCTGTAGTTGTTTTTTGTCGTTTTTCTGTTCAGGTTCAGGTTTAGTATTATCTGGAGGGTAGCGGTCTCGCATCCCCACGGTGACCGCTGTCCGGCTTGGGGATGGTTGTGATTTTTGTAAAAGTTTTCTTAGTAGTTGCTGACTTCAGGGTTCTGCTATGCGGTTTTTGCTATTGTTGTTTGCTGTAGGTGCTGCTTCCTCCTGCTTCTGAGTTTAGACTCTTCTGATGCTTTGGTGCACTGGTTTTGTAAAGTTTAGCTAGGAGCTAGAATGCTTTGTCCACCGTCTTGTTTGTGCTGTTTAGGTGATACTGTTGTGATCGTTTTCTTTCTCATATACATTAGTTGTTGTGGTTTTGTCGTTTATTATTAGTTTATCATATCTGATGTAGGCGACTTTTCCGTTTTTAATCTCCAGCATCTGCTTTTCTTTCAGCTCTTTTCTTTTGAGTAGTATTTCTTTAGGGTAATCCTCGGTAGCGTAGGTTTTATATGGAAAGTTTTTATTATTTTTCAGGAGTTCCAATTTTCGCCATGCCAAAGTCAAGGTAATTAGTATGGGCGTGTCTTATTAACCTCTATTTTGCCCAGTCTCTGTACCTTACTAATTTCCCATTTGTCAAAATCTTCTATCCCCGATTTTTTGCTTACGCTGTTGAGTATTTCCAAGATGATATCCGCGAGCTCGGCGCCATTTGTTTCTTTTTCTTCAACACCATGTATAATTAAGTTGTTTTCCTGACTTCTCTTTCTAAGTTGGTCACTTTAGCTTTTAGTGTTGTAACTTCTTCGTTAAGCTTTTGTTGTCCTCGATAATATGCTTTAGCTTTGCATCTATTGTGTCAGAGAGGCTTTTGTAGTTTTCGGCTAAAAGATCGTTTTGTTGTTTAATTTCTGTTTTCATTTCAGACATTTTTTCTAATAGAATCTTGAATTGATGTTCCATTTTGTTGTTTTTTGTTTTTTTTTTTCTAACTTATTTTATTTTTATTTTTTCCTGCCTGGCAACTCTTTCTGAGCAATGGCAACTTGGTTGTTTATGGTTTGTTATTTTTTGTATGGCATCCCCGATGACAGTCTGTCAAACGTCGGAAGGCGTGATGATCGGCAACTTGACGTAAAACAGCTGTTTCGATATATAGTTATACTTATGTCTGTTAGATCTTCTTGACGAAGTCGATGTATATTTCTTGGAAAGCACTGGATTTTTAGCACTGCGCTAACTTTATTTGCGTTTCGGGTCACTTGTTGTGCGTTTTGATGCACCACTTGTTACCGAAAATCACTGTTGTAAGCACTTTTTTATAAAATTGTTGAGGAGATGAAATGAGCACACACTTCTAGTGACAGATCAGAACCGGAAATCCATCAAGGAAATTACGGAAATTAATCAAGCTCTTAATATCGCGTTTATTTGATATTTAATCATTCAGCCATCAGTATTGATAAAACAACTAAATCATTCAAATCTCTGACGTTGAATATTATAACTTGATTAAGCACTAACGGGCTGACAATGTCCTTGTGCAAGAGCACAGCGCTGACACCGCACCACCTGGCACTCAAGCGCCACAGCAGCGAGTGGGCAAAGTCTGCAACTCGGAGCACTCCGTGGGCAATGGGATTGTCACCGAACCTATAAGAAATATATTTTATTCACTTATTAGCCTTTGTTTAGAAAAGTATAATCAATTACATATCTAATTCTACTCTTCTAATTTAAATTCAGCTTAATTGTTTATTTTGTTTTCCACTGGCATAGGCCTCCTCCATTTCCCTCTATTTTTCTGTATTCTGTGCTACACTTATCACGTTTTGCCTGCCGTTTCTACAATATCAGCCTCCCATTTTTTCTTTTGTCTCCCCTTTTTTTCTCTCTCCTTCACCGTGATACCAAGCCATGATACTTTTACTCCACTTTTCCTTACCTCTTGCAAAAAAATAAAAGCCATCATTGAATAAAAAGAATAGTTGTATAATAAATAATGATAAAAAAAAAAACTCCAAATTTGTTCCTTTATCTACTGTCATGCAAAAAGCAGCAATTATAAACACCTGCAGAATAGTGCATGAGTTCTCGAAGGTTGACGACAATGATTAAAATCTTATTTGTAATAAAACTTCATCTGATTTACTTGGTGATATAAACAAAGCTAGTATAGAATCTATGGTTATGTAACCCATAAAGGTGTATATAATATTTCCGGACAATTAACACAAAACCACAAAGCTGGTTCTGGATAAAAAAGGTAAACTTTTTAGTCTTTTTATTAATGCAACATTATTTTTACAACAGTGTCTTTTGCATAACAAAAATAAACTGGGTCACCCCTGGGTGAAGTGGTTTTAGCTGGTATGGATGTTGTAGAGAAATTTATTTTCCTTCGGGATCCTCAATCGGAATACTATAACTACCAAATTGACAATGATGAATGATTGTGTAAAGCGAGTGACATTTTCACATCCGTTAAAACGAAACTTTATTGTCAAGTGTCATAAAGAATAATATCATCGTAAAAGAGATGCATATGTACTAAAGCTAAATAAATAAGACCCTTTCCAAAAAATATATAAGGAAATTTGTATGTCAATATACTTATTGGTAATAAAATGTAAATTAGTAATTCACCTAGGATTGTAGGGCCCGCTCTCCGCGTCATAGTCCTGCGCGCTAAAGCAGTACGGTCGGTAGCTGATAGCGCCTACAATCTCCGGGTCGCGGGTTCTAATCTGAGAGAATGCAAAATGCACACTGTACTAGATCAAAATAAAACATGAAATTTATTTAATAAATAACGCCATAGAATATGTACGCGGAATTGAAGCAACGGCAATACCACGCGTGTCATCAATATAGGATCGGGATGTTACTCTAACTAGATGTAACATCCTGATCCCTATATTTACATTACATTTACTGGGTAAACTTGCCAGTAAATGTGTAAAGCATTTCAAACCGGAACACAGTCGTATCTTACACGCTACTGATTTGTGGCAGAAATAGGCACCGCTGTGGTACCGCTCCAGACGGCTTCATGTAAAAGGGGACCCCTACCACCTCCAAAAATCTTAACAGTCTATGTCTTAACTTTGACAAAAACAGGCACAAACATTAGTTTTTTATTTGTTGTGTTAAACATTAGTTTATAATTTATTATTATTCATTTTATATCTATTAAGCCACATTAAAGTCAAACAATATCTAATTATAATATAACAATATCGAATTGATTCTGGATATTGTTTGCTTAGTGAAGTAATTAAAACCGGCTAAACCTAAATCGTTGTTTGTTGGTAAAATATTACATTTTCATTGATGGATAGAACTCGTTTTTATTCTAAGATAAATCCTCGATAATAATATAATAATCCTGATGACATTAAGGCACGATTTGCAGATATAATTTTACAAGAGTGACAAAAAATGGGACGCTTGGCAAATGTGAAACAGCATGTGCACAAGTAATATTCATAAAAGATAATATTATTACAGGAATTAAATAATTAATTGAGGATAATATCAATATAATGTATATCGGCCACGGCAAGCGTCGCCACGCCAACAATTCGGATTACAAGTGAGCCTATAGATGTTTCACATCAAAAATAAATTAATAATATGAAGTAATTAGACAACCTCATGTTATAATGTATGCACTTGAATTTTAATACCAAGTGATAATACCATAGAGATCAAAGGAATACAGAAAATTTAATAATACCATAAACAATGCCAACATACCAGTTATGTTGCTTCATAAGTGATCTGCAATATTAAGATCAGCAAGAAGGCTAGGAATTTATGCGGGCTTTGAACGCAAAGTCTTTTGTATAAGAATAATTACTAACCCACGGGGAAAATAATTAATCTTGTTTATAAAATTAATGTGTCATAAGGCCCGTGTAAATGGGATATTCCTCTGAAACGGCTTGACCGATTTGTATAAAATTTTTATTTTTCATAATCTTAGGTGATAAGGAGTGTCCACCTCAATTAATTTAATTTTTGGATTATTTTTCTATTATCATGTGGCATTGAAAAATGTAAACCACCATAAATTTTCACTTCTCTTTAACCAACCCCTGAGTTTTAATAGTAATTTTATTAGTTTTATTATTTTTATTCCGTTTGATAACATCAATAACTTGGTAAGTTATCCCCTCCATGTGTCTCCTGGCTTATTGAATTATTTATCATATCAATTTTCATAGAAAAACAATGTTTGCTAAGTCAGCAATTTTTTAATGTAAATTGCTTACCTTGTAAAGCACAAACGGATTGAATGTAGTTACGACAGCCTTCTCATACAGTGCGGGTTGTTTTGTAAATGCTTTAACAATGCCATTTATGACCTGTAACCAAATATTAATAATCATCATCAGCCTGTGTAAGGCCACAGCTGGACATAGGCCCCCCCTTCTCTATTAGGGGGTTTATGGACCATATCCCACCACTCCAATGCGGGTTGGTGGGGGACTGACTTATTACATGCCCATCCGACGCATGGATCATTATACTTTTCAGACAATTAGGTGATCAGCCCAAATTGCCCTAACCAACTAGGCAACAACAATGATAATAACCCCGCAGGATTCCACGACACCTCCAGTTTCTAAAGCACACGCCCTTACCAATAGGCTACAGAGGCAGAACCAAATGTTACTGCTGGGCTTATTTCTGACGCGAAGGAATGTAAACGTTGCTGTTTTACGGTTTGAAATGCACTATAGCCAGCGTAATTACTGGGTAAACAAGGTGTATCACTTACTATCTACAACCTGCTTGTCATGTTGCTCTAGCCCATTAAAAATATATTTCAACTACATAAAATTGTGAAGTCTAATAGAATTATAGTAAACTGAAAACCCGTTTAAAACAATCAAGTTGAGAAATTCTTAATTTTTTCTTTAATTCATTCTCAGTAATTAACAGTCAGTTCGAAGTGGCTTCAAATTAACTTGCAACTTTCTCCTTGGCTTGTGGAGGTCAGATGTCAGTCACTCTGGGAAAACTGTCATTCAGGTAAATCTGGATGTAGAAGCCGTGCCCATAATTATTAGGGAACATTGCTAGGTGAATGATGATGATGATAGTATTGCGATGATAACAATAGAATAGTCACCTCTTGATCTTCCCCTTTGACATCAATTATCATGCGCACATTGTTTGCAACGAGGAATTCTATTGCATCGTCAAATAGACATAGATGTACCTCTTTGAATTGTTGCCTGTAAAGAGAAAATGGTACTTTATTTAATTATTAGACATAAGAAACAACCATACAAGATCCAATAAAGGCTCGGATTAAATGTGTAATGTTTGTGCCTAGTGGGTTCAAATCTGACAGGGACTCAATAACTATACAATGTTGTTTCTTGGATGGTTAGGGTTATTAATGCTGTTTGATTACCCAACTGTGATTAAAAGATCACCCATGTTTAGGATATACATGTGTAACATTGTAAGTGTTGATACTGCCTTATTCTAATGCCGCTCCAGTTATGTCTTATAAGAGTAAATAAAGAGGGAGTGCACCTGCATTTGTGCAACTACTTGTACACTATAGATTAATTCCATGTCTAATTATTTTTACTGTACAATATTTGGCAATATTAAAACCTTCAATAGAACCAATGTAAGACATATCCAACCTATTTGGATGAGTGGCCCCAATATCAATGTTTTTAATCTCCTCCCAGTCCATGACATGGACATTCCTTATATCAGTCCCTGTCAGCCTCTCCAGACCTTGGT
The DNA here is from genome assembly GCA_029286875.1 of Lamproptera curius. Classification (NCBI taxonomy): domain Eukaryota; kingdom Metazoa; phylum Arthropoda; class Insecta; order Lepidoptera; family Papilionidae; genus Lamproptera; species Lamproptera curius. The sequence continues at coordinate 593,816 of JAGSMT010000132.1, read as the reverse complement.
CATGAAGAAGAACCAAGTGTCCGTCCCTTGAAGACCTCACATCCAGCTCAATGAAGTTACAATTTCTGTCGACACACTGAAAGGGAGATAAGTCAAAATATAATAGAGTTTACAAATTAAACAATAATAATAACAGGCAGGAAGTTTGTTATCCAGTTTAACAACCAAGGAGGTTCCATTTCTCTATTATATATCATAATTTTTAATATAAATATGTTAAATGCTTAAACTTTCAACTTCTTCTCATAAATTATGTTATAAAAATTTCATGATTTTATATCCCTCTCCTGTCCTTTTATACTATATACATTGAGACACAATAGTGTGACATGCATATTTTTCAATTTTAAATTAAGAAATTATTGAATTCAAACAGCAAATCTGAAATTAGTATTAATGTTGTTATATATTACAACTACAAGATATTAACAGTGAGTTTTTTATTTAATAATTAATATAAGTTATTTTACATCAGATGTAATGCTGCTACTTTTGCCTTATTTTTTGCATTCATTTACTAACAATCATTTACAACTTTATAAAAAGCAACTACTACAGATTGTTTTGCCTGTACTCTACATGAAATAATGTATATTTTTAGCTTTCTGTTGCCTAATAAGAATCTACTGGCTGTAAGAAAATCAGAGATATTTTTATATAAAAATATACATCCAGTTTAAGGAAAACAATACCATAAATGCAAGAATAGGGCCGAAGCCTCACGTTCAAAATTTAAATGATGTATTTTTTTTAATTACCATTAAAAAAAAAGTTCACTTACATATTTAAACGCCTGCATCGTATTCTCCGGTGCGTCGAGAGCGGCGCCCCGATGCGCAATACATTTTACCACTTTTTCTGGGTTAAGTTCGCTCTCCTTGCTCCACGGATCAGGGCCGAATATACTGAAGACATTATTAGACTTCGGCTTCCGTACTCTGGTCACAAAATAGGCCGCAACACCTAATATCCCGACATCCAATCCGAAGGGCAGCACTGCGTGTGAAAACGCAAAAGACGTGTATAACAAACTCAGAACGTAATAGAGGCTGTGATATATAAATTTAAGCGTCGAAATAAACATATTTTCGTTCGTTCGTTGTTAGTTTTGCGTGAATTTATGTTATGATTTTGGAAAAATAAATAAATAGGGTTGCTAGTGGGACGGGCTTCGTTTGACAGAAGCGTTCTGAATGTGTAACAGGCCCGTTAAGGGCTTCACCTAATTGATGACTTAATACTTTGGATTGATGATATCATAACCAACAAGTTAAATTGTAGGTTTAAATTAATAGCCGTCTCGGGTAAGCTTCCTCGACAAATTCTAAATATATACTCACTTTTAACAATCATAATGATTATCACAAAATATTGTTAAATACCCAAATAGTTTTTAAGTAAATTATATACGAAAAATGTGCTTCTTAAACTTTACAAAATAAAGATACTATTTGATTGTATTTGGCAATATAAAAGTGCTAAGAGCTCCACCTAGTGACAGTTAGTAAAATAAGTTATTGAAATTATTATGGCTTTCATTAGAAAGATCCAGTAATAAATAATTATTATAACAATCTATTTTATTTTAACCTTAAACGATATCTTTAGGTTTCTTTAGGATTCTAATTGTAACTTAAGGTTGGTAAGACGAAGGCCTATGTAAAATAAATATAGGGAATAGGAGACACCAATATTTATATAATACGAAAAAAATATTCAACGGTACCAGGAGATATTAAATGAAACATTCATCATCATCATCATAATCAGCCTTCAATAGTCCACTGCTGGAGATAGGCCTCCACTAATAAACCCCTATCCATTAGGGGGGCCGTATTGGACCGTATCCCAACACGCTAATCGGTCCAATGCGGGTTGGTGGGTGGACCGACTTTTTTACACGCCCATCCGACACATGGATCATCTCATTTTTCAAATAATTGGGTGATCGGCCCAAATTGTCCTAACCAACTAAGGAAACAACAATGAAATTTGAGTCCCCGCAGGATTCGAACTCACGACCTCCAGTTTCTAAAGCAAACGCCTATACCACTAGGCCACGGAGGCAATGAAACATTATATATTAATAAACATTTAAATGAACTTTATCAAATTTTACAATAATCATATTGAATAAGTTAAATCCTTCAGTAAGTAAGGTAATTTCGCTGAATGGTGACCAGTTAGGTAGCATTCAAAAAGGGTAGGTATGTATGATTGTAACAAGTAACCTATATAATCTAATTCCCGCTGAGCAAAAAATAGCCTTGTTTATTTGTTATTTTTAATTTAGAGAAAAAATCAAAGGGTACCTAAATCGTAAACACTTGTACTAATGGTACTTAAAAAAAGTGAGAATTTATAAGAAAAATAGTTCAGGTACAAATTTCAAGGTCATGTATGAATATCCAGAACAAAAGATTTTGGCACATCAACATGACACAAAGCACAAATATTAAACAAAATCCATAATCAACCAATACTGATATGATTTCCCTTTACAAATCATACGCATTTTCAAAATGATCATTTCATTTCATCATACAAATATCAGTTTATTTGATACATAATCGTGGGCGTAATCTAATAGCAGCAATCAACCGCAAAAAAAATATTTTTAGTATGCGACACTACAATTATTCACGTATTTACATTTATTTATTGATACGTTGCTTTTTAAGGTTATTTTAACAAAGTAAACATTTATAATCGGCATAAGAATGTAAGGCCTAGTAGAATGAATGGAATTTTCCCTTTTTTTACTTTCCTTATTTTACGGAAGTTTTCCTCCATTTCTACTGTAAAATGTAACCGCAAATGCCTATTCTAGTTTTTCTAAAAGTCCTTCAGTTAGAAAACCTTACTAATACTTATAGCTTGCCTTTAGATTAGAATTACAAAAATAAATTAAAAAAAAAACACAATTAAAAAAGCAAATTTAGGCCATCACTTTAGAGAACATAGGTACGTGATCCATGAAAAAACTACCAATATTTTAATGTCGGTATAACGCCAGAAAGGAACCTACGGAGCAAGACGTCAACGCGCATATATAGCTGTTTTTTCTTTTAAAACTTTAGTCAAAGTACAGTAAAATTAGGAAGTAATATAAATTTACTCAAAACAAAAACTAATGGCGTTCAATCATTCCTCTATTGTATAAGTGCTACTATTTATGAGCCTTACAACTTATTTGATCATCATCATCATCAGCCTGTGGTTGTCTACTACTTGACATCTTTGTGCTCCTAATGAACGCTTTCTCCTTTAGAGGGTTTTGGATCGTATCCTACCGCGCTGGTCCAATGCGGGTTGGAGGGTGTACCGACTTTTTACATACCCATCCGAAGCATAGATAATCTTACTTTTCAGACAATTGGGTGTTCGAGCCCAAATTTGTTGACCAGTGGTAGGTCCCCTGTTTACAGGAGACCGTCTGGGTGGAAATACCACCGCGGTGACTATTTCTGCCGCGAAGCAGTAGTGTGAAAACACTACTATGTTCCTATTTGAAGGAGCACCGTAGCCAGCGTATTTACTGGGTAAACGAGACTTAACATCCTATGTCTCACGGTAGGCAGCGCGTTGGTGATACCACTGGTATTGCTAATGTCTATGGGTGTCGGTGACCACTTCCTATCAGGTGGCCGACTGCTCGTCTGCTGCGTATGCTATAAAAAAATTGATAACACTATACTATTTCCTCGCGGGATTCGAACCTACCACTTCAGGTTTATAAAGCAAGGACCAATACTGCTACATCACGGAGGCGGTTATTACAATAACAACGATTTTATTATCACAAAAATGTCTGTATTTGTTCTATGGGTACCTATGCATAAATATAAAACAGAAACTATTACAAAGAACGGTATAAATGAACTCGTCATCAGCCTATGTTAGTCCATAGCTGGACTTAGGCCTCCCATGCTGCCCCCATTAGGGGGTTTCTAGACCGTATCCCACCACACTGGTCCAATGCGGGTTGGACAAACTGGAACTCATAGTAAGTTTAATAAGTTTTATGAAACAAAAAATCTTTCATGTATAATAGTATAAGAATGTATAATAAATTAAATGCCTGCCAAACGCAACTGAATGATTCGAGCTTTCGTAAAGTTGTCAAAACAACGCTTATAGAAAAAGCTTACTATTCTGTAATAAATTATATTGAGGACCAAGATGTGTGGAAATAGTTTATATTCTGCGCTTGCAAATCCCCTGGTAACTTAAAAAAAATGTATTGGTCAAATTTTGTAAATACTAATATTTAAAAAAAAAGGCAAGAGTTTCTTGCCGGTTCTTCTCTGAACGGTCTGAGTTTGTGAACCGGTGGTAAATGGATAATTTTAGTGTCCGACCGAACTTTCGGTTTCGGTTTCAGTTTCGGCCGAGTTTCGGCCAAAAATCAAGTTTCGCCAGTTTCGGTTTCAGCCAATTTGCTGAAACTTTGCCGAAACCGAAACTGGTTTCAGAAGTGTTTTCAATTTCAAAATAGTAGCGAAAGTTAAATGTATCTATGCTACAATCGAGCTCTGATCAGTCAATTTTAGTTCATAAAAACATTCCAAGTTTGACAAAAGAAATTGATGATTCATCTAGAAAGACGAGGGAACAAATAGTAGTGAGAACAAAATATATACTTCTTGGTAACCAAAAATAAATACATATAATACTGGAAAGCGTAGCTCAGATATTTGTTATGTTAATAAAAAAAACTTCTAGTCTCTTTACTTTTTTTCTGAATGTAGTCATTTGTTTGCTATGTGTGACGAAATGTTTGATCTTGCTATTAAAAACCACTGTTATAAAAAGTTAACAACGCAAGAGATTTATTGCGTCTGCTCTGTCATAATCAATTGTCACAAAGTGAACTTCTAATTTCGATTAGGAGAACATAAACGGAAGATATCCCGGACGTCAGTCTGAGCGAAATACGAATGGCTCTCGACCAACTTAAGAACGGCAAAGCGCCTGGTGAGGACGGAATTACAGCAGAGCTTCTGAAAGCGGGTGGAGAACCGGTACTTGTGGTCCTTCAGAGGCTCTTTAATTTCGTCCCACAGGCTGGTATTACGCCAGAAGCGTGGAGCAGAAGCTTAGTGGTATTGTTTTCAAGAAAGGCGATAAGAGCCTCTTGAAAACTATAGACCGATTTCCTTCTGAGCCGTGTTTATGTTCTGTTCTCGAGAGTCATCTTGAATCGCCTCGCTTCCAGACTAGACGACTTCCAGCCACCCGAACAAGCTGGATTTCGAAAAGGCTTTAGTACCATAGACCACATATTTACGCTGCGGCAGATTATACAGAAGACCGAGGAGTATAATCTGCCTTTATGCTGGCGTTTGTGGACTGAGAAAGCCTTGACTCTGTCGAAATTTGGGCTGTGCTGCAGGCCTTCTGCGTTGCCAAATTGACAGTCGGTATATCGAGGTGCTGAGGTGTTTGTACAGTAAAGCAACGATGTCCGTCCGACTACAATCCAGTAGTATGAAACCTATCAAATTGCAGAAGGGTGTAAGACAGGGTGATGTTATATCCCCGAAACTCTTTACCACTACATTAGAAAACGCATTCAAACTTTGTATTGAAAAGGACGAGGTATAATCATCGATGGCGAGTGCATTACCCACCTTAGACTTGCCGATGGCATAGTCATAATGGCGGAGTCGCTGGAGGACCTCAACGCTATGGGCCTTAGGATGAGCATGGAGAAGACGAAAATCATGTCTAACGCTCATGTCATGCCTACGCCGGTGGTTTTTGGGAGCGCTATGCTCGAAGTTGTTGACCAATATATTTACCTGGGACAAGTAGTCCGGTCAGGTAAGTCCAACTTCGACGCAGAGGTCAATCGACAAATCGAACTTGGATGGGCAGCTTTCGGGAAGCTTAGAGGTATCCTCTTGTCCGATATCCCTCAATGCCTAAGTTGCCAGTGATGACCTACTAAACTGAGACGTGGTCCTTCACTGCTGGCCGTATGTGGAAGCTCCAAGTCACTCAGCGAGCTATGGAGCGGGCTATGCTCAGGAATTTCTCTGCGTGATAGAGTGCGTAATACAGACATCCGCAGCAGAACGATGGTGACCGACATAGCTCGCAAAGCTAGCAAGCTAAAGTGGCAATGGGCCGGCCATTTAGCTCGTAGAGCCGATAACCGATGGGAAAAAGGTTCTCGAGTGGCAGCCTCGTACTGGCCATCGCAGAGTGGGACGACCCCCGAGATGGAGTGACGACCTGCGCAAGTGTGCGGGAAGTCGGTGGATGCAGGTGGCGCAGGATCGTACTTCTTGGCGGCTCATGGGGGAGGCCTTTTTCCAGCAGTGGACTTTCATAGGCTGATATGATGATGATGATGATGAAACGGAAGACGAACATGGTTGCAGCCGTCCATCAAAGCCAGTAATCAACAAGAAACAATAAGAATATGCTGCAATATTCGAAAAGCTGTTTTAGTGATTAAAGAATTACTATTTGTTCAAGCATCGGCTAATCCAAAAACGAGCATTTCAACGCACTTTGACACAAATTATAAACATGAGAAATGTCTCCGCAAGATGGGAGCCGCGAATCAGAAACATAATCGACTTCGATCTTCGATCGACAAGTTTTAAGAAGATCTAGTTTTGTGACAGTGGTCGAAACATGGGTTTATCCGAAGGATCTTCATGCCGTGGCCATGGTATATTGCCTGACCGAGGTATGACCTCAATATTTTGGGACTCGAAGTGATATTGTTGATATTAGATGGTTCCACGCTCCAGGTAATCACCTGGAGCGTGGAACCATCATTCAGATTGCGCTGTAATACCGAGGTTGAGAAATGCCGTCAATAATAAAAAGAGGCAAACTTTGAACGGACGAGCTGTTTCATCTTGACAACGTACCGGCGCATAGGTTGGCATAGCGATGGCCACCGTTCAGCATGCTACCGTACAATTGGTTGAGCATCCCCTATTCACCAGATCTGGCGCCTGCTATTTTCATCTTCTCTCCAAATTGATACAATACTGAAGAGTAAACATGTGTAAAACTATATATAACAGTAAACGATGCCTTGGAGAACTTTTGCAGGACCAAGACAATCCTTTTTTTTGAGGAATTGAAGCATTGGAAACATGGAACGCTTGACTTGGTGTGTAGGTGGGCTCGGAGTTTGTGTAGAAAAATAAATAATTAAGCTATCATAGTCATTATATTCCATCTCATTTTTACAACTTTTTGATCCCTCCTCGGAACTACAAATACAAACCAAAGTATTAATTAGTAAGATTTCAAAATACCAATACTTAGTCTTTAATGCAACAGTCACAATTATTAATTTATTTATTAATAACTCATATTGCTCTGAAAATTTATTTGAAAAAAAGTGTATATTTTCAATTTTTGCTTCATAAAATATTATTAGCAACTGAAAAAACTGATTAGCATACGTTTAATATACTGTCTCCATTCCATGACTTAAATAAAGCAAAATAATAGGCATAAAGGTCCATATTTTAGTATTTTAAGAATTTTTATACTTGATCACGTGAGTTTCGGTTTCGGTTTCGGTTTCGCTGAAACTGAAGCCACGCGAACTTTCGGTTTCGGTTTCGGTTTCGGCCGGAAAAACAGTTTCGGTCGGACTCTAATAATTTTGACGTTCATAAGTGCTCAGTAGAGCCTAAATTGAATAAATGATTTTGACTTTGACTTTGAAAAAGCTACTTAGACTTAATTAACTTATTGCACTATCCAAAGCATCCTACAAACTACATTCGTTGAAATATATGTACAATTTTCAACTGAAACAACTTGTCAACCAGACATCTAATGACAAACAAAGCGGTCTCCACCACGGTCAGAACGCTGGCTCCGACAAACAACGCCGTAGTCCCACCGAGTGACGCTAAAAAATAATAAACTATGACTAAAAAATTATGACTGCAGAATTTCATGTCCGTAAAGGACAAAAGTTCTAAGTTGTGGCCGATTCAAAAGTAATAAGTCTCGAAGTAACTATTTGGACTTAACTTATTGGCGTTAATAAACTAAATATCTGAATCCATCAGAAGACATTCGAGAAAAGTGATAATTAAAGACGTACACAAACTTTTCTGTGTTAAAACACAACACTTAAAGCACACGCAAATACAAAATCACGATTTGCGGCGCCATATTGTTTCTGAAACCCTAAAGTGTTATGTAAAGAACCTTATTTATGTTTTCACATAAAATTCCAGAAGACAGGCTAAAAAAGGCAAAGCGATAAAGAATGCATAAGTAACACGCAATAACTCAAAGCAGCTAAAGGGGAAACGATCAGATTTTCAAAGCTAGCAAGCAACCACGTGCATGTATAAAAACCGCACCAAACAAATCCTCGAGGCTGAAGATGACGTCCCTGTGCAAACGCAGCTTCGGCGGCATAAGGTTATACGTTGCTATGGCAACCGTATCCTCGTCCAGGCTCTCGTTGCTGCGAACAATCATATCGCTTGCCTATTTACATGGGACCAAGCAAGCAAGAACCTGATCCGTTTTGAAGGGCACCGATCTTTCTGTCATCCTTATCATCATTTCACCCTGTTAAAGTCCACTGCTGAACATAGGCCTCCCCCATAAGTAAGACGCACGATACTGAGCCACTTGCATCTACCGACTTCCTGCTTATTTCAACAGCCATCACTCTGTATATGCATCGTCCCACACGGCGATGGCCATTAAGAGGTTTTCACTAGGGCTGTGTCAGTTAATCAATCATCATCATTTCTTGCAACCCGGGTCGATCGTAACCCGTTGGCTAGACAATCGAATTACAAACATTCGATTGTCTAGCAGGTCGTGGGTCGTGTGCGACATTAAGTCACTTTGTGCTAGTCAACGATCGCGGGTGTTATTGTTCATGTCGCGACACATTTACTAGGACATCATTTTTGATACTCAAATCATAAGATCCAAGTTCATTTTTATTATATATAATAGTTCAATATAATATTTAAAATAATTTTGTCTATTTTAGTATTTCTTTAGCTAATGCATTAATATTATCAATTCACCTAATTCATAATTTTACGGAAATTGTAAACAACTCCTTATAAATACTATAATTAGACAGACAGACAGACAGACACAAATAATTAGTATGGAAATGAAAATACCACCAAAAACCTAATTTTAAGGTTTTACTTGCAGGGTTATTAAAAAAACAAAAGTGAAGTTGAATATGATTATAAATTACTAATATTTACAGTGCCTACAATCGTACCCGCCTTTATCATGAATTTGTCATCAAAAACTTCTGTGCATAGAATACCACGTCACTTTTATTTAATTTTGCACTGTAAAAACCAAAACCATTTCTTGCTTTTAGCATTTGACACGCAATTTTTTTATTACTTTTTTTTTATTTAATGGCCCTGTATTTAATAACGGCGTTATCGAGTGGCCTTATTGTTATAAACCATAGATATTAAGTATTATAAAATTTACTGAGTGAAATTAATTATTTATTTACGCAATTACTTTTTATTGTACCAATTCTTTATCAACAGCGCCATCAATTGACACATACAACCCAATCAATAGATATTGCCAACTGTCAGAATCTTTTTGGAGCTAACAGTTGCTATTAAATAATAATATAAAAATAATTCGCAGTAAAACAATACTGAGGCTTAAAATACAGCTTTAAACTATTGTATAAACGAAGCTTGACCAAAATTACACATGTTGCGCAAATATTATTAAGACTGGTGAAGTAGTTTAGAAGTCCATCCTGGACTTAGAAAGTGAAATATATACATCAGCATATTAATTGTAAGTGAATAAATTCACCGTTCACTTTTTTGACAGTTTTACATGTTTTTTATAACTAAAAATGTGACAAAATAATAAAATAAAAGGAACTGGGGGCGCCTTTATCAACTTTATGTGGCAACACTAAGAAAAATTAATCTCTTTCCGAAATTTACTGATAGTTTTTGTTTCCTTATTTCTAGAAACGAATTAATGGACAAAGCCAATTTTGATTTAACTATCATTGTTTTGAACTACTATTTATGAACAAATTTCCGTAATACATATTAACGTAATAGTGCCCAAGAGCTTAGAAAAAAATTATTCATGTGTTGATTGCAAAATTTGTTGTGATGATTGCAAAATTTCTTTTAATTTTTCTGGTCGACATGAACATCTTCAATAACTCATCACCCCCACCCTATGATACTTGGACATTATTTAGAAATGTGTAATTATTTGAAATAAAAAAGATCTTACCGAATAATGACCTTCTTTGTATGCGAATAGTAGTTGAGTTCGGCGCACTGCGGCAGGCAGGGGCATTTGGCAAGATTTTTAGGCAGATTGATGAGTATTTCAACGTTGCGGCCGATGCACGCCATTCCGTGAGCATCGCACACGTCGCCATCTTGTTTAGAGGAAATGTAACGCGCGGTTATTTTTAATTCAGTTTAAACGACCAGTAATTTAATGGAAAAATTTTACACGAGTTGTATTTAAACAATTGTCAATTTTACTCGGACCGTTTTATATTATCTGACATATGACAATTGACAAGTGTAAGTGGTTTTTTTAATTCTTTTTTTTTAATTTAATATGGTTCTATTGGACAAAGCAGTTTTGTTACAAAATTGCCAATTTTTATTTATTAATTATTGTCGTGTCAACAAATAAATTGTCGTTGACAATAAACTGTAATTCAGTTTGTACTCTGCATTGTATTTTTTAAAGCGCTGTTTTCAATCTTTTACATAATGACGCTTAATTATTCAACGTTGTATTCGTTTCTGTTTAATTTTCCCGCTTTTTATGGTAAATATATTCGACAAGGGTGATCTCAGCCTAATTAACACGGAAAAATATTTTTAAAACGTATAGATACTATTTTATAACCTATACAATATAAGCACTGACGTGTTTTCTATTATACATGGTACTCCAGTTTAGTGAAAAATCATCAAAGATAAAAAATTATTACCGTAAATTATACACGTCATTTTTGCGTTACGATTATGTTCAATAGTAATTATTTATAAATTTTGCGATTTTTATATTTTACTTGTATTGTTATTGTAAACTTACCTCCTTTAACATTGAAATATGGGCGACATCCGCAGAACATTAATGCCATCCTATTGCGACAGTTCATCTGACAGAGGCCAAAACTGTATGCCTAAAATAATAAAATGATTTTCTTTTTCTAATAAGGACGATCAGGTCTATCTTTAAACGTAAAAAGGAAGGCTTTGAACCTAATCCAAGTTTAGATTAGATGAGAATATTTTTTCTTTCCCACTACACCGACATCGTGTATATACCCCACCACTATTCTATTTTACTTATATATTAGCTAATAAGAGATAGAAATTATGTAAATAAAGTCTAACTTCAAACTTAATTGGCGCCAAAAAATCGGAAACTCTTATTGGTTAAACGTCGCGTGGGAAATCAAATGGCCGCGGTCCACCAATGACGACGCGTTCGTTCGCGCTATTAGTGTTTGACATGAGACTTTTTACACAAATTCTATTTCTTAATGATATTTAAGAATATCGTATACAGATTATAAAATTTTCACTGCATATATATTATCCATACTAGTTTATAAATGCGAAAATAACTCTGTCTGTCTGTCCGTATTTACTATCTTAACCATTTAACCGATAACGATGAAATTTAGTACTTACTTAGAATAGATTCCAAGAAAGGACATAGGCCATTTTGCCATAAAGAATAGCCTATGTCCTATCTTGGAATCTATTCTACGTATGTAGCAAATTTCAACAAAATCAGTTCAGTAATTTAGACGGTAAAGACGGACAGACAGACAAACAGAGTTACTTTCCCAATTTATGACGAGTATGGATAACGTCTGTGAGATTAATTTATTGCATGTTAACTTATATAGACCTTAATTGCGCCAACCCACTCGTCGGGGTATCTACATCGCCTCTGCTCTGGACTAAGCGTCTTAACACGATCGGCCGCCTGTATCTCTACCACCTGAAACAAACGTCACATTTTCCCGCCCTTTTGGCTGTCAAAATGACGTGCCCGAATTATTTCTTTTTAAAGCCACGTTTCTGACTTGAATGCATTATTTATTAAACCGTTTCCCCTCATTTGACAGGTATTGTCTCCCAGTCAAACTTTGCATTCACTGGGGAGCATAAGCAGAAGAAATTTACTAATACAACGACAGATTTTTAGAATGAGATGTTATATCTGTTTTGTTTTTATATATATAGTAATAACTACCAACAAAAACACGCAAATAGTCCTTTTTAGCATAAACATATCAGTACATAGAAAGAATATATATTTTCTTATAACTATATAATTAATACCGCTTTAACCTAAACCTATTTTGACGGATGTTATTTAACTTGACCTTTGAACTCGGAATTCTAACTATCCTGAATATTGATTGATTGATAAATATGAAAAAATTAAAAATGTATCAATTTGGCTATATCAGCTCTATATTTCTTAACGTAATCATGTTACTATAGTCTTTTTTATCTATGGCCAAGATGCTTTTTAAACTAAATATACTTATGTAAAAAAAATATAAAACCTTATAATCGATAATAAGTTCTTCAGTTGGCATCACCTCACCCGTGGGATTGGATATCGCCGTCGCCACATCGAAAGGCGAATGCACGAAATACTGTAACAATCAAATCAAAATCGAGTTTCTAATGCTAAAAAACTTTAAAATAATTATTTGGCATTTCTTTTGCCCGTTTTAAATTCGCAGTACCACTCTATATATGTAGAAAAAGTAAAAAATATTGCATAGTAAAGAAATTGGATGGATAGAGGCTCGACTTCATCGCAAACGCAGGTATGTGGCTGGATGAGAATAGCCTAAGATCGAAGGTGAGAGTAACTCCTAGGGATGCACCTATGTCCAGCAGTGGACTGAATTCAGGTAATGATGGTGATAATAAACATGATCTCGAAGTCTCGTACCAGATCCGCAATCGCTTAATAAAATTTATTTCCATGTTGTTAACTTCCCGACCACGTTGTTCGAAGGGTTTATAGAAACAAAACATTGGCCGCTGTGATAGTGGCATTTGAGCAACTCCTGTTGTGTCCACTCCGTCTCCTTCAGTAGGAACTGATATTTAGCGTATTCTGAATTGAGTGTGTAGCACAAGCCCTCTTCTGTCATTACCGGTATCCATTGCATCTTTCAGGCGAAAAAAAAGTTATTTTAAAAATAACTATTGTTTTGCCATTCTATTTTTCTGACTGACATCTTATCCAAAAGATTAGATTATTGATCCTAATTAGAATTGAAATAAACGTTAACAAAGTAGGCAATATGAAATATAAACCAGGTCAGTCAGGGCTTTAAATTTGACGGTCGTTCCAAAATACATTAAGATATGACAAACATGTACCAATTTAGTCTGCCCGTGATCATGGAACGTTGGAAATCATGGAGATCGATACATAGAAAAGAATAAAAAATAGTGGTTTTGATATGTATAATCGCGTAAATAAAAGAAATAATTAAAGTAAGCAATTGCGACGAAACGGTGATTTAAGCATGGTGTTGTTATTAGTCGACTGTCGATCAGTGGTTGACATCTCGGTGACAAATCACCAGAGAGACCTAGACCTCCATCTCGTTGCCAAAGTCTGAGTGACTGTTGCAACGTAGTGGCTCTAGCGGTCTTACAATATCCGGTGCCAAATTTAGCAAAGTAACGCCTGTATTGTAAAGTAATGGAGTTCTGTGATATGCTGTCATTCGGTTAGATCGTAAGTCGACCCCAATAATAACTTATAAATTTATTAAAACTAGAGGGCTAACAGATTAAAAAAAAAAATTAAATTGGATGCCTGTAAAATAGTGTACACTAAAATACGTGACAACGTCTTTTAGTGTATTCTTTCATATAGGTAGGAGAAGGATCAAATATTAATAACAATTCAAAATATTCAAATAATAAATTCGACGCTCCAGTGTAAGAGAGACAAGGCATGAAAAGATAAGCATGCCCCTCTTTCTCTTTCTCTCTGTGAGAGTAAGAGAGACCTGTGCGTCTCACTCTCTCTTGTGGTTGCTTATGAAGAGCGTTACGTGAGCGGCGCTGTGATACAGTTTTCGAGAGTGCCTCCCTATCTTGAACCAATTTATAAGACGTTGTCACGTCCAAAGAACGAGGTATTTGTAGCGAATCTCTCTATATGTACATATTCGCACCGCCTTAAGGTTTACTGTAAAAAGTGCCTTTGGTATTTCAACCTTTTTACTACCAGGTGTAAATAAATAAATATGTCATCTATCAAACCTCTTTGTTAATTTGTGACAGGGTGACAGCTAACGTCACGTTCGGATGCACTCGCCGCGCCAAGCTCAGCAAATCTATATCCTTCACGGTATCGTCACTCTGGTACTTCCAGAAATTCTGAAGGTTCGTTCCTGAAGGATACGTCAGCCACCAGCTCTACGAAGCCGTAGTAATATTGGAAGCGTTCTGCGTCACTGTCTTCGGTGACGTTCCACAGCCTGCAAATGTCATTGCAGTACAATCAACAAAAAAAAGATGGTACCGTAGGTAGCCCCTAATAGATATAGAGAGTATTAGAGTTATAAAAAATAATACGTCAGGAATATTATAATGTCCTCCTCCATTTTATTTCCATTTTAGTCGAAAAGCACTAATGTGAAAACACTAATTACCGGTATTAGGTCCAATTGGTGTGATTACTAGGTAATTAAGTAATATTATTACGCCGAGACTTCGTCCCGTATTTAAAAAATCTTTAGACTTTTCTCTGAAAACCCTAAGTTAGCTTGCGTTCATCAGCTATCTTAGTACTGGATTTCCCTGTCAAAATTAGACCAACCATTCCAATTAGCCAAAACAAGCAGAAAGACAGAGAGACAGAATATCAAATAAACATTGTTTCGTTATATTTACCGGTTATAAAAAACAATTTACTTATTTACAAACGGTTATTTAATGTTACAAACAGACGCTTCAATTGTTTTTATTACTGAGGGACAGTCGACTAATATCAACACTTTACTTCGTTAAAATGAAATCCGAGGCTACTTTGGCTTTTTTTATGGCATACGCAGGCAGACGAGCAGTCAGCAACCTCTGATGGAATTGGTCACCGACGCCTCTAGAATGTAGCTAATCCCAGTGGTATCGCCAACAGTGCTGCTACCATGAGACATAGGGTGTTAAGTCTCGTTTACGAAGTAAATACGCTGGCTACGGTGCCCTTCAAACCGGAACACTGCAGTGTTTTGACACTACTTCTTCGCGGCAGAAATAGGCACCGCGGTGGTACCCACCCAGACGGTCGCCTGAAAAAGGGGACCTACCACCGGTAAAAATAATATGGCTAATATGTATGCCAAATGTCTGCAAACATACCTTTCTATTTCCTTTTTAGCCTGCTCTGGGTTCACCCGTTCCAAGAAGCAGGCGGTGATCGCCGGGAAGGTGGTCCACCAGGCTCGGTAGTCCCGCTGCAGCGAGACAACCACTGGCTCGGACATGTATCGAGACAGCTGGCTGAGACCGCAGAACATCGCTCCGGTGAACGCGCAGACAGTCAAAGCCAGCCAGAGCAGTCTGATCAAGTCAGTCATAATAATTCTTAGAGTACATTAGTATTACTGTGCAAAATAATGAGCTACCGCCTTAGTTCTATGTGTAAGCGTTTTTCAAGCAGGAGGTCGAGTTAGTCAACAGCATTTTAGTATTCAAATTTAGTGAAAAAGCAGGTTTACTTTAGCCTTGTAAAGAAGCATAACATTTCTGCCATTTTTTTGTAGAGAAGACGTATCTCTATTCCGCTGAACATAATTATTATAAACTCTCTAAAAGAAATATTTTTTACAAAAGGACTATCCAAAAAGTTACATTTTTAACAAAAAAAAAACTGGCCGATTAAAAAACGTAAATTTAAAAAAGCAACACGTCAATTTCACCAAACGTCACTACACAATAAAGACTCGAAAAATTCGCCGACAAACCTTTCTAGATAGTGAAAATTCGCCGTGACAGTATGCTTCAGGCCGTGTAGGGTTGTCTCCTGGCAGAATTGCGTGTAAAGGGAATAAAGGGGCGCAATGAAGGACTTGATCGCATCTATCGTGGACTTCGTGCGGTGTCGCCAGCTCAACATTGCGGTGGGTCTAGTATTTTTACTTTTGTCCATTGATCTGCTGGTTTAAAAAAAAATGTTGTTTTTTTTAATCTTACAATGACCGTCACCCGCAGCCGGTCTAAAGTGATTTAAAAATTTTAATGTTTTTCTTCTAACAAATGGTTATGTAAAAAAAACGTAGCATTAAACGCACATACGCGTAATATTATTCTTGTGGTACCAGTAGTTAAAATATATGAGTTTAGAATTTAATCTGTATCTATTTAGTTTTTGAATAGCCAAACAGCTGAGGTGTTTTAAAATTGCTGACTATACTTAAGATCATTTTTACTAATAAATAGTATTATTAACAGTACATAAAGCATAGCTTGTCACTGTTAAATGTAAAAAGTTATTGCTTACACACTGCAATTTTTTCTTCTTGTTCCTATTATAATCCATTCCAATATTATAAATGCGAAGGTAACTCTGTCTGTCTGTCCGTCTTTACTGTCTAAACCACTGAACCGATTTGGATAAAATTTGGTACATATTTGTAACTGATTCCGAGAAAGGACTTAGGCTTAAATATGTTGCGATAAAGATGGCGTTGAAATAGGGAATGAAAGTGAATATACAAATTAATCATCGTTGAAACAAAAGCAACAAAACATTGCGTGTGGTGATAGGCAAATACAATAAAAACACCTTATTTACCCCGCGGAAATTACTCCGTGCGGTAATTACTACGTGCGGACGAAGTCGCTGGTAACAGCCAGTAGACACATAAATAATGTAATAATAGGTGGATTTTACCCCGTAGAAAACAATTTGCCATATCACAAATGCTTGCCCTATCAAAAAAAATATTTTATGTCATTAAATTCGGTCGTCACGTCGGATGCGTTTCATTTACCCTGAAGCTAGACTCGCTAAGGCAGTCTTCGAATTAAAACATTGTAGTGTATAGTAGTACTGCTTACTTACTACTGCTTTCAGGCACCGCGCTCGCAGCTCCTTTAAACTGCCCGTGAAAATCTCTTAAATTAAACAATAATTCGCTGAGTTTCTTTCGCCGGTTCTTCTTAGGTCTGTAGGCGTCCTTTTTCGAACCGGTGGTAGCGTGTTTGACAATCAATAAGCAAGAGTGTACTTCTATATTGAATAAAGATATTTGAATTTAAGTCTACGACAGTATTGAATAATAAACGCCGCAGCAGCTGAAATTCGATAGCAATTTAACTTTTTGGTTGGTTCACATTTTTCGGGATTTATTGTATTTTTACAACCTCTATCCTTTGAAATTAAATTTGCACCAAAAACCACGGATATTTACCTGTGTTGCCGTTGATTCATAAGTACAAAAAACTTTTAAGGGAAGGCTACGACAAAAGTAAGTTTAACATACCTAAAGAAAAGCTTTTTCCAAGTTGTATATATATATATATATATAAGCGAAGAGATCACCTTAATCACTGCTGACCACCGATTACTGCTGTAACTGAAGGCGTTTTTTATTCACGAAACAACAAATTTTTGTGGGACACAAACAATGGATCCATTTCCATCCATTAGTATCCATTAACGCAGTTATCTTACAAAACTTTTACTATATAAGATTTTATCGCGTGATTAACTATCATATTATGTTTGTGTAGAAATATGTGAATATTTATAATTAACATTATACTCGTTTAAATAAAACACGGAATTAACTCAAACGCCACATAGTCCACTGCTTTTAATTTTGATTTTAAACGTTAGAAATTTGATTTTTGCACATTAATTTCGTGTCATATTTTTGTCGTAGCAATAGTTGATTTAATAAAAGACTGTATGGATTTTTCCCGTTTAATTTTGTTTACAGTATTCCCGACGATTCTTAATCTATTTAAATTATTGGGTTTACTTTATAATTATTGTCATGTGTCCGAATTTGTAATTTAATATTAACGTATGTTCGTTACATTGAAATGAATCGATAGTAAAAAATTGCCAATTAATTTTTCTTAGCCATTTTCCAGAATTTACCTAAATAGCAGTTTTTTTGCAGAGCGACTAGCCTCTAAGCTCTTCTAATCCAAAGGGTAAACTGTATGGAATAATTACTTGTCAGTTAATTTGAGACACTGAAAGATAGTGTGGCAACCGTGACCAATTTTATTAGATGCCCATGGGACGCATGTATAACGCATGCACTGTCATCATCATCATCATTATCAGCCTGTGTCAGTCCACTGCTGGACATAGGCCTCCCCTGATGCACGCTTCTCTATCAGGGGGTTTGGAACGACCCACCACGCTGGTCCAATGCGGGTTGGTGGGTGGACTGACTTTTTACATGTTTTTTCTGTAGGAATGTAAATATAAAGATCAGGTGACAATGCAAACAGCCCCTTTATTAGAGTTGATAGGATTCTGTGAAAGATATTGGCTTAAGAGTTCCATCTTAATTTTGAAAATTATAGTACGGTGCCCTTTAATTTTTTATTAGTATTCATTTTTAAATTTTTATAGTTTCAAACTGTACGGAGCGGTGAAGGTGAAGCCGTAAAACTTTGTGTCTAATGATGGGCACTTACAATAAAAACACCTCATTTATATTGTACTATACAGTATTTACATCTCACGGACATTACTCCTATTCCACCCGGACGAATTCGCGGGCAACAGCTAGTGTTTTATAAGGCTTTCTTATAGTTTAGTATAGCTAGAAGCTTCTGCTGCAGATAGTCGCGGTGCTGAGCGTCCTGTACGTGCTGTTCCAGTTCCGCAGCAGGCTGACCAAGACCACGTCCGAAGACGAGATCGGGGACAGGCCTTACGGTGTGTCCAGGTCTCGGTCTAGGTGAGTTAAGACCTAATTTTCTTCCTGCATCATCATCATCATTATCATCATCAGCCTGTTATAGTCCACTGCTGGACATAGGCCTCCCCTAATACATCCCTATCCATTAGGGGGTTTTGGACCGAATCCCACCACGCTGGTCCAATGGTCCAATGCGGTGGACCGACTTTTTACATGCCCGTCCGACGCATGGATCATCTTACTTTTCAGACAATTGGGTGATCGGTCTAAATTGCCCTAACCAACTAGGACACAATAATGAAAATTTGTTGAGTCCACGCAGGATTCGAACCCACGACCTCCGGTTTCTAAAGCACACGCCTATACCACTAGGCTACGGAGGCAGTTAAGTCAAATATGATATGAAATTATGTGACCAATATGAATGTAAAAAGTAAGATGATCCATGCGTCGGATGGGCATGTCGATCTACCCACCAACCCGCATTGGACCAGCGTGTTGTGATACGGTGATGATGATCGAAGGTAGATCTATTATATCAGTATGCAGTGTTATAGACTAGTGTTACGCTATAGGTCGTGCAATGGTTCCAACTCCAGGCACCGCTCAGCCAGCAGCTATCGCCACAAGAGCGAGGACAGGGCGCCACGTCGCGGTAGACGGCAGAGACGCTGCCCAGGATGCCGTGATGAGTAACACCACCGCAGACTTTTGAATGACGTGAACCATTGTCAATGTCAACGTGAAAACGTCAAACCTCTATCATTTTTGACAGATGACAGTTATGGAAGCTGCCGACAGACCAATCAGAACGCTGTGAGAGTGATTAATGGTTCACAATTTAAATTTTTTCCTCTTCTTTTCGAAAAAGGGTAGAAATGTATGTGTTATACCTCGGAGACATTGAGGCGAAATTATTTATAAATAAATTTTAGTTTTGGTATTTAAATGTTATGTATAATTGCTACTGTACTCGTTTTTAACATAGAAATGTTTGAAATAAAAGTGAGATTTTCCTAATTTTATTTGTATTATTTTGATTGGATTTTTTTACCGGTTCTATCATGTTTTAGTATCAGGGGGACCGGAAAATAACACTAATACGCACATTTTTATTTATAATTAAAATCTAATGCCATCTAGTCAGTAAATTTTTAATCGCTCTTGATATTATATATTTTTTGCCAAAATACGTAGACATGGCATTTATGATGTCATCCAAATAAGTAAGTATTATCATACTAAAAAAGTATTTTAGCGGTCGAAAAAAAGTGCAACCTCGAGCGAATAGCCCACCCCAATTCCTTTCCTTTTATAAAATTCTTGCGCACTGCTTGGTCTTGCGTCTTCATTTTTAAGAATGACGCCTTTTCGGTTGACAATAATGGTATATTTGAAGCATTAAATTGGAGCTTCTTAATCTTTAATAATTAATAATGGACTTGTTAACCCACCAACCCGAATTGGACCAGCGTGGCAGTGGGATACGGTCCAAAAAGCCCCTTATGGAGATGGCGAACATTAGGGAAGGCCATGTCCAGCTGTGGACTAACACAGGCTGATGATAATGATGATGATGGACTTGTTCTCTTCAGATAGATATATAGATTCGCGGGATCCAAACACCGAGTCTGCTTGCTTTCTCAGTCTGTTCCAAGTGTTCCTGGATGGTTGTTCAAGCTTCGATTAGTCATTTTGTGAATTCCCAGATCGTATGACATGAAATTGTCCAATTTTTTCCTGAACACATCTTGTCACGACATGCGCAAACACGGCTTTATTTTCCGGCGTCCTATTACTTGGTTTTTCAGTCTCTACGCTTGACAATGTCAATGTTAAGTGTCTACAACATGAATGTAGTGAGAAATCATTCTCCTTCGGGAAAACTTGGATCTTTATGCGAACACTAAGACACACGAACTGTCAATGAACGATCGCTTTAAATGAGTGACATTTTTATATCCATTAATATGGGACTTTATCGCTTAACGTCGAATGTCATAATATACAATAAAGTTACGTGATAGGTATTCCAAACCTGGAAGTAGATTGTTTAGAATCATAGTCATTCGAACACATTCCAATGAACTGATTATCACACTAGAATTTCTTTTATTTCAAAACTCAGCTAAATTCTAAACGAAATAGTCACTACTATCACAAGAAAATTGCATCGTTGCACGTCGGGTGGGCCAACCGTCAAATTTAATAGCAACCAATTCCTTAAAGATGGTTTAGTGATAGTAATAATTATGAGAAACGAACAGTTTGCTATATGCGTCGCAATTAATCGTTATACATGTACGGTGCTAGCCTGCTGAGCGCGTAGGAAGAGCATATTTTCACCGAGACAATTATGCAATAAATGACGCTTGAAAACGCTTGTAACTTTATCAGTTTTAATTATTGACCGACTTCCCAGTATAACCCACATTGAGCATTTTAATGTAAACATTTTTGAAGTTATACTTCTTTAGGCGCGTTACGAAAAAATTATAAGAGTGAAATTTTACGATGCGTCACACAAAATTAACAGTTTATAATGAAAACGGTGAAATGGACCTTATTACATAGTGATAAGGTTTATTTTTAGTAGTGATAATGGGTTGTCGTTTTTATTTGCGATAGTTGTTGCATAATGTGCTCTATGAGTTAGGATTAAGGTTCGTTTTGGTAAATATATATTATTAATAATGTATTTTATATTATTTAAATTTATATTAAATATATTATTATATAAATATATTAATATTTGTAATGATGTTTATTCAACTTGATATAATGGTAATATTTTTATTCATTTAATATATCAACATTGTGATTTATCTATGTAATACTTTTTAGATAAGCGCCATCTAGTCACACATAATCAAAGCTTCTGATTTATAGTACCGCTGTACAAGTAAGCCAACATCTCTTAGGAATTCTACATTTGTAAGCAACAGATGGCGCTGAACTACCAGTTATATGATATATCTATCATCTATCATCTTTAATTATTTTTAATTGATATTACTTACTATTTGTGAATATTAGTGAAAAAAATTGTGCTTATATACTTTTCAAGTGCTCCAATATAATTGAGGTTAACTATCCGTATGTATTATTGTATTGTATTGTATTAATTTTTGCATGCAATTAAAACTATTTTTTAATGATGGCAAACATAGGCTGATGATGTGTGTGTGGTTGTCACTGTAGAAAAAGGCGTGCACCTCGGGCTTAATTTGACTAGAGTACAGGATGTAGTACGTGATAAAATCAGCATCACAGATTATATCGAAGCGCTGCAAAACAAGATCGTTTTTACTTTCAAGTATAATACCGGGACTATGATGTAACCAAATATAATATGTAATCTTAATAAATAAACTCATATAGATTTGCTTTTAGTGCCAAGACTGCGTTACAGCTTGACTTAAGATTTTGTTGATATTTTATTTGGCTACACACGATAGGTCAGAGTTGAGGTAAAGCCTACACACTACACATATTACCGTAGTATTTGCTGGAAGCCAATGTCAATGTGACTCTGAGTGAACTCATAAATTAATGAAGTTTCGGTTGGTCTGGCACTTACTAGAGCAATAAGCATGGTCTATGCACAGCAATGACTTTTTGGTACGTGTACATTATTTGGCAGTGGATTATCTAGTCGTACAATACAGGAAGCTTTTTTATTTTATTGTTATAAATTCAAATTAAATATCATGGACGATCAGCTAAAGACAACAGTTCTTTTAATGAAACATTAAAATTTGAAATTTACTAATACACTATAAAATTATGTTATTAATATTATTTTGACGTTAGAAGTCCCTAAACATACAAAACACGTACATATACTCGTTTGTTTTACACGTTTGTGTAAAATTGAATAATCGTATTGTTGAATCATTGAAATATTTATTACGTTAATCAATTATAATTTAATTTAATGATTGTATTAAATGATTAATAACATAATCATATTAATTTGTGCAAGACTGCAATCATATTAAAATTAATATACTAATCCAAAATTTTGTTATTGAATCTAGTAATATTGTGTTTGTTGTATATTTATTTGTGGATTAGTAAAATAGTTTAAACGAGAATTAATAAAACATATATTTCTTTAAGACGCGTTTCATTTTAACCTCAAATTTCAGACCTTTCATTTAAATATTCAAAATAAAACAGAAAGTAACGGTGGAGACTACGCAAACACATATTACCTGCCATTGTATCAGTAATACCATGTGTACACAGACGTCTACTAATAAAATTACAATTGTGTGTGTTTGTAGGTTACTTGCCTCTAAAATACAGAGTGCGCTTTCAGTGTAATAAAAAAAATGGTTTGAGTGTCCACTCTTATTCAACATTATTTGTACTCTTTGGTCTCAAATCTACCAATTTTTCGGTATTTCTACCGAAATTAACTTTGTACTTCCAAAACACCGAAATACAATGATTTTCATAATCAAAATCAAAATCAAAAAGCAAAATCTCCTAATTTTTTAACCGATTTCACAATTTTGTGTTGACAACCAACCAATTGTTGGAAAACAAACTTTTATGACACCTTACAGCAAGAATTAATGAGCAGAGCTATTGCCGATTAGTCCAAATAAATATCCACAATAACTCTCCTCTCTCACTCCCTTGAGTCCTAAAACTCTATGTTGTAGACGATTTCCCAATAAATATATATATAAAAATTTAACACACTCAGTCTTAGATGCAAGTTCCGTAGCCTAGTGGTATAGGCGTGTCCTTTAGAAACCGAAGGTCGTGAGTTCGAATCCTGCGGGATTCAACAAATTGTCATTATTGTTTCCTAGTTGGTTAGGGCAATTTGGGACGATCACCCATTTGTCTGAAAAGTAAGATGATCCATGCGTCGGATGGGCATGTAAAAGTCGGTCCACCCAAAAACCCGCATTGGAACAACGTGGTGGTATGCGGTCCAAAACCCCTAATGGATAGGGATGTATTAGGGGAGGCCTATGTCCAGCAGTTGACTATCACAGGCTGATGATGTATGAGTTTTATGTTGAACATTGGTTTTAATGTTATTATAATATAAAAGCAACTTGGTTTTTTGTTAAATAAACAAATTTGATTGAATATTTTTTCGTCCGTATACCGATTTTAGGTACAAATATACCGATTTTATTTGGCAATTCTACCGATTTTGCTCATTGACTTTCGAGACCACTAGTTGCAGTGTTTTTTTTTTGTTGATGTCATTTTTTTGATGATGTCATTTATTGTTATATTTTTATAATATTAGTCCAGTTTAATGTAACACAAATTAGATAAATTACATTCACGTGCCTTATTATGCGTAGCGATGTATTAAAATGTTATTTTATTAACGCACAAAATGTAAGTTAATCAAAATCTTTCGTTTTGCATAACTTATTGTAATCAATTATGTTGCAATATAATTTCGTTTTTACTATAATGTGGCCTGTACGAAAGTTCATATCTCTTTAATTTTCGGCTTAGCCACAGTTTTGTAAACTTTTACAATTTTATTTAAGTTTACATCATATTTTAGAGGATCGACATATAGTTAGAAGTCAGTTATGGTCTGCATATAAATATGTAGTGTTTAATTATTTGCCGTAACACCTTTTTATAAGCTAACATGGTGATGTGATTAGAACTTGTGATCATTTAGCCTTTGACCTGGTCATTAGACGTGCAGTATAAGAGCCCACAGTTTGCCCAACATATAACAATTAACAAAAGCTTCAATTGAGTATGCACTACGGTATTCTCACAACTAGATTCAGTTGAAGTAGACTCTCATTGTTTTACTTTATCTGTAGCAATGTCATTAACTGTTTATTTCTATAATAATTTCAGGGATAATGACAAAGACCTGACTTATATTTTGGAAAGTTTCTATAGGAATATAAAAAAGAAACCTGGATGTGACTATATATCTGCAACATGCGAGAGATGTGCACTAGTTTTGATTGGAGGCTTACATCCAAAAAGTACATTTCTCTCCCATTTGATGGTAAATAACTTACTAGATTTATTTATTATGTAAGTATGCTTACGGCACAACATGCAAAAAAGCATTACCTAATATTTACATACATTTAATAATTACTTATAACCATTCACCGCAAACACCTATTTTAAGCAAATTCTGTTGACATATATGTTTACAAAATATGTTTTAGTGCTGTCTTATGAAGTTATTGAAATGAAGTTATTTATTAACATTAGATTATCAGAAATATTACAATCCATCAAAAAGACTGTCATAAATTTTACAACTGTAAATGTTTGTCCACCATTTAAATAGCTTATAATTTTTCTAATCCTAACCCTTTACTACTTCACTGCAAAAAGACGGTAGTGTATTTTTTGTGCTCCAGTTTACAGCACTGTCTCTTATCTTATGTGTTATAATTTCTTGTTCCTACTACAATTTAGTAGTGTTTTTTTTTGGCTTACGCAGGCAGACAAGCAGTCGGGCCACCTGATAGAAAGTGGTCACCGACAACCATAGACATTGGCAATACCAGTGGATCCGACAACGCGCTGCCTACCGTGAGACATAGGGTGTTAAGTCTTGTTTATCCAGTAAATACGCTGGCTATAGTGCCCTTCAAACCGGAACACAGCAGTGTTTTCACACTGCTTCAGGCAGAAATACCCACCCAGACGGTCTCCTGTAAACAGGGGACCTACCACCGGTAATGTCAATATTATTGTGTTATAGTGAAAGGGCACTGGAGCTACTAAAACTCCTGGGTAAATTATGCACTTTTTCAATAGTTACAGCCATTGCTGTAACTGAGATAAGCAGTATTTTCAACTAATGGAAGTCATATGCCATATATTAATTAATATATAAAAATAATAATATAATTATGTCATGTAACAAAAGAACAATAAGACACCACAAATCCTCATAGACCATGAGATGTAATGACCTATTTATCCAATAATTACTGTAGCTACAAAGTCCTAAAAACTGGAACACAGTAGTGTTTAGATACTAATTATTTTCACCAGACATAGGCACTGCGGTGATACTACCCCAGATGGTCCCTTGTAAAATACAGTAAATCTGTATTTTCTTACCATTCATTCTTATGGCCAGGGTGTATAACTTCACATCGGCTTGTCCTGTTTTGCTTACTGCTTATATAATCTCTCTTTCTTAAACTCGGAATAGAAGTAAACATTTTAGGCTGAAGCAAAGGAGTTATACATCCAGCGTTCTTATTGACAAATTGTCTTCGTTATTATTGAATACAATTCCATGGGTGTTGACTTTCTAGTCCACTGACTGTCTAATATAATATTGCTTTGCCATATTGTTAGTTAAAAGTAAGTTTCTGTGTAGTCAGCTATTTCAGTGGGCAGCACTATATACTTACTTTCAGAGTTTTAAATTGGCTAATCAGAAATTGATGTCGAGTCAAATAACTTTATTCAATATAGGAGCATTATTCTCTTATTGATCGTCAATTAATCTACCACCGGTTTGAAAATGGAAGCTTGTGTCTTGGGAAAACCAGAGTGAGAAGCTCAGCGAGACTATTTTTTGCAGAAGCAGCAGAAAAAAACAATTTTTTTCAATACCACTCTATTTTTGAAAATATAAAAAAGGTTCAACATATTTTTCTCACATTAAAATAGCCTGAACCGAGCAATTAATGATAACCAATGTGCATTATCATTTAAACAGTCATTACAGCAATAATATGCTTACACATAAACATTCCTAAACTACTGTCTTAAATACTAATTTAAGCATGTATACAATACATGCTTAATGATTGTCTTACATTAATACAGTATCGTTATTTTTCTTACAGAGCGAGGGACATGATGATCTAATTGCAGAGTATGAAAAAGTTAGACCATTCTCTATATTAAAAAAGGACCATGCTCATGATGTTATAAAAGGTATAAATTTTGTTTTTTAACTTTTGAATTGAGTTTTACACATTTTTTTTAAGTTGCATTTGGCATTATTTTGTCTTTTTCTCCTTAACTTTTATTTGAGAATTTTATAAACCAGTCGTCATATTCTAATAATTAAGTTTGAAACACATTACTATAAATATATATTGGTGTTCATTAATATTTTTTTTTCATTACATATAATTGTAAATTATAATATGATTTTTTTTATTTATATCTAAAACTTAAAATTAGTATTTCTGCTTTAAAGCGCCATCATTTAACTTCTACAGCAATAATTGTTTTGTTTCTTTCGGCAATTAAAATCATCTTCTTTTACTTACAAAAACAAAAGCGATATGTCTGTTTTTTGTTTCTTATTTGGACTTTATAATATTTCAATTCTCTTTAAATGCATTTCTTACCCTGCCTTAAAAAAACGTTTGTTATAAGTTATTGTGGTGAATATTTTATATATATTAATATATATAAATCACGTGTCAGGTTGTTTGTCCGCGAATCTAAACTACTTAACCGATTTTAAAACATAGTCGCAAACAATGTGCAGTTGAATCAACTTGAAACATGAATGGCTTACATTTATTTACACCTCAATATTGTTTTTTGGATTAATATCTCTTTATTAATTAAAAGACCCTAGACTGGACTGGATGTGGCATAAGAATCAACGGCCAGTACTTTTCACACCTCCGTTTTGCCGACGATATCGTTATATTGGCCGAGACCTGGAGGACTTGCAGGAGATGTTGACAGTTTAAATGAATCCTCCCGACGCATTGGCCTCAGGATGAACTTGGACAAGACGAAAGTCATGTTCAACGAACACGTTCTCCGAGGCCAGTCAATGTCGACAGTGTTACTCTCGAAGTTGTCGATGAATATGTCTACCTTGGGCACATATTGCGTTGGGAAGACACAACTTCGAGAGGAAGCCGATAGGAGGATTCAGTTGGGCTGGGCAGCATTTAGAAGCTGAACCATATTCTCACGTCGCCGATACCGCAGAATTTAAAGACGAAAGTCTGTAAATTCTGCGATTTCTATCCAATGCGTACTCCCCGTGATGACCTACTGGGATGAAACTAGGCCACTGACTGCTGGACTGGTCCACAAATTTGCCGTAGCTCAACGGGCTATGGAGCGCACCATGCTTGGAGTTTCTTTGTCGGATAAAATTCGTAACGAATTTATCCGTCAAAGAACTAAGGTTACCGACATAGTGCAAAGGATTAGCTCGTTGAAGTGGCAGTGGGCCGGCCATGTAGTAAGAAGAACCGATGGCCGATGGGCCAATAAGGTTCTGGAGTGGAGGCCGCGTTTGGGAAGACGGAGCGTTGGTCGACCCCCGACCAGGTGGGATGCCGATCTCCGCACAGTAGCCGGTTCAAATTGGCAGCGAGTAGCAGGGGATCGGCCGTCTTGGCGTTCATTGAAAAAGGCCTATGTCCAGCAGTGGACGGAGAAGGGCTGCTAATGATGATGATGCTTGTTGAATCATTGAAATATTTATTACGATAATCAATTATAATTTAATTTAATGATTTTATTAAAAGATTAATAACATAATCATATTAATTTGTGTCAAGACATATTAAAATTAAAATAAATATACTAATCCAAAATTTTGTTATTGAATTTAGTAATATTGTGTTTGTTGTATATTTACTGTGTGGATTTGTAAAATAGTTTAAACGAGAATTAATAAAAATATATATTTCTTTAAGACGCGTTTCATTTTAACCTCAAATTTCAGACCTTTCATTTAAATATTCAAAATAAAACAGAAAGTAACGGTGGAGACTACGCAAACACATATTACCTGCCATTGTATCAGTAATACCATGTGTACACAGACGTCTACTAATAAAATTACAATTGTGTGTGTTTGTAGGTTACTTGCCTCTAAAATACAGAGTGCGCTTTCAGTGTAATAAAAAATGGTTCGAGTGTCCACTCTTATTCTACATTATTTGTACTCTTTGGTCTCAAACCTACCAATTTTCGGTATTTCTAACGAAATTAACTATGTACTTCGAAACACCGAAATACAATGATTTTCATAATCAAAATCAAAATCAAAAAGCAAAATCTCCTAATTTTTTAACCGATTTCACAATTTTGTGTTGACAACCAACCAATTGTTGGAAAACAAACTTTTATGACACCTTACAGCAAGAATTAATGAGCAGAGCTATTGCCGATTAGTCCAAATAAATATCCACAATAACTCTCCTCTCTCACTCCCTTGAGTCCTAAAACTCTATGTTGTAGACGATTTCCCAATAAATATATATATAAAAATTTAACACACTCAGTCTTAGATGCAAGTTCCGTAGCCTAGTGGTAGCCTAGGCGTGTCCTTTAGAAACCGAAGGTCGTGGGTTCGAATCCTGCGGGATTCAACAAATTGTCATTATTGTTTCCTAGTTGGTTAGGGCAATTTGGGCCGATCACCCATTTGTCTGAAAAGTAAGATGATCCATGCGTCGGATGGGCATGTAAAGTCAGTCACCAAAACCCGCATTGGAAAAACGTGGTGGTATGCGGTCCAAAAACTAATGGATAGGGATGTGTAGGGAGGCCTATATCCACAGTTATTATCACAGGCTGATGATTATGAGTTTATGTTGAACATTGGTTTTAATTTATTATAATATAAAAGCAACGGTTTTTGTTAAATAAACAAATTTGATTGAATATTTTTTCGTCCGTATCGAAATTTTAGTTTAAAATATACCGATTTTTGTTGGCAATTCTACCGATTTTGCTCATTGATTTTCGAGACCACTAGTTGCAGTGTTTTGTTGATGTCATTTTTGATGATGTCATTTATTGTTATATTTTTATAACATTAGTCCAGTTTAATTAACACAAATTAGAAAATAACATTCACGTGCCTTTTGCGTACGTGTATTAAATTGTTATTTATTAACCACAAAATTAAGTTAATCAAAATCTTTCGGTTTTATAACTTATTGTAATCGGTTGCAATATAATTTCGTTTTACTATATGTGGCCTGTACAGTTCATTCTCTTTAATTTTCGAACCACGGTTTGTAAACTTTACAATTTTTAAATTTACATCATATTTTAGAGGATCGACATATAGTTAGAAGTCAGTTTGGTTGCATATAAATATTCGTGTTTAATTATTACGTAACACCTTTTTATAAGCTAACATGGTGATAGAGTAGAACTTGTGATCATTTAGCTGACCTGGTCATCAGGCGTGCAGTATAGAGCCACAGTTTGCCAAATATACAATTAACAAAAGCTTCAATTGGTATGCAAATATTCTCACAACTAGATTCAGTTGAAGTAGAACTCTCATTGTTTTACTTTATTCCTGTAATGTCATTAACTTTTATTTCTATAAAATTTCAGGGAATACAAAGACCCTAACTTATATTTTGGAAAGTTTCTATAGGAATATAAAAAACCTGGATGTGACTATATATCTGCAACATGTGAGATGTGCATAGTTTTGATTGGGCTTACATCCAAAAAGTAATTCTCTCCATTTGATGGTAAATAACACTTGATTTATTTATTATGTAAGTATTACGACGCAACATGCAAAAAAAGCATTAGCTAATATTTTACATTTAATAATTACTTATAACTATTCCACAAACACCTATTTTGAAATTCTGTTGACATTAAAATATGTTATAGTGCTGTCTTATGAAGTTATTGAAATGAAGTTATTTATTAACATTAGATTATCAGAAATATTACAATCCATCAAAAAGACTGATAAATTTTACAACTGTAAATGTTTGTCCCATATTTAAAAGCTTATAATTTTTCTAATCCTAACCCTTTACTACTTCACTGCAAAAAGACGGTAGTGTATTTTTTGTGCTCCAGTTTACAGCACTGTCTCTTATCTTATGTGTTATAATTTCTTGTTCCTACTACAATTTAGTAGTGTTTTTTTGAGCTACTCAGGCAGACAAGCAGTCGGAGCCACCTGATAGAAAGTGGTCACCGACAACTATAGACATTAACTGGCAATCCAGTGGATCCGACAACGCGCTGCCTACCGTGAGACATAGGGTGTTAAGTCTTGTTTATCCAGTAAATACGCTGGCTATGGTGCCCTTCAAACCGGAACACAGCAGTGTTTTCACACTACTGCTTCATGCAGAAATAGGCACCGCGTGGTACCCACAGACGGTCTCCTGTAAACAGGGACCTACTACGACAATGTCAATATTATTGTGTTATAGTGAAAGGCACTGGAGCTACTAAAACTCCTGGGTAAATTATGCACTTTTCAATAGTTGCACAATGAGATAAGCAGTATTTTCAACTAATGGAAGTCATTATGCCATGTATTAATTAATATATAAAAATAATAATATAATTGTCATGTAACAAAAGTATAAGACACCACAAATCCTCATAGACCATGAGATGTAATGACCTACCTTTCCAATAATTACTGGCTATACGGTCCAAAACTAGAACACAGTAGTGTTTGAGATACTAATTATTTTCACCGAACATAGGCACTCGAGTGATACTACCCCAGATGGTCCCTTGTAAAAATACAGTAAATCTGTATTTTCTTACCATTCATTCTTATGGCAGGTGTATAACTTACATCGGCAATGTCTGTTCTGCTTATTGTATATAATCTCTATTTCTTACACTCGGAATAGAAGTAAACATTTTAGGATAAAGCAAAGGAGTTATACATCCAGCGTTCTTATTGACAAATGGTCTTTGTGATTTCAAACACATATTGGCGTCTAAAAAATACACCATACTTACGACGGTGCTTTGCTGCTATGGTTTACTTTGCTACTTAATTACGATAACTGTAGACGGTGGACTTAATAAAACCAATACTAAAATAAATGAATTCTAAAATTACTACACAACTTATAGCTACTTGATTTAGAATTAAAATTAATGATTTGGTTGAAGTGTGGCCGTCTTATATAGTCCCCCACGGCGGTGCTCAGGGTAGCTTCCGCGGATGTCGCCTTGCCGGCGCCTGCTGACTCTTCTTGTATCACACGGCTTTGCGCTGTTCACTAGAAATTTATTTCGTGCAGTAGGCTGTTTCCATTGTTTCTGGCGTCCGCTGGCTGTCTAATATCATATTGCTTTGCCATATTGTTAGTTAGAAATAAGTTTCTGAGTTAGCACTACATACTTACTTTCAGAATTTTAAATTGGCTAATCTGAAATTGATGTCGAGTCAAATAACTTTATTCAATATAGGAGCATTATTCTCTTATTGATCGCCAGTTAATCTACCACCGGTTTGAAAATGGAAGCTTGTGTCTTGGGAAAAACCAGAGTGAGAAGCTCAGCGAGACTATTTTTTGCAGAAGCAGCAGAAAAAAACAATTCTTTTCAATACTCTATTTTTGAAAATATAAAAAAGGTTCAACATATTTTTCTCACAGTGAAATAGCCGAACGAGCAATTAATGATAACCAATGTGCATTATCATTAAACGGTCATTACAGCAATAATATGCTTACACATAGACATTCTAAACTACTGACTTAAATTAGTATACATGCTTAATGATTGTGTTACATTAATACAGTATCGTTATTTTTCTTACAGAGCGAGGGACATGATGATCTGATTGCGAGTATGAAAAAGTTAAACCATTCTCTATATTAAAAGGACCATGCTCATGATGTTATAGAAGGTATAAATTTTGTTTTTAACTTTTGAATTGAGTTTTATACAAAATTGCTTGTTATTGCTGCAAATTTTTGTATTCACATTTTTTAAGTTGCATTTGGCATTATTTTGTCTTTTTCTCCTTAACTTTTATTTGAGAATTTTATAAACCAGTCGTCATATTCTAAAATTAACTTTGAAACACATTATTATAAATATATATTGGTGTTCATTAATAAATATTTTTCATTACATATAATTGTTATTTAATATATTTTTTTAAATTATATCTATAACTATTAGTATTTCTGCTTTAAAGCGCCATCATTTAACTTCTACAGCAATAATTGTTTTGTTTCTTTCGGCAATTAAAATCATCTTCTTTTACTAACAAAAACAAAAGCAATATGTCTGTTTTTTGTTTCTTATTTGGACTTTATAATATTACAATTCTCTTTAAATGCATTTCTTACCCTGCCTTAAAAAAACGTTTGTTATAAGTTATTGTGGTGAATATTTTATATATCTTAATATATATGAATCACGTGTGAGGTTGTTTGTCCGCGAATCTAAACTACTTAACCGATTTTAAAACATAGTTGCAAACAATGTGCAGTTGAATCAACTTGAAACATCGAATAGCTTACATCTTTATTTACAGCCTCAATATTGTTTTATTGCGATTAATATCTCTATTATTATTTGATGCAAAATGTTTGCTACAAAACGTTCGTGACAGTTGACGACGTCTAGTGATCAATGCAATCACTGGAATGTCACTTGTGTCAATAGATGGCGCTGTTTAATAGAATAAACTTTTCGTTGATAATAAGAGAATTGGGACAATAAAAAGTAATTGGTTAAAATTAATTAGTTTTGGACATTTAATTTTATAATTATTATTATCTTTTGTTAAAAACGAAAATGCAACGTCATGGCGCCGTTGTTTTATACCAGGCCCATCAAATAAAAGAAAAGTAATGAAAAAAAATAACTTCCTAATATACGTGTAACATTGTAAATAGTAGAATTTTTACAGAACAAAATTAAATATATGTGATGTTGTATCCTATGTAAACGAAATATTTTGATGACATATTCAATGGCGGATACGATTGTAGGTGCTGTAAATATTCGTTATTTATTATTTCATAAGATAGTTGTTTCATTACGCTTGACGACGCCTGTAATCAACTTTACTTCTTGGTTCTTTAATAACCATGCAACTAAAACATTCAAATAATGTCTTTGGCGCTAGTGCTCCGTATCCATACTAATTATAACATTTTTAATATAAAATAAACTAATAACAATTTTTAAAACTAATTCTTTTGTATAGAATTCAACAGAAGGAACATTTTGATTAGTCATTTTAAGTATGTCCACTATAAATAGCTAATAACTGCCTCCGTAGCCTAGTGGTATAGGCGTGTGCCTTAGAAACTGGAGGTCGTGGGTTCGAATCCTGCGGGGACTCAACAAATTTTCATTGTTGTTTTCTAGTTGGTTAGGGCAATTTGGGCCGATCACCCAATTGTCTGAAAAGTAAGATGATCCATGCGTCGGATGGGCATGTAAAAAGTCGGTCCACCCACCAACCCGCATTGGACCAGCGTGGTGGGATACGGTCCAAAATCCCCTAATGGATGGAGGTGTATTAGGGGAGGCCTATGTCCAGCAGTGGACTATCACAGGCTGACGATGATGATGACTATAAATAGCAATCCAATCGATTTTTATAATAGTGTTATTTTTTAATTGTATTCAGGTGTAAATGGTATCATCATCGAGGTCACTGTTTTTTTTGCAAATGACATTTATCTAATAAATCATGTTTGATGACTGAATTCTCTTTCCGTTTATCTTAAGCCCTTAAATTGTTGTTTACAATGTAAATTAAGTAAATCCTAGCCGCAGTAACGCGTCGCAGGGTCTGCCAGTCTAACTATGTAAATGTTTCGCCTTAATTTTTAAAGTGATTGGATGATAAGACCATATTGGCCTCACGTTACCAACCAAATAATAACGTTACTAAACAGTTATAACAAAGATTTTCAACTAGTATTCGAACCGCCGACCTCTGGTCTGTGGATGGTAAAGCAAAAATATGTCTTAGAGGGAGTTTGTATTAGAACACTACTAACATTTAAATTATCATTATATAATAGCTGTGGCCCGCGACTTCGTCCGCGTGGTCGTATATTAAAAGATACTTTTGAAAAAATCCAAATATATAGCATAAGTTACTTCTATAGTACGGAGCCCACGACCATAATTTTTGTCTCATAGCAATACGTGCCAAAACCGCATCAAATCGATAGATTATTATATAGATTATCCTGAACTCGAAAATACCAATATCAGACATTTTCCGCGTAGCGTTTAATCTGACCGAATTTTCAAAATTGTCAAAGAATTTTACCGAACTGCATCATAGCAATATGTCTGATTTGCAGACTGTAGTTGAATGATAGTTCTGATGTACCGGAAACATAATTTTCAGACGTTAGTGGTGTAGCGCAAACCCGTAAAATCATTTAAAAAAAAAATGGGTGCGTGTACTTATGTACGCGCGTGAGAAGTTATACTTCTTTGGCATCATTAAAAAATAGTTTTTAATTGCATGCAAATAATTAATTACAATACAATAAATAATACATACGGATAGTTAACCTCAATTATATCGGAGCACTTGAAAAGTATATAGCACAATTTTTTCACTAATATTCACAAATAGTAAGTAATATCAATCAAAAATAATTAAGACAATTAAAGATGATAGATTTACAAGAACTAATCATAAATAATTCGATTAAGAATTTATGGATTCACAAGACGTACTTTGATATATCATATAACTGGTAGTTCAGCGCCATCTGTTGCTTACAAATGTAGAATTCCTAAGAGATGTTGGCTTACTTGTACAGCGGTACTATAAATCAGAAGCTTTGATTATGTCTGACTAGATGGCGCTTATCTAAAAGTATTACATAGATAAATCACAATGTTGATATATTAAATGAATAAAAATATTACCATTATATCAAGTTGAATAAACATCATTACAAATATTAATATATTTATATAATAATATATTTAATATAAATTTAAATAATATAAAATATATTATTAATAATAATATATATATATACCAAAAACGAACCTTAATCCTAACTCATAGAGCACATTATGCAACAACTATCGCAAATAAAAAACGACAACTCCATTACCACTACACAAAAATCAACCTTATCACTATGTAATATGGACCTTATTACATTTTCACCGTTTCTCACCTGTTTCATTATAAACTGTTAATTTTGTGACAAATCGTAAAATTTCACTCTCATCATTTTTCATAACGTTTTCAAAAGTTTGTTATAAAATTAAAATTGAACATCAAATTATAATATTAATTTTAATATTTGCTATTAAATTGAATAAATAATAAATATTTATAAAAATAACTAAATAAATTTAATGAAAACTTTTGATAAAAATGATAACTGAAGTTCCGATTCAGACATTACGGAAGATACTATGGAAGTGGACATCATTCAATTAAAAATACAATTCGAATAATAAGACAATTTAATAAATAATAAATATTTATTTATTAATTTTTAATTTTAAACTGAACTTTGTTGATTATCCTTTTCCAATCCTTGTATTATTTTATTGTAATTAATTATTTGCATGCAATTAAAAACTATTTTTTAATGATGCCAAAGAAGTATAACTTCTCACGCGCGTACATAAGTACACGCACCCATTTTTTTTTCGTTATACAATCTGCACGTGAATTCTTCCAAAACGGGGAATACCTTGTCACTATCAGAAGTATAGCTGCCCAAATCACCGAAAGCTTCTTGACAGCGTTTCGAATTTTTCAGCATCGTCAATGGTCCTTTTACCCTTGCGATATAACGCGGGATTATAATCTCAGCCGGTCATTGCATGGAAAGCAGGTAAAGATTTTGCCAGAGTGGATCCCAATGTCTCGTAAAGACGTGAAACATTAATGTAACGCCATAGAAATTTGGACGACACTTTCTACAAATACCATATTTCCGAGCATTGTTATTAATATATCGGTGTCTGAACATCGAATCGTTACTTTACCCCGTTGTTTCAATTGGCAGACATGGTAAACGATCTTCGTATCTACCTCTTCATGTTCTTGGTTGATTGTTTGGACAACAAAAAACCACCTTTCACCGAATATCCATAACACATGTAGTGATTGATGTTAATGATTCTGTTTGCGATTATGTGCGCCATGTCTTGTTCTGACCAATTGTTGATAATAAATTTGACCAGAGCATCTTTGAATTTGATGTTGTTCAATTGTTTAGCGCAATCGGAAGGTCGAACTTGTTGCGGTCCTCAGATTCGAATATCGGTCTATTTTACGTGTTTTCGCAATCCATGCTCCGTGTCCTTGATCGACGGGCAGAAGTACCTGTCGAATATAAGATCGACATTATGTTTGCACAAAATGTGCAAAATTTTTTCGATATATCTCCAAATGTTCGTGGTCGTGGTCTTTTAAGGTGTGCAGTAAAAAGAACCCCCTGATTTGTCGGTTTTATTTATTGTACCGTCCATGTGACAAAGTGACAGCGGCCTTGGGGTTATCGGGTAACACAACCCTTTTTCGATACTTATTTTTTTTAAGGACAAAGCTAAAAGCTGCCCCAATAAGTCTCTTTGTAGCCTCAATTCTTGAACGTTGCCACCGAGTACAACATTTTTCTTTTTCTTTACCGTGCTGAATGTGAAGACTGGATTCTTTTTTATTGGTTTTAAACGTGCATGTCTCTCTTCTACCTCGGTTTTGAAATTATTGCGCAAAGTTTCTTCTCGCGTTACGACGTTGAGCAGAAAGTCAGTGGTATTTTGTGCAGCAGCTTCTCCAGTTGTGATGTTGTACAACTTATCAGCGTCTAACGAATTGACGAAAGAATTCATGTTTTGTTGTAAAGTCCTTGTGAATTTCTCAACTTGTTGGTGACTCTTTCGAATGCGAGAACTCTTCAGTTCCGAGGTCCGATATCCTGATTGTTGGCGATTCCAGCGGTTTTCAGCACGTGTGATATTATTCGAGCTCGATTGCCCAACGTTGTTGGGTGTATATGCTACACTTAAAGTGTCTGAAAACAGGTTTTTGGTAATCATGGCAGCAATACGAAAAGTTGAAAAAAAAAAAATTATCCGTATTCCTATGACATACAGGTCGGCTAAATTTGTTGACATTTTCAAAAATGCGCTCGGGCTATATGCTACGCGCAAAATGTCTGAAAGCAAACTTTTTCGTAATACAATTATAAAATCTATGTACATTTTCACTATCAGGCACTATAATACAGACTTTCTTTTTTTTTTTGACACAGCAGGAATGGCACGCAGTTGCTACACTCTCGACCGTTACTACACACCTAGTCGGGTTCAGAATGATACAATCCAACGATTTTATGGGGTTTTTGCCGTATTGCTATGAGACATGGTTTTGGTCGTGAGCTCTCGTACTACTAGTTACATCAGCTATATTTTAGTGACAATTCCGTCGAAATAGGAATAGCCATTCCAGAGAGTAGTTAGAAGAAACACACTGACAGATAAGAATTTAATTTACCAGTTGTATATAAATGTGCACGCATTTAAAAACGGTCATCTCAATGTTATAAACAGACACACGCCAACTTTATTATTAGTATAAAAGATAACGCTTATTCGTTTCAGATGGACCAATCATAAAACTATTCATGAGTCTCATAAAAAATGGCTACGAACAGAATACAGTGTTGAGCAACATACAGTTGTTAAGCATATTGAATAAGGAATTTAACATTGACGTGAAAAACACTCCAGAGCTACAACTAGAAATATATGTTAACGTCACAAAGAAATACTTGAAAGATTGGCCCGAGTGGGAGGAGTTTGAGAACGTCGTGAACAACTTGAGAACCGATGATATAAATGACCGGTTGACCAAATTCCTACAAGACAAATATAAAAGGCTCAAGGAGTATTTGGCCAACATGTTGGGAATAGCTAAGTTTCTCGCTTCGGACGTTGTCAGCAAACTTGCAGATAAGCCTGAACAGTGCAAGGAAGAGGATAAAGAGAAGTATGTCATGCAAATACACGCCAATAGGTCGCAATTGAACAATTTGATACAAAGGTATCCGGTGGGCAATAATATATTCAACGCACCTTTAAATATTGGACTGTGCGAACCAAGCAATCTGAAAATAGAGTCGATTTTAAACAGTTGGTACGTTAGCATCGATGTGTGCATAAAGTTGTCCAAGGACAGTTCGATATCAATTAAATATCAGAACAGTCACATATTAAAACACAATCTGGTCAACAGAAAGCTACCGAACAAGTCACCGGCCGAAACGGAACTATCAACACACTGGCATATGAAAAAGCAACAGTTTAAAAGACAGGGTAAAAGCGTATACAGTAAAGATATACTCGACAGCCTCAATAAGTATATGAACACGAGTGATATCTCTGCAAATAGAGAGCTATTGTCTGCGCTTACTAAGACGATAAATACTATGCCTCATAGAATACTCTACGACGTGCATTACACTAGATATTTGAGCCGGTACCCTTTTCTAAGATATCTGTATGAGGATACAACTGCCCAAACGGACGATAAATATGATATACAACTAGAGGAAATCATGACTCCGGTCTGTGTGATGAACGTAAAATTTTTACCCCACGCAAAAGAACACTGGACTTTAACATGTGCCGAATGCCGGGTCACCTTCGAAGGTATGGACATCGTGGAAGAGATCGTTCAACATTACAGAAGCTATCATTGCGCCGAAGATTGCTGGCAGTGTGCGAAATGTAAACAGGTTATAAATGCAGCCGTGTTGATGACGAGGAACTGGAGGCACGGGTGCCCTGTTGAAAATATATGGTAAATGGAAAGCGTTAAATGTTTCTCTTTGTTGTGACAATTTCCGTGACATTATGTTTGATTTTATTAACAGTTATGTGAATACTATGGAAATAAATTTTATATAATTGTGTATTGTACATTTTATTATATGGAAAAGAAAGTAAGTTTTGGTGTTTACTGGCTATTCGTGAAGCTCGATGCGTGATGCTTTGCACATTGCCCGTAGCTTATTTAACTATTTACATTAAACCGAAAAAACATGTAGACAAAATATGGGACTTAATATCTTTCTCTTTGAGTTGGGTAGGTAATGTTTTTACATGGAGCCATCATTGGCGGTACCACCGCGGCACGAATACACCACCATGTTCCGGTTCAAAAAGGCCCCGTTGCCAGCGTATTTACTGCGAGTAAACGAGACTGTCTTACCGTAGGTAGCGCGTTGGTAATACATGGGATTATGTTCCCGTTACTCAAAAGCCCATATTTATATAAGTAATTTGATGAATTACTGATGAGCGTTAATAAATATCAAATTACTGATCAACGTCTTATTTTGTACCACGTCAGAACAACAATAATTTTTGTTTTTGAGACGTAAATTGACTAGCCTGCCTAACTGCGTCCGTAGCCTAGTGGTAAGTGTGCTTTAAAAACTGGAGGTCGTGGGTTGGAATCCTGCAGGGCTAAACAAATTATCGTTGAAGTTTCCTAGTTAGTTAAAGCAATTTGGGCCGATCACCAAATTGTCTAAAGTAAGATGATCCGTACGTCAAATGGACCTGTAATAAGTCGGTCCCACCAACCGGCATTGGACCAGCGTGGTGGGATACGGTCCAGAAACCCCCTAACAGAGGAGTGCAGTAGGGGAGGCCTATGTCCAGCTGTGGACTAACACATACTGTTGATGATTAAATATTATATTGTCTAGCCCGCCTTGTTAGATTTAAATGTTGTTCTGGAAACAGAATCTTAAAGACTGCCCTGAATTTGCAACAAAGACCGTTTCATTGGCGTATCGCAGGTTATTAATAAGGACACCGTTCATAATATTTAACGATCTTTTCTGGTGCCGTTCATTTATTAAATTTGTTTCCTGCTTTATCCTTAAGGCGATTGTCTGCAAAAAATGCTTAAATTATATAATTAAAGTTTGCCTAAAAGGTTATTAGTAAGAAAAGTAGTAGCTCCGAGTATAATGACTTTAAATTGGACAGAAAGCGATGGGATTCGATGCTTTTACTTATTTATTTACTTAAAACGATAGCAACCGAACGACATGTTGTTTTGTATTAAATTATAACAATTACTCGAAAATAATAATAACATGGTTCAACTGAAAGGTAGTTACAGCGAGCCTAAGACCACTTATCTTAAATATAAAATATAGACCACTTCATCATAGTCTTTATACAAGAACATTAGGCACTAAGTAACGATGGCCGACACCATACTGTTACAGATAATAATGTTCATAAAATTTAGCTCAGCGAGCGTCTTCATCCACGGCGCTAGTAAACTTCATCGTTCAATAGTTAACGAGTAAAAAACCTTTTTGTTATCACAACTTTTTTATTTACAAACATATATAAGTGGCCACTGATAGGTTGTTTGTCTTCAATTACCGCTTAATTCTTTTCAAGCCGATTTCGAGTACGCTACACTTCTGACATTCCCCAAAGTAAATGCGCAGTGTCACGGCTACCAGGGCACCTGAAAGGGCTCAAACGCCGTCTGACAGGTGTGCTGCCACGACGCTTGCGTCAAAAACGACACAGTAAACACCCTGCCGCACTTGAGACAGCTCCAATCCTGCTCAGCGCTGTGTTCACGGTAAAAGTGCTCCACAATGTTACTAACCACATTATCACCGTCGAACCTAATCTGACAGCTGGTGCAGAAGAATTTCAATACACTATTGAACGCAGGCTCCAGTTTCAAAGCTCTGAAACTGTATTCGACCGCCGGCGAGATCACCTCCTCCAACTGCAAATGGTATTTATCCCTATCGCTGCCTATATCTCCCTCTACCTCTTTGCCAAAGTATCTGACGTACTTGCGGTCGCCAAGGTAACGCCAGAAGTCACAGGTGACTTTTAACACATCTGGTAGGTGCACTAATTCTTCGATCAACGTCTTATGCAAGATATCCGTGACATGCTCCCACTTTTCATCTGACAATAGGGCCTCTTCCAACAGCTTGACCACTTCCTCTTTGGGTGGTACCATTTTAAGCTTCCCTAACTTCATTTCCACTTTAGATGGTAATTCATAGACATCGTTGGTTGACTTGCACAATTTCCTGTTGACTAACGTGTGAGTTAAC
This sequence comes from Lamproptera curius, assembly GCA_029286875.1. NCBI lineage: Eukaryota > Metazoa > Arthropoda > Insecta > Lepidoptera > Papilionidae > Lamproptera > Lamproptera curius. The sequence goes on along the minus strand of JAGSMT010000132.1, from coordinate 552,029 downwards.
TTGTGTTTGTTCCGACGCGTGTATACGATCACTTTCTCGTCATACTTCACGCTCATCTCCATTTCGACGCCCATCCAGTTTACTATCGAACCAAACGTCACAATGTTCAAATATCGCTTCGTTATGGTATCGATGCTACAATTAAAAATGCTTCCGCATAAAGGTCGCTTATAGAACAATCTCCTGAGCTGTTCCAACGATGCATCCACGACCATTATCACGTCCTTTCCTTCTCGGATCTGCTCCTCTTTCTTTTCGATTTCTCTTATTTTATCAACGGACATCTTCCGAGCGATCTCCAGCATTCCTTTCAAGTAAACTTTGATCCTTTCATGTTTCTCCTTGAGCAACAGAGCGATTCCCTCTTCGTCTTCATCCGCCTGCAGGTTCAGAACTGCCTGCCCCAATTGTTCCCACTCTGGCCAACTCTTTAGAAACTTCTTGAGCACATTTAAATACACCTCCAATTCAAACATGTGCATGGTTTTTGTGTCCATCGCAAACTCCTTCTGAAGGATGAAGATGAGTTGCTCATTGGTGAGAACCGTTTTCTTTTTGACGTCACTCCCGATTAGGCCCTCGAATATGTCAATGATGGGGCTACCTGAAAAATAGTTCTGAAGTTGGTATCAAGTATATGGTCATGCAAAAAAACGTGAATGCAATTCAGCTGAAGTTGGACAGCTGAATTAAAATCATAAATGTATTAAAAAAGCATGTAAACGATGAAACCAATCAACATTGAAGTGCTCTGAGTTCATACCAGTCTAATTCAAGCGACTATAAATGTCCACTCGTTGTTAACGCGCGGTCCACTGGTTGACGTCGCGTCAAGGCATTGCGGAGTACGTGCAAAGTGGTTCTAATGAGCGTTGAACTTAAATAATCGATGATGTCCATTAGTGAATTATATTTGTATATATTCGGCAGTATCAATTGTATATCTTATTTGTGCAAAGACATCGCAAGAATCTTATTTGTACATTATAGCCTGTACCTTAATCTACTTTTCTACATAATTTCCATGAATATTGTGGCACTGGTCATAACGGGGCACCAGTTTTTGTATACTCTCCTCATAAAATTCTGCTGCCTGACTTGTTAACTACTGTACCATAGAAGTCATAACATTGAGGAGGTGTAAGGTACATCTTTGCACGTCTTTTTTCAATTCCAAAACGGTCCTCACTTAAAAGCATACCCCGTATATGCATGAATATTATGACAATTATTGACCAAATTAAAGGCCTAACTAACATACTGGAATAATCCAATTGTACTATTTAAACCGAAGGTCCAGGGTTCAATTCTGCCCATTTGCTATCAAAGCAAAGATAATAAAACTTAGTTTATATTGTCACTTCATTAGGACGAACCGTCTCAACTATTTATACCAAATTAGCTATAATAAAGTTTTATTTAATTGCATCCGAAGGCAAACGCTCAGGCCACCAGATGGTAGGTCACCGACGCCCATAGGCATAAACAATACAAGGGGTATCACTAACGCGCTGCCCACTGTGAGACAGGGTGTTAGGTCGCGTTTATCCAATAATACGCTGGTTGTGGTGCCCTTCAAACCGGAACACAATAATGTTTTCTTACTACTGCTTTCGGCAGAAATGGACGCGATAGGTACCGAGAGCCCTTCATTAAAGAGACCGACTCACTAGTATGTAATCACTGCTCTATACATGGAACTTATTTTTTAAGTCTTTTTAAAAGACTCAATATGTCTAGGTTTATTTTTTTTAATTTATCGAGAAAAATATTACAAACAATTTAAATTTCCATTGTACAAATCCATAAAAGGCTTTTACTTCATGACTTTCTTAGAAAAAAAAAGCATTTTTATACTATTTACGGTGACATTTGTCATATACATATCTATAACTATAGAATAATTGTAATTTAGATGCTGAAAAAACAATTACGCAACATCTAAAAGTGGTGACATCTTTTGGTCCATATTAACACTGCTAAAACACAGAATAAATTGTAAATATTAGAGCCTGTACTTTAAAAAACTTAAAAATAAAAAGATTTCATAAAATAAATCAATATGCATATCAGTATATTTAATATACTTAATGTGTATTAATCGGAAAAATAGAGTACTTTATACATGTAACAGAAAAAAACTTAAAAATTAAAAATAAAAAGACCTCTAATTGGTATCGGCCGATCAGACAATTGTCTAAAAGTAAGTTGATCTATCGTTGGATGGGCATGTAAAAAAGTCGGTCCACTCAGCAACGCATTGGACCAGCGTACTGGGATATGGTCCAAAACCCCCTAATGGAAAGGGGTGTATTAGGGGAGACCAATGTTCAGCAGTGGACTATCACAGGCTAATGATGATGGTAATGAATTGGGCAAACAAATGTTTTAATTTTATATTACAAATAAATTTAAAATCTATCATTTACTAAACAAATATAAGTTTAAAATACGCTATTTAATCACATGTGTACAAAAGTTTACATTTCAATTATAAAAAAACTGCTTACCATGCTCAGTTACAATAACATAGATGTTCTCCTCTTCTTTTAATTAGAAAGGCTCCGCCTAGTTAAACTCAGTGATTCTACCAATTTCCAAGTTCTATATTTTTAATTGGTCAGATATACTAATAACTGTATTCTCATGATCGGAACAATTACCTACAACTAGTTCAAAACATTGTTAGTAAATAGATAATTTTTAACTGCCACCATAGCCTAGTGGAACCGGAGTTCATAGGTTGGAATCCCGCGGGGACTTGACAAATTTCCATTGTTGTTTCCTAGTTGGTTAGGGCAATTTAGGCTGATCACCCAATTAGAGGAGAGACAGAGGTGTTTTAAAAGAGGCCTATGTCCTGTATTGGACTATCAAATTTTAAATATAAGGCTTTGTTAGAGATAAGGGATAAAGGCAAAACATAATATTTTTGAAGTTTAATGATGGAAGGATCATAAATAGAAACACAATGATTTCTACAAAAGAAAAATGATTGTCTTTAGTGCCCTCTACCCAGCCACATTGGCATAGTAAATGGTTTAGTAGATGCAACCACTTTTGTGGTATAGCGGTTGTGGGTTTGAATACTGTAGGAAAACAACTTTGTGTTATCATTGTTTTCTGGTTGGTTAGGGCAATTTGGGCCGATCACCTAACTGTCTTAGAAGTAAGATGATCAATGCATCCAATGGGCATGAAAAAAGTTAGTCCACCCACCAAACCGCATTGGACCAGTGTGGTGGGATACAAACCAAGATAGAGAAGCAAGGATCACAAGAAACAATTGACTTTTTGGAATACTGATCTGCAGTTTCATAGCCTTGGGTATGTACATGTCCTAAAAACTAAGCTAGGACAGTATCAATAATGATTTTGGTAATTCTTTACAAAACGAGCATGCGTGTTTACACTTCAAAAAAAATATTAACATAAAAGGTGATTACATATGTGTAAAGCAAAACCGCTGGGAAAGTTTTAGTTTTTAATGTAAAAAATAAATTAATGTAGCAGAATTTTACTGTCGCAAGGCGACCATACTGATATGTTTCGATTAATATCACGTCAAAATTGCCAACATGAGGAAAGGAAAATTTTAAAAAAATTAACTGATAAAAAATAATATAAAATACTAAAAAAAATGATAACTTAAAACAATAATAACTAACTAACTGAAAATGTTTATCTTTTAAGTACAAATACAAACTCAATAGAGAATATGCAGTAAATGGTGGATTTTAATTTGCTGTTTTTTTAATATTTGTAGTGGTATAATAAATAACCTATACCATATGTATGTTGTATAATATATAATGAAATTATAAAACTTTTAATGCTCAAATGGACACTATTATTTATGTTCCATAATTTAGTTGCTTTAAAAATATATTAACTATATTTGAATGCTAGATAAGAGTGCAAGGTCACTTCATCATACTCTGTAATTTATTGTCGGTTTTAGCGAATCTTGTTTATTTAAGTATCAAGTGTGTTTTAAATGTGCTCCTCTAGAAGATTTGCTTGTCACCCCCTCACTCCGCTCTTGCACTCGACCTTCACTTCACTCGGGACGTCGTCGGCTAAATATAGCCATAAAAATAACCCAAGAAACGAAATGGCTCCATGTAATGTAAAATAGCTAAGTATGTAAATATTAACAAATTGTGTGGGAAAATAATTAGAAATGGATCCTGTGCAGAGCTAAGTTAAATTAATAATCTTGTGAATGATTTATACAAAATAATAGCGCATAGAATTAAATATTAATTTCCTTATAATTTCACTTTAAATGTATATAGACAATTTAAGATTTACATTATTCAAAAATAGTTTCAAATAAAAATGTTAAAATTATGTTTTTAGTGGTAGTGCTTTCCATACAAATTATATATTTTTTTTGTTTTTCTTAAAAATTAAGACTCTCCCAGCAATTTCTTATTACAGGTATATGATTAAATATTATTACCTACCAAATTAAATATAATTTAAAAAGCAAATACGCGTGCCCGTTTTGTAAAGAATTACCATTATTTTTTTCTAATTGAGCAATATAGCAAAAAAAGATTTTCGATGAAAGGAAGATTTCTTTCCATCTTAAAGGCAACTTTGAGAGACGATAAGGATTAGGGAGCAGGAAAAGTAGATTGACAAAATTAAGCGATGGAGTTTACACAATTGTTGATAGACTCACATGTAAAAACTGAACACATTTATAAACATTAAACACCTTAGGTATCACTTAAAACTTACAATTCCTTACCTTAGATATAAATTACAACGTACAATCGCAAAATTAATTAGTTTCCCCTAATAAAATATTTATGAAACATGTTTTGAATTCATATTCTATTTTAATTATCTAAAAACTTGAATTGTGGTTTTGTATTGCTGTATTTACTTAAAACTGTTTTTAGTTTGTTTTGAAACCAACTTGTTAATGTTATGTATGTTTGCTGTAGCAAACCGTATGTATACGGTACTGAGTAATGGGTACGCCATCTAGTATCAAAATGCAAAACTTTACTTACGAATCCAGATCGTTACTCGTATGTTTTGTATGTTTCGCACTTTTGAATGACAACAGTATAATGTGTTCACTGTACTTAATTCGAGGCGTTCTGTTTTAGTTTACGCTACTAATTAATCACTGCCATAAGATAAGGTTTTATATATATTTCAAGTACAATAATTATCGAAATAAAACTTCTTTATCAGGGTTGGTAAAAAATTTTGTGTAACATTTTTTCATTACGTGTCACATTTTTCCGTTACGGGTCATCTTAATCTTATCCCTGCCACGCGTGATTTGAAGTATACTTGAATAACACAAATATGTAATCACGACATCAATGATAGTAATAATTCTATTACAATTAATGAAATTCAGTAATAATCTTTGTAGTTATAAGCTAAAATGAAATATTTTTTTATGGCATACGCAGGCAGACGAGCAGTCGGGCCACCTGATGGGAAGTGGTCACCGACGCCCATAGACATTGGCAATACCAGTGGTATCGCCAACGCGCTGCCTACCGTGAGACATAGGATGTTAAGTCTCGTTTACCCAGTAAATACGCTGGCTAGTGTTTTCATACTACTGCTTCGCGGCAGAAATAGGCACCGCGGTGGTACCCACCCGGACGGTCTCCTGTAAACAGAGGACCTACCACCGGCCAAAGTGAGGGGGCAGCGGGGATATGTGGGGCTTCCCGGACCAAGATGGAGCGGCCGGGGCCGCGGGCGCTGATGACAGTCTTCGGCGACCCCGGCGCGACATGGACCTCACCTCTTTCGGGCCTCTTCTCACCAGGTGTGTTGGGACACCCGGAACGTCGCTTTGGGCGCCGTGCCGGAACAAACAGCACGGCGCTCTCTCTTGAGCCCTTCTCTGGGCGGTGGGCACCTCTTGCCGTCCGCCCGAGGGCTCAGTGTCAGAAGGAAGGCGAAGAGGCGTACCCACTCTTCGGGCCCTGGCCTCTTCTGCGGATAGCCAGGCGCTCACGGCCTCCTGTCCCTTTCCGCGGCCGCCTTCCGGGCCATCACGTCCTCGCAAAAGCAGGACGGCGCCCTACGACCTTTTGCTCTCTAGCATCCTGCGCACTACGGCAGGAAGCGAAAGGTCGTGCCCCACGACACTACGCAGCTCTCGGCGTTGCTCGACCCAGGCTGGGCACTCTTCCAGCGCGTGTTGGGCCGTCTCTTCGGCACATACGCCACAGTGGTACACTCCTCTGTAGGCTCCCTACCGGCCACGCGACAGGTACCTCCGAAACAGCCGTGTCCCGAGAGAACCTGCGTCGCGCGGAACGTTAGGAAGCCATGCCTCTTTCTAGCCACCACTTAAGAACGGGGCGTATGGCTTCTATTGTTCGACGGCCGGCGCTGGGGTGCTCCAGCCGCAGCTCCCACTCCTGTATTGCAAGGGAGCGCAATTCGTCTCTGCGCCCCCTTATCTCTTCTGGGGCTGGCCTGAAGCCCCGGATCCTTCCTTGCGCCAGAAAAAGAGTGAGCGAGATTTCTGCATCCAGGTCCCTACCACCGGTACCTAATTTAACTTTATTTAACCAATTTCAGTAATGCTGCATATAGTAATTTTTTTTTTGACAAATAACGTCATAAAGAAGTTTTAGCACACATTTTTTTAATGCCATGACTTTAGGTGATAGAATTAATTTAAGAAAAATATTTTTTGTAATTAATTCAATCGTGTGTGACCTTTTTTTAACCCTTGAATATGTTTTATTTTGTATTTGAATTAAAACTATACACTTTATCTAAATTCCATGACCACGGTTTACTTAATGTTATTTATTTATTATTTAAATTTAAGTTTATTTATAACTTTATAAAAAATATTTCTATTTTTTTGCTTTATTAGTTTTATTATTCAAATTTTATTTAAATATTTTAGTTTTATTTAAAACAAATTACTTATATAAGGTTTTCATTTAAACAATTTTCAAATGATGCGATGTCAAGACATCATACCAAACTCGAACGCGATACGACTTGACTGGATGCGATGATGCAAAAGTAACGATGTAAATCGTGCGGATACTGGTTGTCATGGTAACGAACACATACGGGTACAATGGATGTCGTTACTTTTACAGCTCTAATGTTATTAGCCAACCTAATGTCATTAGAGATGGAGCATATTGTTTTCGTTACTTAGTAACGAGTACGCCATCGAATTTTGAAGTACGTAACGGTACTCATAAATCCATTTCGCTGATTCAATTGATTTAGTTGATTCAGCAGCACAGTTCAGCCTGGAGACACGAGGCCGAGGAGGAACTACTCTCTCTTGATTGCAGGAGTAGGTGCTGAGGCCAAAGAAACCCAATGCGGGGCGTCGGACTATAGAAGCCTTTAGCCCAATATAAAATTGGTAGCTAGGCTAACAGGTTTTCTAGGGAGATTCCTGTTTTGGGATGTACCTCCAAACAGCTTTGCTGTGTTCCGTACGTTGGATTGGAGAGCCAGTTATCTCCCCGTCCTTACCTTTCCTTTCCTAAGGTAGACTGCGAACTCTTTGCTACTCGGAACATGCGTTATAAAGGTCTCAGTCAGCACTACGGGCGTGATAGGTTGGCACGGGGCCCAGGGAGACCCAGTGCAACGGCCGACCGCCGGCCACCCGTTGGTCAGTAGGGGACCTGAACCCGGGGAACCACTCGCTTCCTCCACCTCGGGACTGTCCCGCCAACCGGCGTAAAAACCCTGCCACTTATGTGTAGTCGCTCCCCCGGAGTGGAGAACCCGTGTGGAGACTGTGGCTACACGCAGGGGGGACCGGGGGCCTGTCCGTGCCCCGTGCCAGCTCCTTACATTACCCGAGTATCTGCTGAGTACTACACTTCGCTCTCTTTTTCGAGTATCACCGAGCCTTGCTGTTTATATTCCTGCCCTATACATTTATAACTTTCTATTTACCATGGCCCGAAATAAAAGAAAGAAAAACGTTTATACGGCGGCCCTTTGTCCACATTTAAAGTGGATTTCAGCAATATTAGGGGAATGCACAGCAACCTAAATACCATCCACCACCACCTTGAGACGGCGCAGCCTGCCTTCTCTTTTTAACGGAGACACAAATATCTACTCCGGACGACATCTCCTACCTTAAATACCCTGGCTATATCCTAGAGCACGCTTTTGTGCGTAAAGCCAGCGCATGCCTGTTCGTTCGGGATGACGTTTGCAATCGAATCGCGCAATGTTCAACCTGGGACCCAGAACGTTGGGATCTGTCCGTGTTGTGGGTGCGCACGGATTATGGTGGCCACGTCTACGCGTGCCTCTACAGATCCCACAGTGGTGATGCGGAGGCAGCTCGACTATTCGAGTATCTCTAAGAGGCGACTGACCAAGTCCTTGAACAGAATCCGGCAGCGCAGGTGGTGATCCTAGGTGACTTTAACGCTCATCATCAGGAGTGGTTTGGGTCGCAGACCACTGATCTCGCTGGCCGAGTGGCGTATGAGTATGCTTCGGCCTATGGCTTTTCCCAGCTGGTGACTCAGCCCACCCGAATCCCAGATATTGAGAGCCATAACCCCTCTCTGCTAGATCTTTTGCTGACATCACATCCGGAAGGGTACCAGGTGACGGTTGAGGCACCTTTGGGATCCTCAGACCATTGCCTGGTACGTACCACTGCCCCTGTTACGTACCCAACCCGAACACCTTTGAGTGCGTCCCTCCCTACTGAATCGAGCCGTTCGAATCGACGGCGATCCAATGCTCACGGACAGGCTGAAACCTCTAAGCCTACGGAGGGATATTGGCTCTCTCTGTGTGTTCTACCGCCTGTTCAACGGAGAGTGCTCAGTGGAGCTGCTCGATATGGTACCTACTTCCCCATTATATTATCGTACCCTCCGTCACCGGACTAGAGTTCATCCATACCACCTGGAAACTTTGCCATCAAATACGTTACGTTTCCAGAGATCATTCATGCCACGCACTATTAAACTTTGGAATGAAGTCCCCTCTAAGGTTTTTCCTTCGCGTTATGACATTTCTTCCTTCAAACGAGGTATAAAGAGAGTCCTTTACGGTAGGCAGCGCGTTGGTGATACTCCTGGTATTGCTGATGTCCATGGGCGTCGGTGACAACTTCCCATCAGGTGGCCCAGTCGGGCTCGTCTGCCTGAAAAGAAACCTGTACCACGTCGCTTGTAGGAAACCCACCGGATTGCCATTACTGTGAGGTATGTGTCAAATTGGTAGAGCAACGATATGAGCTGCGGAGTGTCATTGGACGCGGCGATGATGGAGCTCCACCGCAAGTACATATTGGCGGCGTAAGGAACAGACACTGATGACTCCCAAACCATATTAGCGTAAGCAGCCTTCATGGTAATCCTTGCTTCTTACACATTTCAGGTTTTTCTAGGTACCGGCTGTAGGGGCTATGAAAGTTATAAAAACTAGTGTCATGGTTTACCAATATAGACAGAATTTTCAATATTGTTACAGGCAATTCAACAAAACGGTCAAAGCGAATGAAGAGTAACGTATTTTTATTTAACACGGCAATACTTTACATCGTTTTTAATGTTATAAAAACAAATTAAGCAACTGACTGAAGACCTGGTAAAGAATTATGGGGGTTTTAATTCAGTGTATTATTTTAAAATATACGATTTCTATTTTCTTTGGGATTGCTCTAAAATGACTAGATTGTCACACAGACCAAGGATGCGTCTATTAACTCTTGTTGCCAATTTAGCTGTCTTAATCTTAAATCATCCTAAAGTAAAAAATGGAATTTTGATACAAACGTGATAAAAAACGAAAGTGTTAAGTAATACAGGAATATTTTCCGAAAGCAACTTAGTTTCTGATAGAATTCTGAAGGTGCCTCTTGTAAATAACAAGAGATTAGCAACGAAACAAGAAAATTTACAACTTAGCGATCCTCCGCATAGTTTTGTCTAACTCTGGCTAATTAATACTACACTATTATTATGACTTTTAGTGTATGTACGTCGTATAGGTAGTACACTACTGTTACTGTTAGTACAAAATATAAATTATATTTCTAAACAAAAGCTCTATAATTTTGCTATTGTTTCTTAATTCTTGATTCCATTTAAATAAAAATAAAGCATTACAGGTGAATAAAATTACGTGAAGGTTACATAGGCGGAGAAGACAATTTGATCATAAAACGCTTCTAGCTTGTTAAAAGACACGATAAAACAAGTAAGTTTTTTGAGTTTTCTGATCTCTGGCAACTGGCAATCCTGTTCTGTCAGTGACCTAAAAATCATTGCTTTCAAAACAAAATACACCGATAAAAAAAAAACAAAATTTAAGTTTTTAAGTAATTTGAATACGAGTAGATAACATATTATTTAACAAAGATTTTCAGTAGGTCAACAATTATTGCAGTTGTCACTTTTTAGTTATGAGAATTATAACTAAACACGGAAAGCGGTATTTTTTTTTTTTTTAAATGTAATTTTTGTACACATGTGATTAAATTCACTGCTTTGGTGCATTTCAATTCATATTTTTGTTTAATAAATTATAGCTTTTAAAATGTACTTGATAATAAAATTAAAATATGTTGGTTGATAAAGTTAATCAAGTATATAGAATATACTTGATTATAGATCGAGAATATATAGATAAGAATATACTTGATTAACTTATAATGAATATACATATATGATTAGATCTTAATAATTGATATTATGAATATCAAGTCGATTTTATCTAACTAATTCTGTATTTTGAACTATAATTATAAACAAAAATCAAATGACCTATTAGACAGTTTTTAATTTTAACTTTTCTATTAGTAACAACTGTAATGATAATAAAAACAAATACATCAAATGACCATTTAGGAGAGATTTTTATACTTTTTAATTATTTTAAAATTACAAAGTTAAATTTACAGATCACATTTCACAAAAACAGTATAATTTAAAAAACATATTATTGATCAGACAAGAGAATCAAGCTGATAGATTTCTGTATATTTTTGAATTTTATGTTTATACATTCTACAATATGTGTTTGAGTTTCATACAAGTGCAATTATATATGTGCTAATAAATTATGTTCAGTAGTGATTTAAATTGAATATTTTGATTGATATTACTTACTATTTGTGAATATTAGTGAAAAAAATTGTGCTTATATACTTTTTAAAGTGCTCCAATATAATTGAGGTTAACTATCCGTATGTATTATTTATTGATATAAATTAAAATACTTTTATTTAATATAATTAACACTAAATATTATTAAATTATTAATGTTAAATACTTATTATTGGTTATTTAATATTCACAAAATAAAGAAATAAATTTAATAAAACATTTAATAAAAAGTTTGTGATAGAAATTAAAATTGAACATCAAATTATAATATTAATTTTTAATATTTGCTATTAAATTGAATAAATAATAAATATTTATAAAAATAACTAAATAAATTTAATGAAAACTTTTTGATAAAAATGAAAAGTGAATACAAAACATTATAAACACTATTACAAAACATTATTAAACATTTAAAATTAAGAATCTTATAATATTTAGTACAAATTTTGTCTTATATATATATTATTCTCTAAATTTTGTTTTTAATAATTATATATATCTACGTATAATTATATGTATATATATATATATATATTATTAATAATATATTATTTAAATTTATATTAAATATATTATCATATAAATATATTAATTTTCAATTTTTAATATTAATTATTGATATCTAAGATCAATCTAAGAATCTTTTAGTTTAAATTTGATGACTATTAATGATACTATTCAATTTCTGTTCTAGTTTTCAAGATGGGTAAAACAAATGCGGAATACTGTAAAGACTATTACAATCGAAAAAAAGCTGCCAAAGAAGCTGAAAGAATTCGACAAGGCTTATCCATAGAAAAACCAATAAGAAAAACAGGAGCACAACGTAGTCGTGCTTATAGGCTGCGAATGAAAATGCTTTCACAATTATACGAATCATCCGAGACTGACATTTCATCTATTCCATCAACTTCAAATTCAGGAATAAGGACTTTTGAACCATCATTTCAGTTAGCTACCACCAGTGTTAGTACAAATCGTCCAGATGTCTCAACGGTGTCCAGTACTGGTGTTGCTGATCATGACGGTGATAATTTACATGATTCATTTTTATCTACTTCAACACACGACAATCGCAACTCTATAATTGTACAAGCTGAGGTGCATATGGCTAATTCTCCTGTGCTGTATAATCACAGTTCAGCAGAAAACTTTTTTTTAATGATGCCAAAGAATATAACTTCTCACGCGCGTACATAAGTACACGCACTCATTTTTTTCTAATACTGTTGTATGTGCTATTTATTTTTCTAAAATATTCAAAGTCAACCTCATCTTTTGATTGCATTTTTCAAAACACCAACACTTGGGCGTGAATGTATTATTTATTTTTCAAGTTATTTAAGCTTAACCTTTGTCATATATATATATATTGATAAACAATTTTTTAGACTCAATGATGGAAATATCACCAAAACTTGAGGAATCTTCAAATGCAGATACTGTTCAAGTTGATTTTCATCATCGGCATTGTTCACAACTCAGTTCATCAGTTGCTACCACAAACCATGTCTGTGTGAATGTAACTCAAGTAAAGAGTGATGTTTCTTTTATCCAGCCTCGTTATCCAAAAACAGCTGTAGAGCGAATGCGACAGTATAGAGCTCGGAAAAAGAAAGAAACTCAAAAGGTAGATCATCAAAAACAAAAAAAAACAGTTGCGGAGCGTGTTAAAGAGCACAGAATCCGAAAAAAAATGAACATCCGTTCAGGAGGTAAGAGTTTTTCAGTTGTCTACAATCTAATTTATAAATAATAATTTATTTAGAAAATTAATCAATCAATTTTTATTTATAATTAAGTGGAGATTTTAATATCAATTTTGCATCAGAAAAATCTTTGACTCTATTGAACTAAATTTATCCATGAAAAACAATCCTCAAATGTCGACAACGAAATCCGGATCTTCAATTGATGGAGTTTTCGCTCGGTTGCTAAATTTTGTGGAATGTAGACAATATATTTCGTATTTCAGTTACCATACGCATATTAATAACACAATATATAATAACGACATCAATGATAGTAATAATTCTATTACAATTAATGAAATTCAATAATAATCTTTGTAGTAATAAGCTAAAATGAAATAATTGTAGAATTTGTATTTATGTCTTATGATAATAAAAGCCTTTTATTAAACTTTATCTAACCTTACTCCATTTAACTAATTTCTGTAAAGTTGCTTATAGTAAATTATTGTTTGAAAAATCATGTCATAGAGAAGTTACACTTCCTACAAGTGTACGCTAGCACACATTTTTTTTGGTTGGTAGGTATATTGCATGCAGACTTAGAATATTAATAAAGTAAACATATATTATCATTTTATTAAAAACTATCAAGGAAATTTTAAACATCTATTTAATATGAATCAAACATTTTTAAATTTACACTTTAAAGTCTTCACATAACTATTAAATTCAGTCATCATCATCAAAATCAAAATCATCCGGAACCTTGTATATGCGTTCAGGTACAGGAAGTAGATAATCCGCAGGACAGCACACCAAATCTTCACCGCATTGTCTAAAGTATAGGAGAAAACTATTATGTATATTAGGCAGTGAACAAAATATTTAAAACTGTTCAATTAATATTTAAATTGAAACTTGAAATAATGCTATATATATTTTTGTTCAATAAATTAATATATAGTACAGTCATTTTCACTAAAAAAACATTTAATGGTTGGTTTCATGTGCGTAGGGAGTTGTTTTAATGGGTAACACTACTTTTTTCATTGCTTCCATACACCAATAGGGTAGAAACATCACTGTGTTCCTGTTTAAAGTGTATTTAGCTAATTGTCACCTGATAAATGAGATGGGCCATCTGAATTAAGACATAAATCATAGTAACATCAACTCCACGGGTTTAGAAAACTATTTTAAATTTACTAACTATTAAAACTATTGCCTCTGATTGAAAGAAGATACATTTAAAATATTCAAGTATATAACAATAGGCCATGAAGTCAATATAATTGATTGATGTTGGTGATATTGGTTACATTGGTATTGGACCTTATAACTTGGAAGAAAGCAAAGACTTGTAATATTACTGTATCCTTGTCAAATTAGGTATTAAATTGTTGTTGATAATTTAAAGTATATAAACGGAATAGCATCATTAGTCCAGGGTTTTTTTTTGCCTTATTTATAGTATCGCTACAGTTGTGGACATGCAAGTGATAATTAATCACTCAGATTCCTAGATAAATGACATTACTACAGTTATTGTTTACAATGTGTACCTCAGTTCTATTCCTGTTCAGATCAACAAATACATTTTTCAAGTTATTTATATATATGAATCTAATTCTGCAGTCCACGTACAGTGGAATTGCATTCATACATGTTTAATGTATAGGCCCTTGCATGACGATGTACTTGTTGACCACTTTAGAACTATTTTACAGATAGCCCCATCATTGGCATATTCAAGAGCCTAATCGCGAACGACTCCAAAATGAATACGGTTCTGACCAATGAGCAACTCATATTTATACTTCAGAAGGAGTTTGCGATGGACACGAAAACTGCACACAAATTCGAACTAGAGGTATACATGAATGTACTAAAAAAGTATCTGAAGAGTTGGCCAGAGTGGGACCACTTGGGGCAGGCAGTTCTGAACTTGCAGGCGAATGAGGACGAAGAGGGGATCGCTGCGCTGCTCAAAGAGAAACATGAAAGGATCAAAGTCTACTTGAGAGGGATGCTGGAGATCGCTCAGGAGATGGCCGGTGACAAAATGACCGAAATAATGGAGAAAGAGGGGAAACTGCAAGAGGATTTCATAATAGAAGTGGACGGAACGGCGGAGCAGCTGAGAACGTTGTTCTATAAGCGGCCCTTATGCGGGAACATTTTCGATTGCAACAACGAGAGTTCAACGAAGCGCAATCCGATTAGACTGATGTTTGAGTCGATTGTGAACTGGTTCGGCGTTGAAATGGAGTTGAGCGTGAAGTATGACGAAAAAGTGATCGTATACACGCGTCGGAATAAACACAATTTAACTCACATGCTAGTCAACAAGAAATTGAACGAGACGACGAGCCAAGAACACGAATTACCATCCCAGGTTGTAGTGAAGCTAAACGAGCTGAACATGATTCCATCCAAAGAGGAAGTGGTCAAGTTATTGAGGGAGACTCTTATTTCGAACTCAAAGTGGATGGGCGTAATGCGTGTGCTAGAGAAGGCGTTGATCGGCGAGTTGGTACACCTACCAAAGGATCTGAGAATCTCCTGCGACTTTGCGTTATCTCGGCGACCGGAAGTACGTCAGATACTTTAGCCAAGAAGTGGATAGTGACACAACGGGCAGTGATACTGATAAATACGACCTTCAACTGGAAGAAGTGATTTCGCCGACCGTCGAATACAGTTTTAGTGCTCTGAACTCCAAATCTGCGTGTGATAGTGCATTGAAATTCTTTTGCACCAGCTGTCGGATGAGGTTTGACGGTGATAATGCGTTAAGTGATGTATTGGATCACTTTGAGTGTACACACAACAATGAACAGGATTGGACTTGTTTCAAATGCGGGAGAGTGTTCAGTATGTCGTTTTTGACGCACTCTTCGTGGGAGCACATGTGCCAGGATGGTGTTTGAAACTTTTCTATGTTACCTTGATGTGGTATTAAGTGATTGTGTGTGACGGTAAAGTTGTGACAACGATCTCGCTCTGTCCTATGTTACCTTCGCAACCTTAGGTAGCTCTGTACTTTTACTCATGTAGCGTAGTCGTCCTTATGGAGTTAGTGCATTGGAAAATGCAAGTGCTATATAGCTTGCGGTAACTTTGGCCAAAGAGGTTTAATTCTGTGTTTACATGTTTGTGAATAAAGAAGTTGTGATAAAAAACCGGATTTTTACTCGAGAACCATTGAAAGATGGTTTCAGATAACAATGTTCTCCAGTCGTATACGACTACGCCGACCGATCTATATTAGAGTTCCTTTATACTGTCATAGCCCGATGTGACGGATAAGTGACACGACCGGAGAGAGATAAGGCGCAGCACCAACTTTTTACATGCCCATCCGACGCATGGATATCATCTTACTTTTCGGAAAACTGAATAATCAGCCCAAATTCACCGAACCAGTTACCGAAATCAAAAATTTAACTTGGCTCTTAAACGTTTTCATGCCATTCATGGCGTTATTATTTGACATGAGATTAAACTACCTCCGTAGCCCAGCGGTAAGGGGATGTGCTTTAGAAACCGGGGGTCACGGGTTCGAATCCCGCGGGGAAACATAGGCCGATCTCTGTAAAGTGTGTAAATCCTTGCTTCGGATGGACATGTAAAAACTCAGTCCCGGTGGTCAAATTCATCTTTGGCTGTCGTTATAGGATGTCAGTGCCTTCAAATTTAATGACATCTAAACCATCCATGGAATGCAGTTTACCCTTTGGGTTGAGGAGGTCGGACGCCAGTCGCTCTACGTGAAAACTGTACTTATTCAGGTAAATCTGGAGATATGCGAAGCTGAATAAAAAAAAACGTTCCCAAATTATATCTTTACGTATATGACTGTAGTATTAAGGTGGAACGCCTTCAGGATAATGAGGGATATATAATCCAGGCTCGGACCAAATGAAAACTTATCTAATGTCAATCACTAATGACAGCAGCCTCCGTAGCCTATTGGTATAGGCGTTTGCTTTAGATACCGGAGGTCGTGGGTTTGAATCCTGCGGGGACTCAACAAATTTTCATTGTTGTTTCCTAGTTGGTTAGGGCAATTTGGGTCGATCACCCAATTGTCGAAAGAAAGATGATCCATGCGTCGGATGGGCATGTAAAAGTCAGTCCACCCCAACCCAGCCTGGACCAGCGTGGTGGGATACGGTCCAAAACCCCTAATAATAATCCTAATGGATAGGGGTGTATTAGAGGCCTATGTCCAGCAGTGGACTATCAAAGGCTGATGATGATGAATGGCAGCAGAAGCGCTCACTGAAGGCGTTCTTATTAGGGAACTGTGGCCGGTTACAATTCCCACGCGATGTTTGAGCAACGAGTTTACTACTTTTTCGCGCCTATTGGTTGAATTCTATCTACATATATTCTAAACTATAGATTATATACGTCATCATATATAAGCCAGGCCTAATAAAGCAAGGCTGTTACATAGAATACTTACTTTGTATATCCATGCGGCACGTACAGTGTGAAATCTATGTTCTGCGTCCCATAGTCGCAGCGTTCCCTCCACACACAAGTGCCCTCGTCTTTCCGGGCGGTAATGCATGTGACATTCGTTGATGTTTCTGGGAAGAACATTACAAAATCTTTAGTTATTTTTGTCAACTGCTAATTTTTACTACTATTAAAGATAAATTACATATTAGACTCCTTTACTAAAAACTGTTGTAAATTACATAACTTTGTTCAATTTGGACTTGGTGCATTACATAATTACGTCAAAATCTTAATAACAGAAAAATAATAAACTTTACGAGATAGAAAAAAACGAAAGAAGCGTTGTTTATAAGCGACGACTCAACCAATGACAGTTTATTCTATTTGTTTAATGTATGATGTGACGGCGATGCTCTGGGTAAAAATGTAATTAAATTTTAATTCGTTTTAGTCATTTAGTACATAATATAAAAGTCCCTTAATACACGCACCCTATGACTCCGAGTCTCCGTAGCCTGGTGGCATGGGCTTTAGAAACCGGAGGTTGTGATTTCGAATCCTGCGGGTGACTGAGCAAATTTGCATTGTTGTTTCCTAGTTGGTCAACCCAATTGTCTAAAAAGCAAGATGATCCATGCGTCGGATGGGCATGTAAAAAGTCGGTCCACCCACCAACCCGCATTGGACCAGCGTGGTGGGATACGGTCCAATAACCCCCCCAATGGATAGGGCTGTATTAGGAGAGGCTATGGCCAGCAGTGGATTATCGCAGGCTGATGACGATGACTCCGTGTCGAAAGCGCTGTGGTGTATTAACATTAAGCTAATATCGTAAAGACAGAAGTAGTCTAATCAAGGAAATAGCATGTGTAATTGAGGTAAAGCATGTAAGGCTGTAACTTATTTTGGTAATCCATTAAAAAAATACAACAAAACGAACGCAAACGTCAAACTCTTTTGGCGCCAAAACATAACGCGTAGTTCTTTTTCTTTGTCTCTGTTGTCAAACGTCAACAGCCCGTGTCAATCCACTGCACATATGAACATAGACCTCCCTTAATCACACTTCATTTAAAGTTTTTACTGCCACCCCGCCACGCTTATCCAATGTGGGTCGGCGGTTGGTTAGCCAAAGCTTCCTCTGTTACTTAGCAGGGTGCAACACGAGCATTGACAATAACTTATGTTTTCAATAAATCTGGTTATATTTTTGTTATTTTTAAATTGTTAAATACTAGCAGCCCATCCATGGCTCTGCCCGTTATTTAAGATTTTCGAAATGGGTTTCCTTGGGAAAAACTAGCCTATGATACTCAAGGTGAATGTAACTTTTTCATGTTGAAAGTATCTTTTTAACCGGCACAGTAGTTTTTGACTTTATTCATTACAACCATACACACACAAACCAAATATTTCCTCTTTGTAATATTACTATAAATAGTTAAGTCAATTTAGAGTCTGAATAAACGCAAAGAAGTTTAATGTAAAACACTTTTTTAGTAAACCGCGGCCTCGAAGTTTATTTTGAGTCTGTCTTCAAAGGCTGAACCACATCGTATCATACATATATGAATAATAATTTATATTATTTTTAAATTTATTGTAAACTAGTCATAAACTAAAATTATTATTCCGAAATTACATGATGTATTAGATGCATGGTAAGACAAGTACACAATGAATAATATTTAAGTTCAAGGAAAAATTTCGTCCAGACGATGTGACGAAACGGGTAATGTGGAAAGACAATGAAGTTTTTTCAATGTTTTGCATATTCTCACAGTGATTATTTTCGTATTATTTTTTATCTGTTCCGAGATATGATGCAAAAATTATTAATTACATACATTATTTGTTACGTATCTTGCTAGTTAATTATTTCAAAAGTGTCATAAAAAATAGCCAGTTGAGTTCCTTTCGGATCTTCACAGGTCTGAGGCGTCCTTTTCCGAACCGGTTGTAACGTGTTGGACAATCAACAAGCAAGTGTAAACCTCTATATTGAAAAAACATATTTAAATTTGAATATGTATATACCTTGTACCGAACGAAAATTTGAAGAAGAAAGGGATTTTTAATTGCCCTATTTTTCATTAAATATAAAGAGTAAGTATAATATTTCTTAATATTTACTTTAGGGCAAAGTAGAAAATAGAATTCACGTATTCAAAGTGTAACGTATAACTGTTATTGCATCACAACGTAATATTATTGGTTGAGCGTCATCTAGGTATTGAATATGGCGGCGGTGTATAAAAAATGCGTTAATATCCAGTGATATTAGTCTTATAATGTCATTATCATCAGCCTGGGTCAGTCCACTGCTGGACATAGGCCTCCCCTAATGCACGCCTTCCATTAGGGGGTTTTTGGACCGCATCCCACCATGCTGGTCCAATGCTGGTTGGTGGATGATTGCCTTGTAGGATGTTTTGTTAAAATAATAACAATATTACTGGACGAGTAACAGTATACCAATAACCAGAAAATCTAGAACCAAACTAAGCACCAAAGTAAGCAGTGCTTGTATTATAAAGACTAGATGACTGATAGATACATGGACTCTCTTTTGTTTTCTTAATAAATACATATTAATATACAGGTGTCCCATTTAGAATGGATAATCCTTGAGCGCCGCAAAGCACAGCTACCCGGCACTCGAAAAAAAATACACAAAGAAAAAAATTCCAACTGGTACTCAAGTTATGATTTTTTTAAACGTAAATCCATTTTTTATGATGTTATTGTCAATTTATGTGCACAGCGACGCCAAATTAATGAATTTGCTTACGTTTTTGGTGTTATATTACTCCTCACAGACTATACTATTACAAAAGTAATAAATAACATGAGTATCTATTGTACTTTTTTTAACAAAAATATATCAATTTTAATTTTTAGTATGAAATTTGATCACAAAATAATTTTGACAAAGTTTGAGAGTGTTTCATGTAAAAAAAAAGTATGGAAACCCAAGTGGCCAAGTATTTAAAAAAAATGCGCAGTTAATACAGTTTACAAAATGGTATAATACATCATTTTATCTAATACTATTACGAACTTATTGTATTGAGATGCAAAAAGGGTAACTAAGACGAAAATTGAAAACAATTACCTAGTCTTAAACAGTAACAAAAGGGTCACTTTTATTGCACTAGGGACGTGTAACAATACTATTTACTACCTGAGCGTGGCCCAAGCCGTCCATTTTTTGTTTACACGAGACAAGGATAGGTTGATTTTGTAGAGTATGAGTGAGTGAGAGGAGAGTACTATGTTCAAACATTTTACACTGTAGACCGGTTTGGTCATCATCGGATCGGTTTCAGGCACATAGCAAAGACATTTACTTAGTGCGTCTCTCGACTTGTTCGGTAACGCATGTGTGCATTCCTTTCTCATTTCTCCGTGAGTTTGAATCAGTGTTATAACGACGACTTCTGGCTACTTTATTGGACTACCCGTTTTGCTTACTGATTTGGACTTTGGTAATTTTACGACGCCTTGGCTTGTATCTGGACTGATTCTGTGAATCAAAATGCCACGCATTCAATACACGGCACAAGAATACGCCAATATGCACTTCATCTATGGTGAGTGCGGGGGCAACGCAAGTGCCGCTGCAGCCCTTTATAGGGAAAGGTACCCTAATGCGCGTCATCCAGATTACCGTGTTTTCATCAGAGTCCACAGTTGTTATTCGGATGGCAGAATACCTGGCAGCGGCATTGGTGGTACGAGCTCCGGAAGACAAGTGAATATTAATACTCAAGATGTTGTGCTTGATGAAATTCAGCAAGACCCATCTACCTCTACAAGAGCAATATCACGTCGCACCGAATCCTCAAAACGACCGTGCACGTGCACTGAAAATAAATAAATATCATCCTTACCATATTAGACGCGTCCAAGCTCTGCAACCGAGAGATTACCATGCAAGATTGTTTTTTGTCGACAAATGCTTGACAAAATAGAAGAAAATCCACAATTCTTTGAAAAATTCAATGGAGCGACGAATCTACATTAAAAAGACGGATACTTTAATATGCATAATCTGCACAGCTGGCAACTCTCAAATCCAAATCTAATGCGAGAAGAGAAGTCGCAATACCAGTTCAAAATAAATTATTGGACTGGTATATTAAATGGGATAGTTATTGGTCCTTTCGAACTGCCGGAAATTTATCTTCCCAAAGTTACTTAAACTTTTAAAAATGATCTCCCAACCTTATTGGGAGAAGTGCCTGAGGAGATAAGGGAATCCTATTGGCTACAGAATGATGGCTGTCCTGCACATTATGGTGCAAACGTCCGTTCTTATTTAAATGCCACATATCCAAATAAATGGATTGGTCGTTTGGGTCCCATTTGTAGGCCTCCTCGATCCCCAGATTTAAACCCTCTTGACTTTTTTACTGGGGTTGCCTAAAGGAAGAGGTGTACTGAAAACGATTTCAAATTTGAGGAATTACGCAGCCGTGTTCAAGAGGCCGCTTCAAAAATAAATGAACGACGCTACGCACGCTTTCTTAGTAGAGCCTTTATTAGAAGATGTAGAGCGTGTATTAGAGTCGGTGGCAGACAATTTGAACACCTGTTTTATGTATATGTAATAAATAAAGATTGTTTTATGTACACCTGCAATTTCTTATTATTAAAATTTAATAATATATTTATCGTTTCTTTTTTAGTCGTATTTACCCTTTTTGCATCTCAATAGCAATAAGTTCGTAATAGTATTAGATAAAATGATGTATTATACCATTTTGTAAACTGTATTAACTGCGCATTTTTTTTAAATACTTGGCTACTTGGGTTTCCATACTTTTTTTTTACATGAAACACTCTCAAACTTTGTCAAAATTATTTTGTGATCAAATTTCATACTAAAAATTAAAATTGATATATTTTTGTTAAAAAAAGTACAATAGATACTCATGTTATTTATTACTTTGTAATAGTATAGTCTGTGAGGAGTAATATAACACCAAAACGTAAGCAAATTCATTAATTTGGCGTCGCTGTGCACATAAATTGACAATAACATCATAAAAATGGATTTACGTTTAAAAAATCATAACTTGAGTACCAGTTGGAATTTTTTCTTGTGTATTTTTTTCAATGCCGGGTAGCTGTGCTTTGGCGCTCAAGGATTATCCATTCTAAATGGGACACCCTGTAATGCAAACGCTCAGGGAGAAAAGCACTGTGTATCATATATTTTTCCCGTTGTTGGAAAGGAATCTACAACGCCCTTTGGCATAGCAGTCGGGATTATAATCCATTATGCCAACTTTGTTCTCACAAATACCCTGCAGTTTTTCACCCTCTCGGTGTCCTTACGAGTGACTCTTATAGAAGACTTAAATAGGTTATTATTTATGAAACTTACCGATTTTCTGCGTAGACACTTCAGTTACGTTTGATGTGTTTTGCGCCATAAGATTATCTGCGCCGAAGAAAAACGCCGCTAGAAGAGTTCTGTGAATTGTTTATTTCTTTTACTAAAAATTAATATTATGCAAATACTTTTTTTTAAATCCGTTGTATCTGTGTGCCAGTTTTTGTAGTAAGCATTTAGGTCTCTGACTGTCTGGCTCCCACACCATTACATCTTTTTTGTTCCAAATTAATTTAAGTTTATTATTATATTAGGTTATTTTTTGTTAAAAAATATTCATCATCATCATCATCAGCCTGTGATAGTCCACTGTTGGACACAGGCCTCCTCTAATACACTCCTACCCATTAGGGGGTTTTGGACCGTATCCCACCACGCTGTTCCAATGCGGGTTGGTGAGTGGACTGACTTTTTACATGCCCATCCGACGTATGGATCATCTTACTTTTCAGATAATTGGGTGATCGGCCTATATTGCGAATCAACAATGAAAATTTGTTGAATCTCCGCAGGATTCGAACCCACGACCTCCGGTTTCTAAAGCACACGCCCTTACCATTAGGCTACAGTGGCAAAAATATTCATATTAAATAGCAATATTCTGCAGTATAATTGAACTACAAATCAATATAAGCAAGTGGATATCGATAAATATGTTATAGAATAGCTGCTGCGCGCGATTTCTTCCGCGTAGCGATAGATAAAATATAATTTTGTTAGATTTTTTGTAAGAAAAAAGTTGCCTAAGTTACTCCTAGTTAAGTCTGATGTCTTCCAGGGAAAGTTCCGTCCAAATTAAAATAACCATTCTAGAAATTCGCCCGAACAAACAGAGGGACAGAAGGCATAATGTTTAAAAAATGTGTTTTATTATATGTATCGGTTATATATTACAATGTACATTTAAAAGCGGTTATTTAGATATTACGAACAGACAGTCCAATCATATTTGTATTAATGAATATGTAGATGTCAAACAAAGTGACAGTCGACAAATAACAACACCGTAAACGCGACATATTCTCGTTATGGGTTACTTTATTTAAATATATTCAAGACTAATATGGCTAAACTATTTTTATGTTTAGAATAATCGATTAAGTTTTATCAAAAGTGTAAAAAAGTATTCTTTATGAAATAATTCCTTGTCCTACTATTATGTTAATTTATAAAACTTTACTTAAAAAAAATCAAAGTACATTTTTTAATTTACAAGTGCATCAATGTAAAATTCCTGCCTGTTTGTAGGAATCTTATTTAGTGGATTTTCTTTTAACAGTTATTATAAAAAATTGGTGAAAAGCGTCTCATATTTTTTGTTCATTGACACTATTAACTTAGCAATTTTTTTACATTTATTCAGAGTTTGATTAACTTTTACCCGTTTATTTTGTATTTAGAACTTTTCACATATAACACTTAATTTATTTTAACAAAACACAATCGACAACATTAACGGCTTTTTGAATTATCATTGTAACAAAAATGTAAAAGTGTTTAATAATATCAAGTCATTATTAAAATATACTTAGTGAAGCAAATGATTGACTTATATGTCTCAAGTCACAAGAAAACATATGTTATTCACTTCACATAATATGTTACGGACATATTGAATTTAATGAAATACTCACAAAACAATTGA
The DNA here is from genome assembly GCA_029286875.1 of Lamproptera curius. Classification (NCBI taxonomy): domain Eukaryota; kingdom Metazoa; phylum Arthropoda; class Insecta; order Lepidoptera; family Papilionidae; genus Lamproptera; species Lamproptera curius. Next base: position 527,696 of record JAGSMT010000132.1, on the reverse strand, counting down.
CGCGTGCATCCTGAGCGATAAACGTGTGTCACTGATTACATATGCAATTATAATAAAATCAACGCGGCATACTTATTAAATAGTTGTAACATATTTGTAGTAATTAAAGATGGCTGGTGATAAACAACTAATATCTTTCGCTGGGCCGTGACTTCTATAGGCATAGATAAAACGGGTAACTTACCCACTTGGTTAATGCGGTGAATTCGATAAGTTTACGCAGGGATGGAAGAATACAGATACCTAGTAGATGACAAAAATGAAATTGTTCACGACAGCCGAAAAACAAATCAATAAATAAAAAAATGTATTGAAAAAAATATTTTTTATGAGACTTGATCACAACAGTTATTCAAAATGATTTATTTCTAAGGCGTGTTCTTTAGAAACCGGAGGTCGTGGGTTCGAATCCTGCGGGGACTCAACAATTTTTTATTGTTGTTTCCTAGTTTTATAGGGCATTTTAGGCCGATTACTGCATTCTCTGAAAAGTAAGATGATCCATGCACCGAATGGGCATGTAAAGGCGTCCACCCACCAACCCGCATTGGACCAGCGGTGATCGTCAACCCTAATGGATAGGGATAGGGCAAACCTGTCAGAGTGGATAACAGGCTGATGATGTATGGACTATGTCCAAGAGAATGTCTAATAATTAAGAGATGATTATTTAATTCATCTAGATAATAGGATTTTCTACGCTGTTATAAACTAAGACAGTGATGCATTAATTGTTGTAAATTTAAACTGTAAAATAGTATAAATTAATTGGATTTTACAAGTAAGTAATAGACTCCGACAGTCCTCGTTGCAATTTTGGAATCGTGCTTGTGGTTTACAACTTGTTCATACGAATTAAATTATATAGTCATTACGGAACTTATGAGTAATTCGCAAAGTAAACTGTGTAAATCTTTCCAGTGCGATGTTCCGCTCGTTCATCTTCCGGACGTGTCCGGTGTGCCCTAATGGCATGATCTTTTACAATACGCAAAAACAACTCATATTGTCGAACGTTACCGATGACGTCGTCAGCTGCGACTAGTAACAACTAGGACACGTTGCCAAATGGTTTTGCCGAACAATGCCTCTACATAACTATGCCTACTCACGTGACTTCGACGTGTGCGCCTGAGTCTAGCACAATTGCCACCTAGTTCGTGGCATGACTTCTGCAATCTGGTTAATGGAACGACGTATATGACATGAGTCGGAGCATTCAATCTTCATAGGATAAAAAAAGACATGAGTTTAATATTAGACTATACGCGTATAAAAGACCTTTTTTAATTTTTAAATGTACATTTCCTACTCACCGACCCGCTCGGCGAAGTGGTTAATGACTTTGACCACGCCAGAGGGTGTGTGCTCGATTCCGCCACGGGAAAATTGTAGTGTAATAAATAAATAAATAAAAATGTATTTATTTACTTTTACAGAAAGTTTTACTTGTTATCTAGGCATAGTGATGCCTGTGTTAGGAGACTACGCTCTTTCATAGCTAAGAATAGTAAGTCAATATTGTAATGAATGCTTTTTGTACATATATAGACAGATGCGCGCGCTGTGTGTGTGTGTGTGTGTGAAAGAGAGTGTGCGTATATTTGTTGTATTTAAGTCAGGATATACTTAATATGGACTCGGTTTCATTATAGTTTAATGTTTTAAGCCAATATGTTAAATCATTTTTTTATTCACGGTATGTTTTAGTTGATAAATTGATTTTTTTGTTTATATTATTATACAGATAAGCGGACCGTTTTTTAAATTGTACACTCGCAAAGACGGATTTTGTTTTAGGAACAGGTATACAATCATATTTCCTTCTGTTAGATATGGGAACAGGGTAGAAACGTAGGGACTTATGGAATTTTAGTACAGTGTGCAGAATTTATAGCATATATAATATATTAGATCACTGTTATTGTAAATGTTTTCCTTTTTTTATGTTATATTATTTTCAACAAGGCTCTTTGAGCTCTTTCAACTTATATAAATCGAGTTTTTAGTGCCTCTTCCCAGATCGGTATGCAATAGGCTAGGATTGATTGTACTAACGCGATGTAAATTCTGTCGAGCATAATATTTGGCCCCGATTTATACAGTGGCACAACGTGTCTAAGTGTAGAAAACATCTAACTGAATTTACGAATTCTCGACCGAATCATCTCGGTTCGGGGATACCATAATAACCTCGGGTCTATCAACACGCCTAAATACTTTGTTTCGTCAACTTTACTTAATGAAGATGGTGTTTTCCTGTTCGGGTGTTTGTGAATATATTATACGTATTTATTTACAAAAGAAAAGTAAGTTCGTGTATTGCACGTGAATGAAGTCAAAATTTTGGGATCCAGTGGAAACAAGGGTATTCAAAAAGTGGTGTCAAGTTATGACTAGTGCCTCAATATTCACGGAAATTGTGTAGAAAAGTAGATGAGGGTAATGGCTTTCATGCAAAAGTTAAACTCTTGCGACATCATTGCACGTCTTTTTTAAATTCCAAAAAACATGCCTCATATATGTGTATTTATTGTTATCAGATTAATAGAAAAATAGGGATAAAATAATAATAAATTGCTCTGTAATCATCTTTATATAAATACCGTTTAACATATTACAATTAAATCTTAATTATTAGTTTAAAAAGCAAAATAATCACATTTAACAAAAAATTGCGATAAAACACAAGCTTTTCTATTAATGTACTTTATATGTGATTATTAAAAGAAAGCTTGTAATCGAATATTAAATAAGACACGTGTATTATTTGGGAGAACTCTAATTAAAAAAGCATTTTCGTAAATTATTAAAAATCAATAAAAAAAAATTATTACCTTAAGCGTCGTAAACCAGGTTATATAATATCCAGAATTAACATTAAAAACGGGATACGGTCCAAAACCCCTAATGGATAGGGTGTATTAGGGAGGCCTATGTCCAGCAGTGGACTATTAAAGGGTGATGATGATGAACATTAAAACGTTTTATTTATATTAATCGCATTGGTCGGACTTTTGGCGGCAAAAAGCTTTCAAGATTCGACTTTAAAACTAGATTTCTTATTAATATTCTTTTGATATCTTAAAAAGAAATAAAAGGCTTACTTCCGTTATTTTATGCATACATGTTCGTTATATGTGAATTGGACCGTGTCTAACATGAGAATTGAAAGCGAAAATAACGGCATCATACGAAGAGTTCTTATTGATTGGTGCTTCATATTATGGCGGTAATGAGACTTTGGGAAATTTTAATTCATAACCTAACTGGTCCTTTTTAATAGTTTGTTATTGATGATGTATTCGTATTATTGAAATCGCGAGTACTTGAAATATTTTACGGCTCAACTCAACCAGATCACAACTAAAAATGTCACAGAATTAAGAAAAAAATGTCATTTCATCAATAAGTACGCTTGATGTATGACGCTATTAAGTTACTAGGAGATATAGTGTTTACAAATATGACTTTTCTTTTTTTTAATACCAAGATTATTACCATTTTATTTATAGTCCCCTTATTTTTGCTTAAGTATAGTTAAATAGACTGACGATAGATCATGTTTTTTTCTATACAAAAATATTCACCTATCAATTACATATTTTAGTCAATTAAGCTGTAGGTTACTTTATTTATATTCCACAAATTAGTTAACTTGAGTACAAAATGACGTTGACATTGAGCTCGATCGCAAGAATACCTACACAAATCTTCTTTCCTTTCTAAATAATTCTTCCACTCTTTCACTATTTATTCGTCATCATTCCCGCTGTCTTCAGACACTTGTCCATCTCCTATGAACTCCTCTTCAGCCATATTCAATCTCATCGCATCTCTATTTATCTGCAGAACTGACGCCATAGCGAGACCAGTTCCCAAGCTGTACTCCATCGGTCGTAAACTCTCGTCTTCTTCACTAACATCTTTTCTTACTCTAATTCCCTCTCCTCTCCTAATTCTGTTCCTTCGCAAGTCTTTTAATATCTCATTCCTTTCAATCAAGTCAAATTCGCAATCGCTGCTAGATGATGAAAGCTCTAGCTCTTCTTTAGATACCTTGAATGAATCAGGTTTTACAACTTCAATATGATTCCCATCAGGATGGCTAGCTTCTACCTTATAATCAACTTTCTTCATCCATTTTATAATACAGTAATGTTCATTCGATTTGATTAAAGTTATGAGCACTGATTTGGACTTAGGATGCCTTTTGGTATTAAGAACGCACCCTAGGATATCCTCAACATTTGTATACCAGTCGATTTTAAATTTAAACTGATTTTTTCTGCGAAATATTTGCAGAATATTTCTACGTTTCGAGTGTTTTAAGCGTATTCTTAGATTACGTCTCGATAGTATCTTTGGATATCTTAGTTTGGCTAAAAAACCTCTTTGTTCCGAGAGCTCTTCTATCTGTATTTGTCTCGGGAACTCCGGTAATGGTCCATTAGGTATACTTTTAGCTAGAGCTCGTTTCTCTCTCTCCCTCATCATGTCCTCGCGTTTCACCAACTTCCTTTTCAGCTCGTTTAGCACAACTTTGGTTGCTTCCTCTCCTTAACGCCGGGCCGGTTGTGACGTCATCCGGTGGAATCTGAACATCGTCTGCGTCAGTCCTGACTAGATAGAACACTTCATCCGACACTTCCGGTTCGCGATCTTCGATTTGTACCAATGGAGCTTTCTCTACTTCCAATTCTTTATAAACTTCCTTCACATCGTCTACTTTCCCACTGAGTTTTTTTAATCGTAGCTGCGAACACTGCGCGGTCGATAGACATCTAGCTAGAACATCAATTAATTCGTCGATGTCTCGATTCAGTATATCGGAATCGATATCCTGATTGTTACAAGCACACGCGTCTAAAAACACGTCAATGCTGTCACATTTGTTGGCCGCCATTTTGAGTTCCAAACATACACGGGCTATATCATTATGGACGTCCGAATACAGCCATTGATTGGTCACAGCCCGTCCAGGTTTTTTAGGTTCCGTTCCTCGAGAACCATAGTTCTTTAGAAGGCGGTACATTCTCTCCAAAGAGTTTAAGTTTTCATTGAATTCGTCTGAGAGGTGTTCCAACAAAACCGTATGGATCCAGTGAACGCGTTCGTTATGGTTCTTGTAATGTCTCGCTTGAGGCGGTGGCATATGTGCCATTGCGATATGCTTTAGAAGCGTCGATTGTACAACTAGGAAGGCGTGATGGATTTTCTGCGAAAAAAATTTATACAACTAATAATTATATGGCGAATCATTATCTATTATACTTGCAACTACTTCTAACAGGCAAATGATACACAGTAAAAATTACTTAGGTATAGAAAGAATTTAATAAAAAATTATCATCATCATCATCAGCGTGTTAGTCCACAGCTGGACATAGGCCTCCTCTAATTCACGCCTTCTCCATTAGGGGGTTCTTGGACTGTATCCCATCGTCCATGCGGGTGGTGGGTGAGAAAAAAATTATATGCATATAAATGTGTTGTGCATAAGTAAAATATGTGGCTTGCGTTATTAAAAAAAATAAGTAACCCACGTAACAAATGTGTGTCAGAGTTCTACATCAAAAGAACATAATTAGAATTTGTTATAATAAGGTTTCAAGTATATAAACCAATAAATGCTTACCAAAAGGTTGTCAGATTGTTCCGATTGGACGAAGTCCCACGCCACGTCGTCTTTCAACCACGGGGTGTTACCCAAAATGGCGGACGACGCGCGTGACATTAGAACTGAGAGGGCGCTCTGTTGTCTGCACAACATCGTCTTGGTCGACTCTATTACCGCGGCTAGGGAGTCCCTAAAATAATACAGCTATATCAGAGTTAATAACTGACAAACATAAAGCGATGTAGCTTTGTATATGAATATATATTTATCTATATATCCTATATACTATTCGTAAATTACATACATCACACAATTATCTTGATTTTTGACTCCACCCCCGTCCTTGTTACAGCTGGTCGTATTTTTGCGACCCTGTCCCCCCTAGCGTGACGTCACATATTTTGCTATTATACTTAGAGAATGATAAATTCAAACAGGGGTTCTGAATTTAGTACCGGTATTGAACTGCCTCCGTAGCCTAGTGGTATGGACGTGTGCTTTAGAAACCGGAGGTCGTGAGTTCGAATCCTGCGGGGACACAACAAATTTTCATTGTTGTTTCCTAGTTGGTTAGGGCAATTTGAGCCGATCACCCAATTGTCTGAAAAGTAAGATGATCCATGCGTCGGGTGGGCATGTAAAAAGTCGGTCCACCTACCAACCCGCATTGGACCAGCGTGGTGGGATACGGTCCAAATCCCCCAATGGAAATGGGTATATTAGGGGAGGTCTATGTCCAGCAGTGGACTATCAAAGGCTGATGATGCATTGAAGATTTGGAAATGTGACGTCACAATAAAATTACAGCAAGCACAATTCCATCAATAGACGTAGCCCGGTTAGTGAAGTTGTATTGAACAAAAAAAAATTGTTTACTGTTGTTCACTATTGTAGTTTTAAAACCGGGTCTCGTAGGTTCTTACTACACATACTTCAGGAAATCACTCATTATTTAATCCATTTATTGAATATAGTTTCAGCTATGGAGGTCAGATTGCTATTAACATTAAAGTGAACAGCTGATAAGAGGCCATGATAACTAGAAATCTGATGCTATACAGTACAGTTCATACCTCCTGCTGTCTAACAACGAACTTCCTCTTTTCATCTGTCATGTACTCAGGCATTCTTAGTACAATACATTGATACGCTACTTAAGATATTTTACCACTAACTTCACTCAAAATGTAACCAGTTCCAATCCACCAAAAATATATAGTTCAAAGTTAACGTAATTTCAAATTGCACAAACTTAAAACTTACAATTCAATCAACAATAAACTATAAACTAATCTACAGATGACCAACAGCTCACACTACCAGCCAACAACGCAATAATTGATTTTTAAAATGTGCCAAGCAAATAAATATCTCTTCTTTTCTTCCACTTACACAAATTACCCTCATTACCTTATACATACCAAATAATCCATGAAGTATAATATTTTATGTCTCAAACAAACATTTCCTCCATGTCTATTTAAAAAAAAAACGTTTCTATTTAATTGCAAACAAACATTTCCTCCTCTCCATCAATTTCACAACTACCCTCATTCTATTACTCACAATCCGGCGTGCAGCGCCGCGTACTCGCGGCAGACGGCCGCCGTCCGCCGAGCGAGCGTGACGTATCGCGTCATGAGCGTTAGCAGAGCGCGCAAATGGCCGCGACAGCGCCTTCGGTGTAACGCCCGAACCCCGAGAGGGAGGAGAGCGCAAGCAATCACCCGCGCCAGCGTGGTACGCTGAAAGCTACGCGGATTAGGGTCGAATCTTTCGTCAGGCGGTAGGTGCCCTTGTTACAGGCGCGATAACACATTGGTGCCCATCTCTGCCGCAAAGCAGTAGAGTGAGAACACTACCCTACTAACTGGATAAACGATACATCATCATCATCATTATCAGCCTCTGATAGTCCACTGCTGGACATAGGCCTCCCTAATACACCCTATCCATTAGGGGTTTGGACCATCCTACACGCTGGTCCAATGCGGGTTGGTGGGTGGACCGACTTTTACAGGCCCATTCGACGCATGAATCATCTTACTTTTCAGACAATTGGGTGATCAGCCCAATTGCCCTAACCAACAGGAAACAACAATGAAAATTTGTTGAGTCCCGCAGGATTCGAACCCACGACCTCCGGTTTTAACGGTTTCATGGGCGTCAGTTTTAAATACGATACCAATAGTTGCCGACTTTGCGACATCGATTTCGACTGACATCGTACTTTTTTTATCGACTATGTAGGCAGACAAGCAGTCGGGCCACCTGATAAAAAGTGGTCACCGACGCCCATAGACATTGGCAATACCAGTGGTATCACCAACGCGCTGCCTACCGTGAGACATAGGATGTTAAGCCTCGTTTACCCAGTAAATACGCCGGCTACGGTGCCCTTCAAACCAGTGGTACCAACCCAGATGGTCCCCTGTAAAAACCTACCACCAGTAAAAGTTTTTTTCAAAGTTCTATCTTTAAATTGGCTAAATTATCTGATCTGCCAAGTAAAGATGCATTCACGGGTTTTATGAATGTAGCTTGTTAATAAATTTTAGCAGCGGTGTATATGCTGATAATGTATCTATTTTCAGTTATATTGCGAGACTTAAAAAATTAAAGTATAAAACGTATTTTAGATAAAACAATAACATTAATTCTTCTAAATCAAAACCAAAATTAGCATTTAACTCGGTATCAAATGAAGACAAGGGTATCAAATGAAGACAAGAGATAACAAAACTATATTAATAAGCACTCAATGCAAATTACATCAGAAACTGTTTATAATGAAAAAAAGGTTGTCCGAATTTACTTCGCTTAAACCACCTACAAAGTAAGAGAATCCACGACTTGACCAAGTGTAAAATGTCCCAATTAATCCATTTTAAAATCGAAAATTGATTACAGCTAATCCAATTATAGCCAGCAATACCCATTTGGGCTGTGAAGGTCAAATAGATGCATCATGCATCATCAGCCGTTGATAGTCCACTGCTGGACATAGGCCTCCCTAATACACCCTTTCCATTTGGGGTTTGTTGATTGCTGGCTATAAGCCAGTTACTGCAGAACGATCAGATGACACGAGGGAAATTGGAATCCAACCACAATAACTAGAAACAAATACTAGACAGAAAGATATAAAAGATATAGACCCTAAACGGCTTGAAAAATAATAAATTTTGTTCTCATTTATAAAGGTATTATTGACGATCAAAAAATCTAAAGATAGATTCTAACAGTCAATTAATAATAATTTTGTTTTCAATTTAAAAGATATATCAAGAGGGTGCTCACTCTTTAGGGGCAGGCCACTAGGCACGCGAGGGTTAGGGCTGCGCCCCCAACCTGCTCTCCGCGTGTCATCCAGCCCCAAGTGCCCCCACCAGCTGCATTCCACACCGCCTGCTCTGAAGGTGCTTCCTGTTCGACCTCTACACAGTCCTCTCTGAAGAGTAGGCCGCTCTCAAGTATTGATATTATATGGTCCCGACTGTAGATGAGCTGTAAAATAGAAAACACTGAATTAGCAATATATTATATATCTATTTGTTCATAATTTTTTTGCCAAACCTTGAAATTATGTTTTACAAGAGACAGAGTGATTTCCATTGGGCTTTGTCTCCCAGTCAATGCGGTGTTGAAATAATGAAGAAAAAACGAAATTAAAATGTTCTGAAAGTAACTAAATGTATTTCTGAATAATTATTTTGACATTGGATTTAATGCCTGCCTAAAATTTTACACCTTGAATTGATGACAACATTGTAACCCAATGCAAGAATATGGTGTAACATCATCTAGTGTTTTCATTGATGAATAGTAAAATTGATAGATTTAAAACAATTCTACGAGTGTGTTAACACTGTTTTAATCTAGGTAACATTATTTCCCCCCCGAACAGGTTCTCGCTTTGCCGTAGCGGTGGGGCTCAGTACCTACGGCCTGCTTAGCCGCGGGGAAGCTAAGAGGAACCTGGCCGGCCCGTGGTGCAAGGCCACCCGTGGAGGAGGCTGCTCCAAGCGGGCTGAACAAGCCCCCTTCGGATGCGCCTAGGAGAGTGCGAGGGACGGGATGCAGGAGGTAGGCGTGCCGCCTTTCCTGTCCTTGGCAACCAAGAACGAGTCAAAGGGGGAGAGGAGTGTCAGTAGTTCGTAGGCCGTTCTCCCTATCCTCCACGACTCAGCGGGGCTGTGGGAGGAGGGGACATTCGGCATGGTGTCGTCGATCTCTCTTCCTTCTGCGGCTGAAATGGAGCTAGCGGCGGAGCTTAACATCGGGGCCGCCGCTGGGAGTCTTGTCCCTGCGTGCGCTAGGAACTCCTAGCTCTCATGGCCCTTGAGTTGCTCAAGGGCTCGGGGGACTAACTACATGAGCCTAACTACAGGAGCCGAGACGAAGGGCGTGTTAGTTCCGACGCGCCCAGAGGGAGGCAGATAGCCGTAGGGTCGAGATAGGGCTGCTTTGGTGGCCAGTGCTGTTAGGGTCGCAGAAGACTGTTAAAGAGTTCCTGTGACCTCATCTCTAAGGCGCCAAGAAGGATCAACGTGGTGGTTTTAGTCGGTACAAGTCCGATATAACCCGTCTTTGCCCCCACATGGACAAGCATGGCATACCTTAACTTCATGACTTCTTTTGCTCTAGTATAGTGGTATGTGTACTTTACTTAGTTATTTCTATTGCTTGCGCGAATGTATTCATTATTAATAAAATGACTTTACGTTTTATCGCGTTTATTTTACACACACGTGGTCACGGGGTAGTCTACCCCGTTACCTCGCCGCTGGAAAGTGTTCGAAACGTCGGGAATTTAAAATGTAAAATAAATGCGATAAAATCCGTAAAGTCATTTTATTTAATAATGTACTTACTACTTTGAATACCAGAGGTTAGATTCAAATACTGTTTTTAATCAACAACTCCGTGTTATTATTTCTTATTTATAAGAATACAGGCAACAAACTGGGTTCGCATGTAAAATAAAAAACATCGAAATTGGTACAAATGAAAAATACTTACCATATTTGGCCTCATCTTTATGGCTATCCATCTTCTTGATAGAAGCGGTGGTGAGAAATCTTGCTTCATAAATAACGCCATCTGTAAGTCGAAAATAAATTACATGAACTTAAATTAAATCAATTATAATCATATCTAAGATCAATGATACATCACTAGAACCTCTTTAACCCCTTTGGGCTCATTTGTTATAGAAAACATCTAATAGGTTTGCATCATTGACACTCATTACTAACGCACAGCCACTGTCTGCTATGTGCGTCACCAACATGCTTTTAAGTTTTTACGAAGCTATTCAGCTTGTTTATATACTCTAGTAAATTTAATGAATTTATTAAAGAGTTTAAGTGATATACTATGAGTTTTTGAGTGTTTAAAACCATTTTATATTTTAATAAGTGTTTCTCGGAGTTATATATGTTGATAATTTTAATTTAAAAATTATTAAATCTTCAACTGAAAGTTATAAGGTTACGCCTTGATTATTAGTTATAAATGAATATTAAAATAAAATAAAAAACTAAAAAAGTGTCGCACAAAACCAATGCAGTGGTGTAAAAAATAATAAATTGAATGAAAACAAACAAAACATAATATAGTCTGTAAAATTAAACAAGACAAGTATATATACATGTAAGTTAGAGAAGTGATGGTAAATTGTAATGGCAAAAGTATATCATCATCATCATCATCATCATCAGCCTTTGATAGTCCACTGCTGGACATAGGCCTCCCCTAATACACCTTATCCATTAGGGGTTTTGGACCGTATCCCACCACGCTGGTCCAATGCGGGTTGGTGGTGACCGACTTTTACATGCCCATCCGACGATGGATCATCTTACTTTTCAGACAAATGGGTGATCAGCCCAAATTGCTTCTAACCAACTAGGAAACAACAATGAAAATTTGTTGAGTCCCGCAGGATTCGAACCACGACCTCCGGATTCTAAAGCACACGCCTATACCACTAGGCTACGGAGGCAGAAAGTATTTAAAAATATTAAATAAATTATTTTTCCTTTTAATCTGTTTACTAATAATCTATATTATTTGCCAAAAGTTTAGTGAACCTGATATGATTATTGTAAACTTAGAAGAAACATGCACAAGATCCATCATAAAGTTTCAACCAATTACACCTGTATTATGACTCTTATTTTGATTATTAATTAATAGGCTATATTAATAGATTTGAAAATAATTGATGAGTATTTTGTTGCTATTTCTAGAGTATTTTTACAGCTACCATTTTAGATCCATGACAATGTTTGTATTATTTTTGCAAAATTTTTCTAATAAGATTTAAAAATACAACAGAATTCTATGAGTAACAAAATTCATCATCAGCAGCCTGTGTTAGTCCACTGCTGGACATAAGCCTTCCCTAATGCACACCATCTCAATTTTTTGGAGGTTCTCCATTTTGTAGTGGGGTCCACTTCCGCCTCCGTAGCCTAGCAGTATTGGCCCTTGCTTTATAAACCGAAGGTCGTGGTTCGAAACTCGCAGTAATCAACTTTGTGTTATTATAGTTTTCTGGTTTTTAAGATAATTTTAGCCGATCACCCAAATGTCTGAAAAGTGTGATGATCCATTCGTCGGATGGACATGTAAAAGTCTATCCACCCACCAACCCGCATTGGACTAGCGTAGTGGGATACGCTCCGAAACCCCTAATTATCAATTAATATACTCATAATAAAAATGACCAAGGTTAGTTTTCATTAAATTTTTGCCAATTAACACGTCACTCAGTTTTATAAAAGCCTACTTATATAAAAGTCAATAAATAAATAATCAAATTTATAATTTAAATATTAAATCAATGTAACCGTACATTATTTAGAATGTTTTAAAGATAAAAATGTAGTTATAAGGTTATCTTAACATTGCTGTTGACGGTAATTATGTTAGTATACTTACATCGTATTACAACTTAAACATTATGTGATAAAAATATTATAATTAGATATAAAATAATGTTTAATAACAGTGAATATTTTTTCTTGATCAGTACAGCTGATTGTCGAGAGCCGTTTACAAAGACAATAAATTTTATGTCTTAAAAATATATTTTAGTATTCATATTAAAATATGTATCTTTTATTAATAATAATCTGATCACAGTGCATATTTTTACTTTTTATAAAAATATTGTAAAGGATAATATTAAATAGTAATTTACACTTAGTAAAAATATCATACAAATTTCTCAAAGAATTTCCGGTACTCTATCTTACTCTATAGGTGTAACCGATAACGTCAAAGTGACACTTAAACCAAAAAATCGATTCTTATAACTCACTTAAAATAATCGATTATGGTTTTGTTATAATGAGTAGCTAGGTAAATAAAATGAGCCCCTAAATCTATAATAATTAATATTAGACATTGATACCGCTTAAAATACACCAAATAAACTCTAATGGGATATTACCAACCGACATGAGAGTTATTAATTTTGGCTCCATTATATTAAACCATTATACGAAGAATACATCAAAATGTGTATTATTGGGTTGTAGTACTGTAACATGGAATATCACAGTTCTGTTCTATATTAATTAAGTACTGGAGATATATTTAGACATTTTTTGATATAGAAAGATACCACCATTTGAATAAATATCACTGCAGTGTCTATTTCTTCCGTACATCAGTAAACCACCGTAATTTCCGTAATTATTGGGTAAACAAAATATAACATTCCATATGATGGCACGCAGATTTTTGGCACCTTACACTGCGTTTCTTTAAAGATAGAGTGGGCTCTAAGAGAGACGGACTACTTTATTGGTCAGTGCTAGTGGGGTTGTTGAAGACTGCAAAATCATTTTTGTGGTGTTTTAGGCGCCAGGAAGAAACACCATGTTAGTTTTAGTTGGGCTTCTCCCTTCTCTGGGAGGCGGGCACCCTCTTGCCTGCTGCCCAGGGGCTCAGCGTCAGGGGGGAAGTTTGAACGTTTACGCCACTTTTCTGTGCCCTGGCCTTCTTCTGCGTATAGTAAGGGTGCTGCCTTCCTGTCCCTTTCCGTGGCTTCCATCCGAGCCATTATAGTCAGCTCGTCAGCCTTACAGAATGCGAGGATGGCACTTTTCACTCTCTAGCATCCTACTCACTACAGCAGAAAGCGTAAAGTCGTGCCTCACGACACTACGCTCTCGGTGTTGTTCAACTCAGGCTAGGCATTCCTCCAGCTCATGGAGCCACTGGGCCACCACTGTGGCGTATATGTAGAGTAGACTGCCGCGGCATAGGTACCTCCCGAAACAGCCGTATCCAGAGAGAACCTGCGTCGCGCAAGGTGTGAGGGAGTCGTGTCACCTTTCTAGCTTCCACTTTAATAAGGGTCGTATGGCCTTCACCGTTCGACAGTGGTACTAGGGTGCTGCAGCCGCAGCTTCTAATCCTGTATAGTAAGGGAGTGAAATTCGTCTCTGCGCCCCTTTATTTCTTCTGGGGCTGGCCTGCAGCCCCTCTTCTCCTTGATGAGGGTTGGCAATCACCCATCCTCCTGAATCTCCGCAGTATAGTACTTTCCTTCTTGAGGGTCTCAGCCCACACGGGTGATCTGAACAGGGCGTATTAATAGAGAGCCGTCTGCCGATAGCTTCCGCCACTCATGGCGCGAGGCGCTTAAAATGGTCGGAATACTTCCATCAATAGTCTTGGACTAGGCCGAGATATTTTAATGTCGCCTTGATGTCGACGCGGAAGCCGCAAACAATGATGAAAACATCCGCAGGTGGGGTGTTCCGAGGCCCATAGAAACACATGGTCTCGAATGTCTCGAGCGCCATTTTTCTAGTCCTAGCCGCCGGATGCGCCCAATGACTTAAGCGACCCCGGCGGGGGCGAGAATCGCAACGAGGGTGTCGTCTGTGTTACAAGTGACGTCCATATTACCGCCACGTAGAACCTATCAACGTTTTATAGGAGCGGTTCCAACACCGAACCCTATGGAACTCCACCGGACACCTCAATGGTCCGGAGCTAATCTCGGCACTTAATCTCGACACGTCGTTACAGGTAGGCCCCAATAACGCGCTGCAGGTAGGGAGGCACACAGGAGAAACGGAGCGCCTTCTTTATGCAGGTCCAGGGCATGAAGTTACAGCGTTGATGATGTCACTCCGGGACAGCGCATCCTGCATTAGGGACCTGACCCGCAGCACCGCGTGGGCGGTCAACCAGCCCTTGCGGAAGCCATTCTGCCACTTCACCAGATTTGGACCAACGTGCTCCAGATGCTAGACGATGCGGGCCACCACAATTCTCTCAAAGAGGTTGCAAACACCGTCCAGCACCTATATTGGCTTATAGGCGAAGGGCGCCTCTCCTTTTGGATAAGGACGAGTCTGCCTGTCTTTCACCTCTGTGGTATTAAGGTTTGAGCAGACAGGTAGAAAACATCGCCCTCAATCTGGGCTCCAGAGCGTCGCCTAGGGCCAGCGTCACCGCGCGTCCTAGAATGCCATCGGGAGCCGGGGAGGTGCGTTGGCTCCTCATTTTGAGAAGGGCTGCACGAATTCTCTCATAGTGACTTCTGGCGCTTTCGGTCCTGGGTCGACCTCTTCCTTGCCATTTGAGCATATCGAAGGTGCCTTGTGAGCTCGCTGTGGAAATAAAACCGCGGTGATCGCCGCTACGGCCTACGGCGCTAGACTATCTGTAAGTGGGAGGCCTGTTTATTTCTATTTTGTAGGGCCGCCCCAAAGGACCCCGGTCCAGCGATCATAGGACCCAGGTCGCAGCAATTATAGCCCTATATGAGCCTAGAAAGCTGCCGGTACCTTGATATGAAATAGGCCATAGTTACGTAAAGTTATTTATACAAATAAACAAAATAAGTGTGTTTGAAACATCTAAATAACCGTTTTTAATGTGATACATAACCAATGCACATTTTTTAAAACAAATCTGTCTGTCGTTCTGTTCTGGTTAATCTCTTGAATGGCCCGAAATAACCCGAAAAAGGCAAGACCTTGCAGGGCTAGAACAACTGTCAATAACACAATATGGAAGTAACTATATGATATTTGGCCTTTTTTCACCGGCTAACTAATAGGAACGCTTTTGGTTCTGTATCATTTCTTGCTATGTTCATTGCTATCATAATATTAGGTCGTCAATAGACCGAGGACAGGAACACCAATAATATGTATTTTCTTTCACAATAAAACCCTTTTATTGATACCATTTATTAATTTTATTACCAAAAAGTATACAGAAAACATTCAAAAAACGGAACGCACTATTTTAAATTAAAAATCACTCAATCATCAAAAATGACGACAGCTGTCAATGAACGAATATATAAAAAATGCGTAAATACTGATATAATATTGTTATTATAACAGAAATGTATGAAGTAATATTTACAAAGGCACATTTTTTAATAACTTCTATGTCCTTACTTATCTAAAGTAATATGGTGACACAAAAAGTTGTCAATTATTTTTTATTTCATAATTATATATTATTATAGAAACTAAAAATATAAAGTATAGTTTCTGTTTTTAGATGAATAAATAAGCGTTAAACGCTATTATGGCCAGTGTTACTGGCTCTGCAACTCTTTAGTGACGTATCACATGCGGTTATACTGAAAGATTTATGGCGGGAAAAATGATAACCTACAAATATTTTTATTTAAATTTTCATAAATTTTGCTTGTTAGTTTCAAATCCTCAGGTTTATTGAATTAAATTAAAATTTAATTAATTAAGTACATTGTTTTAAATACATAAATTTTATGATAAAAAAAATATGGCTTAACAGACGTACAATTTTCGAAAATTGAATGGAATTTAAACACAATCAATTGGGTAAAACATATTTTGTTACACAAAATCTTTTCACAGAGCCATTTTCACTCTGAGGGTGTAATAAATATCAACATCAGTGACTGACAAAAATAACTGTTATATCTTTACACTAAAAAGAAATGTAATCTTTGTATCCATACTATACAAGGATACAAATATATTATTTTCTTATGGGTGGAATATTACTGAAAAAAAGCGCTACATATTTGAAACCACCCGTGGCTTAGTCATGATTTAAAAAAAACGTAATGTCAAATTATTGGCGCCAAATAAAAACAATTTCAATTTTGGAACTATTAGTGTTTAACAGAAGACTTTAGTTTCATAAAATCAAGGTATTTCTAGCTCTTTCATAGTTTTAATACCCACCAACCCGCATTGGACCAGCATGGTGGGATACGGTCCAAAAACCTTCTAATAAGGGGAGGTGTATGTCCGGCAGTGGACTGACACAGGCTGATGATGATGCCGATAGTTTTAATACATATCTTATTACATTCAAGCTCATACATTATAAACACAATCACAATCTGGCTTTCTCATCCAAACCCTTAACACCATACAACAAGAAGTTTGAAATGTACGGGGCCATCTTCTCCGGATGAACAAAATGTATGTCATGGTGTCCTTCTACAGTCCTAACTCTGCAGTTGTTCAATGGATACTCCTTCTCGTCCAGTAAAAACTTGGATTTGTCATATAGGCCTCCGTCTAATGAATCTTTTGCAACTATGGTCAGTATTGGTGTGGAAATGTTAGTGTACATCTTCTTCACTAACTCGGGTGCCATTGGAAAAACAATTAGTATCTTCAGACGTTGATCAAATGTAAACCTGGAAAATTTTAATGAATCAAGTCATTATTGTATAGGTATAGATTTCTATTTATACTCACAAAAAGAACTGTCTGTTTTTAACATAAAAATAACCGCTTTAATAGTTTATATCGTCTGTCTGTCTATCAGTCTGTCTTGATGGCTCATCTCTGGAATGGCTGGTCGGACCAGAATAAACTAAATCGGCTATCTTTTAGTCAAAAGACAGCTGATGTAGTTGGGAGTAACTTGAGCTACATTTTTTGGATTCTTTTATAAATTACTACACGGACGACGTCGAGGGGTTACAGCCATTATTATTATAAAACGAGTTTATTATTATTGAAATAAACATTCCCAGAATTTCACAAAAAACGCTGAATAGAATTAAATGCTCTGAAAGTGTAAGAAGTCATATGCTGAGCCTTATTCCAGTGAAAGTTCTGTCAAAATAGCGAGACACTATATTGAGATGATGTAACTAGATAAAATATTGAGATTAGCCCGAACAAACAGACAGACAGAAAAAAAAATGGTCTTTTGCTATAAGGATACCTTTATTAACGTAACATTTAAATATATATCACAATGTCATCATTTAAAGACGGTTAGTTTGATGATTTATACACAGACATTCCAATTTTATTCAATTTGTATACATAAAAGACAATTTAATTTTTATTTTTCACACGAAAGTATAAATGTTTTTCTAATATAGATCACGGTTACATCACATTTAACTGGATGTAGATTAAAACATAAAAACGGAAATATACCTAATTTTTCCATCTTCCGTAGGCTCAGACCACCTTTCCAAATGTTGCTACCGCTGTCTCCTGAGTCAGTCCTCTGTTGGTCATTAGTTTTTCAACTGCCTGTAATACACAAACAACATAATGGTATTTGTGACTAAATAATAATAATTTGTTACAATAATTCAATAAAAGTAGTACTTTGTACTAATTTTTTTTAAAAAAATTTTCTATATTTCCTAGTATGTTTTTAATATACAGACAAAAATAGGGCAATGCAATGTATTGTATAAGCACCGGTTCTTCTCAGGCCAGAGGTGTCCTTTCCGAACCGGTGGCAGCAATTTGACAATCAATAAGTGAATTTTGAATTATAAATTTTCACCCAGACAATACTACCAGAGCCCTATGCCAAATATAAATAAAATAATTGATATAATAATAATAACATTTCTGTACAAATAAGGAAAACATCACCTAGATCCAAACTAAGCAAAACTTATAATATGGAAATAAGATGTCTGATAAATATATAGACATTCTTTTTAAAAATTAATGTATATTATATAGATACACAAGCACCGGATATGACTCAAATACTATATTCATAGTCATTTTCTCGATACAATATTTTTTTAGTGGTGGGAAATGAACCCACACCCTTAGGCGTATCAGTCATGGTCACTAACCACTACACTAACCTGGTCATATGGTAAACAACCATATTAAATTAGAACACCTCAGAAACATTTAGACACTAAAGAAATGTCTCACTTAGCAAACGCTTTTATGAGCTTTTATTATTGTTAAAATACTTTTAGTCATCATCATCAGCCTGTGATAGTCCATATGATAGGATAGTCCATTAGGGATTTTGGACCGTATCCCACCACGCTGGACAATGCGGGTTGGTGGGTGGACCGACTTTTACATGCCCATCCGACACATGGATCATCTTACTTTTCAGACAATTGGGTGATCGGCCCAAATTGCCCTAATCAACTAGGAAACAACAATGAAAATTTGTTGAGTCCCCGCACGATTCGAACCCACGACCTCCGGTTTCTAAAGCACACCCCCATACCACTAGGCTACGGAGGCAGTTAAGTAAAATACTTTTTAGTACTTAATTGTAATTGAATTACATGAAACTTACCTCATCCTTTTTGTATACAGGCCGTTGATCCTTTAACGGATTGTATTTTTCATAATTGTTTATATATTCAAGGAATGTCCTGTGGAACCTGAAAATGGAGATTAGCACTAAATTATTAAAGCAACAAATATATACTAATATTATAAAGAGGACAGATTTGTTTGTTGGTTTATTGCTACTAAACTGATTTGAAATGTTCTATCACAAAAAGGGATATATATAAGGAATACCTTTCCCAAAAATCTAAAAAAAAAAAACACAAGCAGACCCATGAACCGACAGCTAGTTACTTATATTTTGGCGCATTCAAGAGTTGTCAATTCTGTATATTGAAGGAAGGAAAAGATGGGAAAAAAGTGTGATTGTAATTATGTACATGCTTTATAAATTATGCTTCTTTGTTGTAACAAGATAAAAATTTTATCTTTAGGCTTTTATTATATGTCTGCAAAAAAAACAATAAGAAAGTGTAATGTTTCTATGTTGAATAAAGATTTTTTGAGAAATTGTATTTTAAAGGAATATAGGATATATATCCTTCCTTGTAGAATCTCTTACCATATGCTGAAGCCTTTGGGAGATATTGTTATAAGTTGATTGATCGGGTCAATTTCGATCAGCTGAGTAAGCTTGTCCGGGAACGCCACTGCATACATTTTTCCTGTAAAGAATAAATTATAAATATGAGGCACATATATATATATATATACATGTACATGTATATAAAATATTTTGATAGCCTCCTTGATGCAGTAGAAGTAACTGTGACTATTGCGCCAGAGGGTGTTGGTTGGGTTCCCAACATAGGAAAAATGTTGTCTAATCTGACAACATAGGGTTTTAATTAACAACATTTAACTAACAACTATTCCGCTCCTAGAGCTCCGATTTTGTGCATTCTTTTTTATTGTTCCACTTTATTTTAGTAGTACTAGGTGAATTGCAATTTTACTACAAAGTCCGCGACAACATATATCTACACTTGTCCACTGGTATTTTAAGAAGATAGATTTGTATTTTTGTGTGCATATTTACAATATGAAAACTCAAAAATTACTCTGTCGATTAAATCAAATTCTATCAACACCAGAAAGCTACATTCACAGTGAGTAACACACGCTATTTTTTCCTTAAACAAAAAGAAAAACAGAAAATAAAACTGACGAAGCCGTTGGCAGACTACTAGTGCAATACATTTCTTTAGCTCGGGTAAAGAAGAATTCAACGACCGCCGACGTGGCCTAGCGGTATTGGCTCTTGCTTCATAATCAATATAATCCGGAGGTTGTGGGTTTGAATCCCGCGGGGAAACAACCTTGTGTGATCGTTGTTTTCTGGTTGGTTAGGACAATTTGGGCCGATCACCCAATTGTCTAAAAGGTAAGATGATCCATGCGTCGGATGGGCATATAAAAAGTCGGTACATCCACCAACCCGCATTAGACCAGCGTCGAGCGATACGGTCCAAAAACCCCCTAATGGAGAGGGCGTGAAATAGGGGAGGCTTATGTCCAACAGTGGACTAACACAGGCTGATGATGATGATAAAACAAGAACCATCATATATCATATACATCCATTTCAATAATGTCGCATGTAGAGGTATGTAAATATATAGTACGATAGATCAGATATACATTACCTAGGCTGCTTCCAAATGAGTGTGCCATATAAACAAACTTCTCCCACCTGAAATGTCTGACCACTACCACTATAGCGTACAGCATGTCATGCGAGCTGACAACCATGCCAGGTGGAAAGTGGTCCGACTTCCCATTACCCGGTAACTCAACACCTGCAAAGTTAAAAGAAATAATTGAACTACTATAATTATATTTAAAAAAATATAAATTTATACCCCAACCAAATGAAATGTGTAATTTAACTCTAAATACAAAGTATAACGGTGCCAACCGCCTTCGACCGCGTGGGAATTTAACATGGCCGCTATGAACCAATAAGAACTCAATCGCTTCTGCCACCACTAGTTTTTAACTTTGTTCAATATAATATATGTACCTTATAGCTTAAAGGCAAACTCTGATTAAATTTGTAGGAAATATATTATAACTATGCATTTAATTTATGACATAAATAATAATGGCCTAGTCCATATTGCTCACCATTGGAGAAATGCCTTGTGATAAAATTTCTATCTCAATTCAATGTCATAAAGAAAACATTAATTGTTGCTGTATAACCTTGCAATTGTCACAAACGTTAGGCATTGTCTTAATTACAGTAAAACACTAATAATGCAATTAGGTTAATTATTTTAGATAAATTCCAACATACAAGTATGCAAATGACATCAAAGTATCACATGAAATAGGATGTAGGCAAACAACAGCCAGACATTTAAAAAAAAAACGTGTGACGAAATCTGTATTTTCCTTATCATTATATTGTTGTACTCTGGACTTTGGATATACAACTTCAAAGTCTAAAGGGACCTTGAATTTTTTATGCTAACACTAATCATACAGATAACAAAAACTTGAATTTATCTTCCTTGGATGTAATGACTCTGCATGTTAGGTGTTAAAAATATATGTTTTTTAAGTTAGCCTTTTGAATTGCTGCATATATACACAAAGAAATGAAAATAACTATTATTATATGAGTTCATTGTCATATGTAACCAGTAAAAATATCAAAGCAACATGTTTAAAAATTTTTGTTTGCCTGTATGTTTGTTCTTGTACTGGAATGTACAAATGTGGCTTATGTATTTGCGGGTTACTTATGCTACATTAAATCAGTCATTAACAGTTTTTATTTTTTATAAATCACGGAGACCAAGTCGCGGGCATTAGCTAGTTTAGGAATATAGTTTAGAAGTAACATGCTGTCTTGAGGGACAATTTAAAACAGGTGTACTGGTACGCACATGTAGTCTCTCACTCTTTTTCTATTATAGTTTGTGTGACACATGATACAAAATGTATTTTATTAACAACTGTAATTTAACAAATATCTAGTGAGATTAGGAGTGATGATCAAAATTATTTAACCATAACATTAGTGATATTACTAAAACAATTATACCTACCAACATAATAAAACTTCTGTGGTAACAGTGATACAAGTGGTCTAAAACAGGCTGCAGAATCTATGTTCCCATGGCAAACTAGTACTGGTGGGTCTCTGCAGTCGCCCCATGCAACAACTGAAATAAAAGTGTCATATTTTAAGTTTAAAATTGTGTGTGTGTGTTGATAAAAGCAAATATTAGTATTAAAAATAACACAAAATACAGTGACAAATGTCACTGATATATTCAAAAGACATGTTATATGTCTTAAATAGTCATCATCAGGTTTGTTATTCTCAGGAACTCAAATATTGCAGTAATAGAGAATTCTTGGAGAGGTCATTTCTGATTATTTTCTTCTAAATTGATACAGAGTACACTATTTTATGAAGTACAGTAGTATTTTTTGTTTCATTTATTTGTTGGCTCCAGCATGGTCCGTTCATTAGCCAGCATCATATAATAAGATTTTTTTAATTCACCATTTAATTAGCTGTTTTAATTTTAGTGATTTTATTTTTACCAATTAATTAGATAAATTCACTTTGTATCATTCTTTTTCCAAATTAAATATTCTAATTTCTGTTAGCACTTTCTTTTAATTGTTATACACATGTTTATTTTGAATATGAAAAAAAAGGCAACATTGGACACTTAAAAATCTAAATTATGGTAGTATTTTGATTATGATCAGAAAATTTTTAAAGTGCTTTAATTTTTCTGTACAATTTATGATCAATGCATGAAATTAAAAGGATTCTTCTATTCCGAAAGATGATATATCACGTAAATAACTACCACACAAACACATTAGCAAACATTTTTTTTAATTGTTAATATTTTTAAAATGTTTCCATTATGTTCATCTCCTTTCATTTAATGTATAAATGTAAAACATTATTTTTAAATTTGGTTATTTTATACTTTAACAGCTTAAAAAAAGTTTTGTACAGTTAGTTTTGGTAAATTTAAAAAATTATGTTAAATAACCAAAGTCTTGACCATATTTGAACTATGATAGCAATTTATTGCCGCTTAAACCATTAATTCCGATGTGTAAATTGTACTTTGACCTGTATCATTACACATTTTAATGCCTTGTGAAATGCACAACATATTAATAGGAAATAATTGCGACTAAAATTACTTACTGCAAATCCTTCCCCAAGGGGCTTGGATAAACCATTCTTTTTCAGGTAACATTTTTATTATTTAATTCAAACCAACAGTTCAATTAACAACTAAGAAAATTCATGTTATTCAGTATTTTTGTAAAAACTAAACGCACGCGCGTCACTTATAATATCTGAATTTTTATTACATAAAATATAAAACTTGAATTCAAATATTTAGCTATTCATAAACTTACGAAGTTATAGACTCATGGATAAAATATTTTCACTGTTCTTTGGAGAAGCAATAAATACATGCTGTTGTTATCTTGGCGAAGTCTGACAGATATTTTGCATAAAGATGATAAAACTTGTATCAAGAAAATTATACATACTAAAATAATCTTTCTTGCTAGTGAGCCAAAGTCTTATTTACCACAATTTAAAATAATTAACATCATGACGTTTTAAGTGAGACGGCATAGGTCAATATGTTTATCTCTTTTCCTCACAAACCTATTAGTAAAAAAATTGAATATGGTATATTTATCCGCGTAATCATAACCTCATATTCACTTAAACGGTAGTTATTTGTAAGTGTTGTTATAATATAATTTTATTTCCGTTTTGTAAATATTCATTCTCTATGTAGGTAACAAAAACTCGTTAGGTTTAGAACTATTTAGTAACATTCATTTAAGAAATATGGTAACTCTGATGCACAGCTGTTGTACGTAATAGATAACAAATTAACATAATAATTTAGTAGTGTTATGTTAAGAGAGACATTTACTCGTATTGGTTATTGCTACACAAGTTTTATATTGCAATTTGCATGAATTAATTTCGCATAAAGCCCTATTAAAGTGAATCACGCAGTGCTTGTCATATAATTTTTAAGGTAAACAACAAGGAAGATTATGTACTTACTAAAGATGTCTTCGATTTTACCTCCGGCACTAATCCATAGAATTGTAATACATAGTCATCACAAGTTGTAAAAAATGTGCCCAAAGTCCATCGAAAGGATTATAAAAAATAATTTTACAGTTCGCTGCTAGGAAAGTGATTTGCTTAATATTAAAACATGTTTCGGAATAATATTAATTTGCTTCTGTTGAATTCAACGATTTTAAGCTCGCTAATTGAGATATTTTTTTTATTAGAGGAGCTTCTTTATGTCAATTATCTGTATTTATCCTGCATTACTTACGATATTTTCTTAGCTTTAGAAAGAATCCGTTACAGTATTCATTTTTATTATTTTAAATTAGTATCCGGTAAATTCAAGTTATCGAATTTAATAAACGAATATTAGACAGGGATCCCTTATGAAAGTTGCTAGTAGAAACACAAGAGTTTTATTTATTTTATTCCTGTAAGGTGTAAAAAGAGGTACTTATAACTGTACGCCTGATTAAAAAAAAACAGTATCTTTTATTTCATTCAGCAAAATTTTTTTCATTAATTAAATTTAATCATACAGTACATATTATTATTAGGTATTATATTTTATGAAAATCTGTAATTAGTAATTAAAAAATTGAAAATATTATCGTTTTGTTATGCATTTCAAGAAGTAATTAAACATAGTATAGTAAGTACATACTAGAGTAAATTTTTTAATTATCGTTCAAAAATGTTCAATTACTTAAATAATAATTTAATTTGTGATTTTTAGTAAAAGTTAATGTTAATCTCAACGAATATACGAGAGTAACACAGAATGTTGTCTTTTTCCTCTTATAATTTTAACTTTTAATTGATAACAAGTCATAAATAGCAATGGCGACAATGTCCGTGTTTAAATAATTTTAAGTAATTAAGCTATCGTATAAAAATACTAGGTTTTTTTGGTCACATTTCCTTATTACAACAATATATAAAAATGTCAACTGCCTCCGTAGCCTAGCGGTATTGGCGTTTGCTTTAGAAACCGGAGGTCGTGGGTTCGAATCCTGCGGGGATTCAACAAATTTTCGTTGTTGTTTCCTAGTTGGTTAGGACAGTTGGGGCCGATCACCCAATTGTCTGAAAAGTAAGATGATCCATGCGTCGGATGGGCATGTAAAAAGGCGGTCCACCCACCAACCCGTGGCGAGCGAGCGTGGTGGGATACGGTCCAAAACCTCCTAATGGATAGGGGTGTATTAGGGGAGGCCTATGTCCAGCAGTGGACTATCAAAGGCTGATGATGATGATAATGATGATGATGATAAAAATTCCGTGTTTGAAACCTCAGAAAGTAACTATTGACGGTGTACCGCGAAAATAATTATATCTTTTGTCGATATTAAATTAAAAACCTTTTTAACTTAATAACGACATACATATTATAATTAAGGATTGTGAACATGTATTTTTATTTCTTACAAGTTTATAATACTTATGGGAACTAAGACAAAATTACAGTTATTTATGAAATAAATAGCTGTAATCGTGACTTGATTAAAAACTAACAATAAATTTTGCAATACAATGGTTAGGTGTCGCGAAATTTATATGTATTTTATGTTTATGCCAGGCGGAAAAATAACTTATGGTTATTTTTGCATAATTTAAAAATGCACAATAGTCCTCTTTCTTAATTTTATTAATGTAGAGATAATCCTTCAATTAAAACGTTAAAATTCGATTGTTTGTCCTATAAATTTGAGTTAAATTTTTCGCCATCTAGTTTTGGCAAAATGTTATTTAAAATGACATCAATATAAAGTGATTTTTTTTTACAAAAAGCGGCCAGTACAATTTTTTTTTTTAAAAATATATTTTGTTGGTTGTATAGTCTACAATAAATAAGTAGACACGTGTAAAGCCGAATTATTAGTATTTAAAAAACAATTATTTCTAGGTGAGCTTCGAGAAGATTCGCTCGTCACACCTTCACTCTGGTTTTACACCTCCTTCGTATAGTTCCGACTCCGCGCTTTTATATTATAATCTAGGGGTGGGGCAGATAAGTGCCACGCGGTGTCAGGGTGGTTAAATGTTTTGTCTGTGCCAAAACACTTATCTAACATAGTTAATAATAAATTAAAAAAATAAAATTGAAAAAAATCGAATTTACATTATGGTAGGTAAGTCTCCTAAGTTTATAATTACGAACTTGATTTTTTTTTTGCAAAAACTTAGCTTTGCCTGAAAATTCTGCTGTACACGTGTCTTATTTATTGTTGTTTTTTAAAAAAATATTTTTTTTTACAAGAAAACCCTACTGGCCCCTTTTTTTAAAAAAAAAGAAAAAACTAATGTAAATTAAACGCTAAAAACCTTGTAACAAAATACATTTTAGCACAACGGAGGAACTAACGATTTTGGTGTAGTCAAGATAACAGTGAAAATTATTGAATCGATAACAATTTACAAGTCGCATGTTGCGCATTATCGTATTAGATATTTTATTTAATAATTCTGAAAGAGACAAATGACATAACATTACGCGGGAATTGAATTATTGAAATACGAGTGGTAAATGAGTTAGTTATTTAGCACGCGTTGTGGAAGAATGATGTTGACTAGAGCGTACAGTTATTGCAAAAGGTAAGCGGAGTTTTTATTGCTATCAAAATAATACCAATCTAACTTTTTAAACAATGTTTATGTGATTATTTTTCTATTGACGTGACAACGTCTTATAAATTGGTTCAAGATAGGGAGGCACTCTCGAGAGTGTCACAGCGCCGCATACGTAACGCTCTTCATAAGCAACCGTAAGGGAAAGTGAGAGGCACGCGTCTCTCTTACTAGTGCGCAGTTGACCTGCTTAAGTGAAAGGGAGATAGAGAGAAAGAGAAAGGGGGCATGTTTACTGGTTCATGCCTTGCGTCTCTCTAACACTCGAGCGTTCTTGCCTTCGGAGTAAACATATATTTTCTGTATTCATATTTACACGTGCAAGTTAATTGTCAACTGATTGTGTAGTGAAAACCACCAACCCGCATTGGACCAGCGTGGTGGTTCACGGTCCAAAGCCCCCTAATAAATATGATGATGATGATGATGATGATGATGTGTAGTGAAAATGTAAAATTATATTGGTCAATTACAACAATCAAAAGAAAAGAGACGTTGTCACGTTTCAGCCGTATACCAAATTTACAGGCAACCACTTTTTATTTAACCAATCGTTTTAAAAATTGCCCAGAGATGAAAAATACTACAGTACTTTTAGACAAAACAATGTTCTAAATAAATAAATGGAAAGATATATCAAATTTTAAATAGGCAACCCTATTCCGAACATATTGAGATACAGACATATCCCATTTTAGATGTCCGTAATCACGATGAATGCTGAAAAGAGTCCGACACGTCGCGAATAAATATATATAATTATCGCGAAAATCCGTAAAAAGTGGATTTGATCTTTATGTGTTTAATCTGTGCGTTCTTAAGCTACATTAAAGTTAGCACGAAATAGTAATTAAGAATTAGTTAGGGTACTTTATTTTTAATAATTAAATCATAAAAATTAGTCGCGAAGGGTTAGGAAATAGTCTTTTGTCAAACTCTTTTGGCGGCAAAACAGTTAAAATCAAGTTTGATGCCATTTTATGTTGACGTTAAGAGTTTGTTAACACAGATTATATTATATATATTTCTTTAGCCGTTGTTAAATATCAACGCTGGTCTTACAAATATTATCAGTTTAATCTTATTGTTTTAAAGCTGATTCTTCTGAGATTTTTTTAACTATACACATTACGCCATGATAAATTGTACATAGAATAAATAGGGAATGTTCCAAAAGCAGAAAAGATTTGTTATTACATGACGTATAATATTTTATCTTCATTTTCTAAAATATTATGTTATTTTTAAAAGAGTTAAAGTAATTCAATACTATAGTTGAGCTATTTTATACATAAAGATTAACGTAAAGAAAGTTTATCAACATTATTAAAAAAGAAAAAAGGCAACAATACAGTATAGGCTACTTATTGCACAGATCTCTATAGTTTTGAGGTGAATATAGTAAATGGTCCAGCGGTATTGGCCCTTGCTTTATAAACCGGAGGTCGTGGGTTCCCGCAAGAAGTAACAGTGTGATCGATATCACAAATTGTTTTCTGTTTTATTACGACAATTTGGGCTGGCCACCCATATGTCTGAAAAGTAAGATGATCCATGCATCGGATGGGCATGTAAAAGTCGTTTCGCCCCGGAGAAGGCGTGCATTAATGAAGGCCTATGTCCAGCAGTAGACTAACAAAGGCTGATGATGATAATGATGATGACTGTTAAAATACTAATTTACTGTTGTTCTACTTCTTCATTTTATGGATCCACTGAAAAGCAGCCTTCGTTACTATGTGATCTAGAGCTGAATGGATGCCATTTTGGTACATGATAAAATTATGCCAGTATTATTATAATTTATTGTTAGTTTGTTTACTTTTAGTTTCCACATAAATGCTTTTCTTTCTTTTAATTCTGTTAAAAATGTCCTTGGATTAACAATAGCTGCGGTCTACCAATAATTATACGTTTGCACCGACTCCATTGGTGTTAATTAAACTTTGTTTGTCTCTAACTTGGCTGAACTAGTGAAATATTTTTCTCATATCCATCGATAAGTCTTGAAATCTTAGCATTGTTCAGTGACCATAACTTTGAAACTTAAAAATAAGCAGACAGTGCAACGGAAAACAAAATCATCGAGACCATTTACTAGCCATATCTATTAACTTAACTATATAGAAAATTTAATTTTTTACTGTCAAAAAATTGCACGGTAAAAGTTCTAGAACGACGTCAATTAAGTCAAACCAAGCGTGTTCCGCCATTGGAATTCCATATAAGTCTTGGCTTAAATTGAAACATACATTTCAGATGTTATTTGAAGTATATATGGTATAACTACCACCGTAGCCTTGTGGTATGTGGTATAAAGTGGTGGGCGTGTGCTTCAGAAAGGGTTCAAATTCTGCAGGGCTCAATAAATTTTCATTGTTTTTTACTAGCTTGTTAGGGCGATTTGGCCCGATCACCCAATAGTTTGAAAAGTAAGATGATACATGCGTCGGATAGGGATGTAGAAAGTCGGTCCACCCACCACCCGCATTGGCCCAGCGTGGTGGGATACGGTCCAAAAACCCCCTAACGGAGAAGGCGTGTGTTAGGGAGGCCTATGTCCAGCAGGATGACAGGGTTATGATGATGATGATGATGATATATGGATGCTTTTCTTTTTTGTTCCAGTGCAATGAAGTCTCTAATGACGTCTGAGAAGGCCGTAACGATCAATGCACCGTGGGGTAAATTGACAGGTAAATAAAGTTTTAAATTATATTTAGCTCGAAAACGGGTTTGGATTGTTATCGTTTTCACATTGAGACACAAAGTCATCATAAGTTCTGCTTCTAATCCAACAAATAAGACCAGAAATGGTTGTTACACATGGCGACTGACATCTTATTTCCAGTAGCAAAAGGAGAAACTATAGGGTGTTGTTATAGTTCCACTTGTTTTTGACTTTTCTGTATGTAAAACGCATGTGCTATACGGTTATAGCTAGGGCTGTGTCAGTCGATCATTTCTTGCAACCCGGGTTCGATCATAACCCGTTAGCTAGACAATCGAATCAGAAACACTCGATTGTCTAGCAGGTCGTGGGTCTAGCCAAAGATCGCGGGTGTTATTGTAATTCATGTGCAGGGGTTCGTGTCGCGACACATTCACTAGGACATCATTTTTAATACTAAAATCATAAGCTCACAATTGATTTTATTACGTTTAATAGTTCAATATATTTAAAATAATTCTGTCTATTTAAGTATCTATTATTACGGTTAATGCATAAATATTATCAATTCTCCTAATTCTTAATTTAACGGAAATTAAACAACTCTAATTATAAATACTATATACTTAAGTTAAATAACAGAAAACATTATGTAACAATCAAATTATTATAATTCGACTCGCTATTAGATCGCATTTATATCTGTGGATTATTGATTACCGACCACGCTATTAAAAATTAGTCCATAAATGCGTGATCCGTGCAACAAACGCAACTAGCACAGATTAGAAAGGGACAAAAGTCTCTTTGGTTCATATCTCACTCGGTACGTAGTTTAACTACGCACGTACATTTCGTAAGGTACAAAATAAGGAGCCCATTAAAAAGTTGTCAGGGTGTTCAAAGGACGAAGATAAAGATGAAGAAGTGACAACTCTTTCCTTTTTCTTTTTTTTAATTAACACACCAAAACGTTGTTTAGTAAAATATTTTAATATGTTGTCCCATTGCGCATATTAAAAATAACTACGCAAAATGCCCAATAATTTCAAAATTTGGCAATAGCTATGATATATTTTTTATTCTTCCTTATTTCTTTTTTCATTTATGTACATGCTTAGATTTGGCGACTAGGCCTTTTTTTCGATTCGCTTTCATACATTGAATAAATTTTATTAATACCTAGTTTTCTATTTGATTTTTGTAGCTATTTGTTATTTTATTATGCTTCTTTTTATTTTCGTGTTTATGTACTGGCATAAAAAGGCGCTATAATTTTTTGTCTTAGCACAATATCACAGGAGATGAGGACGTACATCTAAAGATGAGTTATACACAAACACAGACTGCAACTAATTATTTCTATTGTTTACGCGAATACTATACATTATTGAATAAAAGGACTTTGTACGGATTTTATCACGTTTATTTAAATTCCCGACGTTTCGAACACTTTCCAGCGGCCGTGGTCACAGTACCCTGTGACACAGTGACTGAGATGTCATGCGTCTTGTTGCCAGTGCTGAAGCGGGGTTTCCAGATCTAAATTATAATTAATTATTTTTAATCTGTGCTCCTGTTACGTCGGAAATTTAAATATGTAAAATAAACGCGATAAAATCCGTAAAAATTCCTTTTTAACCGACTTCGAATAAGGAGGAGGTTACTTCAGAACTTTCGCCTGGGTGAGCCGATTTGGATTTTGTTTTTTTTATTTGAAAGCTGGTGCTTCCCGATTGGTCCCATAGCAGTTTGGTCCAGTTCTGATAGTGGCATCCATGAAAAAAATGAATAAGTCTGAAATTTACATCAAGTATGTGCTCAACAAATGGACAATTAATAGCTCAATATCACGCCAATCGATTTCGATTTTTTGTTTATTTATTAGAAATAATGTGATTCAATGGTTTTGATAATGGGATCCATGACTAAGCGACGGAACTCTTCAAATCTTAGAAGCAAATAAACGATAATCAAAAAAATCTTTCATCGGCTAAGGGCCGTCCGTGAATCACGTGAGGATCGAAAAAGACGAAAGGATGAAGAGGGATTTTGGATGGAGGAGTTTTATACTTTTTAGTGCATTTTAATTTGTTTTGAAATAATTTTTTGTTATGAAGTCGGTTTTTTTTGTTTAAATTTTTTAACTGTGTATTTTATTCAATAACAGACTACTAGAATTGCAGCGTAAGACGCCACAATCAGCTCGCCGCACTAAGACATAGGAAGTGTATTTTTCCCAGTAATTACACTAGTTCTGTTGGTCAAACCGGTTATACAGTTATATACATGTTCGTGTTTACTACTATATAACTGCCTCCGTAGCCTTGTGGTAAGGGCGTGTGCTTTAGAAACCGGAGGTCGTGGGTTCGAATCCTTTCGAGTTGAATCCTTCGAATTGTTGTTTCCTAGTCGGTTATGACAATTTGGGCCGATCACCCAATTGTCTGAAAAGTAAGTTGACCTATGCGTCGGATGGGCATGTAAAGAGTCGGTCCACCCACCAACCAGCATTGGACCAGCGTGGTAAGGATACGGTCCAAAACCCCTTAATATTAGGGGAGGCCTATGTTCAGCAGTGGAGTAACACAGGCTGATGATGATGATGATATTGATACAGCCGATTCCCCCCTTCAAAGGACACTTATAAGATATGGTATTTCATGTGAACAAATATTTCTTTTGTCTACGAAATCAATATATATATAAATCAACTTTTTTAAGGATGTTTCGCGTTTATTCTTCATACACATTAAGGTACTGACATATTTCATCTTAGTCTGATCATGGACGATGGAAAGACTCCAATACGTCAGTAATAAAATCTAAAGAATAAACCTAGAATAGGGTATTATATAGAATTTCACTATTTTAACATATCAACAAAGTTGTCAAAAAATAACAGCACCAAGATGAAACGCATTGCTATTCGTCGAACGCCGCCATATGCAATTCCCACGCGATGTTCAACCAGTAAGAGCACGCGATGTTTTGACGTCACTTGATTTTTTTATTACGTTTGTGTAACGTTTCTCTTAATAATACACATAAGGGTACATTGCATATATTATATGATCCTATAGTTTAGCCAATAAAGGCTCAGAATAACTGTAAACAATATAATTGGCACCAAAAGCGGACGCGATTTTATACCGCGCTCTTATATCTTAACCGCGATATCTGTTCTATCAATAAAAGTGCCCGACTCTTTGGACTTGGGCACTTTTATTGATATTGTTTATTTTAGGTATACAGTGTGTCCCAAAATTCAACGTCCAAACTAAATGGGGTGAAAGGATTTAAAAATTATATCCATTTTAAAAAGATCTCGAAATTTGGTGGAACTGTGACCATTTTTCGGATGTTGTGGTTATTTTTTATAATTTTTTTCTCATAAGAACTTTGAAACCATAACCCTTAATAACATATCAGAATTTCAGTGAAATATAATACCAGTTCGAGGTTTCGGTTCGGCTAGAAAACTGGTTTCGGTCGGACTCTACTGATTTGTTAAACTATGCATTTGAACTTTTAATACTTTGTCAGCTTCTTCCTGTTTTTTTTTCATTATGGTTACGATCAATCCTGTCACCCCGATTCGTTATGACTTTTAGTTCTGAGGCATCCTGTAAAGTCGGTACAATCTGCTTTCTAATCAGGAGGTTACTTATCACTTGTCAAAAACTCGACACAGCTTTGACCTGGGGTGATCCGTCAAAACCTGCCGTGCTCCTCTGCCCTGGCAAGTTACAACCAGGCACCGTCTTCCGGCCCCTGGTACTCTCACTACCCGACAGCTTCTTCTACGTCGCCCTGGACTTGCCAGGGAACGGCTGGTCGGATCCCCTCCCTTCAGGAGTCAGGTACACGTTCTTTGACCTGGTGCCGTCAATCTTGACGGTCGTGGAGCACTACAAGTGGGACAAATTCTCGTATGTCGGACATTCGTTGGGCGCCGCTGTTGGTGAGTTTCAATCGAATCCTATTATCCTACTAAGTGAATAAGTAAGAATTTTTAGATGTAGTAACAAATTATTTTCAAAATATATCACATTTAATACGATCATTACCAGCCAATCTGCAATGGACCAGCGTGGTGGATAACGGTCAAAAACCCCCTGAAGGAGAAGGCGTGCATTAGGGGAGGCTTATGTCCAGCAGTGGACTAACAAAGGCTGATGATGAAGATGATGAATAAGATCATTCATGTACACTTCGTATTCCGATCAAGATCTAAATTTTCCCGAAGGAAAATAATTTCTCACTACATGAATATGGATGTGTGTCTGTTACTAATTAACGCAGAAATAGGAATATTTGATAGATTTTAATGAAACATTTCAATAAGATAGCTCGCACGTCGAAATGACTTATAGTTCACGATTTATAAAGGTATAGTGGAATTTACTCTAGGTGTAATAAAAAGTGTCAATTATGATGAAAAATATCTGCCAGCTACTAGTTATTTGGGCTTCCAAATATATATGTGTTACAAATACATGTACATATATAGCCGTGCAAAGTAAATTCAAGACTTGCAGGTAATTTACCTAAGCCGAAGAAAAGATGGAATCGATGTGAACATTGCAAGCCGTAGCAACGAAATGTCATCTTACGTTTGGTGCTGTTATCAGTTGATCGTCGCTCTGTATTGGGTGTATCTTGGTGACAATTTTTCAATAACATCGCTGAACGTGTCTCGCCACTTTTGATTACCCAGTAAGTACACTGGTTACGATGCCCTCAAACCTTAACACATTAGTGTTTTACACCATTGCTTTGCGGCAGGTAGTCAAATAGGCACCGCGGTGGTACCACCCCAGAGGGTCTACTGTGAAAAGAGGATCTACCACCTGTAGAAAAAAGAATTTCCCGAACGTATCATATAAAATTAAATTAAGATTTTTTCCAAATATTTAATTCCCAATTTCTAAACAGGTATATACTTCAATATCGCGTATCCCGAGCGCATCACTAAAATGGTGCAATTAGACCCGATCCCAGGTTATTATACCAGCGGAGTCACCACCATGAACGAGTGGTACCACCATTACTACGGAAACTATTATAAGGGGAGCACTTACAAGAAATACAACTCCGGCCCTGAGACAGCTCCGAAGTACAGCCTTGAAAAGGTTTGTAATCTATATAAATGAAGTCATGTTTCTCCAATCAATTTTCATAAGGGACCATCCATAAATTACGTCACACGTTAAGGGACAGGGAGGGAGGTCAATGAAGTGTGAGTTTGCGGGACAAGGGGGTGGGAAGAGGTCCTAAATTTTATGACGTCACATTTCAAAATCTTCGTGTCAAAATAATAGTACTAATTTAGGAACTGCAGTATGAGTTCAGTAATTTCTTAATGTAAAATGAAATATTAGTGACGTCAAACTAGAGCGGGGGGAAGGTGGGGACCAGCTAGACAAGGACGGGTCATAAAATCACAAAGTTAATTTGACGCCGTTTATGGATGGCCCCTAAGGATCGGCCCATAAGGTGAATGGTTAGTTTACAGTAGATCAAGATAAAGCCACTGATTAATCTTATATCGTCTGCCAAAGATGTTCGTGACAGCCGAGACCGACGTTTTACATTTCCATCCGATCTTCCTCCGTAGCCGAGTGGTAAGGGCGTGTGCTTTAGCACCAGAGGCATTGGGTTCAAATCATGCGGGGACTAGTCGTTTAGGGCAGTTTGGGCCGATCACCCAATTGTCTGAAAAGTAAGATGTTCCATGCGTCTGATAGGCATGCAAAAAGTCGGTCCACCCACCAACCTGCATTGGACCAGCGTGTTGGTGATACGGTCCAAAAACCGCCTAATGGACAGGGCGTGCATTACGGAAGGCCCATGTCAAGCAGTGGACTAACACAGGCTGATGATGATGATAATAATCCGATATATGAGCCATCTTACATTCAACGATCAGGTAATAGGCCCATACTCCCTAAAGTAACCAGAAAATAACGAAATAACCATGCTGTTTGGTTTTTAGATTCGATCATCTATTTATGACCACTTTGACCTAAATAGGTGATCGAATCGGTCCTTGTTGGTATAGGTTCAATACTGGCAGTTGTTACTTTTCCAGATTAAGAGTCTATTAAAGCAAGTGCAAAGACTTACAGATGATGCAGTGGAACATGTAATAGAGAGATCGATCGAACCTGCCGGCGATGGATTGTACAGGTAATGAAGAATCTTAAAGAATCATGACATTTTTTTATATATTTTAACGTATTCACTTACAGTTGGTTAGTTTCTTTCGAGCTTTTATAAAAGATTAGCATTTCACGCGTGCTGTCTGCGTTATTAATAGATTTTCGAGACGAATTTTCCTGCGGTAAGTGGAATATGTTACCCAAGGTGAATGTTGCTTTCTAAGGCCAACGGATTTCTTAAATCGGCTCTCTTTTTGAATTTATTAAGTACAAACATACAGACAATGAAATTTTAACAAAAAGATATGACCGATTTACCTAACAGCGTATAACTATTTTACGCAATATGAGCAGGCGAGGGCTCCGTACGAAATTGCGTCGCGTTTTCTACCGCCGCATTTCAAATCTCTGATAGCTTTTGAGATATTCATTTCATCAACATGTGTATGACACGTTTATGTCCATATAGTGAAGACTTTTTTGCTATAGCTTTTAGGTGAACTTGAAATGTATTATCTTAAATAAGCTTTGAATGTGCCTGATTGCAAATTTTAAAAATGTTAACATTAAAATACTTGTGTTATCTTAAATTATAGATATATGCTATCGGGTACTTTCATCAACATGATCATCTGCCTGTGTTAGTCCACTGCTGGACATAGGCCTCCCCTATTGCCTTCCCCATTTAGGGGTCTTCGACCGTAACCCACTACGCTGGTCCAATGCGGGATGGTCGGTGGACCGAGTTTTTACATACCAATCCGACGCATGGATTATCTTACTTTTCAGACAACTGGGTGATCGGCCAATATTGCCCTAACTACCTAGGAAACAACAGTAAAAAATTGGTTGAGTCCTCGCGGGATTCCACGACCTCCGGTTTCTAAAGCACACGCCCATACTTACTTACGTTGCGGATTAAAGTAATGTGACGAGTTAGGCTCCTAAATTTTGTGACTTTTACTTACTTAATTTGAAAATTAACGAGTAAAACCGAGCCCTACGAACTAAACATTTAAAACTAAGTCTTTTTTGCATACAAGGTCAGATGAAAAGTGAGATATAGGACGTTGCGTCTCGTTTAACTAGTTAATACGTTTGCTACTATGCCCTTGAAACCGGCACAGGTAGTGTTTTCACACTACTGGTTTGCGGCAGAAGCGCCGCGGTGGTATTACCCCCAGACGGCCCCCTGTAGATGGGACCTACCACCTTAAACAGAAATTATACCTATAGAGCAAAAGAAATAAATAAAAAATATCAAATAGATGGGAAATATTTTAAACTTTATTTGTATATAGCTGTAAAAAGGACAGGAGAGAGGTCCAAAAATCAAGAAATTCTGACATAACTCATGGATGGCGCCTTATAGTGCTAAGGTACAAAAGAATCGTAAACTTGTTCGAGGGGACGGTAGCTTACTCGTGAACTCAGTGTTAGATGAAGCTTAGGTACCAAAGCCATGAGTCTGGAAGCATAGAAACCTTGCTAAAAAAATTACGTGACGTCGATTTAATTCAAATATCTTTATTCAATATAGACGTTAACACTTGCTTATTGATTGTCAAACACACTACCACCGGTTCGGAAAAGAACGCCTCAGACCTGAGAAGAACCGGATATTTTATATCATCTTTAAAAATAACAAACAATTTAATAATTCGGCAGTACATATTATGCAATTTTGAAACAAGACCTGGAGCGAGCATTCCATTACCAGGCTGTGTTATCATTTAAAATTTCATTAATATCGTAATAACCTTTGACACGTAAACGTTCCTTGACTACCTTTTAAATTTATTAATAGTTAAATTCTGAACGTTTACTGGGATTTTGTTTAAAACATACATTGTCCCAGAAAAGACCTACTTATTCTTCGCAGTCTAGTTGCTGGAAGAATTAAATTATGTTTGTTCCTTGTATCTATGTCATGTGCATCACAATGTCTAAGGAAATCATGCCTCTTTTTGCACATGCATTAAATTTTCAAAAATGTATTGGGAACTAACAGCCATTATTTTTATTTCTGTGAACAACTTCCTTAATGATTCTTTGGGGCCGAGTTATAGACTGCACCAATTGCACGTTTTAGAGGACAAAGATCGTATTAGTATCCGCCGCATTTCCCACAGTAGAATGCCATAAGACATAATACTATGAAAATAGCTGAAATATACTAAACGAGCTGTCTCCACATCGGTTAATAATCTAATTCTTTTCACTGCGTAAGCTGCAAGAGCTTGTTACTTGCTAGCCTATTAATATGGGGCCCCATTATAGTTTTACATCTACAGTCGTTCCTAAAAATACAGTTGATTCAACTACGTCTAACGCCTCCCCATTCATAACCACTTCATTAAATTTCCGGTTATGTTGCCAAATAACCTGAAAACCACTTTAAAACAGTAATATTGCAAACATAGTACGCTCTAATAGCTTTCCGAGGACAACCGTTATTAACACGAATATTAAACTAATATTTATAGCGTTATATTATACTGCGTTACTTTGAATATCAAACTAAATATTTCGTTCATCCGTATGTTATTATGTATGGTACGGCTGTACAAGTTCATTGTATAAGCAACCATAAATTTTGATTAATTTTCAATCAATCAATCAACAGCCTGTTATAGTCCACTGCTGGACATAGGCTCCCTAATACACCCCTATCCATTAGGGGCTTTGGACCGATAACACCACGCTGCTCCAATGCGGGTTGGTGGTGGACCGACTTTTACATGCTCATCCGACGCATGGATCATCTTACTTTTCAGACAATTGGGTGATCGGCCCAAATTGCCCTAACCAACTAGGAAACAACAACGAAAATTTGTTGAGTCCCCGCAGGATTCGAACCCATGACCTCCGGTTTCTAAAGCACACGCCAATACCATTAGGCTACGGAGGCAGTTGATCAATTTTATCGTTTGGTTTCATAAGTTTACCAAATATTTATGATTAAGACGACGTTTACGTACGTATTTGTCTAGTTAATTTTATACATGCTGTAACTACATCTATGGGGAATCATATTATTGGTAAAAATAATAATATTTCTCGACTAATTACACAACATCATCTAGTCCCAAACTAAGCAAAACTTATAGCATAATTATGGAAACTAAATAACTGGTAAATACATAGACTTACTTTTCTTCTGTAAATAAATACGTATTATAAAGATACAAACACCCAGACACGAGAAAAGCACTTTGTACGTCACATAATACTTTCCTGTGATAGAAATCGAACATTTGGCGCAACAGTCGGGGTCACTAACCACTGCGCCTAACAGGTCGAATTGTTGTAGTTACCAATTATTAGGATATTTTAATACAAAACAACATAATTATTTCGTTTATTAGCGCGATTATAATACATACAAAATCCACTTTTTACTTTTTGCTTTTATTTTTTTTTATTCCAGACGTTTCGGACTCTTTCCTTTCTTGTGATCGTCGATTCCGGAAAGAGAGTAAAACTTCAGAAATAAATATAAATAATCTACGCGAAATTCCCTACATAATGTATTCGATACAAAACATCATGTACAAAATATCTGATGTTGGTTAATTGAAATCAATAAATAAACAATTTCATCGACAGATTCACGTACGACCAGCGGATGAAAGAGATACCATTAATGCCGTTCCCCAGCGAGTTCATAAAACAGATTTACACGGAACCCAAGACTCCGATACTGGCAATACTAGCCAAGGAGGTGCTCGACGCCGGCGTTTATAGGGATGTACCCTTTTTGACAGATGACAAAGCGTGGCCTAACAAGAATTACAGATACAAAATAGTGCCCGGGACGCATGACGTGCATTTGAACGACCCCGCGTGTATGGCGGCGGACATAGCCGCGTTTCTGACTGGATCTGTGGCGAAATTGTGATTTATTTGGGTGGGAAAAATGATAAATATATTTATGCTCGATTCGTATGGAATTTACTTTGAGACTGTGATGAAAATAATAAAACTGTATATAATTAGTGTGAGAAGATTTTCCTTGATATTTTTACGGAAAAGTTCGTATTTATCGTTCTCTCTCAAATAGCTTCAGTTCAACCTATACATCTCTACATTATACAATGATTATTAATTTTATGGATTTAAAATAAAATAGATGTTTCTACGTGTTTATTATTAGTTGCTTTTCTTTTCTTAGAAGTAAATTGTAGCTACTTGTACATAATACATTTTCTTTACATGTTTTTAGTTTATCAAATGATTACACTGCCGGATATAATAAGAGGCGTAGGACGGGCTTTTTAAATGCCCATCAGACGCATGTATTGTTTAATTAGGAAACAGCCAAGTAAAGAGATTTTTGGCTCCTGCAGAATTCGAACCCATGACCCCTTATCACCGTTTCTAAAAAGTAAGGCCACTCCACTACACAACATTTTTTGCCTGAATTAATATTGAGTTACGTGGAATACAACTTGAAATATTACGCATTTTTATACCCTATTAAAAGTTCTACAGTAATAAAGATAAAAATTGGTACAATTTTTTTTTTTATTTTTATTCATCTCTAGAAATCAAGACGACGAAAAGTCAAGTTGTGTCTTTTAAGAGAAAGGTAAAAGAGCACTTGCTTATGAACTTATCTCAAATTTAACTATTCGGTCAGATATATTTACACATATTATATTACTATATTCAGATATATATATATATACATACATATATATATATTTATGTAAAATATATTTAATACTTGGAACGCTTACATGTAAACATTTATATATATTCATGGTATTTGATGCATTATTAAATATATTTACGTATTAGTATATATTTAAATTACTTTCTCTATTTCTAACTTACAAATATTTGCACCTCCCAACTTTTTATCTCTGCATCTCCCCAAGCATGACTGGCAGAAAACGCCTTTGGCATTTAGTCTTCGTATGTACACTTTGTGCAAAAAGTTTAAATAAATAAATAAAATACGAAAGGCAACAAAAAAATCAAGGTGATTTTTATGAACATTTTCTTTATTTAGAAAAATATAATTTATTGCCCAACTTTACAAATAAAATATAAATAACAAGTTACACTAGTTTTTGTTTCCTACCTGTAATCGGTTCCATGACAAAGTAATATTTACAAAGATTCAATCTTTCATTTGCCTCTTTGTGTTTAGCATTATTATATTTGTAACTATAATTATGCTAAACAAATAAATTAACGATTTCACCTCTTCCCAAAAGATATATGTATACAACCCCCTACAAGATCACGTTCACGCTATTACGCGTTTAAAATAAGCAATATAAAATGAATTTCTAAAGTCCTTAATACTATTCTCGGCTCAAATAAAAAGTAGATAAATCTAATAGCGAAAAATGATTTCTCTAATGTTATTAAACTACATCCGTCATATTAATTCACTGACATCTAAAAAAAAATCTACTTTGACATTAGCTGTCATTATGAATTGCATATGAAACATAACGACTTACATTGATTTTTCCCTTTCTCTCCCATTTGTTTGGT
The DNA here is from genome assembly GCA_029286875.1 of Lamproptera curius. NCBI lineage: Eukaryota > Metazoa > Arthropoda > Insecta > Lepidoptera > Papilionidae > Lamproptera > Lamproptera curius. The sequence goes on along the minus strand of JAGSMT010000132.1, from coordinate 486,436 downwards.
TGTATCAAGTTTGTTCTGTATCAAATATATGTTTTAACATGTTGTATGTATTTCTATACTTCCTAACTCATTGTCTTTGTGCTTGCCCAGGTATCTCAACCGATTAAGAGCCTTTTACTGTAAAATATCAGCTTTACTGATCCGTTTCAACCAAATACTTTGTGTTACCCTCAACCTTGACATTGGCATAATCACCGAAACATCCTCGATGGAGCCATTATAAATAAAAGAAGAAGAACACATAGGTCACTCAGCCGATCAACAAACTCTCATATAGCTCTTCCCACCGTTTAATTATTGCAACTGATATTTTTTTTTTTATAATAATAATTGTACTGCTATAAACATACTACTTGTTCTTCCCAACCATGACATTGGCAGATTCAGAGTTACACTCGGTGGAGCCATTCTAATTAAAAGAAAGAAAAAGAAGAACGTAATCTCTATTTTTTTTATAAACAAACAAATAAAACGAACAACACGAACAAATCATTTAATCAAAGTTTCGATTTATGCGTAGCTCCATCTAAAAAGTTAGTTATTAATGGAGCGACTCTTTCGGGATTAGTAAAGTGTACGTCGTGGCCTCCCTCTACGCTGACATTATTAAAGTTGGCAACATTCCGCTTCAAATCTGACATTAGCTTGACAACAGCTGTCTTTCCCTTCTCGTAGCCGCCTTCGGACTGCTTGGCGGATATGTGTAAAGTTGGGGGCATTTCTTGAGAGAATAACTGGTAATAATAATCAACGGAGTTGAATGTAGGTGCAAGGGATTTTTGACGCTTGTCCCAGGCTAGTCTGAAATGTTACAAGAAATAATCGTAGTAAATTACAACAATTATTATTTGACACTATTGCTTATTTTATTAAATCCAATGTTAGACACTCATGGCGCCCGAAGCGAACGCAGTGGTCAATATTATAGGCGCGTATTGCACGGCCAGATAATCCATAAACAAAAGTCATATGTTTTTACACAAAATGCCAGGTATTCTGTGTACAATATCGGTACGGTATGAAAATGAACGGGCATGTACGTAAAGCCATTAATGAGAAGCCAATATGGCGGCCATCCAATCTGTAGGCCTTGTAGGTCCCCGTTTTTCAGGGGACCGTCAGGGTTGGTACCACCTCGGTGCCTATTTCTGCCGCAAAGCAGTAGTGCTAAAACACTGCTGTGTTCCGGTTTGAAGGGCACCTATAGGCATCAGTGACCACTTCCCTTCAGGTGGCCCGACTGATCGTCTGCTTGCATAGGCAATAAAAAAAACCTGTGTTAGTCCACTGCTGGACATAGGCCACCGCTAATGCACGCCTTCTACATTAAGGGTTTTTGGAGCGTATCCGACCATGCAGGTCGGTGGGTGGACCGACTTTTTACATGCCCATCCAAATCATAAATGATTCATAATCCAATCAGCCCTCTTTCCCCTTATAAGTGTCCTGCCAGGACACAACCATGAAAACTTGTTGTGTCCTGACAGGATTTGAACCCACAACCATCACTTTCTAAAGCGCTAGTGCATGGCACTAAGCTACTGTGCCATTTACACAAAGTATAACAAACATAAGGCAGATAAATATTTCACACTCACTTGTATTTATCGTCCCCTATTTTTATTAAATTTCTCTTTAAAATCATCTCCGCTTGATCAACACTTAAACCCCTAGCTTTCATTACAGCTTTCAAAGCTGACTCTTTGCTATACACACGGTCATCATTGTTATAACTGAAAAGTAATATTTATGATAATTAAATTTTATACATACAAGAAATATAAATAACATAATTGTCCATACAAACTATTTATATCCATATAATTAGTATAATCATCCATACACATTGATATACCTGTTTTCAAATGTTTACATAGTGGTACATAAAACAAAACCTTTTTTTGTCTGTATGCATGTTTGTTCTGGCTAATTTATAGAACAGCAAATGGGAGATTGCTTTCAATGTCCCATAGCTAAAGTAACAGCGAGTAGCCTAGGCTACCTTTCTTTAGAAAAGTAAGTAGTTTTTATATAATTACCACACGGACAGAGTCACAGGCAATCGGGCAAGTTGTATATAGAATGGTGTGAAAGTAAAGATTTCTAGACTAAAATCGCTATTGGAAACTTCTTTTAAACCCATATATCCTTTTTAGCGTACAAAAAAATGTTAAGAGCAATCGATATACGTTCATAACCACCTATTTTAGACTATAGTCAAAACAAATTGTATTTGGAAAAAATGTAAACATAGCAATGCTATACAAACAAAGCAGCATCACACATATAATGTTGTTATTAGTCCACTGTCAATCAGTGATTGCCATCTTGGTGAGTATTCATTTATAATAACAAAGATATATTCCATTATCTTATCTTAACATATATAAATCTCGTGTCACGATGTTTATGCGCGATGGACTCCTAAAATACTCAACCGATTTTAAAATACAGTTGCACACAATGTGCAGTTTAATCCAACTTAAAAGGTAGAATAGCTTACATCTTAGTTTATAATCGCAATAATGTTTTATAACAATTCATTTTTCTATTATTATTTGATGCAAAATGTTAACCACAAAACGATTGTGACAGCTAACGATTGATTGCGTAGTGTGTCAATAGATGGCGCGGATTAATAGTTTTCGTTGATAATAGGAGAATTAGTACGATTAAAAGTAATTGCTAAAAATTAATTATTTTCGTCAGTTAATTTTATAATATTTATTATCTATTGTTCAAAACAAAAATGCAATTTCCTAACGTCGTGATTTTATACTAGGCCATCAATTTAAAAAAAGTAATGAATAAAATAGCTTCCTAATATGTGTGTAAAATTGTAAATTGTAGGATTTTTACAGAGCAAAATTAAACAAAAGTGATGTTGTATCCTATATAAAGGAAATATTTTGATGACATATTCTATGGCGGATACGATTATAGGTACCGTAAATATTCGTTATTTATTATTTCATACGATAGTTGTTTCCTTATGCTTGACGACGCATGTAATCAACTTTACTTCTTGGTTTTCAATCATAATATAAAAAATCCAATGGATTTTAATAACAGTGTTATTTTTTCCAACTTTTTTAGGTGTAACGGTAGCATCATCAAGGTCACTGTTTTTTTACAAACGACATTTATCTAATAAAAATGGTGGTCCTCACGACTTATATTCTCTTTCCGTATTTTAAGCCCTTAAATTGTATATTAAAATGTAAATTAAATAAAACCTAGACGCAGCAACGCGTGGCAGGGTCCGCTAGTATTGCTATAGGTGTATTTACATCAATCCCAAGCTATTAAATTGGCTCAGATCAGTTTTAACATTCGACAGCCCCTTTGGCATAGTTGTTAGTGACCATAACTGTTGCACCAGGGGCTGTGGGTTTGATTTCCACAATGGAAAAATATTGTGTGATGAAAATTATTGCTTTCTCGTGTCTGGGTTATTGTATTTATATATTATATATCTATTTACGAACTAAAAGGTAAGTATATGTATTCATCAGCCATCCAGTCTCCATAGTACAAGCTTTGCTTAGTTTGGGACTACCTGATGTTGTGTTACTCGACCAGAATTACTAATAATTGACAATTTATCAATAAGAACATAAGATATACTTCTTTTCTTTGCATTGGTTAAAATATCTACATCAAGTAAGTAATTTAAATTGTTAAAAAAAACATAGTTACAACATACCTCTCATAATTATCATAATAGTCTATGAAATATGTCTTCAAATAAGCGGCATAATCAGTCATAAGAAGCCTCTGCACCGGTGGCATCCCATCCAAATATATACACTTCTTGAACTTGCCAGGATTGACCGCATTATAGAAAAGTCCTATGAATAAATAAACCTCTGTTTTATGCACACTAGTTTTATCTCTGCACATATTATTTTAAGATATTTGGAATAGCACAGGTAAAGCTATTGAATTGAACACTGCAGAAGAGTGATCTTTTAAAAACTTTACTCAAATTGAAACTATTATCATCATCATCATCATGTTAAATTATTTTTTTTAAATTGCAAACGAAGGAGCGGTCAGGCCACCTGTAGAAAGTGGCCACTGACGCCCATAGACATCATCGATACCGTGAGATATAGGATGTCACGTCTCGCTTACCCAGTTATATTTATACGCTGGCTACGGTGCCCTTCAAACCGGCACACGGTCGTGTTATCACACTACTGATTTTGGGCTAAATAAGGCATCGCGATAAGGCCACTCCAGACGACACCAAACCTACCATCCCTAGCCCTACTTCCATAGCTTATATAGCTTGACTGCAAGTTTTTTTTACATTTTTTAGCTTTGAAAGAAGGATTTATTATATTACTAAAAATTACAATACCCTGCTCCGATCCCATGGAGTGTGCAATATATATGAAGTTCTCCCACTTCATGTGTTCCGCTACCATTTCTATGACCACGACCGGGAAGAACCTAGTCAAACGGACACCTGAGAAGATACAGAAAGAATAATGCTGTAAATGCAATTAAAAAAAAAAAGTAAACATAAGTTCCTGAGGTCTATAGCTTGGGTTATCTGTTCTTTTTATAGTATGACATTTTTGCCTAAATTAAAAAGAAAGAATATTTGAATCCGAATGCCATGTAATGCCTTTAGCAAGAAAGTGATGTATTAGACGTACACGAAATCTAATGTCAAAATTAGCGCCAAAAAGTCAGGACGCTCTTTTTGGTTAAACATCGCCTGGGGGATTACATATGGCCGCACCAATAATGCTGCTGAGCACAACAATCCACCAATAGTAACGCGGTCGCTTTCGAAGCCATAAGTTTTTGTCATAGGATTTGTTTAACTATATTCACTCATTTAATTATAATCATCATCATCAGGCTGCGTCAGTCCACTGCTGGACGTAGAGCTCCCCTAATGCACGCAAAAGAATTTCCGATCTTTCGCTATTCTCATCCAGCCCACACCGGCCACTTTGCGGGGATCGTCAATCCGTCTTGCCGTAGGGCGTCCCACACCCTACTATAGATCTTTCCCACTCCAGCGGTCGTCAGTACTGCGACTTACTAATCCGGTGCGCTATATCGGTGACTCTGGTTCTCCGATGGATCACATAATTTCTGATGCCGTCCTTCAGAGTTACTCCAAGCATAGCCCTCTCCATAGCTCGCTGAGCGGTTTTAAATTTGTGGACCAGTCGAACCATAAGTGACCAAGTGTAGGCACCGTATGTCACGACGTTACCTATCCATAGGATAGGTATCCTATGTATGGGTAGGTATTAGATACCTATCCATAAAATAGGTATCCATTAGGCCTAAGTCCAGCAGTGGACTATTACAGGCTGATGATGATATCAGAATCCGGAGTCCTGATCCTTTAGTTTCTGATCAGAGCAAATCTTTATTACTTCATAAAAAGAGATTTTCCGTTGTGAGAGTGAGAGCGTTTCCGATGTGTACAGTGATTCAGACAATAAACATATAAATAACGAAACGTTATCAACTTCTGATCAAGCTTAGAAAATATCAGCGGAATCATGTCCTGAAACTGCAAATGACAAAACGAACTCTGGTGTGTAAGTCCGCGTAAAATTCCTAAAGAGAACCGGCAAAAGAAATACTCGACAACGTTATGTGTGTATGTGGGGTTCTGTCAAAGGTATATGATAAAGGATGAAGATGGAGAAGTCAAAGTACAAGCGTCAAAGAAAAAGACCGATGGAAATAATTTATTTTTAGAATTTTTGTCAAATGACAATTCGTGTTTCAAAAAAAAAATAAGAAATAAAGTCAGAAATCAAAACAAACTATTATTATATTCAACAACAAAAATATTATTGTACCTAATAAGTATAGCTTCATCACAAATTAAATACCAAAGTAAGTAAAAATCAGGTTTATGTTCACTTAAATTGGACGAGTTGAATTCGAATTCAGTGCTGCACTAGCGATCGATTAAAAATTAATAAATCACTGATTACTTTAAATTTAATTAGAGTTTTCATGTAATGTTTTTGTTACTTTATTACGTTGCAAAATATTATAGCATAACATAAAGTCAAAGTCAAAGTCAAATATCTTTATTCAATATGGAAGCATTACACTTTCTTATTGATTGTCAACTAATCTACCACCGGTTCGGAAATAGAAGCCTCTGCCCTGAGAAGAACCGGCGTAAGAAACTCAGATACTAAATGTATCAGAATTAACAGATTTATGTATATTTTGTTTGCGATCTGGAAAGGTTGGGCCAAATCTGTTACACCCGCGAAGGTGCTTTGAACCTTTCTCCTGGCTTTATAAAAAATATTGTTAGCTAATACAAACTTGAAATGTAGTCTGTCAGACCAGTGTTGCACAACTCAACGACACACGCATCGCAACGCTTCTACAACAACTGGAGTCTCATTCATCTCCCTTAACCTTCAATCTCCTGCTAAAATGGAATGGCCCTGTCGCCTTTACATAATTTCGTAAGCCGACGTCATTTAGCATTAGTGTAATTTCTGTAAAAAAACTAAGAAATGCGTGTCTCGCATAGTAATTACATATTGATTGCCAAAAGATAATTAATACTGATAAATGATAGGCTTCTCAATAATAATAAATTACGATCAGGTGTTCGTATAAAATAATCGTTATCGGGGAACTCCAGAATATTTTCGATATTATTATTACATCAATAGATGTGAACATTACATTAAAATTGTATTACATGGAATAAACGTAAACAAAGCAAGGTCCGAGTGAATTAGCGCCAAATTCGGGCACTCTTATTAGTTGAACATCGCGTGGCGATTCAAAATGGCCGCGGTCCACCAATAAGACCGTGTTCGCTTCTGGCGCCATTAGTGTTCGAAATTACAATTATTTTTTTTTTAATGTAAATTAGCTGAACAATAGTTAAAAATGTACTTGTCTTTGTTTAATCTATGGTTGCACATTACTTTCTTTTTAATCTATAGCTGCAGCCGTTAATTTCGCTCCAAGTGAAAGTTGACTAGACAAAAAAGAAGACAGTATAGACTTTATTTAAAGCATACAAAGGCTGAGGAGCAGTCGAGCTACTCGATGGCAAGTGATCACCGACGCCCTTAGACATCTACAATACCAAGGGTATCATTGCGCTGCCTGCCGTGAGACATAGGATGTTGTGACTCGTTTACCCAGTAACATCAAACCGGAAGACGTTAGTGATTTTACACCTCCATTGTATAATCTGGTGAAATTGTAATCAGATCGAATTATATTTTCAGAGCAAAATATGAGACCTTAGAGTTTAGTAATACCATATGCTGCAGATATTATTAATTTTGTACATTACTGAGTAAAACATCTTTTTCAATTACCCCCGACAATCTTCTCTCTATGACTTACATCCTGCCCAAATTCTACCCTTCATCAATTACAAATCTTTATTTTTATATATGTACATATAATCTTCTATGTTCTTACATTAATCATTAATCATAATATCATTAAACTTTGTTTGTTTGTCTCCTAACTAGCTAACACATGTAATTTATGCATCCCGTTTTGTCAAAAATATACAAACTATTTGTAATCTGTGATGTGATTAATAACTAACATATCTCTGTATTACTTAAGCATGTATACCTACAATTGAAACTTTTTGTGCTTGTCCTAAGCAACTTAACTGACCAATTCTATTCATTTACTACTTGTTAACCTCAACAGGCAGAATCACCAAGACTTACTTGGTGGAGCGATTATAATCAAAAGAAGAAGATAATACAGACCATTGTTGTGAATTGGCTCAGCATTTGAGTTATTTCCAGTTTTTAACTATAACCATGTTCATTTATGAAGCTTACATATCACACACACACACACACATCATCAGCCTATGATAGTCCACTGCTGGACATAGTCCTCCCATTATACATCCCTATCCATTAGTAGGTTTTGGACCGTATCCCACTACACTGGTCCAATTCCGGTTGGTGGTTACATATAGCAGAATCTAATCTATAATTTTCGTATTGGCAATATCTATAGAAAATGCACATCATTAATAAACGCTATTATACTATAACAAAAAAACCAAGGTTATTTAAACCATTGTTCTGTGGCAGTTTCTTTTATTTTTTGCAATGAAATGAATTAACATAGTTTTAGTTTGTTTTAATACTTTACATTAAATTCATTTCAAATCAGAATCTTGTCTATATTTATATGTATATGTCATATAAATATACACTTTGTTTTGTGTTCATCTTAAGTAAATATATCAGTTAAGTGTCTCTGCACCGACCAGTAGCAAATTTTAACTGACCAATTTTAGTTACATACTACCTGTTTGAATTAACCTTGCCAGAATTACTAAGAGTATCATAGTGACGCCATTTTAAATAAAATGAAGAAGAGTCTTGTCAAATTGAAGCTCATAACTATCAACAATTGTTATCTCTCTTTAAATCTCTTTTAGTTTAAATTAACTCACCTATAGGTAAAGGATCAGACAGGCCATTACCGGGCATGTCCACGGCAACATAATGGTATTTATCAGGTAATAATTCTAGGAGAGGTATGAATGTGCTTGAACTGTCTTGTCTCCCGTGCACAAGGAGAACTGGTTCACCTTTCGGATCGCCCCATGACGTCACTGAAACAATGACATTTCCAAATAATAGCTATAATCATATTTCCGAATGAATAATAGAACATCATCTAGTCACAAACTAAGAAAAGCTTGTACTATGGAAATTAGATGACTACTAAATGTGTAAACAATAAGACAATTGGGCGTGTGCTTAGAAACCGGAGGTTATGGGTTCGAATTCTGCGGGGACTCAACTAATTACATATTGTATAGATACACACACCGAGACATAAGAAAGACACTCAGTTTATCACATAATATTTTTCTGCCTGGTGAGAATTGAACCTACACACTTTTGCATAACAGCCAGGGTCATCAAGCAGGCACTCTGAAAAATATAGGATTACGCAACTTAATATATAGTAATAACTTTTACTCATGCCTAAGAAAAAAAATGGTTTATGTATTATTAAATTCCTTTTCCTGGTCAATTTCTCAAGTTAATAACTGCCGCAAGAATTATTAATAATAATAATGCTATTCAAAGTCTTATTAATTGCATATTCTCTGTCATCAGGTGATATAGGGTATCACCTGATGATAGAGAATATGCAATTCCATACATTAAAAAAATTGTAGTGTCAGTATATAACATCAAAATAACTTTTAAACTATTATTCGGAATATAACAAAACATACAAGTAACGTTTTTCCAAATTTTCTCTCATCACTGTTTAGATAATCTCATGATAATTCCTGGCTGACATTGCTGCCCTTTGATCCTGATCATTAGTAGGTTGGGAACATGCCCACTTATTCAAAAATATCGATTTTTCTGTAGATTTATATTGTAAATCTAATTATATTTTCAAATTGAAGTATCTGAAAATATAATAATAAACCGCTATATACTATAATTCTAGAAAGAGCAAAGTTATAAATTTTGTTCTTGCAGTTTTATTTATTTTTCTATGAAGATGAATTATAGTTTTAAGTTTTTTACATATACATGTAAATTCATTTCATCAGAATTGCATATTTATTGATGCTCTTAAAATCACAACACTTTTTGTGTTCATTCTTGACAAAAATGCTGTTATGTTCTGCCACGCTACGGAAATTTAACACCAATTTGGGAGCTACATACTACCATTTGATAACTTGCAAATATAAAGTCTAGTGACGCCATTTTCCAAATAAAATGAGAAGAGTCTTGTCAAATGAAGCTCATAGATATCACAATTGTTATTCTCTTACAAACTCTGTAGTCCTCTTGACATCCTCCTCCTAAAATACCAGACCTATCAACATCCCATTCCTCTAACATTTAAAAACCATACCAAATTAAACTCTTTAAATTTATTCATGTAAATAATATAAACTTAATTTTCCTTTCTCCCATTTGTATTGTCTGTATCGAATGATTTTCTATACCTAAATATAGTGTTTTAACATGGCTGTAGTTCTATAGCTTACTAACTCATTGTCTGTTCTTGTCCAGGTATCTCAACTATTAAGAGCCTTTCATGTAAAATATCATCTTTACTGATCCGTTTCAACCAAATACCTGTGTTACCTCAACCTGAATTGGCAGAATCACTAAACATTCGAGGATGTTTCGGTGATTCTAATTATATATAGATAAGAGTAAGAATAACAATTAGTTATCTTCTAAATCTCTTTAGTTTAAATTAACTCACTTTCATGTGTAAGGATCAGATAGCTATAACTGGCATGTCCACGCAACATAATGCGTATGCATACAGTCAAAACTCTAAGAGAGTGAATGTCTCGAACTGTCTGTCTCCGACGGAGTACTGGTTCACTTCGATCGCCCATGCGTACTGAAACAATAACATTTCGCAAATAATAGCTATAATCTATGTTTCTGAATGAATAATAGAACATCATCTAGTCACAAACTCAAAGAAAGCTTGGTACTATGGAAAATTAGATAGACTACTAAATGTTAAACATTAAGACATACCTGCTCCATAGCCTGTGTATGGGCGTAGAATTTGCTATCATCAGGTGATTTAGGTATACCTAATTAGTATCACCTGATGATTGAGCATATGCAACCATACATTTATAATCAGTAGAAGACACATCAATCTTAGTTAGCCAAGTTAACAGATCATAGATAAAGAATCAAACGTGAATAAATATTATTTAGTGATGCGAAAACCGTAAATAAGTGGATTTGATAAGAATATTATAATCTATCCAGGAACTTGACTACCATACAATGTTATGGAGGTTTTTGAAGGACTAGCTGCCCGCAACTTTGTCCACTTGGTAACTTATAAAAACAAGAAAAAGCCAAAGAAAAGCTAGTGTAGGATACACGCAGTTACCTCAGCTATTCTTCTGTTAAAGACTTGTCAAAATCAGACCAGCCATTACATTACAATTTAAAAAAAGTTGTTTTGTTATACACACCAGTTACATATTACTAATAATTATTTATAAAAGGTTATTTTAACAAAAACAGACAATCCAATTTTATTTATTTGTATGTATAGATATTTAAAAAAAGAGTACTTGTTTCTAAGTACTTTTAATATACAAAAAGAATAACAAATTAAAATCTCTAGCACTTACAGGCAATTTTACCCCATGGTGCATTAATAAACCACTTTTCGGAACCTTTTTCATTTTATTTAAAACAACTTTTAGTCACTTTCTTGCAGAGATTTGCTAGAGCACTGACATTTTGCAAATAATGATCAATTGAACTTTGTGATTAGTGTATGTTAATGACGGAAACCGATAAACGTCTGTGACTTATCATCTAATCTTATCGTGATTATTCAGTAGCCATTTTAGGCATATATGGAAAGAATGATCGTTGCAGACTTTGAGACTGTACATAAATGATTAATAAACATCTGTAATATTTACACAAATAATCATTAGCGAGTTGTTTTTGTTTTGACAAACGAAACGTGACAGGTAGTCCTCTGTCAATCACGGAAGATTTGATCAAAAATAGAGGTGATTGGAATAATGTGTTTTTAATGACCCGGTTTAATCAAATACCAAGTTTAATTGTATTTTAAAGCTTTATCAAATCGTTGTCATGCTTTATTGACCTTGAATTATGCATCCGTTGTATAAAATATTTCTGTTTATTTTAAAGCCTTTTCTTATCTATATTTATCAGAATATACAAATCTAAAAAATAGCAGTTTTAGGATAAGTTTGATACGTAAATAATAAAAAAATTTCGTTGCTTGTAATAGCGGGTGAAAGTTGTACGTGACAACGTCTTTTAGTGGTAGAATGATTTTAATGTGAATATTCATTCGTATAGTAGGAAGAAGGATCAAATAATAATAACAATTCAATATATTCGAATACCAAATTCAGACTTCAAGAAGCAATCAACTATGTTGCGCAATATAAGCATAGCATTAAATTGCTTATCGTGGTTTCTTCTGACAATACAGAAATATGCTCTCGCGGACTTCATTGTAGCCCAATTCAAGTAGTACACTTATGTAGAACATAGTTTAAGTTTATTTTTTGCAGTTTCGACAGCGTTTGCAATTTAATCGCACGAGATTGTAGTTTTTGACACTGCAATTTTTTAATTTATTGAATATCTATTAAACCACTTATCACAAAATTATTAAAAAAGGGACCAAATGGCAACTAATACATTTAATTTAAAAAATATTAAACAAAATCGGACCACTAAGAGCGGAGCAACGAGGTAACATGTATACAAAAAAAATCATATGCTCCGAATTGAGTACCTCTAGTTTCTTACAGAGATACTGATAGATTTTTACGCGACAATAATTGCATCGTGCGTGTTTAAATCAATCGAAATTACGAGTCAAATGAACGATTCAATAACCCGGGTCACAGTTAAAACTAATACTTGTTTAAACAGATCATTAGAAATGAACGATTGATAGAGGCCAAGTGACAGGTCCTTGTCACAGACAGTGTATTTTATTCGTGGTCTTCAAAATGTAGGGTAACATTAAGCAGAGAGACTACTATCATTTTCAAATAGGTTGATCATAAAAAATCTGGCAACTTTAACACTGATCACAACAATCAGTGCAAGATCAGTTGCTTTAAAAACACAAAAACCTCACCTTACCTTTAAAATTTGAGTACTAGTTTGTTTTTTTGTTACACCTAACCAATAAGAGGACAGAACGCTTTGACGTTTATTGAGTTTGACATAAGATATTTATTTAAGTAAATCGTTATGTTGTCATAAGTTACTTTTCTGAAGATCTATTAATAGCGTTTGCAGCCCAACAAGACTTTTTTTTAATTGCGTACACAGGCAAACGAGCAGTCGGGGCCACCTGATGGAAAGTGGTCACCGACGCCCGTAAACATTGGCAATACAGGTATCACCAACGCGCTGCCTATTGTTAGACAGGATGTTAAGTCTCGTTTACACAGTAAATACGCTGGCTACGGTGCCCTTCAAACCGGAACACAGTAGTGTTTTCACACTACTGTTTTGCGGTAAACAGAACACCGATGTTTTTCTCACCAGACGGTCCCTTGTAAAAAGGGGACCTACCATCGGTCACAACACTATAAAATTTTTGGTATTTTTTTACATGAACAGCTAGTAGTCCATTTGTGTTGAACTATAATAAGTATACACGTGTATAGCAAAATGTTGCGCAGCCTGGTTTTCGCGAAAAACATATTTATTCCGTCATTTGAAAAAAAAACATTTTTTTCCTTTTGGCACCAACCTAGTGTTGATTTTACTTTTACTCTTCCCATTTTTAGGCATTCAGTGTGTTCTTAGATTTCAGATTTTTATCGAAATCGCTTTATAAAACAACACCATTTTAGTGAGGCTTTTAATACCTACATCTAATTTTTACGGTAGATGCGTTTCACTGTTTAAACATCTATTGAACATTAATTTTCCCGTACTAAATGCTCACGCATAACCGTACTGCACAAATGAAATGCATTCACTCATATGTCTTGTAAGTTCACATCCTTCAACTTTGCCTGGTGATATAATTCACATGCACAAAGTCTTTGATGACACATTAATGGCGGAAGCAAAAGCGTTCTTATCGGGTGACCGTGGCTATGTTTAATCCCCACGTGGTGTCTAAAAAATAGTAGTGTCCGCCACTTTGGCGCTTATTGAGTTTACTTTTTGTTACCTTATAATGAATCCCTTAAAGCTTTACTCAATAAGCCAGTTGTATCAGTTTATCGTTTCATGTTCTGTAGTAGTAAAACATAGTGTGTAGTTCTCGAACCTTCTGCGAGCGATATGCGAGCTGTTTGCGCACCAATGATTACAAGGTACTCATCTCTGTAATTAATTTAATTAAAGCATTGTAACTTGCAAATGTAACTGTTACTGTAATCATAAACATGGTATGTACGTGTTTCCCGAATCTGCAACGAGCAATATACGAAGGATTTGCCGCAAACCAATAATTGTCGGTTGCACGCGATCAAAGGGGCCCGTAGTACCCTCATGGACGTCAAAAAGGCTGTCGTACACACTAAAATCTATGAACCACTTCGTTTGGTTACAGTGACAGCTCGCAAAATGAGTACGCTCGGCAAAAACATTCAGTCGGCGTCGTGATTCCGAACTGTAACGCGCGTACACACTATAACTTTGAAATTGCATAACGCAAGTTACGGCCAATTTATCTAAGCTTTAGGTTTACCTTTGGACCGTCGCTTGTTCCATAGATCGCCAGCCTGACTTCGATTGGACCGGCGCGGCCTACAACACAAATAGCCAATCTGGGAAAATAATCTTGGGTTTACCCAAAGCCTAGGTAATACATTTAACAAGGATTTTAGCCCAACTAAAGTCTTCGTTGCTTCAGCTACAACACAGAGTTCGAGGGAAGCTCCTGTCCTCAAGAACTAGGTGCGGTAATATCGCGATAAGACAACGTAACATAGAGTTACATAGTTTAAAAAATAATTACAGTCATCAGTGTAAAGTCCAATCATCGCAATCTATAAAAAGAAGACTAATAAACATTTTACGTCACCGAATGGTTATTAAATTTGTAAAAATTTTCACTACCTAAGAGATTATACGAAAAAATATCTTTTACTTAATGTAAATGAAACTATATTTAAATAAAATTGCTCATCAAATTTTAAACTAACTTCGAAATCTAATCTATTCATCAAGTTATTTGACTATAGTCTAGTCGATTCCAAATACGGCGGTCGATCTATATGAGTCACCAACTGACGAGATTAAAGGAAGTGCTCAGCAAACATGGTCACTCCGTTTCTCATTTGAATCCAGGGACTTGTGGATTATCTTACTTAACAGAAAATCGGGGTATCAGTCTGCGCTGCCCTAACTAACTATGAAATAATTTATAAAAGTAGTAAGTTATAGAAAAATTAACAATACGCTTATTTGCCGTACATCTGTCACCAAGACAAATAACCCGGGTCGACCGTAATCCGTTAGGTAATCGATCGAACCGTGAAGATTCGATCATCTAGCAGGTCATGGATCTTGTTCGCGCCATTGAATTACTTTTTGCTAATTACTCATTGGATCGCGGGTATTATTGTACGATCACTTCACGTCCAGGGGCTCATGTCGCGATACATTCACTAGGAATTTATTTTAAATGCTCATATGTTAAGCTCCCATCAAATTTTTGTTTAGGTAAATAATAACAGTGTTCATATTATATCTGTATAAAAGTTAAATGTAATAGTTAATAGTTATCAATTATTATTAAGTTAATAAATAAATATCATCAACACATCTTCTTCTTTGTCCTTTACATCGTTCATATGTTATGCATTCGTCTTTCTTCGTCCAATCTGTTCTTCTATGGAATGCGCTACCCCTCGAGTTCAGGACGGTTAAGAGTCACTTGCTTTTAGAACGAAAAGTAAGGAATACTTATTAGACAACTGTCACCAGAGTAACTATTTTTTATCGTAGTGAACTTACAATTATATATATAGTTATAGTTTGATAGATGACGCTGTTTTTAGGTTTTATTGTACAATCGCTTGAAGACAAAAAATACTATTTGATTGTTCGCCATGCCACCAACATAAGAAAATGTAATTATGAAGATTAAAAGAAGAAAATACAATTGCGCGCACACAATAAATCGTCCCAAATGCTAATTTTTTTTGTTTGTGAATATTTATATTAGTATGTTAGTAACATCAGTAATATAACTGTTATACTTATGAACAATTGGAGAATTGGCAAAGTAAGGGTAATTTAATGCGTAAATAGATAATTATTTTTTATTCTTTAACCTTAATTTAGACAAGTTTTATTTATAATTATTATTACCTGTTGGAAAAAAAACAATGAGGCAACTTGATAACGCCGTTGTTAAATACCAGACCAATAAATGAAAAAGAAGATAACGAATGTAATGGCTTTTTAACATTTTAAAAAGCGTAAACTATTTGAAAGTGATCAATAATTAGAAATTGATTTTTAATGCAAAATTGAACAAAAGTATTGTCTATGTAAAAAAAAAATTATGTAATATTTTTGTGAGCAGAATTCATATTCACGTTTGACGCAAACACAACCGGCAACCGAAACAAACTTTCTCTTTTTTTGGCATAAGAATGAGAGACTATAAAATTTTACGGATCACGGGTTTGGCTAGGTTCTTTACACACTAAATTAAATTTAAGGTTTATTTCAACTACATAAGGTTACTTTTTGCTTGATGTGTAGTGCGTATTTTTACGATGGAATCTTTTCAAAATTCGGCACAGCTCACTCGCGTATGGGTCGATGGAATCGATCAATCGTGATCGACACAGTCCTAATATGAATAAATATTACCCTTTTAATAGCTATTATTGGACCACAGATAAGAATACATTAAACACAGATTAAAATTTTCTAGCCTAAGTGATTCATTTAAACAGGATTTCTAGGTTACAAGATCCGATCATTACTATGAATTTGTTACATTCTTTTGGTGTCATCTAAACAACTATGCTGCAAACCCGTAGTCGAATAGTATAAGTGATGTTTTTAGAACTATAGTTAAAATTCACACGAACAATATTATAACTAGTCTGACATTAATGATCTGCAAACGGAATATATCTGCTATTTATTTCGTATAAATATCATTACAATTTGTTGTGATATTCGCCATAAACCTCCATTTTAGCCAATTTAAAGTAAGAATTTACGTAAAAACTAACTCAATTATGTAACTACAATATATTGTGTTATATTCAATATGGCCGTGGTAAAGTAATAATGGATGCATTCGCTTCTGGCGCAATTAGAGTTTGACATTACATTATTTTACATTGTTTTGTTTCTTTCAACTATTCTACGTCTAACATCAGGTTGTGTTTAAAACTGAACTGAATCTTAACCAAAAAGAACGATGTAGCCTTCGCTAAAAATTAAAAAAGAATATTAATCAGTGCAAAAAAGAAACACATTAGTATGAACTGTCAAAGCTTACATTTAATACACTCGTAAAAGTTTTTATTCCTATTATTCACAATATTATACATGAAATATTCAAAGTCGTTTTTTAATTCATCATCTGTTACATTATTCGTCGATGATTTATTATTTTTATTATCTGTAGTAAATGTCATAGAATCTCTTAATAGGATAGTATTTATTACTGAATAAGGATATATAACAAAATCCTCTCGTTGATTTATTAAAAAATTGCGTTTTTTGTTCTCTTTTCTCCTTATTCTCAGGCCAATTTGTTCGATGCACACTTCCGTCTCGTTGCATAAATTCGAAGTTCTGTAAAAAAACATATACATTAAAAATTTATTGATTTTTGCTAATTTACCCATAAAGTTAACGTAAATATTGAATATCTCATATAAAATAGTAACAACGCGTTTTTATTGATGGACATTTGCCTCAATGAGATATTTAAACGAACCCTTAGTTATAATAGATCTATGACGTACTATTCTTCTTTTTTTAAAGTATGGATAAAATTGTTTACAAATTAACACATAATATATATATCCTTAACAGCCTCCGTAGCCTAGTGGTATGAGCGTGTGCTTTAGAAACCGGAGGTCGTGGGTGCGAATCCTGTGGGGACGCAACACATTTTCATTGTTGTTTCCTAATGGTTGAGCAATGGGATACCCAATTGTCTGAAAAGAAGATGATCCCATGCGTCGGATGGGCATGTAAATAGTCGGTCCAACCACCAACCCGCATTGGACCAGCGTGGTGGGATACGGTCCAAAAACCCTCTAATGGATAGGGGTGTATTAGGGGAGGCCTATGTCCAGCAGTGGACTAAAACAGGCTGATGATGTGTATGTGATGTATATATATCCCACGAATGTGATAGGTTTCCTTTCTCTAGTAACGACGCTGCTTATAACGAATTGAACCTAAATATTTTAAATGCACCAAATCATTCCTCATAGTTGGACCATAGACAAATGTCAAATACAAAGCGTTACGTAAGCTGTAATGAAGAAGGATTTTACTTTGTAATTTTTTCGGAAAAGTTCATATTTATCGTGCTAAACAAAGGGCTGTTCACAACAAGGGTTGTTCAGACACGAGGGAATACGATGCTTTCCGTATCATCGATACTTTCGTTTCGATAAAAAGCCTCTTTAGTATCGATTTTGTTTGCGGTTCGAAGTGTCAAATTGATAAAAAAATAAGTTTTTTGTATTAAAGTTTTAAATCTGCGCCAATTATAACTCGATTGACCTAAATTTTGCAGTGACGTCATTCGTTCTTATTGTTGAACTAGCTGTTGCCCGCACTTCATCCGTGTTGTAATGTTAAAAAGGACACTCCAATTTTATTTATCTGTATAAATTGTTTGTCACACAAATGTCAATGTTAAAAGTGACAGTCGATATGTACCGATGAACATATAAATAAATATATGTATATGTTCCATACATACCAACTCTTTGGTTAGTGTTTCTCCTAGGTAAATCAAACAATTACGTGTCTAACCTACCAACAGCAAACTTTAACCGACCAATTTCAATTACATACTACCTATTTGAATCAAATTGCGTACACAAAGAGTATAATGGATGGACATTAAAAAAAAGAATATTCTGTTACATACTTTGTTTACATTTATTTTATTTAGTTCCCTAATTTGACTTAACTACAGTATTTTATTTATTTATATTGTAGATATAGTAAGAAAATATTTTCCTTCGTAACTTCTCGGTAAAGTTCGTATTTATCGTGCTCCCTTAAATAGCTTTACTACCTAAACATCTCTATATTATAAAATGACATTAATTTTGACAAAAACCCAGATTAATTGGTTTAAAATGAACACTGTTTAATACAGATCAAGCCTGTTTATTCACGCTGAACATAGCCTCTAATATCCTTATTAGGGTTTATTATATTTTGGACCGTATTCACGGGATACTAGCTAGAAAGAGAAGAATTCACCGGGGTCAATGGGTTGGTGGATGGACGATTTCTACATGCCTTCCGATGGATCATTTTTTCAAACAATTGGGTGATCGGCCCAAATTGCCCAACCAACCATGAAACAACAATGAAAATTTGTTGGTCCCCAGGATTCGAACCCACCTCCGGTTTATAAAGCACAACGCCTTACCATAAGTTACGGAGGAGTTCACACGCGCACTCGTTTAATACGATCATTTATTGTCAGGGCGACTGTCATAGCATTCCGATAAAGGTCCAAGTTTTTCCGATGGACAATAATTTCTTACTACATCTAAACTTTACCCTTAAATGATACAATGTCTATGTGAAACAAAATACAACCTTTTGCAATATTGTGTACTAGATGAGAATAACCGAAGAACGAAGCGGTTGGGTGCGTTAGATGCGCCAGCAGTGAATACGGCTGAATGCTGTTGATGATGATGATGATGATTGTATTGCAAAAACATATTAAATCACCTCGAATTGATGTAATCCTTGAATTTACAAGCAATGAAATCTGTGAAATTGGTGCACACTCAAATGTGAAGTCGCCTTTTTCTGAAATGAAATAAGAAATGTTTAAATAATCTATACGAATACGTAAATAATTAAAGTGTCTGTTTGTGGCATCAAAATAACTGTTTTAAATGGGGTTATATTACGATATATTTGCTTATCTGTGGAATGGCGAGTCCAATTTAGACGGGACTTTCACTGGAAGATATCTGATGTAAATGGGATTAACTTAGGCTACTTTTATTAATAAAAAAATGATATTACTACGCGGACGAAGACGCGGGAAACAGCTAGTATATTTGTATTATTGTCATACAATCAAAATTGTGCAATAACTCGTTAATATGTTTAAGCTGCGAATGATCGTATGTTTTTACAATACTATCATTATTGCGCGACAAATAAACCGGCACCAATCCTGGTTTGGTAGTTTGACTGACTTTCTAAGCCATCCGACGCATGTATCATCTTACTTTTCAGACATGGTGATCGGGTCCAAATTAGCCAAACACCTAGGAAAAACTAGAAAAGTAGTTGGTCCCCAAGGATTTCAACCACGACCCGGTTTCGCACAAGCCCATACCACTTTGAAGTACCGGAGGCAGTTCAAACTAACCTGAGTAACAGTTTTTTCGCAGAGTGACGGACATCTATTTTTTTATTACACAAAAATGTCACTAAATTGAGAGGCTAATTCAAAGTCAGGTCAAAAAATGTGAATGCACTGACATCCTATAACCTCTACCAAATATTGCCTCGTCTAACAAGACTTACAAACCACATAATATTGAACCAAGTGCGTTTATTCTTTATGTTTATACAAACAAAACTTTTTTTTATCCAAGATAACAAAATTGGAACAATTAAAAACAAGAATTTTCACAGTAGATGTTGAACTTTTCTTTCATTGTTTCTCCAGCGTCCTTATTGTTAGAAAAAAATGATAAACTTTTACTTTCTTATAAAACTTAATTAAGTTGACCGGTTTTTATCTATAAACCCATTTCCCTGGACTTCGTCCGCGTGGTAAAATATTTAAAAAAAAGGTCTAGGTCACTACTATTTACATCAGCTGTTATGTTCCAGTGAGTCTAGTCCAAATCGGACTAGCTATTCCAAATATTAGCCAGAACAAACGGGACATACAGACAAATATTATATATAATGTTGTTTTGTTTTATGTAATGATAATTTCATCTTAGTCGATTCCGACTATGGCAGCCGAGTAAATGCATCATCATCAGCCTGTGATAGTCCACTGCTGGACATAGGCCTCCCCTAATACACCCCTATCCATAAGGGGGTTTTGGACCGTATCCCACCACGCTGTCCAATGCGGGTTGGTGGGTGGACCTGCCTTTACATGCCCATCCGACGCATGGATCATCTTATTTTTCAGACAATTGGGTGATCGGCCCAAAATGTCCTAAGCAACTAGGAAACAACAGTGAAAATTTGTTGAGTCCCCGTGATTCGAACCCACGACCTCCGGTTTCTAAAGCAAACGCCTATACCACTAGGCTACGGAGTAAATGCGCAGGAGATATTATAGTGCACAAGTGTACACGCAGGCACAGGTGCACTCCCTCTTCCTTGCTCTCATAATCCGATGCAACGGATAACCGACACGACCGGAAACAGATCATGCGCAGCATCGACTTTTACATGCTCATCCGACGCAAGATGATCCATATGACTTTTACTGTAGCGGTTGATCAGCCTGCATTGCCCTTACCAACTAGGAAACAACGATGAAAATTTGTCGAGCAGGATTCGAACGCACGCCCTCCGATTTCTAAAGCACACGCTCTTACTACTAGGCTACGGAGGCAGTTCATATGTATCGGTTATATCATCATCATCATCAGCCTGTGATCGTCCACTCTGATTACAGGCTCCCTAATACACCTCCATCCATTAGGGATTTGGACCGTATCCCACCACGCTGGTCCAATGCGGGTTGGTGGTGGACCGACTTTTACATGCCCATCCGACGCATGGATCATCTTACTTTTCAGACAATTGGGTGATCGGCCCAAATAGCCTCACCAACCAGGAAACAACAATTGAAAATTTGTTGAGTCCCGCATGATTCGAACCCACGACATCCAGTTTCTAAGGCACGCCTATACTACTAGGCTACGGAGGCAGTTCATATGTATCGGTTATATATCACTATGTTTTCATTAAAAAGAGGTTATTATAAAGGTGCAGACACGCCAATTTTAATTATTGGTAAAGATAAATAGTAAAGGTCACCTTGGTTTGCGATAGCCAAGTTATAATTGTTTTGAAGCAAATAACAATATGTTAAAATGGAAAACAATCCTATTAATTTCGCAAAATACTTTGACAGCTTTTTAATAAACCTAAATCAGAGATAAAAACGATTTTTCATTACCGTTGCGTTGTTTGAGATTCCGTATTTTATTAAGCGCAGCTAGATTACGAGGAGTAAATCAAATACTGATGGGCATGTAAAAAGTCGGTCCACCCACCAACCCGCATTGGACCAGCGTGGTGGGATACGGTCCAAAAACCCCTATAATGGATAGGGGTGTATTAGGGGAGGCCTATGTCCAGCAGTGGACTATCACAGGCTGATGATGAATGAATGGAAATGAATGAAAGTCAAATACGCATGATAATTTTTTAAACATAAGTAAAACAATAACATAACTATAGTTGGGGGTTTTTGGACCGTATCCCACCACGCTGAAGAAACCTTGCCCATCCGACGCATGTATCATCTTACTTTTCAGACAATTGGTTCAAATTGTACTAAACAACTAGAGAACAACATAAAAAAGTAGTTGAGTCCCCGCACGATTCACCACGACCTTCGGTTTCTAAAGCGCAAGCCCTAGTGGCAAAGGCTACCTAGTTTTAAATTATTTATTGCACTGTGAATAGGTAATCAAGATTGTAATTTTTTCAGTAAAAGTTTTATTTTTAATTTTTACTAAAGCCAAAACAGACCTAGCAGATATATTGAATATATACCTGCTAGGTCTGTTTATATTTGGATTATATATCTATATTTGGAAATAATTGTTTTTTGGATATTTAATATTTATATAATTATATAAAATCAAGCTTTTCCATACTTATTTTTATATACATAAAAAAATTAAGGTTTCTTCTGCTGAGTATTTAAAATGTTTATCTGTCTTTTAAGGTCTTTCTTTGTAATGTAGGCGTAATTTATTTCTCCTTTGGCATAAATTATCATAAGTTATTACATATAATTAAGTGCTAAATTGGGCCATGTTGAATCTTGGAAGACTGCCCGTGATTGCAAACTGTTAAATTTAGACTGGTTAGCGATTTAATGCATTTAATTACATTTCATACTAGCAGTCGGGACTTCGTCCGTGTGGTACATGATATAGAAAAAAGTCTGTTAACTTTTTTTTTAGATTTTTTACCAGCAACACTTTTAACGATTTATTTTGTTTATACATCATCATCATCATCATTAGCAGCCTTTATCCGTCCACTGCTGGACATAGGCCTTTTTCAATGAACGCCAAGACGGCCGATCCCTAGCTACTCGCTGCCAACTTGAACCTGGTCGGGGGTCGACTAACGCTCCGTCTTCCCGAATGTGGCCTCCACTCCAGAACCTTTTTGGCCCATCGACCATAGGTTCGTCTAATCACGTTACCGGCCCACTGCCATTTCAACGAGCTAATCCTTTGCACTTTGTCGGTTACTTTATTTCTTTGCCGGATTAATTCTATTATCCACAATAATGTGTGCATAAAAAACATCCTTTTAGCTTGTATTTTGATTATATCATACGTCTAATCATATGTCAAGTTATCTGTCAAATCGACATAGAAATATATTAGTATTCTCTAATTGTATCGTATATAGTTATTACACACCATAATAAACTATAATTTAGCCAAATTACACTTTGAATTGAACTAAACAAAGTGGCCGTGGCAACGTGACGTAATGCATCTAGATACCTTATTGATGTTACCGAGATGTCAATCGTGGAATATATAATTCATGTATAATTCTATAATTCGATTATTTTATTCAGTTATTCAAAACCGGTAAATATTGTCACTGTAATAAGTTTTAATTAAAGGTCGTTGATGTTATTATTTCATTATATATTATTTTATATAGCTTTGTACAATAAATGGTTATGTAAATGGATTATCACAGAATAGTATAAAAAGGGAGGAAGATAAATATTGTATATTGTCGTTAGTCGAGACTTAGTATTCAGCATTCGATAATCCATACGTCGTTACACTGCCCGAATTATAAAGGTGACTGATAAAGCACTTTAATACAAGCCCCGGCCCAAGAGTATTCTTGTCCATTTCTTACAACACTACATCGTCATCATCATCGTCATCATCATCAGCCTGTGATAGTCCACTGCTGGACATAGGCCTCCTCAATACACCCTATCCATTAGGGGGTTTTGGACCCTATCCCACCTCGCTAGTACAATGCGGTGGTGGGTGGACTGACTTTACATGCCCATCCGACGTCTTACTTTTCAGACAATTGGGTGATCGGCCCAAATTGCTCTAACCAACTAGGAAACAACAATGAAAATTTGTTGATTCCCACGAACCCGGTTTCTAAAGTACACGCCCATACCACTAGGCTACGGAGGCAGAGGCACAACACTACATATAAATATTTATTTAATGATTAAACAATACGTAAGAATCAAACAAAGTAACCATGGCAACGAAGTAACGTTATGCATTTAGCTATCTTATTGCTTTTACTGAGATGTCTATTATAAAATTGCAATGGACTAATGACAATAACATACGTACGATACCACTTTGTTGCTTATTTATATTCCGACTCTAATTTGGCGATACTATAAATGCTTTACTATTGATAACAGATATTTGGCAATAATAAATAGAGATTTTGATGAATACTTTATCAAATGAACGCAGTCTTTCCATAAATATTTAATTACTAAATAAAAACTAGATGGCGCTGAAGTAAATCGAATACTTTTACGTAACTATTTATATTATTTAATAATAAAACCTCATATTTATTACGTAGAAGTATATCGTTTCTGTAAAAAGATATGACTTAATTTCAAATTGAGTTAAAAAACGTTCACTTAGAATTCATGACTGTGGTCATTTTCATTTTAAAGGTTTTTTTAATAACAAACACTAGATGGCGCTAAAATAAAGTTTTAAATTACACTTTTTCGTGGATTTTGTAAACAGTTTAAGCATCTACATTAATTTTTTGAGTTTAGACCTTTCTATGGAAAATATTCCGGAAATATTAAGGACCTTTTAATCAAAGTGTTTTATTTGACCTTTGAGCAAGACAAACCGAAGTTAGTTTGCATCAAAATCCATAAAAATTACAATTCAATTGTACATATAAACCCTTTATTATAAGATTTTTTCAGTAATACTTTACTTCCAATTTATAAAACGTTACGAAAATGCTAAACACAATGGATCCTTTCATAGTAACATTGTATACATGTGAAAAATACGTGACATACTTGCTCTTTGTATTTATTATCATATTTTAAGCAATTATTACTTCAAGTCATTGCAATACACAAAACGTACGTAAGCGATAGCATATTAAAATATTGAAACAACACTTTAATCTATTCATTATACTTTTCTTTCTTATGCTTTTGAAACCGGAGGTCGTGGGTTCAAAGAGACTTAAATACTTTTCTTTTTAAGTTGTTTCCTAGTTGGTTAGGACAATGCAGGCGGATCATTGACTGTAAAATATAATGATTTATGGATGGATATAAAAAAAGTTGTTCCAACGTCTGATATCTTTCTTATTGTGTCGGTTTTGCCGACCCATAGGGCTATGAGAATGAAGGAATAAGGAGTGCACTTGTATCTGATCGTACACTTGTGTACTATTATAACCCTTCGCCAGTTGGCTGACCTCTAATATACAGCGGCCGCCGAAGTCGAAATCGACTCGTAGAACATTTCTTCACTAAATGTTTTCCAGGGATACACCTCAGACTATTATTGAACTGGATGAAAAACGGCCTAGACTTGCTTTTAATGTTATTTTAGTTACATTTAAATTCTGGTACACCTAATATATATCTTATAAATGTCATACGAGTTGATTATGGCCTTTAGTCTATATTACTGATCCGAGAGACCAGGCGTACGTTTGACATTTGGCTTTATGGCATCGAACATCGGACAACATCATGGATCGTCCCAATTTACAGAAAACACATTTCAACATCCCTATTTACTGGTTGAGCCCCTAAATTAGACTGTCTGGTTGGTACACGCGGTGCTTATGTGCCCAAAGCAGTTGTGAAAACACTGCTGTGTTCCGGTTTAAAGGGCGCATGTAGCCAGTGTATTTAATGGGTAAAAAGAGACTTAAGCACCCTACGTCTCACGGTAAGGCGCTTTGGTAAGCCTTGCGGGCAGACCAAAATAACGGGTAATCAGAGTGCATTATTCTCACCAATGACAGTTTATTCGATTTATAGACAGAAATTACTTAAAGGAAGTCTACTTAAAAAAGTCGAGTAACGAATCACTATTAAAAACGCTATGTTTCTGGAGCCGTTACTTCTGAAATTAGACTTAATCACGTCAATTCTGTGCGTTATGATAGGAAACAACAGCAATATGTTGGATTTGCAATATTCGAACCCTGGACTTCCAGTGTTTGAAGCATAAGCTATCACTATGGTACAAAGGTAGTCATTATCATCATCAGCCTGTGTTAGTCAGCCGGACTTAGGCTTCCTCTAATGTTCGCCTCCTCCATTAGGGGGCTTTGGACCGTATCCCACCACGCTGGTCCAATGCGGTTTGGTGAGTAGACCGACTTTTTTTACATGCCCATCCGGCACATGGATTATCTTACTTGATTGATGAGACATTTGGGTGATCAGCCCAAATTGCCCTAACCAACTAAGAAATAACAATGAAAATTTGTTGAGTCCCCGCAGGATTCGAAGCCACGACCACCGGTTTCTAAAGCACGCCCTTACCACTAGGCTACGGAGGCGGCGGAGGCCCTTAGGAATTTGTAGTTTAGACTTCTAGCAAAGACTATGCATTGCCCAAAAGTTTCTTAAAAACTACTTGTAATACTTGACAGCTATCAGACTTTCATTATTAATAAATAATTAACGACATAAGTATGTCGTTTATTCCACTCATCATCAGCTTGTGTAATTCCACTGCTGGACATAGGCCTCCCCTTCTCCATCAGGGGGCTTTTGGACCGTATCCCACGAGATGTCAATCGTGGAATATATAATTCATGTATAATTCTATAATTCGATTATTTTATTCAGTTATTCAAAACCGGTAAATATTGTCACTGTAATAAGTTTTAATTAAAGGTCGTTGATTGTTATTATTTAATTATATATTATTTTATATAGCTTTGTACAATAAATGGTTATGTAAATGGATTATCACAGAATAGTATAAAAAGGGAGGAAGATAAATATTGTATATTGTCGTTAGTCGAGACTTAGTATTCAGCATTCGATAATCCATACGTCGTTACACTGCCCGAATTATAAAGTGTGACTGATAATAGCACTTTTAATACAAGTCCCGGCTCCCAAGAGTACTTTCTCCATTTCTTACAACACTACATCATCATCATCATCGTCATCATCATCAGCCTGTGATAGTCCACTGCTGGACATAGGCCTCCCCTAATACACCCCTATCCATTAGGGGGTTTTTGGACCCTATCCCACCGCGCTAGTACAATGCGGGTTGGTGGGTGGACAGACTTTTTACATGCCCATCCGACGCATGGTTCATCTTACTTTTCAGACAATTGGGTGATCGGCCCACATTGCCCTAACCAGCTAGGAAACAACAATGAAAATTTGTTGAGTCCCCGCAGGATTCGAACCCACGACCTCCGGTTTCTAAAGTACACGCCCATACCACTAGGCTACGGAGGCAGAGGCACAACACTACATATAAATATTTATTTAATGATTAAACAATACGTAAGAATTAAACAAAGTAACCATGGCAACGAAGATACGTAATGCATTTAGCTATCTTATTGATTTTACTGAGATGTCTATTATAAAATTACAATGGACTAATGACAACATCATACGTACGATACCATTTCGTTGCTTTATTTACATTCTGACTGTAATTTGGCAATACTATAAATGCTTAACTATTGATAACAGATATTTGGCAATAATAAATAGAGATTTTAATGAATACTTTATCAAATGAACGCAGTCTTTACATAAATATTTAATTACTAAATAAAAACTAGATGGCGCTGAAATGAAACGAATACTTTTACGTAGCTATTTATATTATTTAATAATAAAACCTCATATTTATCACGTAGAAGTATATCGTTTCTGTAAAAAGATATAACCTATTTTCAAATTGAGTTAAAAAACGTTCACTTAGAATTCATGACTGTGATCATTTTCATTTGAAAGGTTTGTTTTAGTAACAGAAACTAGATGGCGCTAAAATGCAATTTTAAATATACACCTTTTCGTGGATTTTGTAAACAGTTGAAGCATCTACATTAATTTTTGAGTTTAGACCTTTCTATGGAAAATATTTCGGAAATATTAAAGACCTTCAAATCACAATGTTTTATTTGACCTTTCAACAAGAAAAACCGAAGTTAGTTTACATCAAAATCCATAAAAATTACAATTCAATTGTACATATAAACCCTTTATTATAAGTTTTTTTTCAGTAAAGTAAGTCCCAATTTATAAAACGTTACGAAAACGCTAAACACAATCGAACCTTTTATAGTAACAATGTATGTATGTATGTGACGAATACGTGACATACTTGCTCTTTGTATTTATCATCATATTTTAAGCAATTATTACTTCAAATCATTGCAATACACATTACGTACGTAAGCGACAGCATATTAAAATATTGAAACAACACTTTAATCTATTCATTATACTTTTCTTTCTTATGCTTTTGAAACCGGAGGTCGTGGGTTCAAAGAGACTTAAATACTTTTCTTTTTAAGTTGTTTCCTAGTTGGTTAGGACAATGCAGGCGGATCATTGACTGTAAAATATAATGATTTATAGATGGATATAAAAAAAGTTGTTCCAACGTCTGATATCTTTCTTATTGTGTTGGTTTTGCCGACCCATAGGGCTATGAGAATGAAGGAATAAGGAGTGCACTTGTATCTGATCGTACACTTGTGTACTATTATATCTCCTTCGCAGTTGGCTGACCTCTAATATACAGCGGCCGCCGAAGTCGAAATCGACTCGGAGAACATTATTTCTCTAAATGTTTTCCAGAGATACACCTCAGACTGTTATTGAACTGGTTGTAAACGGCCTAAAACTGGCTTAGTGTTATGCGGTTTATTTTCGTTACATTTAAATTTTGTACACTCTAATATATATACTTATAAATGTCATACGAGTTGATTACGGCCTTTAGTCTATATTACTGATCCGAGAGACCAGGCGTACGTTTGACATTTGGCTTTATGGCATACGAACATCGGACAACATCATGGATCGTCCCAATTTACAGAAAACACATTTCAACATCCCTATTTACTGGTTGAACTGCCTCCGTAGCCTAGTGGTATGGACGTGTGCTTTAGAAACCGGAGGTCGTGGGTTCGAATCCTGCGGGGACTCAACAGATTTTCATTGTTGTTTCCTAGTTGGTGAGGGCAATTTGGGCTGATCACCCAATTGTCTGAAAAGTATGATGATCCATGCGTCGGATGGGCATGTAATAAGTCTGTCCACCCACCAACCCGCATTGGACCAGGGGTGTATTAGGGGAGGTCTATGTCCAACAGTGGATTATCACAGGCTGATGATGATGATGATGATGATAATGATGATACATATCGGTCTTTTAGAGATAGTCCCGTCAAAATCGGACTAGCCATTACATATGCTATCACGGACTTTTTTATGGATCCAAAAGCGAAGAATATTTCCACCATACATTGTTTCCTTATATCTCATAGTGTTCAGGCAGCGTTTTCGTTGAAAGCTCTCAGGCTTAATTTATTTACGACATTTCTTACAAATAAAAATATATTTTACTCAAATGTCAACAGAAACTATACAAATTATTTACCTGAACCTTCCGTAAGAATCATTCTATCGATTAGTGAAAACCGCGGGACTATTTGTTGTATTTGAGTTTTCGAACAGACAGACATATAATGTATATAATGTATAGATATAATGTACAGGTCTCCTTTTTCAGTCGACCCACGAGAGAACTAGTACCGTGTTGCATATTCATGCTGCAGCTCAGCAATGTTTCTTTATTGGCTACGCAGACAGACGAACAATTGGGTCACATGATGGAAAGTGGTCGCAGGCGCCCATTGACACCGGCAATACTCGTGGTATCACCAACGCGCTGCCTACCGTGATACATAGGATGTTAACTCTCGTTTACCGAGTGAATACGCTGACTGCGGTGCCCTTCAAACCGGAACTCAGTAGTGTTTTCACACAACTGATTTTGACGGCCACCCAGACGGTCTTCAGTTAAAGGGACCAACCAGTTGAGGGGTGAAGGGTGAGCGGATAAGGGAGAACTTACGTTAACTCCACCATATGAACCTTGCTCGTCTCATCGTGTCAAACATCGCATTTAGATTGCAACAAAAATGCGTTATTATCGGTGCCATTCCATACTATATTTCGTCTTCATTAATACATATTTGGCCGTGGTAAAGAAATACACATCTACGTTCTTTTGTTTCAACATTTGATGTATATTCTATGTTAATTTTTACTCTACGCAAGATACAAAAAAACCTTGCAAAATATTAACCTCAAACAGAAAAAAAAACTTCGAGATGTTGGTACTATGGCAGGCGCTACGGAGCATTCGTTTTTAAACACGTTTAATAACATTAATAAGATCAAAGTCTACATTAGCCAGTTGTCATTGTATTTTCATTAGTTCGACGAGAAATAAATTAATTTTTGCTTAAAAATGTATCATTTCTAATCCAGATTTTTCAAACTTGTGCTACCGTAGTAGTTGAAAATTTAAAAGATAATAAATCTGCCACTGTTTTCATTTTTTATTCTAAACTAAAAAAAACAGATAATATAAAAACATTACGTTTCTACACACATGTCAGCTTTTGAATACGAAAATACTCAACGAACACAATGTTAATCTACACAACGATTACCTTACATTTAGGTACATTAAGATGTTCTCAATATAACTTGTAATTTGTTATACCGTCTGCCTTTGTTGATGAAAACTAATAAGGTTGCTTTTAGTTTGAGCGCCTCTTAATTTCGAAATAAAACTTTGTTTATATTATATACGAGTACTACCCTAAAGCCCTTGTGGGTGGAATTTCGTATAATCCGTTTATAGCTAATCTCAACTCGACGAAAGGAATATTCCTACCAAATTTCAAGTCGCTACGCCTTATGGTTCCAGAGAAATAGTGATGAGTCAATATATAGGTGAGAATCTCTTTTATATATATAGATATACATATTGTTTGGCTGTAAATGCGTTTGATGTCGTATTGTGAACAATGTTGTGTCGTTATTACCAACAATTACGCAGTTATCCACATAATATAGCGCCATATATAAGATGGCCCGACTGGGGATGATGTTAGAAAAGCATCTAAACATAATCGATTAACATCGAATTAAAAGAAGCAATATATTTATAACATCGATGTTTTTAATTAAATTTTATAAATATTAACATATACAAATTATTCTTTTATGAAGTACTAATATATCTGCTAAATGTTGAATATATTGCTCTTGTTATGGCATATGAAGGCCGACGAGCATTCAGGTCATTTAAAGGAAAGAGGTCACCGACGCCCATTGACATAGACAATACCAGAGGTATCACCAACGCTAACGCCACTGCTTACCGTACGACATTGGATGGTACGTCTCGTTTACCCAGTGAATACGATAAAACGGCTAAGGTTCAAGCCGGAACATAGAAATGTTCACACTACTGCTTTGCGGCAGAAATAGGCACCGAGGTCGCACCACTTCAGACAGCCCCATGTATAAAGGGGCCACCTCGCAAATGTGATATGACAAAAGAAACAGACTGATCCATTGTCATCGGCATCTTCCTCGTAGCCCAACAAATTGTATAAAGAATTAATTTCTCATCAGATCCGTAAAGTTCATTAACGAACTGAATGATTTGCCCGAAATTGATTTGTTTTACTCACCTTTAGACACATTTAGGAGTTTTTTTGTCAAGTTTTTTCTTTGTTTTATATTAAACCTTAGTACGCTTCTTAAGCATTTAAGCTGCTGTATAGTTTTTATATGCGAAAACATTTAAATGTTGTAAAGAATATCGTCTAAAATAGTAAATACGAATTTATCACTGTATGTTTTCCGAAAAGAATAAAATTAAAAACATAAATAAAAAAATAATAAATATTTACATAACTCCGTCGTTCCTAACCTTTATTTGACATTATTTACACTCGATCAAGTTCATTGACAGATACGACGAGGAAATTATTATTTTATCAGAATTTGATTCCTAGTTATCGGTAGCCATGAGATAAAATTATGAAATACTTTCCCTGAAGATGTTATTCAAAATAAATGTACGAACTTTATAAACC
Source organism: Lamproptera curius (assembly GCA_029286875.1). NCBI lineage: Eukaryota > Metazoa > Arthropoda > Insecta > Lepidoptera > Papilionidae > Lamproptera > Lamproptera curius. Next base: position 454,289 of record JAGSMT010000132.1, on the reverse strand, counting down.
AATAATACGAGGAATTATAGGTATGTAAACTGATTCTAATGTATAAATAAAAAAAAATGAGCGCCAAACAGAGGACCTAGGGATGATTGATAATCATCGATGTTTTGAAAACATCGATGTGTCAACTTCGATAAAATCGAAATATCAAAAGATAATTTATTTATTCGATACATATGTCATATTCTTTCGTTGCTTTTCTAAATTTTTATTTATATTAATGACTATTGAAAACATTGAGAATATTATTTTTATCAATAATACACACTTTTAGAAACATAGTAGACAAGATTTCATATAAGACTACGTTTTTTCGCTTTCAATTAACTTGCACTTAAAATTTGCTTAAATAATAGACAAATGTAATATTTAATCAAAAATATCGATGTTACATATATTTCTTCTTTTAATTCGATGTTTATCGATTATGTTTTGATGTTTTTCTAACATCATCCCTATTCGGGCCATCTTATTAAACATGGCGGAGAAATTCAGAAAGGCAGGCTTCACCATAAGAAACGTGTTAGGTTCTTGCGTCATTAGTTGGATATTAATTCTTTTCGCGTACAATCAATAACTATTTTGGCTAGCTAGTAAAGTAAGGGCTATACTTATTGCTACTTACCAGATTTTTTGTCGCGAATATTCTAAGCCTGACGCCAGAGTTAATATTATTCTACACTAAGAGTTGTGAGTTAAGATTTTTTCGATAATTATTCTCCATCATCATCCAGTGTTAGTCCACTGCTGGACATTGGTCTCCCCCAACACACCCCTGTCCATTAGGGCGTTTTGAACCGTATCCCACCACGCTGGTCCAATGCGGGTTGGTGGGTGGACCGACTTTTAGATGCCCATCGCATGGATCATCTTACTTTTCAGAAAATTGCGTGATCAGCCCAAATTGCCTATCAATCAACTAGGAAACAACAATAAAATTTGTTGTTTCTTTTGTTATTCTTTCCATCAAGTGGCCTGAATGCTCGTCTGCCTTCATATGCGATGAAAAACCATATAAATAACATTTAGCAGAAATATTACCACTTTACATTATAGTTGTATATATATTGTATTATATACAATAACTTTGGATGTAAAAAATTTTACATTATAACCATATATAAAATTTGTACAAACATATTTAAAGGGATCTTAAATATTTTTTCAGTCATAGATAGAAAACATTTCAGTCGAAATAGCTCAATACGTGTAAAAAAATGTAAAACTTTACAACAACATATTTATTCTTAATGAATGGAGTTTTTACTTGCCTGATGTACTAAAACTTTTTTTTAAATATTTAAAATGGGTGGGAAACCCTTTTTTAATTATTTCACAGATACAGCGGTTAGGAATATTAGAAACGCATTATATATACAATTTAAATCAAGACTTTTCAAAACTCAAAACGTTTTACTCATTCCTAATTACTAAAATAATAAATGAGGTAATATTCATATAAGAATGAATATTAAATAGGTTTTTACTCGCCCGTTTTTACCCATCATCCGAACGTTATAATATTTTGGTGTTTTTCTAACGTATGCTAAAACAATTAATTGTTATTAAAGCATAATTAATTAATTAAGCATTATAAATTAATATAATGAATTTTTATTTATAGAACTTTCAACATAAGATAATAAACATATGCTTCAAAATAATTCGTATAGAAAAATAATAATTATCGTATAATTTGCAAAACATGGTTCTCTTTTTAAAATAATGTTTACGCTACGGTTTTTTTTAATAGTATCTATTAATACGCAAGAAAAAACATAACGTTATTTTAAATATAAATATTCGAATTTTTTAAGTACGTATTAGATTATAGCTCAAAATAAAATTATTTTAAGTAAACATTTTCTTGTTCATTTTCTCTTCTTACAAACAATAATGACGTATTGTCAATTCTTTTTTTTTCTCAATCTGACAACAACTTTTTTCGTTTTCAAGCTTTTAATCGCCAAATGTAACACATAACAAACAACACCGATAATAATAACAGTTAGTGGGAACAGATAATAAATTACAGGCAGAATTATCGAAATACAGTGGCATAAATTAAGCGATATAGGAGATTGACATTACACTAATCATAAATAAGTTTTGGGCCTTTGTTAAAAGTTATAGAAATATTTTTCGTCATCTTTGCTAATATTATTATATATTATTGTAAACATTTTATTATAAACAAATTTTTTATTTTAATTTCTGTTAACGTCATCGGCAAAAGTAAATTCTATTTTTATCGTATAAATGAAGGGCAACTACAGGAATTGCGTCGAAAACGTCTAGAAGGTTAACTTCCTCATTAGTCACTGACAAGTAAAAGGTATGAAAAGATTTCTAAAGTGAATAACAACAAAGGGCTGTTGCATGTTCAAAGTAAACAGATAACAATATTTACATGTTAACTTTTTAAATGTAAAAAACTGTATTGAATTTTAATAATGTCAGTAATATTCTATGCCTGAGCAAAAAAGAATTTATGTCCATAAATGTCAATGTCAAACTTTTTGGCGGCAAAAAGTACACGCTCCTATTTGTTGAAAAATTTTAATTAATTCATAATGTAGGCGTACGAATGATTATAATTTTTGTAAAACTGTATATATTAATCAATTACAGATCTTTTTACTTTGATTTTGTTTACGTACCAATTTCATTTGCAAGGCCTCTGTTTTACAATTTAATATTTTTTATTTAACGCTGCACACTTTTGGCCATGTTTAATTCGATATGATTCCACAAAAGAATAGACATGACAACTTAATGATAATCTATACAAATAAATTAAATTGAAATATCTGTTTGTAACATAAAATAACAGCTGTTAAAAGATTACATTTTGTTGTACAACCGATACTTATAACAAAACAACATTTTTTTAATTCTGTCTGTCTGTCGGTCTGTTTGTTAAGGTTTACCTCTGGAATGGCTAGTCCAATTTTGACGGGGCTTTCACGTGAAGCACGCGCCTACCATTAGGCTACGGAGGAATTTATTGTTTACTCCGTATAATATTTATTCGCAGTCTAAATTGTTTCAAATATAGATAAATATAATTGCTGGCATTTAAATGAGTTATTGTTACATTAAACTTTATAATGAACATCGAGAGAAAGACAATATGATTCGACCTTACTTGGCGGTTGATTGACCGAGGAAGGACCATATGTTTGGAATGCCAATGACTTTACGACCCGTCTGATGTAGTTTCTTTACTTTGTTTATGCAGTTTGAATGTTTATTCGCGTATTAAAGCTGTACTCTACAAATGCTTTGTTAAATAAAACGTGGTTATGCGAGTATTATCGTGTTCAATTGCCTTATTATTATTTTTAAACTGTTCCCGACTCTAAAGACAGTTAAATGTAATACTATTTAAAGGTCACACCTAGAAGAATTATGTCCTGTAACCATGGACGCCAGAATGGGTCCACAACGTCACGATTAATGTAATCAAACGCGGTAAAATTCGAAAAACAGTGGATTTTTTACGAATATTTCTAAGACCAACATAATAATGTATATAGTTTAGCATATCAGGAGTTTAAAAAATTGCGCAGGCAAAGCCTTATATCAAACAAAATTGGCGCCAAAAGTCAGGCGCTCTGATTGGTTTAACGTCGCGTGGGAATTCAAAATGGCCGCGGTCCGCCAATGAGGGCGCGTTTGCTTCTAGCGTCATTAGATTTGTTTAAATTTACTTCGAAATTGAATATTATAGTCATGAATACAAACTTTTGAGTGTGTATATTCTATTAGCTACTTATATATTATCAATAACTTTGATTATTATATATAATTGATAAAACGGAGGTCTTTATCAATTAAAAATAATTGCTCTGTATGAATGACGTTTTATTATTTTCGATTATTATTATGGTTGTGTTTGGAAATTAAACAAATATGTGGTTAAGATATGAAAAATCTTAATATACATAATGATACGAAAATGTTATTTAATCATTTTAAACCACCTTTCACTTTGTTATCTAAACGACATGATATACATCATGGAAAAACAAAATGGTTGTTTTAATTTATCCCAAGTGAAGCATTGAAGACCAAAACAAGCCAAATTGGTTGAACCGTTCTCAAGTTTTAGCAAGACTAACGAACAACAATCTCTTTTTATATACGTACATAGATATAGACTGGGTCTATCTCTGGACGTCCGTGGCCCAGGGGTATCGGCTTTGCTTTATAAACCGGAGGTCGTGGGTCCGAATCTCGCGAGGAAACAGCGTTGTATTATCACTCTGGTTGGTTAGGACAATGTGGGCCGATCACCTGATTGTCTGAAGAGAAGGTTGATCCATGCGTCTGATGGGAATGTTAAAAAGTCGGTAACTGGTTCAAAAGACCATCTTCGGCAGTTGTTATAAGTTGTAAAAGCTTTAAAGTTTACTGTCAACTGATTTATCTTTCGAATGCAATTTCCCCTTTGGGTTGTGGAGGCAGTAGTTCTGCGTAGAAACTGTTATTCAGATAAATCTGAATGGATCAGAAGCCGACCCCATGATAACTTGGTAAAATGGCTAGGTGAAAGAAAAAGACGATGCTAAATAACATAAGGAATTGCTAAAAACCAAATTTTAGCTCAAATTCTAATTGCTAACATTCAAAATGTTTGTTTTTGTACTATTACGATTTATCATTTGGGGGCGTCTAGAAATTACGTGAGGTGTTTTTTTAAATTTCCTGCGTTTTAGTCGCTTTTTGCTGCCCAACTGCGCAACGGATTTCGATGCGGTTTTTTTAATATATAGAGCAATCGAAGAGGAATGTTTATATGTATAGCACATGTATAATATAGGAGGTACATTTATTATCAGCATAGCACCCGTACGAAGAAGGGGCGGGTCGCTAGTTATTTTTTATATAATAATATTCATGTTTCTGTTCTGTTAAAAACTGTTATTTAATAAGTTATAACTGAAATATAAAGGATAAAGAATGCTCCTCTATTTTCAAAACAATAACTTATTTTTTTAAAGTCGTCGTTCTTAATTTTAGGTTGTTTTATTCTAATGTTCCAACATAGTCTGTTGAGTAATTGTTGCGTTTTTTGTAGTAACTAATTAAAATACAAAGAGACTTCTAGAGTTTGTTGTTATATAATATAATGGCAAATTTATGAATTTTAAAGGTTATTCGTTACTTTTTGCCGAAAATTTTACTTTTTAACAGTATTTTATTTTAAAGAAGACAATGATATGCGCAATATATAACTTAACCTCCAACTCGAAGTACAAATAATTGTTTACGTTTATTTATGACAAAATAATAAGCATACAACATTTATTACTAAATTAAATTAATTTTTACGGACCTTAATAGCTAACTTAAATTTTATTATAATTATTATTTACGCAAAGCGCCACCGGTAGTAATTATTTATTTAATTTAAAAAAAATATTAATAAAATATACATACCCTGCATAATAATTCCTTTTATAACTTTTCTGTATTAACAACCGTAATTATCCGTATTTTTAATAGCGTATTCTTTATTTATAACGTTATTTACACATACGCTATTTATAGAATTAACGAACGATAACGCATCGCGATGTTGTTTTGTTGATTTGTAAACAAACACTGGCGCGTAGTGCGGCGCCGGTCCAACTGAGCCGTGACGGCGTAGTGAGGTGCCTTAATATTATTATCGATATTTTAAATAAAATTATAATTTACATACGGTTTTCTTTCAAGTGAATTATACCTTTGTTTGTGCAATTCAATAACGTAGTTTTCTCTTTGTTGTGAATACAAAACAACTTGAAGATTTAAAAATAGTGTTTTAATTTAAAAAGTAATTTTAAATATTAATAATTTTCGTACTTATTTTGTATCCATTGATGTTAGGAATGATAAATTTTGAACCGAATTATTTGTTTTCAGAAATTTAAAGAGTTCGAAAGAGAGCAAAATGATATTAGTATTTTCCTAAAGCGGTGCGTATTGCTTACCGTTAAAATACTTTACTAGTAGTATTATAGTTTTTAATGAATTAACAATATTTTTGAAATTATATACCAATATTAAATGTGAAATTTAATATATTTTGGTAAACCCTACCTGTTATACATAATCGTATAATAAAACAGCTTTGGACTACCACAGGCTGATGATAATGAATGAACGATGATAATGAATTCATTAGCATATATTAAATGACATAATAATACGATCTTACGGCATCCATTAACAACAGTTTAAAAAATCTTTTTACGACGCATTCTACAGCAATATAGATTTGTAGAATATCCGATACAGCAATAGATATAGTTACCTTTAAAATTATACTAGTTGAAACTATTATTTGTATTTATTATAGTAACGGATTAATATTTAAAATGAGTGAAACAGAAAATAATAATAACATTGTAATAATGTTACTGGACGAAAAACACACCATCATTTAGTCTCAAAGAAAGCAGAGCGTGTATGATGGAAATTAGATAACTGGTAAATACATAGATTTACTTTTATTTTGTAAATAAATACACGTTATATAGATAAAAACACGCAGACACGAGAAAAGCACTATTTCCTTTACATAGTTTCACTCTTAGGCCCACAGTCAGGGTCACTAGCCACTGTTCATATTCATATTACAGCAATGAATATAGTAGGTTTTTTCGGCTTACTAACTATTACTTTTTGCCATCTTACCCATGCATAAAAGATGTATCTTGTGTCAAAAGTGAATGTAAACATTTAAATTATTCACCTTCGATATGACTTACATCATAGTAACTTTATCGATACGTAAACGCCCGTCACTAAATCTGGCACATCAATTCCGCGGACCTATTCTGCAACCGGTTATAGCAATTTCACTTTTACTTATCTAGTGGTAATTGCGACACGGCATCGTAAGAATGCAACTGTGGGAGCTATTCTGTTATGCGCTAACGTAATTATATGCGAGTGTGACCGATTGACCCGCGAGTATGTTTACGTCATTTCACCATCATCATCATCCTGTTATAGTCCACTGCTGGACATAGGCCTCCCCTAATACACCCCCATCCATTAAGGGTTTTGACCGTATCCACGACGTTGGTTCAATGTGGGTTGGTGGGCGACGCGTGATCGTCTTACTTTTCTGACAATTGGGTGATCAGCCCAAATTGCCCTAACCAACTAGGAAACAACAATGAAAATTTGTTGAGTCCCCGCAGGGTTCGATGCTGCGACCTCCGGTTTCAAAAGCGTACGCCCATACCACTAGGCTACGGAGGCAGTCATCCGTCATTTAAATTGAGTCAATTAAATATTTTCATACAAAGGCAGACGAGCACCCACCAACCCGCATTGGACCAGCGTGGTGGGATACGGTCCAAAACCCTCTGATAGATAGGGGGTATTAGGGGAGGCCTATGTCCAGCAACAGCTATCACAGGCTGATGATGATGAAAAACTAATGGCAAATTGATTGGCGCCAAAAAGTCAAGCACTCTTATAGGTTAAATATTGCGTAGGGATTCAAAATGGCCGCGGTTTGCTAATACGGATGCGTTCGCTTTTAGCAGGGTTAGTGTTTGACATTAGAATTAGTTTATGTCAATTCTTTTCTTATTTTCATGAATAAATTAACTACTGTGTATGATGTTTATTAAATATGTTCTGTAGCTGTTTTGTGTGTATTTGTTGGTATGGCTAAATGTTCATTACTGAATAGTACATGCGAAACTATGAAAAAATAAATTAAAAATTACTATTTTTTGATATTTTAATAAAGTATGCTGCACAATACAACGTTTTCTATTATTAAGACTTCGAATAGACGTAAAGAAAATCCGATGTTGTACGATTTGATACTAGTTTTATCTTTAAAATTTTATAATATGACAATTAACTAAGAAAATGAAAGAAATATCCATATTAGTGTGATCATTTTGGAATCACGCCAGCTACATTTAATTCGATGTTTATTTTTCTACAGATTTTACGAAATAAAACAAGATAAATTATCGATAAAATAACACCTAATAATAATATAAAACGAAAACGTGAAAACAAAAACTGACAACACACAATTCATTATTAGCATTTGATGGATTTAATAATCTAAAAAGGCATACAATTGTAATAAACATTAATTCAAATAAACAACAATTCAATAATAATTCGCGTATTTTTTATTATAGTAATTTTCCCAAGTTATCATAGAGTTTGCTTCTAATCCAATCAGATTTATCTGAATTATAGTTTGCTAAAGAACGACTTGCATCTGACCTCCAAAACCTAAACGCGTGTTATAAATAATAATATAAGGTATACGACTAAATTAAATTATGCCGATTAAAAGGTCGTAAGTATTTTTTATCCTGTTTTATTGGCCCAATCCTTTTTGTTTTTTATATGTTCTTGACACAACACAAAGACAAAATAAAGCCGCGGTAAAGCATAGAATGTTGTATCAACTTATGCAGTAATAATTAATTATTTTTGTTCAAAGTGTTCGTGCTCTATCAAACATTTTCAATAGCTATCCATATCTATATTGTACAACATTTATTGTAACAGGACATTTGACACTAAATAATAAAGTTTTATATTAATTGATACAAAAATGTCACTCATTTAATACGATCGTTCATTAACAATTCGGGTGTCATCGTACTGCGATAAAGATTCGAGTGTTCCCGAAGGAAAATAATTTCTCGTAGCATCTTTTAAAAAACCACGTATTATTATCATCATCACCAGCCTGTGTTAGTCCACTACTGGACATAGGCCTCCCCTAATGCGGAGTGCATTAGGGGAGGCCTATGTCCAGTAAAGCAGTCTCCATTAGGGGTTTTTTGCACACATTTTAAAGATGCTTATTTATGGATTGACCCCACATAAAATCCCCATGTGATGTTTATGACTATTACGAGTAATTTTTGGCGGGAAAAGAGTTTGACATTTCACTTTTTTACAAACAATCCATGTCATATTCGGATCTGACATTTAAGCGATAAAGCCAAGTGACTTTTAGGTTTTTATGATAAGTAAGAGAGAATAGCCTCTACGATTGATATCTACTTGCAATTACAATATTTCTAATCTAATATTTGACGACTCCTGTGACGTTTGCGACTCCCACCACGGGAATAATATTGTGTGATGAACATGGAATACGGTCCGAAACCCCGTAATGGATAGGGATGTATTAGGAGAGGCCTATGTCTAGCAGTGGACTGTCACAGGCTGATGATGATGATGATGAACATAGGGTCTTTCTCATGTCTGAGTGTTTATATATATATATATATATATATTACATGTATTAATCTCCAAAAGAAAAGAATGTCTATGTATTTAATAGTCGTCTACCAGCTTTGCTTATTTTGGGATTATATGATATAGTTTTAGTCGTCTAGACACATTTTAATTATAATATTTTTTGGATTACTCGACCTTTTTCCTGTTTCTGACATTAGGAACGCTTTTTAATCTGCGTTGTATTTATTATTTAGTTACATAACGATTTCTTTAAACCTGTTAGGAAGTTATTCGATAATCATTGACCTAGATTTTATGCAACCAATATACGTTTAAGGCTTTAAACTTGAAACTTGATTTCTATGATTATTCAATATATTTCGAAATACTTTGTTTTATACTAGCCGTAGCCCCCGACCTTGTCTTAATAATAAAATTGGAGTGTCTATTTATAACATAAAAATAACTGCTTGTAAACGAGCATTATGATACATAACCGATACATTTAACAAAGCAACATATATAATAATATATGTTCAGGCTTATCTTTAGATTGGCTTGAAGGTAGTGGCGTCATAGATTTTTTGCGATACATTTATCAGCAATCTGCATAATTTTCAGTTTTTTTGTCCATAGAATCGTCACAAATATGATAATTAAATGAATGCTTACAGTAAAATAATATACGATAGCAAAGTTTTCCTTTTTTATTATTCTATCGCTTTCTCCTAGCCATTTTCCTAAGTTATAAAGGTTGGTTTCTATTACGACCTGATTGAATTGATTAATACTAAGTACGCAGAACTACCGTCATCTTACATCATAGCCCAGTGGGTAAACTGCATCCGTCATGGGTGGATAAACTAGGAGTTTAGGAGGTGGTAGGTCGCCTTTTACAGATGACCGTTTGGGGCTTTGCGACAGAAATAGTCACCATCGCGGTGACTATTTCTGTGTCTGTTGCGTAAACGAGACTTAACATCCTATGTCTCACGGTAGGCAGCGCTAGCACTGGTATACCCAATGTCTTTGGGCGTCAGTGACTACTTCCATTGGGTTGCTGATTAAAAAAACAGTTAATTCAAACTGACTTTCTATAACCGGACCGATATTCGACTTATGTAAGGTATATTTACCTTACAATCAATTAGGTGATCAGCTCGTAGCAGCTAATAACAATGATATCATGGAATTGTTTCCTCGCACGATTCGAACCCATGACCTCCTGTTTGTAAAGCAGGGAACAGAACTAGGCCTCGAGGCGGTTTAAAAAACAGGAATGTTGAATTTTATTAAACAAAAAACCAACGGCGTTTAATTTGTAATAAAACTGATCCTATCATTTTATAGCGTCGTAATTAAAACTCGTCAATTGCTTTATTTATGTTAATTTGATATCTTCTTTGGTTAATGTATGAGGGCCGTTTCCAATATCAGGAAAAGCATGCACAAATACTTTGATACCTTTTTAAACACTTAACGATAACAGAAAATAGAAAAAATCTAATAAAATAACCGGATAAATAACTAATTTTGATGGACTGAGTGAGTTTTGAATGACTTAATTGTATTTCAGAGTCATATATGACATAATAGCCGCCTCCGTGGCCTACCGGTATTGGCCCTTGCGTTATAAAAGGAGGTCGTGGGTTAGATTCCCAAGGGGAAACAAGTTGGTGTTATCGTTGTTTTCTGGTTGGTTAGGAAAATTTGGCCCGATCACCCCACTGTCTGAAAAGTAAGATTAACTATCAAAGTCGGTTCACCTACAAACCCGTATGGGATCAGCGTGGTGGGGAACGGTCCAAAAACCCTCTAATGGAGACGGCGTGCGTTAGGGGAGGCCTATGTCCAGCTGTGGACTGACACAAGCTTGATGGTGATGCTGAAACAGAGCCTAATAAGTCAATATTAAATATAAACTATAAAAAGTAAAAAATCTCGTTTCCCATATTTTACCCAATTATATTTCATAATTTATATAGCTATAACCGTTATAATTTAATGTTAAAAAATGCGGTGGTCTACATGCTTTTTGTTATTATTTTATATTGATAATAGTTAAGTAATTTACATTGACGAAGTTACACGAAATGTGTTAAGTTTGAAATTTGGTAATTAACGCCATCTAGCTGAAGTATTTGAAGATTTTGCAAATGCATCTTGAAAGGAACAGTGTGTCAAACGAATTCTTTTGTAGATTAATTTGCGACTCACGAACTGTAGTAATCAAAAGTGCTGTCAAACTGGTAAATGACATATTGCATTCAATGCGCTGTATTCAATCAATAAAAATTAGGTCCCCTAGGCTATCTAGACTAATATAATGTTAATATTAATACTATAATACGCTTTGCCGATACACATTTAAACACTAACAGATAATACAGTTATACGAAAGTTGCGTTTAATGACTTTACAGGTATTTAAGACTAGCTGTTGCGCGCGACTTCGTCCGCGTATTGATATAAAAAAAATCTGTTACTTTTTTCAAAGAAATGTAGCCTATGTTTCTCTCTCATTCCCGTGATTAGCCAGAATAAACAGTCAGGCAGTAAGACAAACACAAAAAAAAGTTTTTGTTATATATCACAATGTAATCATTTAAAAAGGGTTATTTTGATTTTGTTAACAGACGCACTAATTTTATTTCCTTTATACATTTTAATCTGTACCCGACGTTTCAAATCTATAGCAAGGTACATTCGAGACTCCTATTTGAGAAAAGCATCCTGGGGCCTTCCTCCGTCCGCTGAGCTTCTTACGCCGGTTCTTCTCAGGTCAGAGAGGCGAAAGCGTAATTCTTCTGGATTGAATAAAGACATTTGACTTCGACTTTGTCACTTCTACGGTTATTTAAGCTCACTTAATCAATTAGTAGTAATCGATAGGTGGAGGCTGATCGAGTCAAAGTCTGACACTTGATTAGGCTATATTCGATTTAGGATGCTTAACTCCTGTTTAAGATAAACAATAAATACATTTCCTTCTTGAATATTGCCTGAAAGGACAAAAACAATTATTAGATACAACTACATAACAGCCCGAAATATTCGATGTTAATCACATAATATTATTATAACGCCTTCAATTAAAAACGGCAAAAGTCACTAAAGGAGTTATAATGTTTATCAAGGCGTTTATTAAATCTCATTTTTAAAGCACATGTACACAGTAGCTTGTACCATTTTTCCACACGAAATAGTAAGGTGTATTATTATATAAGGTAAATAAACCAATATAAAAAGGGTATATTAACTGTATGTAATTAGACACAAAGTTTCATGGTTCCATCTTCAACAATGACGAATTTCCATATAAACTTTCATGCCCCATTTCACCTCTTTTAACCATTTTTTTGCAATAATTAGTAGCCTATGTCTTTTCTTAGAATCTATTCATTGTTCGAACCAAGCTTCTACAAAATCAGGCTATTGGTTTAGACGCTGAAACGGACAAACGGAGCGACAGACAGAGTTTCTTTCGTCTTCATAATATTAGCAGAGCCAAGTAGTTACAAATATATATATATATATATACATAACTTATATGTATATCTTGTCTCTGGTTATACGCTGTTTAAAGTCGGTCATATTTATTTTGTTAAAATTTGCCTTGTTCCTTACCATGTATAAGCGAATAAACAATTGATTAATTGTAGGGCAGTAAAAAACACTCTCAGTCAATATAAATCTCAAATCGCCTTAATATATATGGTATAGTTTATATTTTTACTAACAAATTTTACCAGAAAGCTTTACTTTTCCGAGTATTATTAAATGGGTTTTTCGAGCTTCCTGTAATGTTTTAATAAGCAAAAAAAAAAGGTATTTAAAAAAATAACAGGTTATTATAACCGCAGTGTATTTTATTAAAATTAATACATTTTCATCCCAATATTAGAACACAGGGCACTTGTTTTCATTGACGAATCATATTCTTCTCAAATATTTCGACGACCGCTATGAAATCCTTTACGTATTCACCGTTTATTTCGTCGTATTTAGTTATCGTCGATTTAGCGAGCGCGTACCATCTGCACAACATGTGAATAATATATTTGTTTAGGACCTGCTTTTGTTTTTTAGGTCTATCAAAACGGAACAATTATGTCTCTTTTTAGATATGTCTGACCTCAAGCAAGGATCTCGTGTAAAATTTATGTATTGTATTGCGTGTATAAATTTGGCTGTTAATCATGTTTAATTTATTTATTTATACACTAGATAACTACGGTTTTTCTCATCTTGTTATAAAATAATAAAATCGCCATTACCTTGAAAATTTGCATTTTTAAAATGTCAACCGCACAATTGTACTGAAAAGAATGCACTATAAGTAACTATAAGCTAACGCTTTTTTGTTGTTTAAAAATTGATTGTATTCTAGATACTTGACTTGATGATAGCTTAGAAAATATTTTGTATATTATATTATATAATGGGTAATATTTTACAAAACGGGCACGCGTATTTGTTGATGAATTATATTTAGTTTGGTAGGTGATAATTTTTAATCAGATACCTGTAATAAGAAATTGCTGCGAGTGTTAATTTTTAAGAAAAACAAGAAAAATATTTTATAATTTATATGGGAAGCATAATTTTAACATTTTTATGTGAAATTATTTTTAAATAATGTTACATTTCAATTGACTATATACATTTAAAGCGAAATTGTAAGGAAATCAATATTATATAAAATAATAAAGAATGAAAATTTACAGTACATACGACAGTATCCGCCATTATTTTGAATAAATCATCAAAATACTTCTTTATATAGAATACCACAAGACTTTAATTTTATTTAGCACTGCTCAGGATCCATTTCAAATTATTTACCCATATATTTTGTTAACATTTACATACTTAGCTATTTCACATTACATCAGAGCCATTTTGATTCTTGTTATTATTTTTATGGCTTTATTTTCGTTAAGTTGCCTTTTTTTTTAGACACATTTTTTAATAACATATTATCGCCTGGTAACAATACCTTTAAGCCTTTAGATACATGTATTAATAATAATTTAATGAATATATATACATATTTATTAAATTTTATTAATATTATTATATTAATTATAAAATATGAAATTATTATTTTATATATTAATAATTATTAATTATATAATATATATATATTTTATTATTAAGTCACGGACATTACGTTGGTGCACCCAAACCCCATGTAGTACTAGTCTACCTACCACTAGAGGTAAACCAGGATAAAACAATATAAAACTTCGGCCATAAATGTAAATGTATAAAATGTACCCCTACATTTAAAAACACTTGATACTTAAACAAACAAGATTCGCTAAAACCGACAATAAATTACAGAGTATGATAAAGTGACTGTGCAATCGTATCTAGCATTCAATTATAGTAAATATATTTTTGGAGAAAACTAAATTATGGAACTTGAATAATTATCCATCATCAGTAGTATATGTTAAATGTCCATTTGAGCATTAATTTTTTTAAATTTCATTATTTATTATACAAGGTACATATGGTATAGGCATTACTGTACTTAGAAGATAAACATTTTCAGTGAGTTATAATTGTTTTTAAGTTATCTTTTTTTTCAGTGATTTTTTTCAGTCAATTTTTTTTTAATTTTCGTTTCCTCATGTTGTAACTTTGACGTTATTTATGGAACCATATCAATATGCGCCTTGCGGCAGTAAAATCTACTACATTAATTTATTTTTTATTTTAAAATCGAAGACTTTCCCAGTGGTTTTGCTTGACACATATGTGATCAAATAACATTACCTTTTAGTTAATATTTTTTTTGATGAGGAAACATGCGTGCCCCTTTGGTAAAGTATTATCATATCTTATTTTATTATATTACATATATATACCTCATGATGTTTGGATAGTCCGTAATGCTGACGTTAGCTGCCTGGATCATAGATACTGTCACAGCTAGGGCATAGTCAGCCAGAGTCAGGTCTTCACCAGCAGCGTATTTGGTGTCCTCCAGGAAGGTGTTCAGGAAACCTAGGGCTTCCTTGAAACTATCGATTGCCCTCTGCTTGGCGGGGACTCCGGTGAAGTAAGGTTCGTACTGAGAAAATTGAATTTTAAAGGCATAGTTATTGCATGCGTATTCAAGTTTATATATATATATAATTTCGAAATGTGGTAAAGGCAATATTGATTAAGAATGTCTATTGTTCTGTTAGAGACTACATTAAGGACCAAGGTGTGTGGTAATTATTCATAAATGATGATGTCTGCACTGGCATATCCACAGGCAACTGCGTAAATTGTGTAATTTAGATGATTATAATGCATAGATTGAAAATTTATTTATAAAAAAATGACAGCCGTGCCCTAGGCGTAAGATCGTGGGGTGTAAAAACTGAAGGTCATGGGTCCGAATGCTGCGGAAATCTCAAAAACATTTCAATGTTGTTTCCTACTTGGTTAGGGCAATTTGGGCCGATCACCCAATTGTCTGAAAAGTAAGATGATCCATGCGTCGGATGGGCATGTAAAAGTCGGTCTACCCACCAACCCGCATTGCACCAGCGTGGTAGGATACGGACCAAAAACCTAGCAGTGGACTAACACCGGCTGATGATGGTGGTGATGATGACTATTGCCTTTGTGAACTCACGTAATATTCTGCGAACCTCGTGTACAGCGTACCAAGATCAAAGTCCAGCCTCTGGTCTACGATCGCGCGGGTCTTCAAGTCCTCAGGGTACAGCTTGCTGCCATATTTGCTGAGTAAATATTTGGCGATAGCTCGACTCTCCCATAACACGAAGCCGTCGTCGATTATAGTCGGCGCGATGTGTTGCGGATTCAACTGGGACAAAAAGAACTAAGCATTAATATACCTGGATTGTAGCAAGTGATATTTTAAACATTGTTTCGTCTTTTTTCAATTTAAAAATCCTATAAAAATGTAGCTGTAAGCACCATTGAGTGTTCGTCGTCTCAAGATCTATTGCCTTAAAATGTTCAGTAATTACAATAAGTACGACGCCATTTAAACTGCTACTGGTGGTAGGTCCCTTTTTATAGGGGACCGTCTGGGTAGGTACCATCCCGGTGCCTATTTCTGCCGCAAGGAAGTAGTGTGAAAACACTTCTGTGTTCCGGTTTGAAGGGCACCGAAGGTAAAGCGTATCTTCTGGGTAAACGATACTTAACACCTTATGTCTACGGTAGGTAGCGCGTTGGTGATACCACTAGTTTTGCCAATGTCTATGGGCGTCGGTGACCACTTCCCATCAGATGGCCCGACTGCTCGTCTGCCTGCGCAGGCAATAAAAACACAGTACTGTCTTCCCGTCTTCATCATCATTATCAGCATGTCATAGGCCTCTCCAAATGCAGGCCACCGCTTCCGATCTTCGGCTATTGTCATCCAGGCCACACCGCTTCCGATCTTCGGCTATTGTCATCCAGGCCACACCGGCCACTCTGCGAATGTTGTCACTCCATCTTGCCGCAGGGCGTCCAACACATGAAGAGAAGAAATACTGTCTACCCAGTATTACTAAATGTTATGGTGGTACACACCCAGTAGATTCACTGTAATACAGGACTCTACATCTATAAGTTCTTCGTTTACTAGTACTCCTCGACTTAGAGTTCTAGTACAAGCGTTACTGTTTCGTACATTATTCTGTTCAATAGCAGCTGTGACCAACAAGCCCTGACAGACAGACAGACGGACCACAATATAGAACCTAGTGACTTAGGTAAAGAAAAAATGTCAATTTTGTTACGTGGCTTCATTCAGTATTTGTAAAAATATCAAAAAAATAACTGCATTTAAATGGATTTAAATAAACTGTGAAAGTATGCATCCTTGTATCCTTATGTTGTCTTTGCTTTCCTATTAAATCACCTTAAGGTATTCCGGCTTCAAGTGCTCATTAGCTAGCATGTCCATAACGTGAGACTTGACTTTGGATTCGATTCCCAATTCAGCGAACACCAGAGACACGAGACAGCATGGCGGCGAACCAGCTATGTAGTAGAACTCGAGAGTCATCTTTGTTGAACCTAGAAGGAAGATTATTAAAAGTTTTAATTTTTTCAAATCCATTTTTCCGAGTTACTAAGGGACTGCTAAAATAGCCAATAGTAACTTTAAAATAGTGTTTTCGAATGATAACTGGCCTTACTATTCATCATCATCAGCCTGTGTTAGTCCACTGCTGGACATAGGCTTCCCCTAATGCACGCCTCGTCTATTTAGAGGGTTTTCATCCCACCATGCTGTTCCAATGCGGGTTGGTGAGTGGACCGACTTTTAACATGCCCATCCGACGCATCAAACAATTGGGTGATCGGCCCAAATTGCCCTAACCAACAATGAAAATTTATTGAGCCCCCGCAGGACTCGAACCCGCGACCTCCAGTTTCTAAAGCACACGCCCTTACCGCTAGGCTACGGAGGCAGTTGGCCTTACTATTAGTTCTTTGATAATGAATAGTCAATAAAATTGCTAATAAATATTTATAGTAACTTCATAAATCCGTTTAAGGTAAATTCAGTTAATAGTATTTTTGAAACGCGCCTGTTCACTGTTTTTGCCGATTTAAAGAGAAAAGCTTGACACAATTAGGAGCGAATTTGGTTAGCAATTCCGGAATTATAATTTTACTTTTAGGCAATTGAGTCTGCAGTCCTCTACACCACTACCACACTAATATCACTGGTTAACAGACTTTACGGCCTTAATTCCACTGCGGTAATATAAACAGTGTATTTATAGATAAAAAGTATTTTAAATAAATATTTTATACACATGTATAGAGAACTAGCTATTATCTGCGACTTCGTCCGCGTGGAGTAGAAGAAATGCTTCGAGCCGCCCCGATACATTTATCATTTACTGTACAGTAAAATCTAACCGGTGGTAGGTCCCTGTTTACATGAGACCGTCTGGATGGATACCACCGCGGTGCCTATTTCTGCCGCGAAGCAGTGGTGAAAACACTACTGTGTTCGTGAAGGGCACCGTAGCCAGCTATTTACTGGGTAAACGAGACTTAACACCTATGTCTCACGGTAGGCAGCGTGTTGGCGATACCACTGGTATTGCTAAATGTCTATAGGGCGTCGGTGATCACTTCCGTCAGGTGGCCGACTGTTCGTCTGCCTGCGTATGCCATAAAAATATATGAACATATATATATATATAAAAATTAGGTTTTATAGACACAAAAAATATATGAAAAGTTTTATAGCATCAGCTTCGACGATGACTCATTTACAAATTATACTAATATAGTAGGTATTTACACATATATGACACATATGTCAACTATAAAGTCTCTTGTCTCCACATGAAACGACAAAATTGTTAAAAAAACACGATCTATGGCTCCGATTGAGAATCTAGACACCATAATTTATCGTTTTATGTTAAACAGAGGAGATTTCCGTATAAACTTTCATCCCGTGTTTCAACCCTTAGGACCATTTTTCTCGCAAAAATCAAAACCCTATATCATTTCTTTGGAGACTGTTTTAGATACTAATTTATCGATAATCGCTAATGATAGACTGAAAGACAGATAAAGACGAGTTACTTTCTAATCATATATAGCATGATTAACTAGCCTCACGCAGCTAATGGTATAGGGAGATCAAATACTGAGAGGTTCGAGATCTCAGGTCTCAACAATTTACATTGTTTAGTTGATTGGCATTTGGGGCGTACACAATTGTCTAAAGTAAGATTACCATGCGTCTGATGGATTAAAGTCGTCATTACAACATTGTACAGCTGAGTGGGATACGGTCAACCTCAATAATGAGTGTAGAGGCTATGTCCAGCATTGGATATAAGTGATGATGAGGATATCACATGAATCAAGGAATGCGAAAACTAAACGTTTATTGAAAAATTACTTACACAAATAACTTTAATCATCGACGTAAATTTCTGATTAAGTGTCATTGATTATTCTAATAATTTCAAAATTAAACAGTATACAGAGTAATTAAATAAATCGATACTGTAAAAACGTACTGAAGGTTCACATTAAGTAACATTATGATCATACATCCGGAGACAATTATAAAATTAGAAACGGAAAGATATTCAATTACATTTAGATGATATAATAACAATAGTGAATATAATTAAAAATATGAAAGATACAGACATATCTTCGTTCTTAATTTTATGTTGCGTTTATAAGTATCATGATTGCCTTCGGTTTATAGATCTTTAAACGTCGGTAATTTGAAATTATTGATCATCAGAAACGTCGGTAAAAATTTAGTCGAAAAATGTAAATTAGTGGATTTGATATGTATAATAATCGCGTAAATAAAAGATATAATTAAGTTTTACAAAATTACGAAAATAAAATTACCTTCACTAGGTGTCACTATTGCAAGCGCTAAACAAAGACTGTTTAGAGAATTTCTGTAACAACGAGTTTAAAGTGTTAATGTACTGAGTCGTACTAGATTCTAGAAAACGGCGAAGGAAACAAAAGACTATAGTTTACTTTTTTCCCCGCATAATTTGCAAGTGAGCGTGTTTAAAATTATATTAAGCGTCTTATATTGTACTTCACTTGTTTTCATGAGTACGTTATAAACAGAGTCAATGGTAGAATTATATAAAACCACAATAAATAGCCGTATAAGAAATAAAGAAATATAATGTATGCCTCGCATTGCCTCCGCTAAGATTTCTGAGTTAGAAAGTTTCGGCGGTAAAAATCACAACCTCATCATCGTCATCATCAACATCATCAGCCTTTAATAGTCCACTGCTGGACATAGGCCTCCCTATACACCCTATCCATTTGGGGTTTTGGACCGTATCCACCACGCTAGTCCAATGCGGGTTGGTGGGGACCGACTTTGCCATGCCTACATAGCAGAACCATGGATCTATTTGATTCCTCAGGATCAACATCACTGGTGATTCGAGCCCATGCCCTAACCACTAGGAAACAAGCAGGATAAGAAATAGTAATCCAAATTGACCCCGTTGCCTCTAGTTTTAGTTATTACATTTGTCGGAAAATCACAGGCTGAGTGATACAATTGAAACTTCAAATCGATAAAATAGAACTAAAACTTGTTTCGTTGTACAATCATACTTAATTAAAGTTTAATAAGATATCATGTTCAAGAAATATCACAAATAGTTATTTCAATTAATAATTATAAATATATAGTTGAGTTTACATAACAGTTTATGCTTCAATATTCTTAATTTGTCGATTGACCATTTGTTAATGTCAACTTTAAAATATAGAGATATAAATCAATATATTTGAAAGGGTTTTGCAGAATCAGTTGTCACTGAACTTAATATAGTACAATGTTTTAATGTAAGAATAGAGTCATTCACGTTTTTTGAAGCTACTATTGTGTTCTTTAAATAGGTAACAAAGAGAGACAAAATATAGTCGTTGTCACTATGTTTTATAAGTTAAAATCATTTGAAGAAACGATGGACCTGATGTTAATGTTATGCTACCTTGCACCGAATACATAAGTATAAAACTACTGATTGGAATTCGTTTTGATCAATTATTTCCATTTTACATAATGACTTTTTTTTATTGCAGACGAGCAGTCAGGCCACCTGATGGAAAGTGGTCACCGACACCCGTGGCATAGACAATACTGGTATCACCAACGCTGCCTACCGTGAGACATGAGGATGTTAGTCTTAACATCGTTTGCCCAGGAAAAACTCTGGCTAAGGTGCCCTTCAAACCGGAACACGGTAGTGTTTTCACGCTACTGCTTCGCGGTAGAAATAGGCACCGTGGTGGTAAACTTTTGCTGTCCCATTTCTCGTATGTTCAACGAAAAGTTCATTGTCTTAATTACAGCGTCATGTAATGAACTATAAACACAACCCAATCAATAGATTTCGCAAACTGTGAAAAACTGTCGTTTTGGAGCTAATTTACTAACCTCACGTTTAATCAAGTTACAGACGGTGTGCAAATTTCATTAAAATCTGATAAGTAGATAAAGAACCCTTATGAAGAAGGCCTGCATAGGGGAGGCCTATGTCCAGCAGTGGACTAACACAGGCTGATGATGATGAGGGCTGATGATCAGGAGACTAATCAGGAAAAAACCAACTTTAAAGAAAAACCCTTCACAGAAAACAAGAGTGCCTCTGGCGAGTGCCATAAAAAATGGCGCATTTATTCAGAAATCTAAAATGGTACAACACTTTTTAGTTTTATGATAAAAATTTTGTATATCTAATTGTACTCGGTTAAAACGTTTTTGATCCACAAAAGTTCTTGGTAGGTTCTAACTTAAAGACAAAATGATGAGAGGTTGATACTAGACATGTTGGCTATGATCAAGCGAGAAGAAAGTGATACCACTTTTATCAAAGTCAACAAAAGTAAGTACAACATGTTGCGCTCTTAGGTTTTCCACACGATATCTTGGATTCTGGTCTTGTATCCACCATGCTGGATACATTTTTCCCGGACCTTGGGATGAAAAGGCAATGCGAATGGCACAGATCGTTTCCTCTGAATGGCCGGACACGGTCTCTGTAACGGAGACAGAGCTGTGAAAGGCAGCGAAGACCATAGGAGCTCAGAGGACCGCTTCAGAGCCAGATGGAGTCCCAGCCAGGGTGTCAAAAGTCCTAACACCAATTCTTGCCACGAGATTGCGGCGTTTCTTCGCCAATTGCTTTCGAGACCGTTAAGTCCGGCAGAATGGAAACGGACGAAGCTGGTGCTCCTGCACAAGTGGGGCAACAAGTGGATAAACCAGCAGCCTACCGACCAATTTGTCTTTTAGACCCTATAGGTAAGTAATTCGAACAGATAATCACCACGCGAATAAACACAATTCTCGGGAACAGAGGCCCTGACTTGGCGGACCATCAATACGGATCGACGGCGGGGATCCACGCAGCCATGCACGCATGCCATCCTCCACGGGGAACCTTGTCGTACCGTCTTTGCAGTCAACATTGACGTCGTGCGTCATACACCAGAGTCTGGTCTACCACAGAGTTTCGGCATACCCAAAGAATACTTTGAAGGCATAACTCTCAAACAGCAGCAACTGTTACCCCAGTAGAAACGGAAGCTTTCGAAAGCGGGCCGTAGTGCCGCATCGTATGCCGCCACAACGGACATGTTCACCTAATACTTTTTGTGAACAATTACGCCTATCTCAATTGATATTTTAAATAAAAATAAACAAAAACTTTGTTTTCTTTGTAAATAAACTTAATGTAAAATAAATAATTCAGAAACATACAAAATAGTTATTTTATAATTATAATATATGTTATTTTACGATAACTTCTCAACTTAACTGTGGATTACCGTTATTGCAATTTTAAACATATGTGTCTAAATCCATTGCAATTATTGAATTTTTATAATTTTGTTTAAATTTATATAATCAGTTTAGCAACAAACTTAACTCCTAGTACTTTTTTAATTAAAATAAGATATGTTGAAAGTCATCGTCACGACTTTTCTTGAACTAATAGGTTCTTTAAATAGGTAACGAAAACAAAATCACGTTTCATTTGTTTTGCAAAGTAAATTATTAGTCGTAATATTTAGTTTATCTTGCAAGTAATGTTAAAATGACGTCTTTGTTTAAATATAAATAATATAACACAGGTAGGTTATCATTAGAAATAAAATTTTACTCAAAAGCCGGAACAAGGCCTGTTGACAGGTCCTTTAAAAAACTCGTAAAACTTTTCTTTTTGTTAACGTCCGATTTTTAACGAGTAATCTATCAATATATACAAAGAGATTCCCACCTATGTATTGACTCATCACGATATCTGTGGAACCATAAGGCGTGGCGACTTGAACCTTGGCAGGAACATACCTTTCCCCGAATAGAGGTCAGCTAAGAATGGATTTTACGAAATTCTAGGTACCCACAAGGCGGGTTGGGGGTTGCTAGTATCTTATATAACGGGAGACGAATTGTTCATTTAATTATTTCTGTGCATTATTAAATCCATCGTAAGGATTATTGAATTACAGAAAATTAATTAACACTTATTAATGCATACTAATATAAAAGACAAGTAATATATTATATAACATTGATAAGGTCCATACAACGAAGCTCGGCTATAATTGTGATTCGTTCAGATGGCAGCACTGAGCTTTCAAGCTATTTGGATTACAATCATTTTATATTTATTATTATCAGAATAGCCGTACTGGCAGTTTAGTGTATTTCAGCTATTTTCATAGTATTATGTCCTATGGCATTCTACTGTGGAGAAATGCGGCGGATACTAATACGATCTTTGTCCTCCAAAAAACGTGCAATTCGTGCAATCTATAACCTGGGCCCCAAGGAATCATTAAGAAAGTTTTTCACAGAAATAAAAATAATGACTGTTAGTTCTCAATACATAATTGAAAATTTTATGTATGTGCAAAAAAATATGCATGATTTCCTAAGACATTGTGATGCACATGACATAGACATAAGGAACAAACATAATTTAATTCATCCGGCAACTAGACTGCGAAGACTAAGTAGGTCTTTTATGGGACAATGTATACGTTTTTACAACAAGTTCCAAGTAAAGGTTCAGAATTTAACTATTAATACATTTAAAAAGTAGTCAAGGAACGTTTATGTGTTAAAGGTTATTACGATATTAATGAATTTTTAAATGATAACACATCCTAGTAATGGAATGCTCGCTCCAGGTCTTGTTTAAAATTGCATAATATGTTATGGCTTCAAATTACTTGTTATATTTAAAAGATGACATAAAAAATGGCCCGCTGAGCTTCTTTCGCCGGTTCTTCTCAGGTCTGGGGCATCATTTTCCGAACCGGAGGTAGTGTGTTTGACACATTCAATAAGCAAATGTAAATTTCTATATTGAATAAAGATAATTGAATTAGAATTTGCACAAACTCTCAAATAAAAACTGTTTCTCTCAAATAAATTCGCCACAAAATTGTCACTTTTACTATTGCTTAGGTGTGATTGGTTCTAATTTTTCTACAATCACGCTCTATGATCGCACGATTAAAGTGACTCCAGAGGTCGTGGGCTCGAATCCAGCGGGGACACAACTTTGTGTTATCACTGTTTTCTGGTTGGTTCGGACTATTTGGGCATAACAGCAGTTTCTCTGAAAGTAAGATGATCCATGCGTCGGATGGACACGTAAAAAGTAGGTCCACTCTCCAACCCGCATAAGAACAGCGTGATGTTTACGGTCCAAAAACTCTAAAGGAAAAGCCGTACATTAGGGGAGGCCTACCAGCATTGGACTTACACAGGCTGATAATGATGATGATGATGACATATTTTGATAAAGGTATGAGGAATGAAAAATAACAACGTACTTAATGTATTTTTTAATTTTAATTCTTAATTCTACGTTCCTCGTAACTAGCTTATGTCTACCGTATATTGAAACAAAACATCGATAAATATGGATTAAAATTATGCTTTCATAGCGACGCCATATTGAAAATTTATTGGCGATTTTTTAGACTAGGCTAATCTTAGTATACGTCTTATGTACATAATGGTTTAAATGTAAATACAAAATATTATTGTTACACAGGATAAATTAGTAATTAAGCCGAGAAGCTAAAACTAGGCATTTTTAAAATGAAAACAGTTCAATTTCGGGTGCCTACTTGAGTATTCTACGCTTGACATATACGTGATTTCTTTTGTTTATCAACCGTTTTAAATGCGTAATTTTCAGTTAAGTAAATTTTTTTAAGATTATGAATGAAATGTGCTACTAGAAAAAAATATTTTAAAATGAATAGTTAATTTTGAGCCCTTAATCCAATCTTTATATATTTATAATTAGGAAAATTTTTACAATTAAAATTACGAAGGTAACGGTTTTTTTTGTTATTTTACAAATTATAATAACATTTTTACACAATAACTGAATTAAAATGATACACCTCATATTGATGACTTAACATATTTTTTTTGTGCAAAACTGAAAAAAGACCCTTTTTCTTAAAATAATCATGCATTCATTTATTTATTGATATTTAACATATTATTAATCCATTAAAACCTTAATAACCTTTGTATCATTGACCTATCATTGATAAAAAAACATATTTCAATGAAGGTCATAGAGTAAAAACTATACCGAGTTACAATGTCATTCAAAAACTTTAACTTAAAAAATAACTAAAATAAAAGTTACTAAATTAAACATAATATTTTAGTAAACAAAATAAAAGAAATAATGTAATCGTTATGCCAATTAAACTTTAACAAGCACTGCACTGCACATATGTTTATGGTCCGCCATCTTGTGAAAAGCAACATGGCGTCGTTCACACGTCTTCGTCGCGCTCCTCGGGCCTGTGTCGCTGCAGGACGGCTAGCCTCTGCTGCGTTACTTCTAAATGATGCTTCCGCCATTTTATGCGGCGATTTTGGAACCAGACTTTTACCTGAAACAAGTATTAACAACTTAAACAAAAGAAACAAGTTGAACAAGTTACTTTTGTATTGAACGAAACGACGTGTAGGACATCAGCCTAATAGTATGTTGTAACTAATTTCGATTAAAATTGATGTAAACAGAGTAACCAATTGCAACGAAACGGCGACGCACGTATAATGTTCCTATTAGTCGACTGTCACCCAGAGATTGACATCTCGGTGACATTGCATCAATAAGAACGCTAGATTTTAATACCAAACTAAAAAATGGTGGTAATCATTAACGCAGTAATTATGCTGGTACCATTCTTACCGCTTCGATATGAAAGGCTCTGCTTCAAATTAGATCAGCACGGTAATAATTTCTCAGTAGATTATTATTTTTCATCAAATACTTCGACAACTAACTGCCTCCGTAGCCTAGTGGTATGGACGTGTGCTTTAGAAACCGGAGGTCGTGGGTTCGAATCCTGCGGGGACACAACAAATTTTCAATGTTGTTTCCTAGTTGGTTAGGGCAATTTGGGCCGATCACCCAGTTGTCTGAAAAGTCAGATGATTCCATGAGCGTCTGATGTGGGCATGATCAAACCCCCAATGGAAAGGGGTGTATTAGGGGAGGCCTATGTCCAGCAGTGGACTATCAAAGGCTGATAATGCATGCAGTCTTCGACAACTAAGACAACGTATGGAAACATTGTTTTAAGTGTACTCACAAATACAGGTGCACTAACTCTTCCACCGTTCTCGTAGTCCGACGTTCACAAGCGTAGCCAACAAGGAAACCACAGTAAACAGTTTTTTGAGTCACCGCTGGATTCTAACATGAGTTCAGGTTTCTAAAGCGTGAGCCCATACCACTAGGCTAGAAGCCACTCAATTGGACAAACTCAATTACACAAAGCGTGAGAGATATTTACAGATTAAACATCACATTAGCGTTTTCTTAGCTCAACCAAAAACGTTGTCATGTTCTATTCGCTAAATATACTTAATGGCAAAGTTTCGCATTACCTGTGCCTCGGTAAGCTGCAGAGCGTGCGCTAAATACAGCCTCTCCGGTCCAACCATGTACTGCTGCCGCTCGAACTCTGCCTCGAGTCTCTCCAGCTGTTCAGGCGTAAAGATCGTGCGTATCCTCTTGCTGCGGCCGGTGCTGGAGGCATCGCAATGAAGTTAGTCACAGGTTTTAGGTTAAATTTTCATAAGTCATACGAAAATGAAGCTTCTGTCTTCTAAAACCCTAGCGTTGATGAATAATGTGCACATAGAAGACATTACTACATCTCTATTTCTTTTCTTGTTATATGAGATTTGGCGTGCGGGTTTGTGCTGGCTTACGCAGTAGGCCTCCAACTATAAGTACGTGACAGAATTTATACTTGGAGGGTATTGACTAACAGGTGTAAAAACATCTGCTTGTTTTTTCGGTCCATTAAGACAGTTAGAAACAAAAACGAAATATCGATATTGAAATTAGAAGCGGAATAACAAAATAACGGATCTGTTCATTAAAAAGATACTTTAGATACTTCTCTTTTCAAGGAAGCCTGTCAAACAATAAGTTCAATCGTTTAATGGAAGCTCTTTCTGTTGCTGGACACGGTCCATTTGCTTGTCAATTGCCATTGC
Source organism: Lamproptera curius (assembly GCA_029286875.1). NCBI lineage: Eukaryota > Metazoa > Arthropoda > Insecta > Lepidoptera > Papilionidae > Lamproptera > Lamproptera curius. The sequence goes on along the minus strand of JAGSMT010000132.1, from coordinate 426,998 downwards.
ATAAAACCCAGCCATCGCAACGATAGCTTGTGTTACCTACTCACCTATTAGAACAGCTTAAAGTATGTGATCTAGTGCCTTTGATTTGTCCAACGTGCGGTCGCAGCTCCGGTCGTGTGTTGTCTGAAATTTCAAAATGAAACACTTAAAATCTTGATTTTATGTAAAACGAGCCGTTAATATTGAATATTGGTTCTGATTCTTAAACTAGGAATTATGCAAAAGCTAGAGGATTTCGATACTCAATGGTATTTTGAGGTCTAAGCCAGGCTATCGATTCTGTGTAGCATGAGATATCTTCATCATCATCATCATCAGCCTGTGAGAGTCCATTGCTGGACATAGGCCTCCCCTAATACACCACCATCCATTAGGGGATTTTGGACCGTATCCTTATTACATGCCCATCGGACGCATGGATCATCTTACTTTTCAGACAATTGGGTGATCGGCCCCAATTGCCCTAACCAACTAGGAAACAACAATGAAAATTTGTTGAGTCCCCGCAGGATTCGAACCCACGACCTCCAGTTTCTAAGGCACACGCCTGTACCTCTAGGCTACGTAGACAATTTTATTTATTTGTAGATATCTATTCCAATAAATAAAATTGAAGTGTCTGTTTGTACTATCGAAACAACCGTTTTTTAACTTTATTTTATATGATATTCGTGATAAATAACCGATCCATTTTATTATCATTATCATCAGCCTTTGATAGTCCACTGCCGGACATAGGCCTTCCCTAATACACCCCTATCCATTAGGGGGCTTTGGACCGAATCCCACTACGCTAGTCCAATGCGGGTTGGTGGGTGACCTATACAGATACAAGCGTTTTTTTTTTTTAAATATTGTCTATCCGTGCATCTGCGCCTCTGTGTGCTTATTCCGGCAAATCTCCTAAATTATCATTAACCTATGTTTACAATACACTGTTGTAGATAAGTCTCATCTAATGCGCGCCTTCTCCATTAGGGGGGTATTCGACCGTATCCCACCACGCTGGTCCAATGCGGGTTGGTGGGTGGACCGACTTTTCACATGTCCATCCGACGCATGGATCATCTTACTTTTCAGACAATTCGGTGATCGGCTCAGTTTACCACAGATATTTTGGTCGATTCTTCTGTCGATAAGGTGAAATCAAAAGATATTGAAAGATCCCAAATTGAATATAGCAAATTTGCACGTTCAATTTGCCGGTAATCCAATAAAATAGAGCATTTGCTTCTGGCGTCCTGAGTTTTGACAACAAACATTGTTTATATAATTCTATGCCTTCTTTGGCTTCGCCGTAATAAAATAGTAAATGCATAACATTTATCATCACGACCGATATTAGGCTATTAAAATTAGCTTCACACTGGATCTACATGAATCCTGTATCTGTTGAATTTGCTTTATGCAAACCAAATTTAAAATCTGGATGAGATTAGCCGATGATAGAAAGCGTGCATTAAAGGAAGGTGTCCTGCAGTGGAGTCAAAAAAGGCTATTATTTAGTATCTTAATTAAGTTTTAAAACTGAAACGTTATAGCTTCATTTCGCTTCACAAAAATTGCTTTGTATGGACATGGTTATTAATTGACAATTTTATACACTTAATCGACAAAATAACTATTATGATACTAACTATTAGTTAAACATTCATAATCTGCTTTCAACTTTAAACAAAGGGGGAGCTTATCGACTTATTTTGGGCTCCCTCTGCAATGTCGTCAATACGGATTTTAATTAAATCGTAAAAGTAACCTCTGTGAAGGGCAACTAATTCCCGCGCTTTTACATTTGACGCGCGAAAAAAATGTCGTCACGCATTTTCGGAGTTTAAGTCAAAACAAAACTGTACTCATTATTATAACGATATGTTACTAGAATTGAAAAAAATAACAATAGTTTTAATTTCATTATTACATGATGAAATAAATAAGTTTAATCGCGGATGTAAGAATGCTCGCTAAAGAGTTTTTTTTTAAAGAGTAATAATGGATCTAAACTAATTTAAAATAGTTATATATTAACTGCCACCGTAGCCTAGGGTAATCGCGTATATTACTATAATTTCCCCTTTTCGGAGGCGTCCTTACACGCACATTTTTCTTTTCTTTATTCAGAAATTGCTTGCATCATGCATGCATCATCAGCCTTTGATAGTCCACTGCTGGACATAGGCCTCCCCTAATACACCCCTTTCCATTGGGGGGTTTGGACTGTATCCCACCACGCTGGTCCAATGCGGGTTGGTGGGTGGACCGACTTTTTACATGCCCATCCGACGCATGGATCATCTTACTTTCCAGACAACTGGGTGATCGGCCCAAATTGCCCTAGCCAACTAGGAAACAACAATGAAAATTTGTTGTGTCCCCGCAGGATTCGAACCCACGACCTCCGGTTTCATAAACACAAGTCCATACCACTAGGCTACGGAGGCAGTTTTCAGAAATTGCTTAGTGAATATCTTATCGCATGGAGCACCCTTTGACCTCTCGAGCGAAAAGATTCTATTACATATGGGGAATTTTATTGGAGTTCCATTTACAAACTGTCAAATATATATAAAAATCAATTGTTGTTCGTTAGTGTTGCTATAATCGAGAACGGCTGAACCAATTTGGCTAATTTCATTTTGGAAGTTTAATAAATAAAAATGATAGGAATTGAATAAACAAAATATACATCTTTCTACCATTCATTCGCAAGAGGTAAAAAAAATCACTCAATCTTTATATGAAGATTGATAAATCTAATACAAAAAATAGATCACTTTGTAAGATATTTACATCAAAATATCATACAAATTCTATTAAATTAATACACAAACACACTAACAATCGTATTTTTGTTACCTTTTCACTCAATAACACATAACCTTCAAGGATTTTAATTAAACTTAAGAATAATATACATAGGCTGTACATCATACCTGCCCGCCTCTGTTGTATAGGTATTGGCCCTTGCTTTATAAACCGGAGGAATCCCGCGGGGAAACAATTTTATGTTGTCGTAATTTCTGATTGGTTAGTACAATTCGGACCGATCACTCAATAATCTGAAAAGTGAGGTGATCCATGCGTCGGATGGGCATGTAAAAAGTCGGTCTATCCACCAACCTGCACTGGACCAGCGTGGATGGAGAAGGGTGCATTAGGGGATGCCTATGTTCCGCACTGGACTGACACACTCTTTAATATGTAAATTACGTGTCAATTTCTTTGTCCCCGATGGACTTCTAAAATGTTGAACGGATTTTAATAAAATGTGGCCACCGCACGCACTTTAATCCGACCTGAAAAATCGGTTAGTTTATATCTAAATTTAAATTCGTATTATTGTTTTATTCCAAAAATTTTAATATAATCTATTATTGTAATCTATTATTTGACAGTCACAAAAAACTGTTATCGCTAAACGAACAAATGGCTATATCTGTAAAGTACCCAAAACTTCCTGATTTGAGTTAGAATTCAAATAGTAATGCTATATTAATCCAAAAACTGTCTCCTTGGCCTAGTGGTAAGGGTGGGTACTTTAGAAACCGGAGATTGTAGGTTCGAATCCTGCGGGGACTCAACAATTTTTAGGGCAATTTGGGCCGATCACCCAATTGTCTGAAAAGTAGGATGATCTATGTGTCGGATGGGCATGTAAAGGCGTCCACCCACCAACCCGCATTGGACCAGCGTGGTGGGATACGGTCAAAAGCCCTAATGAATAGGGGTGGCCTATGTCCAGCAGCGGACTAACACAGGCTAATGTTGATGAAGATGATATAAATCCAAAACTGCCTCCTTGGCCTAGTGGTAAGGGTGTGTGCTTTAGAAACCGGAGATCGTAGGTTCGAATCCTGCGGGGACTCAAAAAAATTTCATTGTTGTTTCCTAGTTGGTTAGGTCAATTTGGGCCGATCACCCAATGTCTGAAAGTAGGATGATCTATGTGTCGGATGGGTGCATAATCTTTCATCCCGCTCGATAAGATCTATTATTATCACTTGTTAAGTTATCCTAAGATGGAGTGATGATATTCGCAAAATGGCCGGTCTGGGCTGGATGATCGGAAGCGGTCGCGTGCATTAGGGGAGGCCTATGTCCAGCAGTGGACTGACACAGGCTGATGATGATGACGATGAAGTTATTTCCTCCAACTACCCATGTGTCTACCGGTTTTTGCAATTATTAATTATTTCAAATTATTTACATGGCAAAACAACAACAAAACTCGCATCAATGCCGAACTTAAATGAAGAATTTTTTCAAGGTGCTAGCAATTTATTATTTTGACGTCTATTACATTTTTGGGCACAGTCAGTGATATTATTTCAAAACACCTGTGTACGGTGTTCCCCTCAATAACGCGGTTAATAACGGGATCTCAATATCCCGTATTACACAGACTTTCATAACATAACGCGAGGATTTTAGACATACATATTTGTGTACTGCGAGTTCATTCTAATGTATTAAATGTTTTTACTAGCTTAATTTAAGGTTTTCAATTTTATTGTAATATATTCCAATTTAAAGAGCAAGAAACGTGGAATGGGTTGAATTATATTTAAGAAACGCGTAATACGAAGTCATAAAAACGCGTTACAGGCGTATCCACTTGCATAGAGTTTTACCGTAACGCGGAACCAATTTACCGCGTTATAGGGTTCGGTGCAGTCAGTTTAGACTCACGTTTAAATTCAATCCACTAATTTCGGATTTCGCTTACTTAAATATATTTATTCCGACGTTTCGGAATCTTTCAGCATCTATGATCACGGGCAGACTAAGTTGGTATATAAGTGATGCTGAAAAGAATCCGAAACGTCGGGAAAAATATATTTAAGTAACGCGAAAAATCCGTAAATAGTGTATTTGATATGTATAATAATCGCGTAAATAAAAGAAATAATCACGTTTTCAATTTAACTTTTATTTTCTTCTAACTATATTTGTAATTTATTTAATAGTAGTCAATAAGTTTTTAATAATTATTGTTCATAAATTGTTGTAAGATTTTTGTGTTCTCCACTTTTTTATTAACGTTATTTAAGGAAAGAAAACCTTTGTAATGTTCACATAGCGAGACTTATACTCCACTGTACATAGTAAATTTTAGTATTTTAAAGTTAAAATAATTAATTGGTGTTCACTTGTTTTAAGCAATAGCACAAACCTTTGTGGTTTTTTATGCTAACTTATAAAATTCTCTGTGATCTATGTTTAATTATAATGAATAAATAAGTAAAAAAAATGATGTATTTAAAAGAAGTGCTTTGCTAGAGGGGACCGACTTGTACTGCCTATTTTTATTTCATAGTTGTAGTGTTTTACGACACAAAAACGCCATGTCTTACTATTGCTCTCCTTTCAATAAGGGAAGACTATTAGAGTTGAAACGGTGTTTAATTTACGCAAAAAGCATTAGTGTAGTGTTCCGGTGTGAATTACTGGCTAAACGAGGCGTAGCATGCAATAAATGAGACGAGCTTTTAGTCGCTACATTTATGTGTATCATCATCATCATCAGCCGGCAATAGTCCACTGCTGGACATAGGCCTCCCCTGTTACACCACTATCCATTAGAGGTTTTGGACTCACCACGCTGGTCCAATGCGGGTTGGTGACATAGACCACTAGGCAACGGAGACAGTTAACAGTTAGTTATAGTCTCGTTTATGTGTATACTTTGAATTGAATGCTGTCTGATTATCTCTATCATAATAATTTATTAGAATACCGGTTGTAACCTAAAAAGGTCCAGAAAAAATAAAAAAGGGGGTATATTTTATCTTGAATTTTAACTGTTTATGTATCGTTGAAAGGCTTTGGACAACATAGATTTATCTGAAGTTTTTATATATAAGGTTATTAATAATAAAAACGCATAAATCATCATCATTAGCAATTTTTATCCGTCCACTGCTGGACATAGGCCTTTTCCAATGAACGCCAAGACGGCCGATCCCCTGCTACTTGCTGCCAACTTGAACCGGCCACTGCACGGAGATCGGTATCTCACCTGGTCGGGGGTCGACCAACGCTCCGTCTTCTCGAACGCGGCCGCCACTCCAAAAACTTATTGGCCCATCGGCCATTGGTTCTTCTTAATATATGACAGATCCACTACCACTTCAACGAGTTAAACCTATACACTATGTCGGTGACTTTAGTCATTTGACGAATAAATTTTGTTACGAATTTTATCTAACAAGGAAACTCCAAGTTTGATGCGCTATATAGCCCATTGAGCTACAGATACGTACAAAATACATATCAAAGAACAAAAATGAAAGGTGAATTATTTTTTCTCATTTTTTTTAGATGTAAAGCTAGTTTAAAAAACAGTATATTATAATTACAATGTTTTCTAAGCTTTTTTAGTTTCTAAAGTATTATGGGTTGCAATAATCAAAGCATAATATCATATAGAATAAAGTTTCCCATTGATATTTGTTTCCGGTTCCGGGGATCTTTTTAGGCAGTTCAGTCATAGGCCTATATTGCCTAAGGCAACAAGTTCAGGTCGCCTCTGTGGACTAGCGGTGTTGGCTCTTGCTCCACTAACTGTCGTTGGTTCGAATCCTTCCGAGAAAAAACTTCGTGTTGTCGTTTCTGTTTGATAAGGAAAGTGAGGGCCGATATCAATTGTCTGAAGGCTAAGATGATCCATGCGTTAGATGTGAAAATTAAGTTACAATTGTCAAGACCATCTTTGGCTGAGGTTATGGGATGTCAGTGTGTTCAAATTTACTGACAAATATATCACTCTTACAAGGCAGTTTACCCTTTTGGGCTGTGGTAGTCGGATGCCAGTCACTCTGGGTAAAAACTGTTAGATAATTTAGGATAATGGCTAGGTAAAAGAAAGGCTCTGCAGAGCACTTTTGGACGACAAAATTTATCACCAATTCACAAACTCAGACTCTAGAGAACAACCGGCAAGAAAGTGAAGACTTTGTTACCAATAAAAATTCGTATAAACCCACATTTTAATTATATCATCATCATCAACCTGTGCTAGTCCCTGTTCATAAGGGGGCTTTGAACCGTATCCCACCACGCTGGTCCGAATGCGGGTTGGTGGGTGGATCGACTTTTTACATGCCCATCCGACGCATGGATCATCTCACTTTCCAGGCAATTGGGTGATCGGGCCAAACTGTCCTAACCAACCAGAAAACAACAATAACACAAAGTAGTCTCTCCGGTTTATAATGCAAGGGCCAAATATGTTGTATATTTAGCAAAACTATTACTGACTTCTAAAAATATCAGGGGCATTATAATTTATATATCTCTTTTTTTAAATTAAAAGCTGTCGTCTTGAGCCCTTAGTGTCATTGGCCAATTCGTCCGCCACAGTAACTAAAGATAGTCATAACTCCGTTGACAATATTTATTGCATGCTGGTACATGCAGTTTTGATCTAAATCAAGTGAAATTTTAACGAAAAAATTATGACCGAAGAATAGTGATATTACTAACTGCTATTTTACGCAGGTAACAACACTATCCATACGATTTTTTATAATATAATATAATGAATGTAATATAGACGGAAGGGTAAACGTTTACGCTAAGTTTTTTAACTGCCTCCGTAGCCTATTGCTATGGGCGTGTGTTTTAGAAACCGGAGGTGGCGGGTTCGAATCCTGCGGGGATTCAACAAATTTTCATTGTTGTTTCCTAGTTGGTTAGGGCAATTGGGTTGGTTAGGTGAATGAAGCTTTAGAATACGTTTTAAGGGTTTACAAATTAAAAATGAACAAATTAAATATCTAAAACTAAAAGTTTGGTAAATAGAATAGTTAACCGACCAATGACATACAGGAAAATTATATATTTTTATCAGTTAAAGCAATTGGACGAGCAGTAAGTTCTCCTGATGTTAAGTGATGCGCCCAGCACGTATAAACTTCATCATCATCATCATCAGTATCATCAGCCTTTGATAGTCCACTGCTGGACATAGGCTACCCCTATCCATTATGGGTGTTTAGGTCCCTATCCCACCACGCTGGTCTAATGCGGGTTGGTGGGTGGACCGACTTTTTACATGCCTATCAAATTCAAATTGCCTAACCTTGTTGAGTCCCCGCAGGATTTGACCCCACGACCACCGGTTTCTAAAGCAAATGCCCTTACCACGAGGCTACGGAGGTAATTAGTGTCATTGTATAATACAGAGATGTATAAGCACTGATGATAACTGAGAAAGCACGATAATAACAAACTTTTCCCAAAAATTACGAAGGACAATCCATTCTCACTAAATCTATACATACGACGCTGCTTCTTTGTTATGTGTTAATCTTATCAAATCCACTAATTTACGGATTTTTCGCGTTACTTAAATATATTTATTCCCGACGTTTCGGATTCTTTCCAGCATCCATGATCACGGGCAGACTGGATGGATGGATATTATATTCATCATGGATGCTGGAAAGAATCCGAAACGTCGGGAATAAATATATTTAAGTAACGCGAAAAATCCGTAAATTAGTGGATTTGATATGTATAATAGTCGCGTAAATAAAAGAAATAATTATGTGTTAATCTGTTTACATGAATTTAAGTCTAATTTAGGCAAACTGTAGAATAAACACAATTACCAATTGTCGCGTTGTCACCAAAACTTATTATAGAGCTTTTCGCCCTAAGAGTTTGACATTGATCTTCCTCTTTTATAAATTCTTGGTCTTTCTGACTCTAGAATAGGATAGAATACTAAAAACTATGGTCATTCATTATTCGCTATATACTATATATTGTGGTAACTGATTAGAGGGGTGAAAAACAGTTTTAATTTTACTTGTACTGACGATTTAAATTTGTAAGTAACACCTGGAATACTTGCAGTTGTTGCTCTTTTGCCCAAAAACATTACAATAGATTATAATAAAAGTACTTAGTAAAATATACATAGTATATAACAAAGTCGTTTTGTCTGTCCCTATGTATGCCTAAATATTTCAAACTACACGAGGGATTTCTATGCCCTTTTTTTAATTAATAGAGTAATTTAAGTGGAAGGTTTATCTGTATAATTCATGCATAATATTGTAAAGAAACGCTGATAAATTGATAAATTTTTCAATAGATTTTACAGATGTCAGTATTGCACCCGTGCGGAGCTGGGGCGGGTCGCTAATATGGTACAAAACAGACGCTTACTCTGTCCCTATATTCCTATGTATGTTTAAATCTGACAAAATACGCAACGGATTTTGATGCGATTTTTTTTAATAGATAGGGTGATTGAAGAAGGAGGTTTAGATGCATAACACATGTTTAATATCGTAGCATAATCAGCCTTTGTTAGTCCACTGCTAGACATAGGCCTCCCCTAATTCACCCCTATCCATTAGGGGGTTTGGACCGTATCCCACCACGCTGGTCCAATGCGGGTTGGTGGGTGGACCGACTTTTTTACATGCCCATCCGACGCATGGATCATCTTACTTTTCAGACAATTGGTTGATCGGCCCAAATTGCCCTAACCAACTAGGAAACAACAATGAAAATTTGTTGCGTCCCGCAGGATTCGAACCCACGACCTCCGGTTTCTAAAGCACACGCCCATACCACTAGGCTACGGAGGCAGTTATTGGCATGTGGCAATATCGTAGGTATAGTTTCAATCAGCACAGCTCCCGTGCGAAGCAGGGGCGGGTCTCTAGTAGATTACCTATCAGACTATTATACTACCTCCTACTTTTTGACTGTCTTTGTAGCCTAGTCCGGCCCTAACCCACACCGGGTTTGCGCTTTAAAAACCGAATACTACGGGGACTCGACCACTTTTCATTGTTGTTTCCTAGTTGGTTAAGGCAATGCGGGCTGATCACCCGATTGTCCGTAAAGTAAGATGATCCATGCGTGGGATAAGCATGTAACAGGTCGGTCCTGCGCCTTATCTCTCTCTGGTGGTGTCGGTATCCGTCCCATCGGACAATGAAAGAAGAACGTAGGTCCCTACCTTCTTCTTGACCTGTGTTTGTGCGTACACTTGTGCACTGTAATATCTCCTGCGCAGTTGGCCCATCTCTAGTATAGATCGGCCGCCGTAATCGTAGTCGGCTCCGTAGCCCTAGTGGTATAGGCGTTTGCTTTAGAAACCGGAGGTCGTTGGTTCGAATCCTGCGGGACTCAACAAATTTTCATTGTTGTTTCCTAGTTGGTTAGGACAATTTGGGCCGATCACCCGATTGTATGAAAAGTAAGATGATCCATGCGTCGGATGGGCATGTAAAAGTCGGTCCTCCATCAACCCGCATTGGACCAGCGTGGTGGATACGGTCCAAAACCCCTAATGGATAGGTGTATTAGGGAGGCCTATGTCCAGCAGTGGACTATAAAAGGCTGATGGTGATGGTGTGGTGTGTGAGTCGTAATCGACTTGGGTTTTATATGAGACTAAAGTAGGAATTTTACAAAGAAACAATTTACAAAGATCTTAAGTAGTATTTATCTATTAATTCGTAACTATAAGCCTAAGCTAGAAATAATTAGCTTTAGTTGGTAAGGCTAGATGATGATTATTTAATTCTAATAATTGCTAAATGAATTTGGATTTTCGTTTAAAATTAGGTATGGAATGAATGATAATAATGCGACCCATAGTGAGGAAGCGTTATTTATTTAGCATACTTATTTATTATTGTATTGTCAATGAGATGCAGAAAATCCAGGCATTGTAAAACACATCACATAAATACTAAGAATAAGGATCGGTCTATGTTGACCGATCCTTCCAGCAACTAGACTGACCCACCTTTGTGGGACAATGTATTCGCTTTTACAACAGAATCCCAGAAAACTATCAAAATTTAACCATTAATAAATTTTAAGGAACTGAAATTATTAATAATAACTATTTTTTGACCAACTTCCTTAAGAGGGGGGTACTCAATTAAATTGCAAACGCTTGCTTAACCTTAAGAGATAGAATTGAACCATGTTCTACATAATTGTACTTTATAAAATGGTCTATAATAAGGACAACGAGAGCATATATCTATGTTTTAAGAATGACCAACAATGAACATTTTAATGGAAACAATTTTAAAAATTGCAATCAGCCATATTCAAAGCTAAACACCGTTAAAGCCTACATCGACCGATTCGGAACCGCGACATCCGGTTTCTAAAGCACACGCCCATACCACTAGGCTACGGATGCAGTGAATACGAATATTTGAATTAAATTGATGTAAATCACTAAATAACAATACAATCATTAAAACATCTCGATCTTTTCTTGCAATGCGTTAAATTGGTTGAATAGTTCGTGTCTTATTAATTTCTTATCTATCCGTCGGACTGGCATGTTATAAAAATAGGACATTATTAAGTTTATTGAGACAAATTATTAAGGCAGTCGCTTTAAGGTCAGATTATAGGAACACTGAGATGAACTGGCCTTTTAGTGACGACGGGTTCAAATCCCAGTCCATATTTAGTTGAAAATTTGTCTAGGAACAAAACGAAGGCGGCTAGCGAATAATAATAATCTTAAATTGAAATGAATATATAAATTACATTAGTTAATAGATTGACATGAAATGCGAAATAAAAACAATTATGAGTGTGTAAATTTATAATTTCCTAGTGAATTTGTAACTTGTAGAAAAAAGTTTTACGTATTCTGTAAGTCTACAAAATTTACTAAAGTGTTGGATTCTTCTAAGTTATGTTTATGTCTTAAAAAGCAGGTTTGAATAAATAAATGCTATTGAGGAAAGGCTTTCCTTTAAGTTTTGCATTAAAATATATTTATTTCGTACCTATGTGATAACGTGAACAAACGTAGTTAATAATTAATTATTAATAACTTAAAATATCAATAGAGAACTACACACCGCTTATGGAAATATTGTTTACATTTGGATATGTATTTTATGTCGATTTTTTTCTCTCAATTTCAATGCTGCTCGTTTTACTTTTTAGACTATATTTTTTTTAATTATTAGTCACAAATTTACAGTGTTGCTATTTGAACCATATCTTTTTTTTATTAAATTTAATTTTACAAATGGCTGTGACTTTTATGAATATTTGCAATTTATTTATCCATAAGTGTTTTGAACGATATTATGTTAATTAAAAGAATCTTTGAGATAATTAAATAAAATAAAAACCTTCAATAATAGCAGACAAATAAAAAGGTAACGGAAAATTATGTTGAACTTAAGAATGTAAATCACTACATAGTATAAAACAAAGTCACTTTCTCTGTCCCTATATCCCTATGTATGCTTAAATCTTTAAAACTACGCAACGGATTTTGATGCGGTCTTTTTAATAGATAAAGTGATTAACGACGAAGATTTATAGTATAATTCATGCATAATATTCTAGAGAAACGCTGATAAATTTATAAATTTTCTCATACATTTTACCGCCGGGGCGGGTCGCTAGTCGACAATATTTGCCTAATCTGTAGCTTAATTTCATATCAGATCAGTTTAGATTTCCCTTAAAAATATATATAAAAAGATAAACAATAATAGCAATATTTTAATTATCACATAATATCATATAATATTTCGAACACATAACTAAACATTAACAATACGTTTCGACCGCTCAAAAAAGCGTTCGTAACCATAAACGAGTCAACACAACGCCCGTACTCACCCTGGGCCTGGGCCACGCCGTTCATTCTGCACAAGCCCTCATTCAGTCTGGCTTCATGTCCCGGGTACAGATAATGCATCTGCCTCTGCCCCTGCAGCCGCTCCTCATCACCCGCCAGTCCTAAAATGGCCGCGATGGTGAACGACTTGCCGCTTCCCTTTCCGCTCAAGTCGACGCCATATTGACTGTCATCCGAGCCGGGGGATGGACACATGAATTCCCGACGATACAGCAAATTAGTGATCTCCGGACACAGCTTCCGTGGCTCCATGTTCACATCGCGGCGCACGGGGCTACTGTGAAGGCATGGGCGTGCTTCTGGAGCCCCCTGGGGATGCCATTGGAGCCCTGAAGCGCATGCGTCGCGGGGCGGAGCCCTGGAGGTAGGTGTGGTCCCGCCGTGATTTGCGGTCGACGATGCCTTTGATTGAGATGGGGATGGATTTGGGAATAAATTATTATTTTGTTTATTTTTAATCGTTAATACTTCATTTCGTTGTACTTATTAAAACTAAATAATAGGATACCTATACATAAAAATAAACGCAATGGACATACAACTGTGTTTGCTGTTTCTCGCATTGTTTTCGCTTTATACGATATTGTGCTTACGTTTAGTGTTTGTGAACGAATCGTCTTAAATTATATTTCAATACATACTTTTTCATACATTTTAATTTATTACTTTTAATGGCTTAAATTAAAACTTTAGATTTATCATTGTTTCACTGTATCAATGAGAAACAAATATCAACAATAGCCCTAAACATATTATACTAAAACTTATTCAATGAAAAAAAAGGAATGTTAAGTGATCTATTTTTTTAATTACTAACTTAATGATTTTTATCTTTTTATTTTATCTATGCATTGACTGTTTATACATTTTTTCTTATTAATTCGTACTTATTAATTATTACAACTAGCCTCAAAGATGATTTCCGTTGCCTGCTGCAATGAAAACATTTTTTTTTCAAATTTTGACGCAACTAATAACCACCTTATATTATTTATCATTTATAGCAACACCGAATAACTCCCTGTACATTAATAACGCAGATTAACCGCTATAGATTCGAACATTATTCAATTAGCCCAGTCCATGCCTGCCCACCCCCGTTCGCCCTCTTGAAACAATTTAATATCATAATCCGCCCCACGCCCGTACCAGTTATTGGACGAGTGCTATTTTTTGTCTGTGCGACGGATAAATAAACCAACGCGACGTTGTCTATGGTCCGGTGTGATTTCTTTATTTCTGTATAATGGCTTTTAATTTGAAATGTAGTGTGAATTATTGGCAATGCTTTTTTGTGTTATTTTTTTATTTGTTTGATGGTTTTAATTTGAAGGAATTATTATTAGAAATGGGTTAAAAGAAAGGAAATAACAATACTGAACAGTGTAAGATGAAATCTTCATAATTGTAATAGAAACAGATTTTCCCTTGTAAAATTATTTTATTATTGGTCCGTGACACAGAACGTATGTATAACGCACTATTCGCTTACACAGTAATTATACTGACTATGTTACCCTTCAAACCGGAACACATTATCGCTCTGTGGCGGGAATGGGCACCGCGTTGGCACAAATAAGAAAAAAACATAGAATATTCATAACTTTAAATTCATTAAGGAATTTTTCTATTAAGTAAAAACAAGGATTGTTCCGTATGCTAAAATAAATTTTGTATTGATTGATGTGGCATATAAAAACTTTACATCACATGCGGTAGCAGATGCGAATTGTAATATTTTAGTTCACCAATGTTTTAAAATAGTCGCAATAACATTAAACATATAATTGTTTCTTTTATTTACGCGATTATTATACATATCATATCCACAAATTTACGGATTTTTCGCGTTACTTAAATATATTTATTCCCGACGTTTCGTATTCTTTTCAGCATCCATGATCAAGGGCAGACTAAGTTGGTTTATGTCTGTATCTCTATGTTTTCGAATAACCGTGATGATGAATAACCATGGATGTTGAAAAGAATCCGAAACGTCGGGAATATTTAAGTAACGCGAAAAATCCGTAAATGTGTGGATATGATATTGTATAATCGCGTAAATAAAAGAAAAAATATAGATTTGATATGAACATTAAACATTATGAATCAGAAAAATTATTCGATCAAATCAAAATTAAACGGAGTAATGTTTCACTTATTAGATACTAGTGACCCGCCCCGACTCCGCACGGGTGCAATACTGTTCATACCTCGCATGGAAATTCCTGCTTTCCAGACAATCGCGTGATCGGGTATTGATTAATAAACTAATAAAAAAATCTATGATAACATAAAACGATAACAAATAATCACCCACCGACCCGCATTGGACCAGCCTAAATGGAGAAGGCGTAGGAGAGGCCTATGTCCAGCCGTGGACTGACACAGGATGAACACATAATTGTTTATCTGTGCACTGCCTCCGGATTGTAATGTTATATTATTGGGAAATTAAACCGGTGCTCCTATTTCCACCCATTAGCAGGGGTGAGTAAAACTACTGATCCAATGGGAACCGAAGTCAGGGTAAATCAGAATGTACTATGTAAACAGGTCGTAAAGGCATATCTTTATGCTTTTTAAGGTCTTATTAAAATAATCGTTATCAGTCTATGATAGTCCACCGCTGGACATAGGCCACGCCTAATGCACGCCGTCCCTATCAGAGGGTTGCTGGACCGTATCCCACCACGCTGGTCTAATGCGGGTTGGTTGGTGGACTTTTCACGTGCCCGTCCGACGCATGGATCATCTTACTTTTCAGACAATCGGGTGATCGGCTCAAATTTCCCTAACCAAATAGGAAACTACAATGAAAATTTGTTAAGTCCCCGCGGGACTCGAACTGACGACCTCCGGTTTCTGAAGCACACGCCCTTGCCACTAGGCTACGTATGCAGTTAAAAGAATTTATAAAATAAGACTAAATATTGCGATATGTATCGCCATCTTGATTTCGAGAAGTAACGCGTTTTACTAATAGACAGATTTAAAAAGCCTGGCGTACTGCAATAAATTTTAACGTATATGTTTTCTCTACTTGTTTAGGAAGTAAGAAATAACAATGGACGTTACAACTAGCTGTTGGCCACGATTTAGCCCTCGTGGCAATGAATAAAAAATTGTAAGATTTTCTAAAGTAGCTATGTTCCAGTGGAACTCCTGTCAAAACCACATTAGCCAGTACAGACATTAGTGTACTGGCTAATGTGATCAAACGAATAAGGAAAAGTCCCGCTGATTTTCTTACGCGCGCTCTTCTCAGGTCAGAGGCTTCCCGTTCCGAACCGGTGGTAGATTAATTGACCATCAATAAGAGAGTGTAATGCTTCCATATTGAATGAAGATATTTAACTTTGACTTTGATCAGAACAAACACAAGTTAAAATGTTTTGTTATATTATATTACAATTTAATCATTTTTAAGTGGTTATTTAGATGTTACAAACAGACCCTCCAATTTGATTTATTTGCACATATAGAGAATGGAAAGATGCATACCAGATTCACATGCAGACTAAAAATCCGTGCGTCACTCTGCCCGTGCCGTTTTCAGATTCGATGAAATAGGCTATATAACTAAAGAATACTATATTTAATGTAGTAAAAGATTATTTCAAAACGTTTCAGTAGTTTTGCAGTCTATTCATTACAAAGAAATCTTTCCTGTTTATAATATACTAGCGACTCGCCCGGCTCCGCACGGGCGCCATACTGGTATCTGTAAAATTTATGGAAACATATATAAATTTATCACAATATTATGTATAAATTATACATATAAACCTTCCTCTTTAATCACTCTGTCTATTAAAAAAAATCGCATCAAAATCCGTAATGTAGTTTATAATTGTTATGTATGTAATTGTTTAAAGATTAAGGCGTACGTAGGGATATAGGGACAGAGAAAGCGACTTTGTTTCATATAGGGAAAGTACAGATTCCTTTAATACTATTTTACATCTGAAAAGCGGTACATAATTATAAGGTATCCTATAGCATATAAAACTTTACTATAATAACAAATTAATTAGGAAAATGGATAACTTAATCAGACTATTTTTGCTTTTTAAAATTGTGTTGTCATTAACAAAAAATCTGGCAGCATCCGTTGCCTTCTTTTGTTTTTTAAATTGAGGAATTTTTCTACGCTTCTCGGTCATGGAGTAATTATTATTTTCGTAATGATAACCTTAATTTAAAAACAATTTCGTTAGTAATTCTAAATGAAAACTAATACAGCACAAAGGTTTCACTAATACAGCAAAAACATAAAAACTATTAAAGACAAGATAAGATAAATAACAATTAGCAGTGGTGATGTCATAAATTTGTATGGAGCTGGATCCATCTATGCAAGAGGAGAGTCCAGCGATCTGCAAATACACGTAGGACGTTATTAGTGCTCCAGCGTAAACGTTCCATTGCAGAGGCACACGTTTTCTCATAAGCGCAAAGAAACCATCAGTATGTAACTCTACGAACATACCAGAGGCGCTACATCTCCAAGGCAACCTCATCAACGCCATAAACGTGTTTTGTACTGCACTCGTAGGCTGTTGTACACCCGCCGAGTGTACGATACCCAAAGACTACACGTGTACATCGTTTGACAATGCGCTTTAAATAGTGTTTTTACTTGACCAACAACGTAATAGGCACTGACGTGTTAATTAAAAAGAATACATGTTTTTTTTCTTACTAGGCTTTCAGGACTATGAATCTATCATCTGTGAATACACAATAAAATTTACTCTTTATTAGTTGAATTTTAATGTTTTCGTGTAAAATAATTAAGTTCTTTATAGCTTTAGCTACAAATAAATGTTTATTTATGCCTTCATGGCATGTGTTTTTTTTACAATCTGATATATCGTATATGAATCCAATACTGCATGATAAATTCATGTGAAAATACGGCATTGATCATAAGCTTTTCTAATTGCGATTAAAATGATGTGAATAACTTTAATTTCATGATAATTTTCAATTATTTGATTTCATGCAAATTAGGTTAACAAAAGATTACATAACTAAAAGATTACATAGTATAAGTAAGCTTTCTTTCCTATATCCCTATGTATGCATAAATCTTTCAAATATCAACGGATTTTGAAGAGTTTATGTAATAGATAGCATGATTAAAGAGGAAGGTTATTCTATAAATGTAGGTATATATCTGATAAATGTATATATTTTTCGATTTTTCAGATATCAGTATGCACCAGTGCGCAGCAGCGGGCAGTGCTATACATATAAAAGCGAGTGAATCAGAGCTAATGTTCTACAGCGATTGTAAAAAATGGATTGGGAAATAGCTAACCGATTAAAGATTTTGGGTATCACATGATACTAATAGGTATCATTGTTCGTTGGATTAAATACGATTTTGTCACAAACACTTATTTCTTCAAAGACGAACGCGTTCTAACTACCTCCGTAGCCTAGTGGTAGGGCGTGTCCTGATACCGGAGGTCGTGGGCTGCTATGATCGAGGGCTCAACAAATTTCATTGTTGATCCTATAAGTTTTAGGCAATTTGGGTCGATCACTAATTGTCTGGAAAAGTAAATTATCCATGCGTCGGATGGCATGTGTAAAAGTCAGTCCACCACGACCACCATTGGACCAGCGTGGTGGAACGGTCCAAACCTTCTAAGTATAGAGATATATTAGGGGCCTATGTCTAACAGTGGACTATCACAGGCTGTAATATTTTTTATATTTTTTAAAGTATTTATTGAAACAAGTAAAAGGAAAAAAATTGTCCCGCTGAGTTTCTAACGCCGGTTCTTCTCAGGTCAGAGGCTTCCATTTCCGAACCGGTGGTAGATTATTTGACATACAAAAAGTGTAGATAATGCTCCTGTATTGAATAAAGCTATATGACTTTGACTATGGATATTATAATTTCTTTTTATCACTAAAAAATAAAAATGAACAACTCGATGATGATTTTCTTTTATATTTGCATCGCATCCCGATACCTTCACGGTTCGCAAAATCGAAACAATACTGCGAAATTTCACCACAGACTATAAAGCGTTTTTGCCGAAGAATTTGTCGACCGCACGACAGGTCGGCGGAATTGGCGGGAACGCGCAGGATTTTTGCGCGTATCACATCTCAATAGAAAATCATTTTATACGAACTCGCAATAAATGATTCTTTTATTATAAATATTACTATTGTCAACTATGTCGTGATTAACTACTTACTAACCTACCGATTGGCATCTTGGTGACAATCTATAATAAATAAAATAAAATAGTAAAGCCTTTTATTTCTCACAGACTTACAAGTAGAAAAAAATTATAGTGTTAGTAAATTGTGCCTAGATAGCTAAAAATGCGATGATATATTTCTTACGTTGTTAATTATTATATATTTATATATTAAAATACTTTTCTTTCCTATATCTATGCTATTTTTATACAATTAGTCTGCAGGAACTCCTTTAAAGGTGAAGGCCTCCTCCAAAGTAAGCCAGTCTTCTCTAGATTCTCTAGATTGCGCTACTTGAATCCAGTTTGGGCCGGCAATTTTTTTGATCTCATCTTCCCAGTTAGCTACAGGTCTGGTGACAATCTATACGAATGAATAATATTGAATGTCTGATAATAACATTAAAATAAACACTTGTTAATGATAAAATTGTAATATATAAGCGATACATATAACAATATAACATTTGTTTAAATATTTGTCCTTCTGTCGTTTTGCTCTGGCTAATCTCTGGAATATTCTATATGATTTTGACGGGACTTTCACTGGAAGAAAAAATAGTAACAGTCGTTTCCAAAAGAACGCTTGATGTATGACGCTATACGGAGTTGATAAGCTATTAATTTCATGTATTCAATGTAGGTAACCGCCTCAGTGACCTAGTGGTATCACTTGCTTAAACAGGAGGTTGTGGGTCCGAATCCCGCGAGGAAACAACTTTATGTTATCGTTGCTATTTGGTTGGTTAGGTCAATTTGAACCGATCACCCAGTCGTCTGAAAAGTAAGATGACCTATGCGTCGGATGGTCATGTAAAAGTCGGTTGACCCACCAACCCGCATTTGACCAGCGTGGTGGGATTCGGTCCAGAAACCCTCAAATGGTGACGGCGTCCATAGGAGAGTTCTTTGTCCAGCAGTGGACTAACACAGGCTAATGATGGTAATCATCATCATGTAGAAATTGAAAAAAATAAATCTAGTAAATTTCTATTCATAGTTCTCATGATAAATGCACTGTATCTTTTTCTTTTTTTAAGGACTAAATTCGTGATTAATTCCGATTGGATAAGAACCGTTCAAGAAGTGACTATATTGCGATTGCCAATTGAAGGAAGATTCGATTGAATTCTTCAATTGAAAAGAGAAAGCAGAAACGATTAGTGTCAGTTGAATCTAAATTAGTTTCGTCTTTAAGTATTTGTCCGTGACAGTTTAGATCTTTTATTCATCTCTCTCATATTAATATTAAAGCATATATAAGGTCGTATTAAAGCAAGTTTTATTTATTATACTAATTAATGGATTATGCAATCAATTAGAAATTGTCATTTAAAGTCTTTCCAAAATTTAATATTGATTTAAATAATTTGAACGAAACTTTTTCATATAGATATATATATATATATATATTGCTTGTAGTGATATATATCGGGTACGGTACAGTTTTAAATAGAAATAATAAGTAATGTAATTAATGTTATTGTTTAAGCATATAATTAAGAAGACTTTAATAATATTCTTGATCAGACAGATCATGTTGACCCCTTCTGCGCTTTCTGCGCCTTATAAGTTTAAAATACCTGTTAATATCTTGTTAAATTATTGACGATATACAAATTTGAAAGAAATGTATATTAATGAGGACCTAGACTGAGTAGTTTGTTTTTGCATTATTCACTCGATCACCTTTCAAATTGCCTTATTTTAGTTCTATGGCCTATAATTAAATTAATATATTATTATCGATAACCTTAGATGGTCGATTGTTAACAGAAAAAGTAATATTTGGAAAAATTTTTATGTTTTTAATGAAACGTTCATTAAAGCGGCCATATTGCTCATAATATGCATGTAACTCTGCCTCCGTAGCCTAGTGGTATGGGCGTGTGTTTTAGACACCGGAGGTTGTGGGTACGAATCCTGCGGGGACTCAACAAATTTTCATTGTTGTTTCCTAGTTAATTGGGGCAATTTGGGCCAATCACCTGATTGTCCGAAAAGTAAGATGATCCATGCGTCGGATGGGCGTCGTAGTGGGATACTGTCCAAAACCCCCTAATGGATAGGGGTGTATTAGGGGAGGCTGTGGACTATCTCAGGCTGATGATGATAATGATGCATGGGACACAGATAATCTATTTTTCAAATACTAAAACTGTTTATGGGAGGGTAAGCAGAATGAGACTATTCTTGAGAATGGGTGGTAGGTCCCCTTTTTACCGGATACCGTCTGGGTGGGTACCACCGCGGTGCATATTTCTGCCGCGACGCGTAGTGTGAAAACACTGCTATGTTCCGGTTTGAAGGGCACCGTAGCCAGCGTATTTACTGGGTAAATGAGATTTAACACCTTATGTCTCACGGCAGGTAGCGCGTTGGCGATACCACTGGTATTGCCAATGTCTATGGGCGTCGGTGACCATTTCCCATCAGGTGGCCCGACAGCTCGTCTGCCTGCGAATGCCATGAAAAAACTCTGATCGGTATAAATGTCCATGAAGTTCGGAAAATACAGGTAGCACAGGATCACGCCTTTGTGCGGCTTATGGGTAAAGGCTATGCTCAGCAGAGGGCACTAAAAGGCTGACATGATGATGATGATGACTATATAGAAGCCAAGAAGTTTAAACAATCCCATTAGTTATCGCCACAAAACTGAAATCATCGCCGCAATATACTACCAATAAGAGATTACAAAGTTATATTTTGACACAAGATGTTGCACGCGACTCATCCGCCTAATAATTTATTATTCATCTTTTTGTCAGATATTTTAAAAGTTAGCTTGCTCTACTATTTAATTGCCTATTATATAATGTAGTTTTATTATATATAAATAGGAAATCAAATATTATTGATTCCTATGATTAAATTCATTTTTTTTTGCGTATGTATATCTGGAAACGGATATATCGTTTTATATATGTTGCCGCTAATCATACATAGTGTATCATCAAATAGAATTACTCTAACGTATTTTCGCGTTAATTTTCATCTTAAAATATATTTTAATTACTGACGTTTTGAACACTATATAACGGCCGTGGTCACGGTACAGACTCGTTTAATATTCTGTTTAAGTATTTAGGATTCGGGTAAATTCCCTTTCTCCTAACTACTTTTCTAAGTCATCACAAGGGTGGATCTAATCCATTCAAATCTAGTAGAATAACTATTTTTACGCAGGGTGACCGGTGTCTGACCTTCCGAACCCAGAGATTTAACTGCGTTTGATGTATTAATTAGTGGTAACATGCCCATTAAACGCATGGATCATGTGAATTTTAGGGTTTTTAACAACTAGAAAGCTACTGGTACATAAAGTTGAATGAGTGTGGCAGTACGGTTTAAGAAAAACTTTTTGGCTTCGAGTTAAAATTTATATGCCTTCTTTGCCTTGTATATTAAAATAATGAGGTAATGCAGTACCTAGAGTATATCTTACGCTTCATATTTTTCCTACAACTGCACTGCACTGCACGCGAGGCGTACACAAGTCGTTCTAGATCTGGTTCCACACGTAACGTGTTAACAAAGAGAATAGACAAAAAAAAAGTTTAACTTCACATATATATATCCGCTAACCATAGATAAACAAAACCATAAACCAAACATCTTTAACCGGTGAACCGAAACGAATCAACAACCCGATTACATCGGAATAACGCCACGCGATTACAAAAGCTAATAACCAAACGACTCGGAATATAACAAACTGAACAGCCATGGCTTGAGCAATCGAGTACATATCAAACGAGGTAACAATATTAAAACGAGGCCAAACGTCCGATCGGACGGTCTTACACTCATCAAAAGCGATGAGACGTCCAGAATAACAATGTATCATAGCGGAGTCATGTGGACAGGCCGTCCAATCTACATGAGGTGACTATCACGCTGCATGGTTTGGATGCTTTTAAGCATCACCTTCACTTGCTTTCAGAATGGCTGACCATTATAAATATAGATTTAAGGTCTAAGACTATTTATTCAGTTCAGACCTAACTAATAATATAATATAACTATATATATAATATAACTTGTGAATGTAAAAATACACTGTCCAAAATTTGTTTATCTGAAATTACTTTTTTTTAATTTGACTTCTGGACTGCCTGTCCCTTTCTAACAAATAATGATTAATCGAAATTGGTACGAGAAGGCAAAATGGTATTTAAAAAAAATAGTAAAGCAAGTCCTAACAGAGCAGTAGAAAAGTAGGAGTCTTTCGTTGAGTTGGTCAGTTCAAAATAACAATGACTTAAAAACAATATACTAATATAATGGTTGCAATTGATTTATCTTTATATTCGTCAATATAAGGAATGATACTTGAGAATTTTTTTTTCGCCTTATACGGCATTAGCTTATTAAAATTAGCGCTAACCCAAAGTGATCATGGACTCCAAAAAGACGCAAATACTGATTCGAGTAATTCATCATCATCATCAGCCTGTGATAGTCCACTGCTCGACATAGACCTCCCCTAATACACTCCTATTCATTAGGGGGTTTGGGACCGTATCCCACCACGCTGGTCCGATGCGGGTTGGTGGGTGGGCCGACTTTTTACATGCCCAACCGACGCATGGATCACCTTACTTTTCAGACAATAGGGTGATCGGCCCAAATCGCCTTAGCCAAATGGGTAACAACAACGAAAATTTACAGAGTCCCCGCGGGATTCGAAATCCGAGCCCACGACCTACGGTTTCTAAGGCACACGCCTTTACTAGTAGGCTACGGAGGCAGTTTTCAAGTTTCGAGTTATTAAAACATGTTACCTCATACCTCTTAAGTAATACAATAATTAAAGGACTAATCCTTTATTACGAACCCACAAATCCGTTCAAAAGTGTTATAATTTAAAATAAACATTAAATAATTTAGCCGCCAGTGGCAACCCCAACGTGTCGGAGATCCACCATAGACCAGTCGCTCAGTGATTAAAATTCCGAGCGTTAATATCGCCGCCCGTATATTAAGTACGCTAATCTTCGACACTGACAACTATTGGCTATTCAGTTCATTGCTCCGTACACAAACGTCTTATACAGATCATACAAACTTGTATAGAAACTCATATTCATTTAACATGTAATAGTATTCTTAATTATCCGCCTAGGGGCCTAGTGGTAGTGGCCCTTGCTTTAAGCCGGAGGTTGTGGGTTCTAATCCCGCGGGGAAACATCTTTGTGTTATATTTGTTTAATGGTTGGTTAGTATAATTTGGGCCGATCACCCAATTGTCTGATAAGTACAATATACTAGACACATTTAATTATATTTAAAATGAACCGCACTATATTTTTATATATTGTAGCCTATAACTTATTCTGATGTATAAGCTTATTCAGTGTAAAATTTCATTAAAATACATCAAGTAGTTTTTTAGTGAAAGAGAAACAAAAATCCATAAATTTTACAAACCTATACTTTTATAATATTAGTAGGAATAACATGTGAATCTTTAAAAAATCCTAAATCAGAGCTTCTAATTCGACCAGCATTATCGCAGTTTTTACGTTAAACTGTTACATGAATTAATATTATTAGAATGACCAATATGTTGTAACAGCTATCAGTTATAATATTAGGTAAGACCGATCATGCTCACATGAAGACATTCTAACTCGTCCAGTAATCGAGTAAATTACAAAAACACTATGGACGCAAATGCGGTATATTATTTCTGTAATATAATAACTACGCCGTTTTTACATGCTTTCTTATTAAATATGACAAGGAGAGAGGTGGCTAGAGATACGGCAATGCCCAGCGTAAACTTAGCGGAAGACGCCACACTTTCTCTCATCATCATCATCATCATCCTTTGTTAGTCCACTGCTGGACATAGGCCTCCCCTAATACACCCCTATCCATTAGGGGGTTTAGACCGTATCCCACCACGCTGGTTCAATGCGGGTTGGTGGGTGGACCGACTTTATTTACATGCCCATCCAACGCATGGATCATCATACTTTTCAGACAATTGGGTGATCGGCCCAAATTGCCCTAACCAACTAGGAAACAACAATGAAAATTTGTTGCGTTCCCGCAGGATTCGAACCCACGACCTCCGGTTTCTAAAGTACACGCCCATACCACTAGTCACACTTTCTCTAGCTGCCTTAAAATATTGGATAATACCTCATTAACCAAGCAAATAGGCCGGCTATGGTGCCCTGTAACATTGAGAGAAGTTCATATAAACTGTTTTGTGGCAAAAGTGCACGTTGCCGAATTATACAAATCGAAATCGAGCCTGCCTTTAAATAAAATATACATTTAGATAAAGGTAATGAATAACTAGTCCAGTGGATCATCATCATCATCAGCCTATATTAGTCCACTGCTGGACATAGGCCTTACCGACTGCACGCCCTCGCCATTAGGGAGTTTTTGGACCTTGTCCCACCAAGCTGGTCCAATGCGGGTTATTGGGTGGACCGACTTTTTACATGACATCTTACTTTTCAGACAATTGGGTGATCGGCTGGAAAATTTGTTGAGTCCCCGCGGCATTCGAACCTACGACCTCAGGTTTCTAAAGCACACGCCCCAATGAGGCAGTCCAGTGGATATTTTATAAGAATATCATATCTTTAATAATAAACATTTAGCACGAGTCGCAATACAGCATTTTTAACACCGCATCATAAAAAGTTATAAATAAAAGTCCCTAATAACTTTACTTACAATTTTTTTTAGGGCATACTGCTTCGTTCTCTACTGAAACTATAATGGTATATGTTTTATAAGAGCTTGTTTAATATTAACATGTAGCAAGTTTCACCCATTACATTATTCTAAGAATCCTAGGTAATTTAATTAACCCACTAATATCATAATCATAATCGGCCCAAATTGTCCTAACCAACCAGAAAACAACGATAACGCAAAGTTGTTTCCCAGCGGGATTCGAACCCACGACCTCCGTTTTATTAAGCAAGGCCATTGGCTATCAGTATGCACCTTGGGGACAACTTATTGTCAGACGCTTATGCTTCATTCCGAAACAATTAACCTCCGTACAGCGTCCCCGATATTAATCGGGAACACGACTCCACACCAAATTCACCTGCACCACCCCATCCCCATGGGATAATAACGTAATGACCCACCGGCAATATCACAGACTCACAAAGCATACTATCTCATTATGTGCCACGTACATAGTGAATCATGTTCAGAACAGAACGGTATGGAGTAGCTATTCGTACTATATTTATGCGACAATATAACTGCCTCCGTAGCCTAGTGGTATGGGCGTGTGCTTTAGAAACCGAGGTCGGGTTGAATCCTGCGGGATGCAACAAATTTTCATTGTTGTTTTAGTTGGTTAGGGCAATTTGAGCCTGACTCATCCCAATTGTCTGAAAAGTAAGATGATCCATGGTCGGATGGGCACTCTAAAAGTCGGTCCACCTACCACCCGCATTGACCAGTAGTGGATACGGTCCACACCATACATAGATAGGTGTATTGGAGGCCTATGTCCAGCAGTGGACTAACGAATGCTGATGATGATGATGATAACTTTAATTATACCACCCACCAACCCGCATTGGACCAGAGTGGTGGGATACGTTCCAAAAACCCCCTAATGGATAGGGGTGTATTATTGAGGCCTATGTACAGCAGTGGACTATCACAGGCTGATGATGATGACGATAACATTAATTTGACGGGGACTCAACACATTATCATTGATGTTTCCTAGTTGGTTAGGGCAATTTGGGCCGATCGCCCAATTGTCTGAAAAGTTAATTGATTCATGCGTCGGATGGGCATGTAAATAGTCGGTCCACCCACCAACCCGCATTGGACCAGCGTCGCCATAAATATAGATGTTTTAAGAAGATTAAAAACATGTTCTGTGCGATTTATAAAATCTTAAGTTGAGAGCAAAATGATTTTTATATCGTTTGAGCAGTTTATGTGTTTAGCTACATCAATGTATCATATCTTTATCTATTTTATTCTTTTTTTTATGAAGTTTATTCTTTATAGGTTTCTTTACATCAATGTATTTGATTGTTATTAAACCTCCGTATGTGACATAATATTTTAAAATTATTGTATGAACTATTCTTTAGCAATGATTAAAAATAAAATGTTTTAGTCTTCTTTTTGTACCAATTAATATTAAATTAATTTGTATCATGTGAGAAAACTTGTCTAGAATGTTTTTAAAAGCAACATTTCTATTAAAACCTCATTCTAAAGTAAGTAAACTGTAATAATGTCTATTAAATGAACACCAGGCCACTCCACCGCCATCACTGTTAACCAAACTCGCGAAGTACCCTCATAACGTAGCCCAATAAACCTTATTCCTTTGTCAACGGCCAATTTGTCATCCATTGTTGCCATCCCCCCGCTCCCCCACACCCAAAACAACCCGCTCGAGTGGCAACACGCGTCGAGGGAAACAATTAAACGAATACAGATAAAAAATGTCGCGCAAATTTTGGGGGGAAAATCGTCGACCTCTTTGTGTTCACCCGTCAAAGTTTATTTGATTTTATAACGCTTGTACGCGCTTTTTAATATGTCTCCATCATTATTTATGATGCTTTTTAATTCGTAACAAGTGTTTTGTGCTTTTACAAGTTGTTTTTGTTGGATTACAATATTTTTTTGGTACTCAGATACTAACATATACCGTTTTAGTCTGCTCGTGATCATGATTGTTGGAAAGAGTCCGAAACGTCAGAATTTGTATAATAATCGCGTAAATAAAAAAAAACATTTTTTCTTCGTTTCAAGAAGTTAGTCCACAGAATAAATATACAATAATACGGACTTTTTAATTTGTGTCACAAAACCGACAATTCACATTAATTTTCGCGTTTAAATTTCCTGTAATCACTTATTAAATCATCCCTTACCTTTCATTTCTTTTAAGATCTTTCAAAAGACGATTTTATACAATAAATTATTGTCGAAACCGCTTAATTACTACGCCACGAAATTATACAATATGATAAATATTGTATAATTTCGTTAGTCGAGTGTCCTTTATGAAATAATTTCAATGTTCCCTTAACACAATGTAGTGTCATTAATTACGCGGCAAGCGAAACCCAATTGCGTCCTGGAGCGGGCCGTTTTGGCGGCAAATAACGTTATAATTAATCAAATCTGTATAATGGCGGCCGCATGAACCGAAAATTGGCGGTAAACAGTATATGATGGGGGCTAAGGAAAGGGATGGATGCGGCTTTCGTGTACTTTTTTTGTCTGTAATTTTATTATGTGATTGAGGTGTCAGAGCTGCAATGTTTCTATATTAAAACATTACAGCTTGGACTATTACTATTGGTCAATTATGGAAGGTCAATGTTATCTGTATATTTTTTGTAGTTAAACTTTTTTAACCACCATGAAGTTAGTTATCGTCAACATTTTAGTTTTTTTGTGATATTCAAACAACTTTCCCAACTAAATAATGCGTTATAATAAAACTTTTAAAGTAACTATTAAATTTTTTGTATTATTGAAGTCGTTATTTTATATCAAACGTAGAATAAGTTAAAAGACGAAATTTTATTAATTTGCAACTTGTTAGGCGAAAAAAGTATGAACATCTCTTAAACATCTTTTTCCACTAGCTGTACTTTATATTAATAAGTAAAAGATCACCTTTAATCTTGATGCACATATTCTGTACTTGTTTAAGAATCAAATCCATAAAATCTTTAAAGAATCAAAAAGTTTAACCTTTGTAAAGTAAATAGCCTATTATTGTGTAGAATAGGTAAATAAACAACGATAGGTCGTCCACCTGATGGCAAGACCTGCCCACCCTGTTAAGTTACGCGGGGCGAATCATATTTTTCCCGGTGAATACGCAGCAAGCCGCGGAATGTTATAATTACCCGCGCTTTTGCCTGTGCCGCCCCACGAGCGGGCTGTGTTGCCAGCGATCAAATTTATGGCAGTTGTAGGGTAATCGATACAAGCCTGTTAATTTATAAACTTTCTTGTTATTACGAGGAATGATTGAAACAGCGGGATTTTACTTTTTTTAAACGTATTAAATCTTTTGTTTGTTTATCAACGAATTATCAGAAACAATATGAATATATACAAGTACTAAGAACACATTTTATTCTTGTATTTTAAAATGTTTGAAGTGAAAATAAAATCTTAGGATTACGAAAGTTAAACATAAAGAATATTTAATTTAATCAGAATACGATTGAAGAATATGACAAACAGTCCTTATAAACGCATTTAATTTTATTGTATTTATGAACCCTTACCAGATATAAAGCTACAATATTATGAGATTATAACAATAATTGTACTGGTCCAAAAGGGCAATGTAAAAAGTATTGTAAAGAATTCCAATTATTGGTGAAATGAACGACGTTATGGCAACACCGCGCCACCGCGGGTATGCTTTGCTCTGATGTTATTGAATATTTTTATTATTAATGCTCGACATCAAAGGATCGCTCGTGAAAAAGTACGCGAACGAAAAGGGTGGCCTTCTCTATATTGTTTCTCGGATTTATTAATATCAATGTAACGTTTAAATTTCATTCTAACACATAAAAGTATCTGTTAGAAGACTGTATTTTAACTAAAATTCAATTATGGCTTCGTATTTATTGCGAAAATCTTTTTTATATGAGCGAATACATCTCTAAAAAGTAACTGTATTTAATTATTACATTGATTACTTTAAAAGCTTAAAGAATAAACCTATATTCGACTATTTCGACCATGTACTCTTTTCATCTCTTAGGATCAGCCATGATTTCGAAAACATTACGCTGTACAAGTTTTCTGGGCATAACCAGAAAAGTATGACTCTCTTCCTTCATTATGATACAGTTTTAAGATAATCACAGACGTGAGTTTGATTGAGTAAGAAGCTTCTTTATGTAAAAAGAAAAGATTTATGTTTTAATTTGTAACGAATAAACTCAAAAGTTTTTAGAATGCTTAATCTTCACTGAATAAGATGTACTAAATTTTATAACAATAAAAAAACTAATAAACTTAAAGTTTTTACTAAAACCAGTTTAAATTGTAAAATATTTACTCGAAAAGTTCTATGATATCTTGTAATCATTACATTTATGCAAGGATGGGCAATTCGTTAAAATATAAATGCATAAGAAAATAATAGAAATTCAGAGATTAATCGAGATACTTAATGTCATTTAATTGTATCATTAAAACGCTTTCACGGAACAAGCTTTTAACTGTTTTCTTCAAATAACGATATGTATAACATAAATAACTGCCTCCGTAGCAGTTTAACTATCTTGTTTTGATCTGAACCGAGGACGTTAACGTTTAAAGTTCAAGTTTAAATCGATTGATTAAAGATTATGTCTAGCTATTTTCCCTCGTAGTTTTACCCTCGTGGTCCTCAAATATTGTTATTTATTCTATGTTTTGTCATACATGTGAAAAGAGGATATGTATGAATGTATAGCAAAAGATTTCCGCCACTAAAACACATGATTTAGTGTTCAGAAACCTACTTATGTATCCCTAGGTCTAAATCCCAAAGTCGTTATAACGATTCTTCTCTTCTCATTTCTCTTCGATAACCAAATTTTACTTTAATAAGACTGTCCCACAAATAAATATCGCTAAGTGTTGCCATTCCCGCACATTTAAATGCAACTCCCCAACAATGTTATGAGCCCGTGCGATCGCGGAATGGGGCACTTTTGACGGCTCTTGTTTTCGTGGAAATTCATCATTTGGCAACATTTCTGCGGATTATTGCAGATTGTTTCGTGAACAATGTCGATATGACTCATTTATTGAGTCGGTGTTGACTGTTTTTCATATTTTTTGAATCATTTTAAAAAAATATTATATTTTTGCCCCCGTAGCCTAGTGAGAAGGGCGCGTGCTTTAGAAAATGAAGAAATAGAATACCACGGGGACTCAACAAATTTACATCGTTGTTTCCTAGTTAGTTAGGGCATTTAGGGCCGATCACCCAATTGTCAAGCAAAAAAGTAAGATGATCCATGCGTGGGATGGGCATGTAAAAAGTCGGTCTACCCACCAACCCGCGTTGGACCAGCGTAGTGGAATACTGTCCAGAAACCCCCTAATAAAGAAAGCGTGCATTAGGGGAGGCCTATGTCCAGCAGTGGACTTACACAAGCTAACGATGATGTGGTGATATATTTTTGCTTTTCAGTATTCAGATATTATATTTATAGAAAGATGAATTAAGTAGATTTGTCACAAATTGTTATTTGGCCGACGCCGTTGGCCGAAATGCCGAACATATGGCACAAGATAAATGGTTATCGACCACATTAACAATATATAACATAAGTCGTAATCGATCGTAACAACAATTAGCTAAAGTTTTTCTCTCTTTTTAAGGTGTATAGTCACGTAATTTTCTATAGTTGTTATCTGTAACAACGTAAAACTGTATCGTTTGCTGCCAACAACTTACCATTGATCAATTTTGAGCCTTTTCTAATAATATAGTTTTCGGCCGAATAGTGAGAGTTATTTAGCCGAGTGCCGAATAATAAAAAAGTGGCCGTAAACCGAATAATAGCCAAATCTTTATGGCATCTTTACTATTAATGATAACATACGTTACCACTAGAAGTGCTCGTAAAACGTATTTCAAAAACAGTCATGAAGAGTGTTTATAATTTACAAGTCGTTGCCCGCGTCATCGTCTGCGTAGTAACATATAAAAAAACGGATTTTTTTTCTAAAACAAGTTAAATTAGCTATTTTCCAGTGAAAGTCCCTTTAAAATCTATCATCTATCATTATATATCATCTATAGTTATTTATCACAATTTAACCATTCAAAAACGGTTATTTTGATTTCACAAGCATACTGTAAAGAAATGGCGTTTCTGAATGCATCTTATAAAATGTCACACACACAAATGTCAATTACTCCTAAGAACTGTCAGATGGGTTTTTTATCAATAAATATGGTGGATTGTGTGTCTAGAAAAAGGAGTGTTTTTAATTCATGAATAAGTGTGAAACCTACAAAATATATAAGGATATGGAATAAAACATGTTCCATGTCACATACACTTCGTATTTTAATTATTTGGGCACAAGTAAAAATTATTTAAATGTGATCGAAGATGGCTAATGTTTTACATCTTGCGTTGATTTTGATAGACATTTTTAATGGTTTTTATTTCCATACTTTCTTGGCCTCGTATTACGTAGCTTTAGAACGGCATTAGATTTTTTTCAATTCGATCAATTACTTCTTGTATTTATTCGTTGCGTACAGATTAACCAATTTTCCGCTCAAACATTAAAATTGGTGACAAACAAAACATTTTGTACCTAACGGTTGCTTCACGCAGTAAACGGATCAGAAAAAAAATATTACATTATAATTCACAGTTACTTCTCGGATCGGTTTGGATTAACAGATTTCATCTATATAACTAGTAAAAGTATAAATGACACATAAAAAATAAAATGAAACAGCCAGTTAGTAATTGGTAAAAAACCAGATTAGAGAATAAATAAATATCATATTTTATAGTAACTTATGACAGATCAAATATGATTAAGAGATTATTTCTATATCTATATAAATAGTATAGGTGTCATATAAAATATTAAATAAAACAGCCAATTACTTAATACAAAAAAACAGATAAGAGAAAAAATAATTACCATAATTTATAGCAACTCATGATAGATCAAACAGGATTAGCACTTTAATAATCTGTTAGCAAACTTTGACAGTTAAATAAACGTCAATTAAGTGACTCTAATAACGAACACCCTCCTTCAACGGATTAAATATTTGTTACATTCGTACCTATTATAAAGTCGAATGACAAAGATAACTTGTTATCTGACCTTTGACAGGATTAGTTAAAGGTTACGCGGTGAACTGTTTTAGTTTTAAACTATTTATAACTATGAAACTTGTGTAATTGGCAGGGTTTAGCGAAATATGATTATTGTAACGTTTTTGTAACGGCACTTCGTATCGATTATTTTAAATAGCTACTAGTCACAAACTGAGCAAAGCTTGTGTACTATGAAACCCAGATAACTGATAATTACGTAAACTTACTTTTTTTGTAACAAAGTAAGTTAAAAATGAGGTCGTGAGTTCTAACCCCGCGGGGAACAGCTTTGTATCACCGTTTTTTTCTGGTTGGTTAGGACAATATGGACGGATCACCCAATTATCTGATAAGCAAGATGATTCGTGCATCGGATGGGCATATAAAAAGTCGTTCCCGGTTGTCAAGACCATCTTTGGAAGTCGTTATCGGATGTCAGATCCTTCAAAATTACTCACAACTAATTCATCCTTACAAAGCAGTTTACCCTTTGGGTTGTGTCAGTTGCTCTGCGTAAAAACTGTTATTCAGGTAAATCTGGATGGCTTAGAAGCCGATGATTTCTTTGGTGGTGTTGTGGTCTGTTTCCTGGTCCTTTACGGGCATGACATGATCATTTTATTGTTTCCCAGTTCGTTAAGGCGACGCATGCTGATCAAACAACTGCCGTTGAAGTAAGATTGTTAAATTTGTATTTGTGCACCTGCTCCGTTTTTTCCTTACCGTCCTAAGGTCGGCTGTTAGACAATGCCTAAGGCACACTAGCCTGTGTACGTTATTTTGTGCCAAAGAATAAATAAATAAATTAAAATTAATAAACAAAGATTAAAGTGTAAATAAATTGGCACTAAACGTAACGTGCTCTTATCGGATTCAAAATGGCCGCGTTCGCTTCTGGCGACGTTAGTGTTTGACACAAATCTTTTATTTTGTGTATGTACTTAATTCAGGTCACTCAGGCAGCAAGAGTATGCGCAACCTAAGGAGTCTTCTAGCAAACAATTATTCATAACATAGTCTTGTTTTACCCTATTATCTAAAGTAAACCCGGGCAAGCCCTTTTCCTTCATTATCCTAGCCGTTTCGCGCATATTATCATGAGGCCGGATCAAATCTATGTAGCATTAACTAATGTATAGTTTTTACGCAAACCACTGGCATCTGAGCATCGCAACAAAGAGGATGAACCGCGTTAAGGAAGTATTAAACGTCTAGAAAGCCTATATCGCATTTTAAGGATGGTCTCTTTCATGTCCATCCCACGAATCACTTATTCTTCAGACAACATTTTTTCAGCCCATATTGCCTTACTGACCCGACGATTCAAACCCACAACTTCCTTAAAATGTAGGTCGACTAACATTTTAAAACTTAAAGAAGGTTTAAAGTAAAATAACAATGTATTAATTTACACAAATACTTTGTTGTTATTGATAATGCACATTCTCGATATTTTTTTATTGAACCAAAAACTATTTTGTATTATTTTCTATAATTAGAAATAAAACAATAATAGGTCAAAGTAGGAAAGTTTTGTAAATTAATGCTTTCATCTAAAGAACTTTCCTCTTACTAAATTTACCAAAGGTCTAATTAGTTATAAAAGTAGCGAGAAATTAATTGCCTTCACCGAAACTCGGATTTTATCGTTATACGATGACACCCGAACTGTCATTGTATGATCGTATTAAACGAGTGACATTTTCATTCATTAATATCAGACTTTATATATATATTATATATATTTCTGCATAGGTATTGAAGAATACGAACTTTTCGTAAAATTACGAAAGGAATCTTCTACTTACTATAGCTATACTGTGGTTTTAGTCTACTGTCATTCAATAACGTTTAATCTATAACTTCAACCAAGAAGTATGACGCCATTTTGTTGCTATGAGTTCAATGTTTACATTCACTCCTGATGTCATTAAGCCCTGGTATAGTTTTTACAAACGTTAATAGAAAACTTAACATTTGGCCTGAGGCCTTGTCACCAAATATCTGCTCGAGAAGCAGTACTACTATCATACATTCGCGCTCCCGGAAGAGCGCGTCTTTCGGAGAGTGCTCAAAGCTGCCGAAGGAAATCCCTCAGGAGATTTTCGACTTCATCATGTCGGAGAACATCCCTATATACTCTGCTCAAAGGCTGTTCCATCCGCGGACAAAGAAGCCTTACAACGTCGTCCTTCTGACGCTCGAACGCTCTGTGAAGGGCAAAAAAATATACGACCTGAAACACATTTGCGACATTGGTCGCATTTCTTTTTACGCGCCGCACTCAAACGGCCTCCCAGGCAGTGTCACAACTGCAATTATCGGAACACGGCTGCACCAATTGTCACGACGACCCGTTGCGTAAAGTCGCCTCGAGGGACCATGCCACCCCAGACTGCATCCTTCGACCTCGGGACGAAGCCCAGCCACGCTACGAAGCGCCGGCTGCGTAACTGCCAAAGTCAGGCCACGCCATACCTAGGGGTGCCCCAAGGCGCCGAAGCTGAGACCACCTCACCATCCACCATCCTCTAGAGCGCCACCGAGTGCCATCCTCACCTCCTCCTGCCCCGCCGCCTGCCGGCGTGGCAGATTCCCAACGCCCCGTCGTAGCGCTCCTCATGCCAGCGTGGCAACAACCGGCCCTACAATCCTGCAGCCGAGCGTCATCACGTAGCGCGCACGCAACAAACGCTCCCCAGCGGCCGATTCAATAGCTTCGGTAGTATTTCAACCATGCAGAAACACTCGCGTATCGAACAATCCGACTTCGAGACGCTATTTTCCGTAGGAAACGCGTCGTCCTCGCCGGCGATTTCAATAGCAAAGCACACTCGATGCGAACTCTATCAACAATACAGACAATATAACTACAACTAATCCGCAGGTCACAGCACTAGATGCATTATCTGCAACTCAACTTCCAGATAGTGCGTTCAGCCGTTGATGCAAACCACTTCCCAAGAGTGGGACAACGACCGGATAGTGCTAGGTGATATTGCAATCATCAACGGGCCAAATATCAATCCGCTCTTAGAAGCGTGAGGTCATCGACGACCTAACATCAGATCACCGTCCCGTGCTCTGAAGCCAGGACCTCAACATCACCCAAACCCCATAGTTCTTCGACAACTAAGAGTCGACTGGCATAAGCTAAGTCACAGCTAGACTACAGCTCACTCCCTTAGATGCTCCATTCCAAATAGTTACCCTAAACACCGCTAACGACTGAATCAGTCGCTGCTCATAGCGTTCCCAAGACATGTCAAAGTGTCGTCGAGAGCTTCCTCGAGCAACATTCCGTGAGGAAAACCCACGCTGGGCACTTGCCAAACGACATCAGAGCGCTCTATGCGTACGAAGAGAGTCCGTCGATATCCACCCCTCGATTGCTATCCAACCGAGCTCGGAACGAGACGTCGCTATGCGCGCCGCTTGAACATCAGTCCAAGACGCGCATAGCTTAGTTCAGGAACGAACGGTGGGATAACCGATCTTACAACACACATCCCTCCCATAGTGGCCTTGGCGCATTCCAATAGCCTCAAGGCGGCAGCATCCACCTCATGCGCCTCTACCCAACCCGACAGAGCCGACGCGTTTCGCGATGAGAAAAGCCGAACTGTCTAGGCCGGCAGTCTCGAGCGGTCCTCAATGCTCACCCAGTTCACAACCGATGAGACCGCATCATCGGTACCTGCAAAGTCATCAGAGCGAGCCGTTGCACGCGGTTCAACACCTACCCCACGCGACGTACTTCACACGCGTAACGGAAAGCAAGTCGAATCGTCATCAAAAGCTTACGACCACGGAAGCCTCCGTGTGTCACCGACATCGGCATATCAAACCGCAGTCATAAAGATTCTTCCGACTCACCCTGCATTAACCTCCTAGTCCTAATCTATAACGCAGCTCTTTCCAAGAGTATTTTTCCAAACACTTGGATGGACGCTGATAATCCGGTTTGAGGAAGCCTATAACTGGCTTCCTCAAACCGGGAAAACCTCCCAACCAACCAACCTCCTATCGTCCCATTAGCCTCTTTAAAGGCTTCGGGAAAATCTATGAAAGACTAGTTTTATGCTACATGACTTTATGCAGGCTAATGGGCTTTCCAACCCAGTTCAATTCGGCTTTCGGGCCAAACATTCATGTACACATCAGGTGCACCGCATCACGGAGCACATCAAATCCCGCATGTTACGGAGCCAACACACAGGAGCGCTTTTCCTCGACGTGGCGAAGGCGTTCGACAAAGTATGGCACGATGGGCTTATATACAAGTTATATAAGCTCGGCGTGCTAGACCGTCTCGTACTCATCATACGAGACTTTCTCTGGAAGCGGACGTTCCGATACCGCGTCGAGGGATCGAAATCACAACCACACCCGCTACTAGCCGGAGTTCCACAAGGCTCCGTATTAGGACCCGTCCTCTTCACCTTGTACACCAACGACATCCCACATAACCACAAAGTAAGCATCGCCTTGTTCGCAGACGATACTTGCATTTACTCATCCAGCACAAGTCCTTCTGTCATCCAACGACGTCTCCAAACCGCAGCCAGGAACTTCGGTGACTGGTTTCGGCGTTGGAGAACCGAAATCAACCCCTCCAAGAGCGCGGCAGTCCTGTTTACACACAGAATGCCGACGATCCCTCCCATGATCCGACTCCTAGATATCCAATTCCCTGGGTAGACAAAATCAAATACCTCGGGGTAACACTTGACAAATCCCTCAGCGTCGGCCCGCACATCACGCAGGTCAAAAACAGAGCGGTCTACGTCCTAGGTCGCCTGTTCCTTTTAATTAATCCCAAGAGCAAGCTATCTCTGCGCTACAAGGTGTTGCTCTACAAAACAGTTATCCGTCCTATCATGACTTACGCCAGTCCGGTGTTTGCATCTCCTACCAACATCCACAAACTCCAAGCCCAGCAAAACAGGTTTATACGCAGGGCCACGGGTGCGCACTGGTGCGTGCGCAATCTTGACCTGCATGTGGACCTGGAATTGCCCACCATACATCAATTTTTGAAACAAGCGTCAATCCGATATTTCGACTCGGCTTCGCAACATCCTAGTGAACTGGTACGAAGCGCCGCCGCTTACGTACCACGTAAAATAATTCATCCTAGACATAGGAAACATACTCGTTACAGGCGACCGCGCCATATATTAACAGATCCGGACCACGATATAACGATCGTGCAAGCACGTATTAAATCGTACATACGCAGCACTTTTTGCCCTCGCCGTCGAGGCAATCACATACTCCGTACGTTAGATATCGGCACGTACCAGGCCGATTTTCACCCATTAGATAGAGCGGTTTTTATGCTAAAATTGCCGAGGTCCGGCCAGGGCACCCTCGATACATGTTGCTAACGGGTTAGAAAAGGATCAAAAAGCGACTGACCGGGCCGAGGTTCGGCTCTCCTGGCACCCTCGATTAGATCGCTGACGGTTTAAAAAATAGTAGCAGCCCGAGCGAGGTCTCCCTCGGGGACCCTCGAGCTAAGCCAACAAATTAAGAGTGAAGCCTGTGCACGCTTAAGTTGCAGCCCCTCGACTCCGCCGGTTGTAATGGTTAATTCCACCAACGGAAGCCATCCAATAATATAATAATAATTAATAAATATTCTTCTACGCTACGCAATAAAACGCTAATTTATTAATATATTAAATTTACACTAAAATTTCATTTTTATGCTTATTATCTATCAAAAGCACTCAATGTAGGATTTTCGTTATAATAAGCTTATTCTCGACGTTTCGAATTCTTTCCAGCATCCATGATCACGGGCAAACATGGCGTGATAATAATCGTAATAATAGCTTTAATAAAAGCAATAATTACTTATGATATAGTTTAACCAAATTATAGAAAGAAAAAACGTAAACAGATTTAATGTCAAGCACTATTTGCGACAGATGCGAACGCGTCCTCATTGGTGGAACGCGGCCATTTTGAATCCCCACGCGATGTTTGAACAATAACAGTGGTCGTCTTTGGTGCCAATTGTGTTTGAAATTAGAATTTGTTTACGTAAATTCTTACTCTAAATAGGCCTTCGTTTGTAAGAAAAGAAAATGGCGTCATATGGAAAGCATTGTTATTGGAAGACTTCTACTGACACAGGTATTTCAACCAATAAGAACGCTTTAGATAGATATTTATTTGTCTTTACAATACTTCTAGATCTAGTATCATCATCAGCCTGTGATGGTCCACTGCTAGACATAGGCCTTCCCTAATACACTCCTATCCATTAGGGGGTTTTTGGACTGTGTCCCACCACGCTGGTCCAGGTATTAAGACACCGTTGGAAATTTTAGTTAATTTATAGTTAATTTTATTTTTAACACAATATTTACAATAGTACATATAAACTTGACTTTTCTTTCCCATACTCAATGTCTATCTATACCTGGATTACTCAGATTTGAAAATTATGGAAACATTGTAACCATGGCAACGAAACGGGATAATATATTTTTGTAATTATGTTTTAATTGATAAATTGTCACTGAGATGTTAATCACTACGTGACAGTTGAATAATGACAACACTATTTGTTATGCTACTTTATTTCTATTGGTTACTATGTTAACATCTTCTCCGAGTATAATTTGTAAATGAATTAAACGTTTATTCAAACAATATAAATCAAATTGGTATAAGTCCACACGTTTTTATAACTATAAAAGTGCTAAATGTAAGATATTATTATTATTATTTTTTCAAAGACATTTAATTATAAAGATAATTAACTGGCAATTTTCTAAAGTGCTTGCGACTAATAATATTTTACACTGAATTTTATCAATCTTAGACATGACGTTATTAAAATCTGAAATTTATTTAAAATATGATGATGATGCAAAAACTTAACGCATCCTAATAATAGCCGCCATATTAATAAAGCTTTTCGCGCCATAATTATTTTACATTTCACTTTCTTTAAACATAAATACCAGGTTTTAATAAGCAAATCCAATATAAAACGAATAATGTATAGAAAGGTTTTCAAGAGCCATAAAAGATGGAATAAACGTATACATAGTCTAGCGTCAAACTCAAATGGCGAAATATCGGTCTATCTTATAGGTTAAATATAACATTAATCGTGGGAGTTCAAAGATTTGTTTTATTTATTTCGTGTCTAAATTGGCTGATAGTAATGCCTTAAATAATTGACATGAACAAAAGTAATCTATTAGTGAGTAAAGTAGGACTTCAGCTCTTTTTTTTTGATATATCATCATCATCATCATCAGCCTTTAATAGTCCACTGCTGGACATAGGCCTCCCCTAATACACCCCTATCCATTAGGGGGTTTTGGACCGTATCCCACCACGCTGGTCCAATGCGGTTGGTGGGTGGATCGACTTTTACATGCCCATCCGACACATGGATCATCTTACTTTTCAGACAATTGGGTGATCGGCCCAAATTGTCCTAACTAACTAGGAAACAACAATGAAAATTTGTTGAGTCCCCGCAGGATTCGAATCCACAACCTCCGGTTTCTAAAGCAAACGCCTATACACTAGGCTACGGAGGCCGTTTATGATATATATAAAAGGGAAAAAATATTAAAACAGTATAAAACTAAACAATTTCTTACAATACGAAAAATTACATTTATTAAAATATGGAAACAAATTTTTAACGCTTAACCTATTTCTATTAGTGGGCAATACCGCTAGTGTTGAACATTTTCGCTCCAAGATATTAAAACATTACTGTGTAAAAGGTAATTCCAGGATATAATTTTAATTGAAAATATACCGATTATTAACAAACTCCACTATAGTAAGCCGTTATTATTAGAAATAACTAATTTCCATTGATAAAAACACCATGTTCTGAGTCAATTCGACTGAAATATGAAAATTTATTTACTTTATTTGACTTACCATAAATTAATTGTACAAAAAACTTAACTTCATACTATAAACAATGGTTAAAATAAATATACACATATTTAAATTGTTACTTTTTATTATTATTCATGTCTCTTAAATACATAATTTAATTTTAATGTAATATATGAACACTCAATATTCAGTTAACAGGATCTCGGTTGATCCGAATTCAGAAACTGAATATCATTCATTTAGTTAAATAAAAATCCAGAACATCTTTACAAACAGTAAATAATAAAAATAAACATATTTAACAATTGATAAGTATTTCATGTTTTTTTTAGTAAAAATTAATGTAAATTTTTACATAAATTAAATTATAATTTCAAAGTGATAAACACTAAAAAAGCGTTTTTAAAACAAAACAAATGTAATTTTAAAAATAGACAGCACGTTTTTTTTTTAATTTACAATTTTTACATCTACAACTTTATGGATAAACCAAATTATATTCTGCAATTGGTTTTTAATAATTGGTAACAGAAAATTAACTCAACCAATAAATAACATGTATTTCAGTATGTTTACAGGTTATATTGTAACACTACAGTAACATAAATCTCTAGCAACATTAAAATAGTAATGAAAATAATTTCAAACAAGCAAAGAATAAACATATAGCAATTTAACTTCATATTATCGTATGAATTAATGTATTTTTAATAATTTACCGCAATTCATTTAGTTCTTATCAAAATAATGTTATAATATGGACATAATGGGCAAACTTTACAACAGAGAGCTAATGTAGTCCTTATATATTGAAAATGTTATTAAATTCTAGTATGAATCGACCACTATTGGAGACTAGCCAATTATAACATAAATCTATAAGTCATAAGAGATCTTGCCTATTAATGAAGCTGAAAAGACCACCTAAACAGGAGCTAATAAAGTCATTACATTTAATAAATATAATTAAATTTCAGTACAAATTTTCAAATTGTATATTTACCATAAACTAAGATGAATCTAAAAATGAGTCTTTAGGAATCAAGAAGAAAAAAGCGCCATAACACAATACCGTAATTATTACGTAATTACCCTCAATTAATCAAAGCAGAAATTACACAGTCTCCTGTCAAATTTCGCGCCAAAACGCCGCGCGCTCATTGGTTAAACATAGCGTTAAGATTAAACATGGCGGCATACATTTTTCTTGGCAAAATTACATTAAACATCATTATCAAGTCCATTTTGGAAATAGGTTTAGTGAGAAAATATTTTCCTTCGGGAAAATTCGGATCTTTATCGAAATACGAAGACATCGAAACTGTCAACGAATGATCGTATTAAACGAGTGACATTTCCATATCCTTTATTATGAAACTTTGTCGTTTAGTGTCAAATGTCAATATTAATAATGTCATTGTATGATATAGAGATGTATAAGTACCGAAGCTATTTGAGAGCACGATAAATGCGAACTTTACCGAAAAATTACGAAGGAAAATCTTGTCTCACTATATCCTATATAAGGCTGTACAAACACCATATTGTTTGTTATAAACACACTTATTAGGGTTCAATATAAATAGATAAATCTATAAATGAATGAGAAATGATTGTACGAGCGATTTAATACTTTATTGCTTAAACGTAAGGTGCATTTTAGTTTATACATATATTAATATTCAAGTCGTCTCTATGCGGCGCATACGGAATCCTCCAAAGGCGCCAACTCCAGCTGAATGTCTTCAGATTGCAGTTCGTTCACCAACTCTCGTATTCTGAAAATAATAATATGTACAGTAAGTTTAAAAACATCAGCAGAAAGAAGCCATAAAGTACGTCATACGAATTTCATGATTTTTCAACCACCCAAATCTAACGTTTGTATGTAGAAAGAGAGAAAACATAAAAAACATTTTATCTATTTATGATTTTCATCTTTACTTTTATATGTCACTTTTATAACAATAGGGTATCTAGTGTTATTAAATATTTCATTTGTATTGTTCGTTCTAACATATACTGTACCCTTTAAACCGGAAGCCGGCAGTGTTTACACAGTTCTGATTTGCGGCAGAAGAAAAAAGTAAACAAAGGCCCGCAGAGTAAATGCGGTTCTTCTCAGGTCAGAAGCTCTCGTTCGCGAACCAGTTGTAGTGCATATCACGATCAATAAGAGAGTGTAATGCTTCCATATCGAATGAACATATTCGACTTTGAC
The DNA here is from genome assembly GCA_029286875.1 of Lamproptera curius. Classification (NCBI taxonomy): domain Eukaryota; kingdom Metazoa; phylum Arthropoda; class Insecta; order Lepidoptera; family Papilionidae; genus Lamproptera; species Lamproptera curius. The sequence goes on along the minus strand of JAGSMT010000132.1, from coordinate 384,155 downwards.
TCTGAAATACACGTATCGAAGTTTCCCCTCTACAAAGGGACCAAAACCTTCAGTTATAAAACAACTGTCGCCAACAATGTAACGCAAACAACAAATGGCGTTAAACCAATAAAACATTGTTAAACGCACCCTACGAGCCGGAACAGGAGTCATAACCTTAATAAAATTCCTTTTTCAAATGAAATTTAGTCTATGTCTATCGTCATCAGCCTGTGATAGTCCACTGCTGGACAGGCCTCCTAATACACCTCCATTCATTAGATTTTGACCACCACGCTGGTCCAATGCGGGTTGGTGGGTGGACCGACTCTTTACATGCCCATCCGTCGCATGGATCATCATACTTTCCACACAATCGGGCGATGGGCCCAAATCGTCCTAACCAACTAGGAAACAACAACGCAAAATTTGTCGAGCCCCGCAGGATCGAACCCACGACCTCCGGCTTACAAAGCGAGTCTATGTCTACGTATTAACAAAACAATATGTATTTACTTCGCAAGCTGCGACGGCGTCACGTACACCGTGTCGCCATTCGCCGACTGCTCGGTGGCCGGATATCTGATGGTGCCGATGTCCACCGCTTTAGGGTTTATCGCCTGCAATACAAAATGGATACGTTAAAACAAAATGGCAGTGGTTAAGTAAAAATGTCTTATAAAGGGTCATTTAATACAATAGTACATAAAATCCGAAACACATACAGCTATACAAGTCACATCACACATCATCAGCCTTTGTTAGTCCACTGCTGGACATAGACCTCCCCTAATACACCCCCATCCATTAGGATCGGATGGATCGTATGTCACCACGCTGTTCCAATGCGGATTGGTAGTTGGACCGACTTTTTACATGCCCATCCGACGCATGGATCATCTTACTTTTCAGACAATAGAGCGATCGGCCCAAATTGCCCTAACCAACTAAGGAAAAACAATGAAAATTTATTGAGTCTCCGCAGGATTCGAACCCACGACCTCCGGTTTCTAAAGCACACGCCCATACCACTAGGCTACGGAGGCAGTTATACAAGTAAACAAGGGAAATTTCAAAATACGACCTACTTCAAACATTACAGAACCATTTTACGCAAAACCAGGGGGTGACAAAGTGAAATTGTCCCATGATTTTTGCCCACCCATTTTAAATCCCTCATATCTTTAAAGATATCCATCTAAGCAAAACGTCGTGTATGACAACGTTTTATGCTAATAGAATGAAGAATTATTAAAATGTGTTTGTAAAATCAAAATAAGCCTATTTAAATGATTACATTGTTTTATATAACTGATACATAAAAAATTACAGAACATATATACCGGCAGACAGACAGACAGACAGACCGAGTCTGTTTGTTCCGGCAAATATTTGCATGGTCTGGTCCAATTTCCACGGGTCTTTTAAAGATACCAGAGGATACTGGTAGTGAGTCTACTCGGCTACCAAGCGAAGAAAGTCGCGGGCTATAGCTAGCAAGGAATATAATTTGTGTAAACATTGTCTGTCAAAGTATCTATAGTAATAATAGTTTGCTTTATTATAACAATATGGGCCGATCGCTTGATGGATGTAAAAAGATGATCGATGCATCGGAATCGAAAAAAGTCGGTCCCCTCCGGTAATCGTGTCGTGTCGGTTATCCGTCCCGTCGATCATTGAGAGTAAAGGAAAAAGAAGTGCACTTATATTCACTTGTACACTTGTGCACTACAACATCTCCTGCGTAGTTGGCTGATCTCGGAACATATATTTATATACTGACCGCGGCCAAGTTCCGGTGCGGGGAACTCCGCAAAGTCCGCCTCCACGCACCTCCAGGGCCTGTGCAGCATCAATAGATTCCGTGCCTCCGTTTGGAGGGCTGCCAAGCGCTCCTGGAATACAAAACAATTAATTAATATTTGTAAAAACCTTACCTTACCACTTTTCTCACATTTACGCCCTCCATTGTAAAAGTTGTTGAGAAGATTCCCCTTAATACATGTTTCAAGGAGGTGGGTTTTAATCGAGAGACCGTGTGGTTTGCGTCATCCGGTTTGAAGGGCACCGTAGCCCGCGTGATCACTGAGTAAACGTGACGAAACATTTCTCGTGCAAGGGTGGCGACCAGACTTGTGCCTAAGGACGCCGGTATTCTTATGGGAAGGGCGCATATCGTCGCTCGTGGTCAATTAAATAAAATGCTCAGTGGTCTAGCGGTACAGGCCCTGCTTTATAACCCGGAGGTCGTGGTTCGAATACCGCGGGGAACAACTTTGTGTTGGCATTGTTTTCTGGTTGTCTGTTTTGTGAAAAGTAAGACGATCCATGCGTCGGATGAGCATGAAAAAAGTCGGTACAGTCAAAGAACCCTTAACGAAGAAGGCGTGCAGTAGGGGAAGCCTATGTCCAGCAGAGGACTGACACGGGCTGATGATGAAGATGATGATGATGTTGATGATGATGAGATAACAACGTGCTAAATGTTAATTACAATAATCACTACCGGGTTAAAGGGCGAACAGCTAATGTGATTACGTTGCATTCTTATAAGCAGGGCGTATACCATTAGGCCAATGTCCGTTCACCTTGTCACATAATTAAATAATAGATATATCTATAGTTTAGTCCTTATATGCAGTGTTAAAATGTACGCTATCTATTTCCGCGGCTCCATCTCCCCTCATCTCTATTAATCTCCACTATCTCCGATCATCTCCATCCATCTCCCCCATCTCTCACCTCCAGCTGCCTCCTAATCTCCCTCTGCTTCTCCTTATGCTGCTGCAGCGCCCTCGTATACTTGGCAGGGTCCTCCGGGAACTTGACCAGGCCCGACCGCGCCACGAACAGGGTCCACTCCTATAATTATAAATAACCAGTTTATTAATTATTTATTTTTTAATTTATTTCTTTATATTGATATATATATATATATATATAACTCAATTATAGAAACTCTGTGGATTTTAAATGCAAATTGTCGTTGTAAAGTAACGTTTTGTTATTTTTAGCTTTATATGTTTACTGCGCCATCTATTTATCGATGGGTTAAAATCAGCAATCGGGAAGGTTCGCGATATAACGCCTAACCTTTTTGGTGATTACAATGTTTTATTATGATATGTGTTATGTGAATATTTCTCTTTATTGTCTATATGATAAAACGTCTCCTTTTATGTGCCAAATAAATGTTTCCTTCCTTCTTTCTAATTTATTTGACAAATAACACAAATGGCTATTCGAAATTTACACAATATCAAGCGTACCCAAATCTTTTCTCTGATATTTTTGGAGTTCAACATGAAACAAGCAAACAGCGCCTAATGAATCCTCACCGATTGGAGGGTGGCCAGGTCCCTCTCGAGCTGGGCCGCCGCCCTCCTCCTGGCGGCCGCCTCCGGAGCCCCGGGGTGCTGCAGAGGCCTCAGGGCTCGCACTGCGCCCCTGTCTGCCCTACGTGAGGCAGCTACCCGGGCTGCCCTCTCACGCTCTACTGTCCTGGATGAGGAGGTGGTTCGTAAGAACAGGATATACACGTGCCAAAAAAGATTCAAAATTAATGAGACTCTCTAACTTTCCTTTATCGCCAACGAAGGCAGCCGAGCGATCGATCCACCTGATGTAAAGTGGTCACCGACGCCCATTGACATCGGCGTTACTAGGCCTACCGTGAGACACAGGATGTTACGTCTCGTTTACACAATGGATACGCTGGTAACGGTGCCCTTCGTGTCGGAAATAGGTTGAACCGTGACGGGTAAACTCAGGCGTAATGAGAGATATATATCGGTGGTAGTTACCCCTTTCACAGAGGACCGTCTAAGGCGGTACCACCTCGGTGTCAATTTCTGCCGCAAAGCGGTAGTGTGAAAACACCATCTTCCAGTTTTGAGAACACAATTGCCAGCGCATTTACTGGAAAACCAGACGTAGCTATGTCTCACGGTAGGCAGCGCGTTGATTATACCCAACTTTTTTTAGCAAGGACGTTACGCTTCCAGACTCATGTCCTTGGTAAGCTTCATCTAACACCGAGTTCGCTAGCTACCGTCCCCGCGAACTAGGCGAACGACACTTTCTGCCAAGAGTGAAGGCCACACATACAGAAGGTACGTGAGTTAGGCATTCTTTAGGGTCCCCTAAGGATCGTCGACGATCGGTCTACGAACCGGCAGGTTGACGATCTGGCGACTGTTTTGGTCGGTTGCTGGGGGCGGTGAGAACCGCCCTGTAGTTTATGTACCAGGTGTAATGAAACCCTATTGTCAATGTACATAGGCGTCGGCGATCACTTTCGATCACTGGTGCTGGTGGTAGGTGCCCATTTTTACAGGGGACCGTCTGGATGGGTACCACCGCGGTGCTTATTTCTACCACAAAGCAGTAGTGTGAAAAGACAATTTTGTTCCGGTGTGAAGGGCACGGTAGCCAGCGTATCTACTGGGTAAACGAGACTAAACATCCCGTGTCTCACGGTAGGCAGCGCGTTGGTGATACCAGTATTGCCAATGTCAATAGGCGTCGGTGACAACTTTCCAACAGATGACCCGACTGCTCGTCTACCTTCGAATGCTATTCATCATCATCAGCATGTGATAGCCCACTGCTGGACATAGGCCTCCCCTAATACATTCCTATCCATTAGAGGGTTTTTGGACCGTATCCCACCACGCTGGTCCAATGCGGGTTGGTGGGTGGACCGACCTTTTACGACCGACGCATGGATCATCTTACTTTTCAGACAATTGGGTGTATCGGCCCAAATTGCCCTAACCAACTAGGAAACAACAATGAAAATTTGTTGAGTCCCCGCAGGATTCGAACCCACGACCTCCGGTTTCTAAGCCACACGCCTATACCACTAGGCTACGGAGGCAGTTTTAGTCGAATGATATTATTTCGAGTTAAATAAGATAAATAACGTCCACCTTGGGACAGTATTAACAACTAAGACATCATAATTTAAGCCTTACCAGCTCAGAACCTTGATCTGGTGTTGCAACGCTTCGTTCACTTCACCGGCGGCGACGCCAGTCGTCACCTTTACGGCCGTCTCCTCTGTGATAGCATATACAATGTGTTAGTGTTGCCATTTTATTTGGAAATCAAAGAAAAGATGTTTTGAAACACCCATATTTAAAAACATAAATAATAATTTTGCTATGCTAGAAATATATGATTCACTAAAAATTGTAATACAAACAATGTTAAACCGTAAATACGATGGTACTTACGGTTTAACAATTAACATAACTATTACTTTGTTTAATGTAAACAGAAATTTAAATAATATTCATAGACCTTTAACTATATTTAACATACATTATTTTAGCGAAAATCTATGCAAAACAGAAAACTTCGATCGTTGATTTTGGCACATGCTATATTTTGGCCAAAATTTAACAATACAATCATTTACTATAGTATACAATAAAATTATGTCATTAACATAAAATAAACCATCGATTTAGAATAAAAAGCATTCTAAAAATCACATTCAAAAATAATAAAACACGAAGTACAGACATAAAATGCAGAAAAAGCAACCCATAGCAACCACTCAATTCATCGTATTACGGATTTGAATCCACAGCCCCCCGGTGAAAGTCACTGAGCAGTATGAAACATGTCGTCGGATGGGACGTTATTTGTAACCAGCCGAAAGCCTCGAATGCGTAAAATAAGAATGTAAAGACCTTATAAAGGCCAACGCACATTAGGGCCGCTCAGCATCCACGCAGCGTCCACTCGTTGTCAACGCGCGTTCAACCAGTGAACGAATTGATTTGACTAATCTCGGGATTTTTGAGTGTTTCGGTTTGTAATTATTATTAGTATTACGTAATTTCAAGTTTTAAGATCCGCAAATTGGCTCAAGGAAGAAAAATTAATAAATAAACACGCTTAGACCGCGCGTTGACAACCCGTGTACGCTGCGTGGGTGCCGAGTGTCTATAATAAGCGTAGACCTTTATGTACATCCTGTATTAGCACCTGCTAAGCAGGCATGTATTGCTGTACTGGCATCCGACATCCACAACCCAAAGGGTAAAGTGCATTCTAAGGACGAATTAGTTGTCAGTAAATTTGAAAGCATTGAGTTCCTATAATGACCTCCAAAGATAGTCTTGAAAACCGGGACCGACTTTTTATCCATCCGAAGCATGAATCATCTTACTTTTCAGACAATCGGGTGGTCGGCCCATTTTGTCCTAACCAACCAGAGAACAGCGATAACAGTCATAATAGATAATTTATATTTTAACTTTGTTTCCCCGCGGGATTCGAACCCACGACCTACGGTTTATTAAAAACACTTACGTCCTAATAATAACAAACATGGTGTTAAACTTTGACGAGACTGAGGGTTGGCAAATGAATATAATTATCTGACGTTGCTTTGGGTTGCTTTGTATACACTATAACTACAGATATAGTGAGAAAAGATTTTCCTTCGTAATATTTAAGAAAACTTATATTTATCGTGCTCTCTGTAATAGCTTCAGCACCATACATCTCTATATTATACACTGACATTATCCATTTTGACATTTGAAAGTGAACAATAAAGTTTCATATAAAAGGATATGCAAAATGTCACCCGTTTAAACCGATCATTCATTGACAGTTCGGGTGTCGTCGTATTCCGACGAAGATACTAGTTCTGTCGGAGGAAAATTTTTTTCACTACATTTGCATTCATCAGTCGGTAGATCGAAAACAATATTTTGCTTTAGTTATATGAAAGTACGTCTTGCATTATACCTGAACCAAAGTAAATATGAAATCGATGTAACCCATGCAACGAATTGGCGACCGACGTGTTTTTATTGATGAATTGTCACATCACACCACATCTGTGTTAGTCCACTGCTCGACTCCCGTAATGCACGCCTCCTCCAATAGGGAGTTTTGGACCGTATCCACTACGCTGGACCAATGCGGGTTGGTGGGCGGACCGACTTTTTACATGCCCATCTGACGCATGGATCGTCTTACTTTTCAGACAATACGGTGATCGGCCCAAATCGCCCTAACCAACTAGGAAACAACAATGAAAATTTGTTGAGTCCCCGCAGGAGTCAAAACCACGACCTCCGGTTTCTAAAGCACACGCCCTTACCACTAGGCTACGGAGGTGTCAACCACTGAGTGACAGTATACCAACAACAAGTACGGTGACACTCCATTGCTATGGTTCACGTTTTTGCTGTCTTCGATATATCAAACAACGTTAAAATACAAAAAAAATGGTTGACAGACACTTTCACGTAGCTAAAAAACACGATTAACAAATAACGTATTAAAAAAAAACATGCGAATGGTAAAGTATCAATAATTATCATTTAGCACTAACAAAGAGTTTAAATCAATTAAAATTAATTGTTATTGACATTTTAGCAACCACAATCTCCCCCACTGACGTAAACGTCATATATGACACATGTCAAAAGGTTTAGACACTGACAGTGACGTTCGCGCCACAAAAATATTATTTTCGTATTGTTATCTATATTATAAGAATTATGTATTTAACCTAAAATATTAAACATCTATTACCTTTGGACAGTATATGTTCTTTACTATATAGTCGCTCTCTCTGTCCCTATATCCTGATGTATGCTTAAATCTTTAAAACTACGCAACGGATGCGGTTTTTTTAATAGATAGAGTGATTGACGAGGAAGGTTTATATGTATAACACATGCTAAATATTGCAGGTATATTTTCTATCAGCATAGCTCCCGTGCGAAGCAGGGGCGGAGCGCTAGTATATAGCAAATTTCTTGTAATTTGCAATATCTTTCACTTAAGTAAATGAAAAAGGTCACATTTCGTATTACGATAACCGAAAGCCCTAGTGAGAAGCTAGATTTTGATTAGAAAATTATTATTATCAACAATATATGTTTATTATTAAGGCCTTGCTTGACGTGATAAATCGATGATTAAAAAATTACTTGAAGCTAAACTTTTTAATTATCACTCCACTATAAGGCAACACAAAATACACCCATGCTGGATAAAAAGAAAATAATAATAATCGATCATGGCCACCCTTACGATTGGTCTCTCTCGGCGTCGGCGATGTTGCCACGACAGCTATTGAAGTACAGACAGCATATTAAATAACTTATAGTAACATAGAACAATTGTTATGTCTACTGATTATTAATTAATATCAAACAAAAACTTAATAACATATTTTTTAAATAACCAAAGCCTGGCGCCTTCAACGTGTAAATATCATATTTTAAAAGCGAGACTTCGAATTTTTCGTTTTTCATTTGCAAAAAAACGTTTCTTAACAAACATAAAATTATATACTATAGGTCAATCAAATGACATGCAAAAAGCTTATGAATATTTTAAAATACGATAAAACTGACAATGAATTCAATCCATCATACATACTAGAAGAAGAAATTCGGATGATTCCTTTATACTTAAAAAAAAATTATGCAAAATATCGATATGGCATAAAAACTTTTTTCAATACACCATCGAAAGCACAATTAGAAGATTAGGTTTTTATTAAAATGCGTTAATTATTAGAATACATAAAAATTAACGGAACATAGCATTAAAATGCAATTATAAATGTGCAATTGACCATTCAAAGTGCCAAAGGTTTTTGGGATTGGTTCATAAAAAAATTAGTTTCGAAAAGAAAATGGCAAAATGCCTTAAATAATATGCATCGAAGCGTCATTTTGGAAAATTGAGTGTTTAAAAGTTTCGTTTACTTGATAAAGCCAAAATTATATTGTAGTGTAAAATTAAAATGTTGAAATAAATATTTATTACTGTCACTTATAAATTAAATCCAAAAGTATGCTTCGGATAATAGGCAGTTGCTTAAAATTCACGAAATTAAAAGCTATTAATCATATTAAGTCACAGAGAATTGTCAACAATTATGAAAACAATCGTATTTACAATTTTCAATTAAACGAAGACATAATTGTTCTAAGATATCTGAAAACGATATCAAAACAAGCATACGTAATTTCAAGACGATAAGCAAATAAATTGAACAAACAATCAAGAAAGACAAAGAATCGAGAACAAAACATCGTAAAAGTCGAAAACAAAAGAACAAAAGTACACGAAACAATGAAATGTGTATTAATTTCGAAAACAGTTAGTTAAAATTAGAAACGTATAGAAAGCCACAGACAATACGACGAATAATTTATGTTATCATTAAACTGACGTCATGGGGGTGAGGTCTGTGACCTCATCGTTTTGTTCAAGATAGATTACTTTGCGTTCATATTTACCTCTCTTTTCGATAATTGGAAACTTTTTTGAAGTTTAATGTAGTTTCCTTAATGTACATTAGTACTTAATAAACATATACACAACTGCCTCCGTAGCCATATTTAGTTACAATATACAGCTGATTCTTACCTGTATATATTTTATCACCAGTCTGTGATAGTCCACTGCTGGACATAGGCCTTCCCTAATACACCCCTATCCATTTGGACCGTATCCCACCACGCTGGTCCAATGCGGGTCGGTGGGTGAACCGACTTTTTACATGCCCATCCGACGCATGGATCATCTTCCCTCTCAGACAATTGGGTGATCGGCTGAAATTGCCATAACCAACTAGGAAACAACATTGAAAATTTGTTGAGTCCCCGCCGGCTTCGAACCCACGACCTCCGGTTTCTAAAGCACACGCCCTTACCACGCGGCTACGGAGGCAATGGAATAAATACAAAAAGATAAGTAAGTATATGCATATTTCAGTCATCTAGTTTCCATAGTACAATAACAATAATCAGTATTCATCCTTTTTATAAAGGTCTGCAAAACCCCCATGACCGCTCGTTTAATTACAAAAGAAGCATTAAAATTGAGCCTTATTACTATGTAACATAGAGTTCATTAAGTATGTATTATCATAATTAGGCACAAAACGCATGCTTCAATACGTAAACTCTCTTACGTGCGAAATCCCTCAGCGATGCCGGTGGCGTCACGGCCGCTAAGCGCACACAACACACGCGTTTTTAGTGAGAACAATTCAAATTTACAAAAGTAAAATTACACATTGTAAATAAATCAATAAGTATATAGTGGAAGAAGTAACAAAAAATATAAAATAAACCTCGAATAATTATTACTAGCAACCCCTTGTGGGTGGAATATGGTTCCAGAGATATTGTGATGAGTCAATATATATGTGGGAACCTCTTTTGAATACAGATTATTCATTTTGTTTACTCTAAATAGCTCTCATAATAACACTATGCATACACACAGACAAACAACTCTACCTTTAAGGATTTGCAAATATCTTTCGAATACTAATAGAAGTAATAAAGTAATATAATCGATATTTTTATAATTAATATATAACATTCGAATTTGTTCGATTCTTCGAATTATTCAATTCATATTTAGAAACGAATAAATATTGAAAATCAATAATCAAAGTTAGCAGTATTGAATCCCTAACAGCTACCGGCGCCAACCATTGCACCATAGGGTATATAAAACATACCGTGATGGGTGCCGCCGCGTTTCGCGTACAGCTTCAGCTTGTCGCGCAAAGTGACCCTCTCCATTTCCAAAGAGTCTATGTCCTGCTGAAGGTGGTCCAATGTCTCTCGAATTCCTTCTCCTTCCTGTGAGAAGGGATTGGAAATAATAATAACAAAGATAGGTATAAATTATATTGAGATTAAATTAAATTTTAATGTATACTAATAAATATAACAAGTGTCTAATGTTTCTTCTCTTACAGTAAATAAAGAAAGAAGATGATACTAAACATATTAGATGCAATATTGAGATTAAATTAATTTGAAATCTGTACAAATAAATAAAATAGGAGTGACTGTTTGTTACATTAAAATGGCCTTTTTTATATGATTACATTGTGATACATAACCAGACTGCCTCCGTAGCCTAGTGGTATGGGCGTGTGCCTTAGAAACCGGAGGTCATGGGTTCAAATCCTGCGGGGACTCAACAAATTTTCATTGATGTTTCCTAGTTGGTTAGGGCAATTTGGGCCGATCAAACCAATTGTCTGAAAAGTAAGATGATCCATCGTCGGATGGGCATGTAAAAGTCGGTCCACCCACCAGCCCGCATTGGACCAGCGTGGGGGATACGGTCCTAAAACCGCCTAATGGATAGGGGTGTATTAGGGGAGGCCTATGTCCAGCAGTGGACTATCACAGGCTGATGATGAATGATGAATGATGATGACATAACCGGTAGATATAAAAAAAAGTTTTTTTTTATTTTTGTCGTCTGTCTGTCTGTTGTTCTGGCTAATCTCTGAAATGGTTGGTCCGATATTGATGAGACCCTCACTGAAAGATAGCTAAGGTGACTGGGAGCAATATTGGCATCTTTTCAATAGATAGCCTTTTTCGTATATTATTACCTCTCGGATGAAGTCGCGGGCAACAGTTAGTAAGAAAAAAGACTTAACAATGCATATTATATACACATAAAGGACTAACTCTACTTCAGCCGATTTAAAGATAGAATTTAATTGAACAAACATCTAATGTCAGACTCGATTGGAGCCTGTGGACTACACTGCTGGACATAGGGCTCCTCCCCTAATGCACGCCTCCTCCAATAGGGGGTTACTGGACCGAATCCCACCACGCTGGTCCAATGCGGGTTGGTGGGTGGACCGACTCTTTACATGCCCATCCGACGCATGGATCATCTTACTTTTCAGACAATTGGGTGATCGGCCCAAATTGCTCTAACCTCAACGGGCACTATTATAAGAGCGAAAATTTAAAATTGCTGCGTTCCACCAATACAAATGCGTTTACTTCTGGCGCCATTGGTGATTGAAATAATACTTTGCTTCAATCATTTCAAGTATAATTTGATTAAACAATTACATTTAATTTAAATATTTTTTTCTTTCAGTCTGTCTGTTTGTTTTGGCCACCCTCCGAACGGCTTGTCCGAGTTCATACTAATAACCCCGCAAACCTCTTGTGGATTTCGTATCCGAATGACCTCTACTCAACAAAAGGAATATGCCTACCAAATTTCAAGTCGCTACGCCTAATGGTTCCAAAGATATCGTGATGAGTCAATATATAGGTGGGAATCTCTTATATATGTACACATAGACACGCTCACCATCAGCCTGTGATAGTCCACCGTTGGACATAGGCCTCTCCTAATACACCCCTATCCATTAGAGGGTTTTTGGACCGTATCCCACCACGCTGGTCCAATGCGGGTCGGTTGCTGACTTATATATATATATATATATATATATAAACTGCTAGTTATTATATGAATATGTTACCTCTTCAGCTGATTCAGAGCGTCGTCCAGCCTCCTCTGCAGTTGCTGCGCGCGCAGCTCCGAGGAGTGGGCCGCGCTGGACAGCTTCTTCTCGCCGAGCTCTTTCCTGATCTGCATCTCCGATAGCTCCTCGTGCTTAGCCTGAGGGTGTTTATGTATATTTATTGAGAATTATATTTTATTAGATATAAAAATCAGCATTTGGCAGTGGTTAGGGGACGTCGATGGCATCAAATTTACTGATAACTAAATCATCCACAGAAAAGTGAACCTTTTGGGTTTGTGGAGACAAAATATATAATAATATGAAAAAAATGATTAATTTACTAGTGTCGGAACAATGTTTATAACAATGATTTATTGCGGGGTCTGTTGACATTAGAATATATTCGTTCTGACCAATTACAAAGTCACTAAGCATTCTAACCCACAGCAACGTCATCATCACTAATCAATATAATCCACATCAATACACCGTTTCAAAGTTGTGATTTTTATATTCCATGAACAAAATTTTCAATGTAACCTAATATAACCAACTAGGAAACACCTAGTTGGTTAGGGCAATTTAGGCCGATCACCCAATTGTCTGAAAAGTAAGATGATCCATGCGTCGGATGGGCATGTAAAAAGTCGATTCATCCACCAACCCGCATTGGACCAACGCGGTGGGATACGGTCTAAAAACCCTCTAATGGAGAAGGGAAGGCCTATCATCAGCGGTGGACTAATACAGGCCGATGATGTATACACCAATACACTTTTCTATCATCATCATCAGTCTGCGCTAGTCCACTGCTGGACATAGGCCTCCCCTGATGCACGCCACCGCTTCCGATCTTCGGCTATTCCCATCCAACCCACACCGGTCACTTTGCGAATGTCGTCACTCCATCTTGCCGCAGGGCGTCCTACACTACGTTTGCCGAGCCTCGGTTTCCACTCCAGAACTTTTCGACTCCAGCAATCGTCAGTTCTGCGGCTTATATGACCGGCCCACTGCCACTTCAGCTTACTAATCCGGTGGGCTATGTCGGTGATTTTGGTTCTCTGACGGATCACGTCATTTCTGATGCGGTCCTTCAGAGATACTCCGAGCATAGCCCTCTCCATAGCTCGCTGAGCGACTTTAAATTTGTGACCAGTCGAACCGTAAGTGTCCAAGTCTCGGCACCGTAGGTCAAAACGGGTAGGACGCACTGATCGAAGACTTTCGATTTGAGGCACTGTGGGTTGGGTGACGAGAAAACTCGACGAAGCTTATGAAAAGCTGCCCAGCCTAGCCGAATCCTTCTGTTGGCCTCCCCCTCAAAGTTGTTTCTACCTAGTTGGAGCGTTTGTCCTAGCTAAAGGTACTCCGAAACCACTTCGAGGGAGGTGCCGTCAATTGTGATCGGTCCCGGATCAACGTGCTCGTTAAACATGACCTTGGTTGTACCCAAGTTCATCCGGAGACCGATGCGTGCAGAAGATTCAGCCAGGCTTTGCACCATTTTCTTCAGGTCCTATGCGGTTTCAGCCATGATGACGATATCGTCCGCGAATCGCAGATTTGAGATGTACTCGCCGTTCACATTTATGCCGTGTCCTTCCCAGTTGAGCGTCCTGAACATGTCCTCACTTTTCTATACAATGTTTTAATTAATTTCTCAACCTTATATGGCTGATTATTAAAATATTATTTAATCCTTACATATCGTGCGTTTTCACATTTCATATGAAAAATGCTATCTCTCTTTCATAACATCGACCCGGCCCTATTAACAAGTCTGATTTGATTTTTAGACTCCGTTGCATCAAATTTTATTCTAACAATATGTTAAAACTATATATAAGTTTCAAACTAATTAGAAAATACAGACTTTGTTAAAAGGGCAAAGCTATATATACATTTTCAAGTATATATATTTTAAACAAACTCACATATTTTTTACTTACCTTAAGGGCTTTCTTCAGCTCCTTGATGTCGGCTTCCTTGTTCTCCAGCTTGATGGTGAGCGTCTTGGTCTCTTCAGCTGTTTCTTCACCAGCTGCGCCCTTAGCACCACGGGAGGCACCGGCTGAAGATAAAGAAGATACAGAAGATATATAAGATATAGGAGATAAAAGAGATATTGAGTTTAAAAGACATAAAATAGATATACATATTCCGCAGCAGTATTTATCTAATTCCTGACCTACTGTTTGTTCCATATTTGAGTCCTAAGTGGATACAACTTGTGTTTTATCGTTGTTATTTGTGGTCGGTTAGGACAACATGGGCCCAACACCTAAATGTCTAAAATGTAAGATGATCCTCGCGTCGCATGGTTATTCACTTGGACGTTGATTGATAACAACAGTTTCTTTGTGCAGTTTAAAAATGAAGATATTTGAAAGTACCACAGATTAAATATTAAAAGAAGCGAGAAGGAAGATACGACAAAAGGTAAGTCTCCCTCTTTCGACCCCAATTCACACACAGAAGGAAAAAGAAGATAATAAACTGACCGTCTCCCCTTTGACCTTAGTAAGAATTTATTTAACATTTTTGCACACAAAAAAAATGTAACAAGGGCGCATTTAATGCCGATGGCATTCTCTACCAATCGACCTTTGGTTGGTAAGGAAAATTTAGAGTAGGCGTACATTACAAAAAATATATATATAAAGTAGGGAATCCAAAAAAAATAATCCAGATAAATAATTAAAAACTTTGGAAAGGAAAAAAAATGTTATTCTAACTTAAGCTTAATACATGAAAAATTGCTGTTATATAAATATATAACAAATAAAAAAAACTCAAAGTGACTATTCTGAGAAGGAGAAATAAAAATAGAAATCGCACTTACTCCATCTGGACATTAGTAAGAGAACTTGGTAAGAGAAATGAGCGATCGCTTCTCTATTAAAACGAGTCTACAGAAGATCACAGAGAACAACAGAGAAGCGTAATCCCAACTCCACTTGGACATTGATAAGATACACACATCACATCATCAGCCTTTGTTAGTCCACTGCTGGACATAGGCCTCCCCTAATACACCCCTATCCTTTAGGAGGTTTGAACCGAATCCCACCATGCCGGTCCAATGCAGGTTGGTGGGTGGACCGACTTTTACATGCCTATCCGACGCATGGATCATCTTACTTTTCAGACAAATGGGTGATCGGCCCAAATTGCCCTAACCAACTAGGAAACAACAATGAAAATTTGTTGAGTCCCCGCAGGATTCGAACCCACGACCTCAGGTTTCTTAAGCACACGCGTATAGCACTAGGCTACGGAGGCAGCTACAGATAAGATACATTCATATAATAACTCTTCTCCACCACAGAGTTATCTATAGAAGAGTAAAGAAGAGAACAATCTCACCTTCTCCACTTGCACGTTGGTGAGCGACATCATGTCGTACTCGTTGTCCTGCGCGAAGGACGCCAGCTTGTTCACGTCCGCCGACACCGAGGTCAGCGCGTGGCGGATCGTGCGCACGGGGCCGTGGTCGTCCTGCGAAAGGAGCAAACATATAAGGGATCGACATGTGGAAAATAATAATGCTCTCAGTCGATTACGACTACGGAGATATTATAGCACAAGTGTACTCGCAAACATATATGCAACGTATACGGCCGATGCAAACGCGTCCAGTCAAAAGCGTAGACCGCGACCTCGACCCGGACGAGGAAGGGGTCGCTGAGACTCCGGACCCAACGGGGGTCCTGACATCCAACCTACACACCACACGAGTCAGGGATAGCACACACTCCTGTAGTTCGCCCTCGCTTACGAGCACAGCGACACACACACCGCGTAACTAGATACACCGCGTTGCTCAGCAATCGATTAATACAGTCGCCAAACTCGTCGGCGTCCCGGTCCGTAAACCGATGTCGCGATCCAGGAGAAAAAATGCAACTCACGTACTTCTGTACGTGCTCATCTGGAGCAAATTCACTATCGCGGAGAGCCGATCTGTGTTAGATGAAGCTTACTAAAGTACATGAGTCTGGAAGCACAACTTCAAGGATGAAAAGAAACGCGCAAACACAGGCGCATCTCTTACTCTGTCCTTATACTCTCAAAGCCCTGATGGGACGGATACCGACACGATCGACGAAACAACAAAAAAATTTGTCCAGTGTCGTGATAATACAGTGTTTCACTCGGTCCGGGTGTAACTCATGTATACTATAAATAAATCACTTACGAACTGAAAAGTAGCTTATCATATCAATAAAAATTTGCTATTCAGCAACGGCAGTCGAATCCTGGTTGAGAGTCAAAGTATATCTGTGTAGCAACTTCGTGAAAGTCCGCAAACAAGCGATTGTACATCATTGACTATTACACTCAAGTCCTGTGTTTGTCAACGCTGGACATGGCCCTAAACACAAGAAAATTTGTCCCAGTGTGAATAATAGGTTTACTCGTTCCGTAGCTGGTACAATATGAGTTACTAGTAGAACGAAGTGTTTCATTATCATAATAATCTCTAGCTTATATAGCAAAGCTTCTAGTTGTAGAGGATAAGATGATTCGATATGTCCAAAAGTAATGACGATCATATATATAAGTCACTTGTGTTAGTCACAGACATAGTTCTAATACAGCCTTTCCATATGGCGATAACACGCTTAATTTGGTCAGTGTTAATCCGACTTATTGTAGATATCATTTCATAGAAAGCGTTGTTAAGTTGGTAATGATTGGAAGTAGGATCTAAGAAAGCTGACCTCTGTACTTGGAAATGTACTACGCTTCCAATAGAAGCATACATATTAATATCTTCATCCTCTGTACAAAATGGTTATAGATGTTGTTGTAAAAGCGTTGTTAAGTCAGTAAATGATCGTAAGAGTCGACTTTCTAATGACGATTTAGAAATGAAGATCCACATTAATTCATTCATCTGTATTAAATGTAAGATTGTTTGAAAGCGTTGTTAGAGGTTCAGAAGTGTATTAACTGACTTTGCTGAAATGTACGATCAATTTATCATGCTGTATTAAATGTCAATTGTCGAATTAGTAAATTCAAATGATTTCGACGATATCGGATTTGAATTTTGATTCAGTTAGATTTTCAAAGCAATTTTAATATTGTTCTGAATTTCAATTGATTTGATCGTATTCAGATTTAATTCAATGGTGTTTTGAATTAATACTTGTTTCGAATTTCGAATTATTCAATTCGATTTCGACGTATCAGATTTGAATCTCGAATTGTTAGTTTTCGAAGATTTCTTATTCCTCGATTCGAATTTCGAATTATTAGACTTTTCGAACAATTGGAACCGCTCGAACCGCATCTCCAGTCGCCCACCTGCTGGTACAGCTTGTCGGTGGCGGCGGCCCAGACGGCGGCCAGCGCCTGCGCCGAGAGCGGCGCGCCCTCGCCGCGCTCGCCTGCCGTGGCGGCGCACGCGGCCGCCGCCCGCGCCGCCAGCGCCACCGCGCGGGCGCAGCGCCACAGCGTGCTCGCGCACTCGCTGCGCAGCCGCTCCACCAGCTGCAAATCGTATATTATTGTTTTAGGGGACACCGTGATGTCAATTTCTAGCGCAAATCATTAGGGTGCAAGCATTAATGGCTTCCGGCTCCAAGGGCACGCGGCCAGCGTAAGTACTGAGCGAATCTAGACGTAACATCCCAGGTCTCAAAGGTCAGCTAATCACTTCCATCTGTGAAAGTCCGCTGTCTCGTCGCTTTAAATACAACTACAAACTCTTATCAATCATCCACATCAAACGTCCTGACATTTGATGGATTGAATATTCATATACCGACTCAACGTCAAAAACTATCCAATCTTAAAGTCAATAACGAAACCACTATAACACATGATTCGAGCATCCAGTCCATGCAACCACATATCACTATCCGCGACCACGGATGTCAACACATCCACCCACCTGCAGATCCAGCGGCACCGCATCCAGGCGCACTCCGGCCGGCAGTCTGCGGCGCACGCTCTTCAGCTGCTGCTGCAGATTCGCGCTGCTCGTCTGGATCAGCTCGTGCAGCTGGCCCAGCTCGTGTTGCTTGTCTGACGACTGCAGCATAAAGTAAACGTTAGAAATGTACCCAATATTAATATATTTGTTAATCTCACTCGAAAACCACTTAATAGATTTCAATAAAACAAAATATGTAAAAAAATAGAGTCGTTTTAATTTGTTTTTACAAAAACCTTATGGCTCGTAGGTATTTATAGCGTGTGATGATTATTATGTAAGAAATCGAACATACTATTGGAGAAATTCAGATTTTAAACTAACAAACAGACGTGTGCAAATATCAATGTTGGACTCGAATAATTCCATGTTCCATAAATAATTATTAAAAACCGAATCGAATAATCCTACGTTCAATGAGTATTTCGAAAAAACATTAATAATTTAAAGTGCCGTGAATAATTCGATCAAATATCATCATCATCATCATCAGCCTTTGATAGTCCACAGCTGGACATAGGCCTCCCCTAATACACCCCTATCCATTAGGGGGTTTTTTTTCGGGTACTTTCGAGTTTTTGGGTACTTTCGAATTTTCGGGTACTTTCGAATTTAAAGGTACTTTCGAATTTTCGGGTACTTTCGAACAATTCGATCGCCTTCGAATTATCCGTGGACCAGTTCGGCCCCAAGCCCACGCCCACCTGCAGCACGTGCGCGAGCGCGCTGGCGTCCGCGTGCAGCGCCCTGGCGAGCGCGTCGAGCGCCCCGCAGGCGCGCACCACGGGCTCGCGGCCCGCGCCCGCGCCCATGCCCAGCGCCGCCCACATCGCCGCCAGGTACGACCAGCAGCGCTCGAGCCCTAAACACCGGAACACTATATTAAAACGAGGAACAATGCTTTCTTTGCTTTGGAATGGTAGCAACGCTCGAGCCCTGCGAACCGGAATGTAACATCAAAACGACGTAAGGAGAGGCCAATGCTACATTAGTACCAAATAAGAGCGCGCATATGTCACTCGGTAGAGATACTAAAGCGAATATGCTTTGGGAATGGTAGCAACGCTCGAGCCCTGCGAACCGGAATGTAACATCAAAACGACGTAAGAAAAAAAGCCAATGCTTCCTTAGTACCAGTTCGGAGAAGGACGTCTGTATTCAAAGAAACACAGCGGGACTAATTTTTAAGTCAACTTTTACAATAAAATTCCAACAATAACCAAACAATTTGAAGAGTAATTATGATCTTATTGCAAAAAAAAACTTAGAGCGAGCGTTCAATACCATGTCTATGAACATTTAAGAACTGATAAAGGAGCCCATGCTTCATTAGTGCTAGTAATAAACTTGGCATATGTCACTCGGTAACGAAGCTCTCTTTGCTTTGAAATGATAGCAACGCTAGAGCCCTGCGAACCGGAAAGTAACATCGATCACGTACAGTGCACGGACACAGGTCATTTTTTAGACTATAACTTGCAATTTTACTATATTATGAAATGAGGACTATAATAGGCAATTTAGAGATGTAATTTTACTTAAACGAAGTCTGTAGTGACTGTCTAGATCAAAATCGCTTCGACATTCGACATAATTGGCTTACTAAATGCAAGCGATACCCGCCTCAGTGGCCCAACGGTATCGGTCCTCGCTTCATAAACCGGAGGTCATGGGTTCGAATCCCGCCGAGAAACAACTTTGTGTTATCCTTGTTTTCGTTGGATAGGAGGCAATTTGGACCGATCGCCCAATTGTCTTAAAAGTAAGCGATTCATTTGTCAGATGGGCACGTAAAAAATCAGTCCACTCACCAACCCGCATTGGAAAGTGTGACTTTTGTCAATATCAAAGAAACGATTGCACAAACAAAAACATAAGCATAACTAAAATGGCTAAATTTATAAAATACGCCATGCAATGGTTTCAGCGCGTCCCCGGGAGCCACACCATTTCTATATACTTCGCAATTACAATAGACCGTATTGACCGTCCCTGACTGCCTCCGTAGCCTAGTGGTTTAGGCGTGCGCTTTAGAAACCGGGGGTTGTGGGTTCGAATCCTGCGGAGACTCAATAAACTTTCATTGTTTTTCATTAGTTGGTTAGGGCAATTTGGGCCGATCGCTCTATTGTCTGAAAAGTAAGATGATCCATGCATCGGATGGCCATGAAAAGAGTCGGTCCACCCACCAACCAGCATTGGACCAGCAAGGTGGGATACAGTCCAAAACCTCGTAATGGATAAGGGTGTATTAGGGGAGGCCTATGTCCAGCAGTGGACTACCACAGGTTGATGATGAAGCAATCCGGCTGCAAATTAGTGCATTCATCGAGTGTTCGCCAAAGAAAACACATTTTTACGCATATTTCAAGTGACAGATTATAGTAGGCCTTTGTTCGCTGCTTAGTTGGGTGATATCTAATATAGATCGGCCCCCATGGAGGACGTTAATGGAGCATACTGACCGTCCAGGGCGCAGTTCTCGTCCAGCTCGTTGGCCCTGAGCAGCGAGGTGACGGCGTCCAGCGCCCTCTCCTGCGCCGCCGCATCGGGCAGGGCGCCCGCCGCCCTCAGCAGCTGTTCCGGCGTGCAGGACTCCAGAGCCCCCGACCACATGCTGACCAGGCACTGGAAAGAGAGAAGTGTACTTTGTTTGAAGAACTAATTAAAAATTGCTATAAAATCGCGTATAGCAAAGTTCGTGTATACGTTAATGTGAATTTTATCGTATAGTGGAAGCAGGACCTCTTATCGCTGATATCTGTATTCGCTATAAGTAGGCCAATCGCAGAGGAGCATACAGACATCTCTGTCCTTTTCACATAAGCAGGCTAACTCGCACGAGTGAGGAGACGCAAGGCATCTCACCTCTCTTCTTTACATAAGCAGGCCAACTGACGCACGAGTAGAGAGACGCAAGGCATCTCACGTCCTCTTTCACATAAGCAGGCTAACTGCGCACGAGTAGAGAGACGCAAGGCATCTCCTGTCCTCTCTTCCATAAGCAGGCCAACTGCACGAGTAGAGAGACGCAAGGCATCTCGCGTCCTCTTTCACATAAGCAGGCCAACTGCGCACGAGTGAGAGACGCAAGGCATCTCGCGTCCCTCTTTCACATAAGCAGGCCAACTGGCACGAGTGAGAGAGACGCGCGTCATCTCGTGTCCCTCTTTCACATAAGCAGGCCAACTGCGCAGAGTGAGAGAGACGCAAGGCATCTCGCCGTCCCTCTTTCACATAAGCAGGCCAACTGCGCACGAGTGAGAGAGACGCAAGGCATCTCGCCGTCCTCTTTCACATAAGCAGGCCAACTGCACGAGTGAGAGAGACGCAAGGCATCTCGCCGTCCTCTTTCACATAAGCAGGCCAACTGCGCACGAGTGAGAGAGACAAGGCATCTCGCCGTCCCTCTTCACATAAGCAGGCAACTCGTCGCACGAGTGAGAGAGACAAGGCATCTCCGTCCTCTTTCACATAAGCAGGCCAACTGCGCACGAGTGAGAGAGACGCAAGGCATCTCGCCGTCCTCTTTCACATAAGCAGGCCAACTGCGCACGAGTGAGAGAGACGCAGGCATCTCGCCGTCCTCTTTCACATAAGCAGGCCAACTGGCACGAGTGAGAGAGACGCAAGGCATCTCGCTGTCCCTCTTTCACATAAGCAGGCCAACTGCGCACGAGTGAGAGAGACGCAAGGCATCTCGCCGTCCCTCTTTCACATAAGCAGGCCAACTGCGCACGAGTGAGAGAGACGAAGGCATCTCGCCGTCCCTCTTTCACATAAGCAGGCCAACTGGCACGAGTGAGAGAGACGCAAGGCATCTCGCCGTCCTCTTTCACATAAGCAGGCCAACTGCGCACGAGTGAGAGAGACGCAAGGCATCTCGCTGTCTCTCTTTCACATAAGTAGGCCAACTGCACACGAGTGAGAGAGACGCAAGGCATCTCGCCGTCTCTCTTTCACATCAAGCAGGCCAACTGCGCACGAGTGAGAGAGACGCAAGGCATCTCGCCGTCTCTCTTTCACATAAGCAGGCCAACTGCGCACGAGTGAGAGAGACGCAAGGCATCTCGCCGTCCCTCTTTCACATAAGCAGGCCAACTGCGCACGAGTGAGAGAGACGCAAGGCATCTCGCCGTCCCTCTTTCACATAAGCAGGCCAACTGCGCACGAGTGAGAGAGACGCGATCTCCGTCCTACTTCTCTGCAGGTACTTGACTGGAGAGCGTTTAGCATTCTAGGCTATGTGCGCGTGGATAAGACGTTGCCACGAAAAATATGACCGACTTCTAACAGTAAACATTTAGGGGACAAATTTTTGTTTCTTTTAAGGTTACAATGTTATTTATGACACTTTGTATGTACATAGAATGATTTTTTTTTAATTGCTAAAACTTTTATGTAAACATAAACTGTATTCTTAAATTATGTTACAATATGGCCCATTGCAATTTTTAACAATGTTCTACATTAAAATGCTTATTGTGGGTTGTTCTTAAAACATACATATATCCCGGACTTTACTGTAGACCATTTTATGAAGAACAATTACATAGAATATAGTTTTAGTCTATCTTTTACGGTTTCGACAGCGCTTGCAATTTAATACGATACGCTTGCAAGAGGGTGTGATTTTTGACACTTCATTTTTATGAATTTTTTTAAATATCCATATACTACCTATTATAAAATGAAATTAAAAGAATAATGAACAAAATCGAAGCAGAGCAACGAAGTAACATATAAAAAAATTCTTACGCTCCAAATCAAGTGCAGGGAAGTTAGGAAGTCGGTTAAAAATAATTAAATGGTAAAGAATGGTGAACTTCAATAATTTACAATTGGGTGATCGGCCCAATTTGACCTAAGCAACTAGGAAACAACAATGAAAATTTGTCCCCGATTCCAACCCACGACCTCCCTTTTATAAAGCAAGGGCCAATAATAATTAGTATGTACATCGTACTGCCTTCGTAGCCTAGTGGTATGGGCGTGTGCTTGAGAAACCGGAGGTCGTGGGTTCGAATCCTGCGAGGACTCGACAAATTTTCTTTATTGTTTCTTAGTTGGCTAGGGCAATTTGGGCCGATCACCCAATTGTCCGAAAAGTAAGATGATCCATGCGTCGGATGGGCATGTAAAGAGTCGGTCCACCCACCAACCCGCATTGGAGCAGCGTGGGGGGGGGGGGTACGGTCCAAAAAAAAAACCCCCTAATGGGGTTCATTAGGGGAGGCCTATGTCCAGCAGTGGACTATCACAAGGCTGATGATGATGATGACATCGTAAAGGGAGTTCAGGTCCTTACCTGAATCATCTGCAGCTGATACTCGAGCTGGCACCTGAAGCTGTACTGGACCGCAGTATGCGTCTTTGTTATCACCTCGCGGTCCCACACGTTCACCGCTGGGAACCTTTAATATAGCAAATAATGTATATTATATATTTATCATATTCAGACATAATACGTCAAAAACCCAATTCTTAGCCGCTATAAAGGAATCTGTAGAGAAGTACTGTAAAAGTTTTAAGTTAACTAGGTATAAGTGGGATACGGGCCAAAACCCCCTAATAGATAGGGGTGTATTAGGGGAGGCCTATGTCCAGCAGTGGACCATAACAGGCTGATGATGAGGTATAAGTAGGTGCCAGCAGACTACCAGCATCAGTCTCAGCCTACATAATGCTGAGTTGGAACCTTTCAAACCAGCATCATTGTGTATCTCAACAACAAGTAAAGTTTATTGTTCTTTTTAATCGGTAAATATAATTTTTTTTCTGTGCTAATCGCTATTAATTATCATTTTTTATTGTAAAATATCGAATTCATGTTTTTTACTGTGTTACAATATTAGGTTTTAACCCTAGACAGTTCGTAGTTCATCATCATCAGCCTGTGATAGTCCACTGCTGGACATAGGCCTCCTAATACACCTCCATCCATTAGGGATTTTGGACCGTATCCACACGCTGGTCCAATGCGGGTTGGTGGGTGGACCGACTTTTACATGCCCATCCGACGCATGGAACATCTTACTTTTCAGACAGTTGGGTGATCGGCCCAAATTGCCTAACCAACTAGGAAACAACAATGAAAATTTGTTGAGTGCCGCAGGATTCGAACCACGACCTCCAGTTTCTAAGGCACAGCTTATACCACTAGGCTAGGAGAGTTCCTAGTTATGTATTTTAAATTGTTTTGCTTGTTAATGTGTTTATTTGTTATTAATCAGTCTGCTAGATTAAAGGAGTGAGTAATTATTATTATTATTATAAAATAAGTATCCAAAACATAAAATAATTCTAAAAAGCTAGTTTTCTATATAATTAAAGTTAATTTCATTAGCTTCATCTAATGTTTTCATACATAAACATTTATATATGCATGCATGAATAAGACATACACTTACATGTACATATGCAAGGTATACAATAGTTAACTAAAAACATTTGGATTTATTACTGTTTTCATCTATAAATTGTCATTTTTCCAAAGATTTTTTTCTTCCTAACATTTTTATTACACACAATGCAGGTTAATCTCTAAAATATATATAAAGCAATCAATTTTCAATCATTCCACTGTTCAATCAAATGCAAAAGTCACTAATGAAAGTCCTTATGATAAAAGTAATTACTGATTATATCCCGTTTAATTAGTTTTTCCAAAATGATAATGATGATGAATGATGATGATGATGATGATGGAGGTGGTGATGATAATTCAAGTAAACGCAAGAAAATAGTATCATCTATATATATAAAGGAGTTATCCATAAGGCGTAGCGACTTGAAATTTGGTAGGAATATTCCTTTCGCCGAGTAGAGGTCGGCTAAGAAGACGGATTTTATGAAATTCCACCCACAAGGGGGGTTGCGGGGTTGCTAGTACACAATAAAACGTTACTCACTTCTCTCTTATCTGTCCGAGAATTATCTCCGCTTTGGTGTTGAGACGCTGCAGAAGCAGTATCAGAAGTATCGCATCGTGATCACCTAAAAATACAAAATTGTTGGGTCAAACATATTAAATATTTCATTCTAACAATAAAACTGTTAACAATTCGTAAAAGTGGGAGAGTTACATGTACAAATTACCACGGCATGACAACGTGGAGAATTAATAAACAAAATAGATCTTTACCGTAATATTTTACAGTCAATTTAGTAAAAATATATTTACATGTCATCGTGGGTTGTGCCATTACAGACATATCAATAATATATTATTAATATAATAACTTAAAATGTAGCCAATTAAACAAAATATAATCTTTTGAAACGTTCATCGACACTACTTTTGGTTTATCAAAAACTACAGGGGATCGTCAAAATCGATAACAAGCACCAATATCCACACAAATCCTGTCGATTCCTTAAAAATGTTAACTAAGAAAAGCTACACGAGACAAAATCTAAACAAACAAAAGTAGCGGTTTTAATTATTAAATATAAAATAGCTTTAATTGTTATCGCCACCACAGTCACTCCTTTAGAATGCTACAGGCTGTTCCAGAACACTAAAACTCTTCAACGGCCGCGCCGATAGACTTTATCAAATTTATAACACGTGGGATATTTAAAACGATGACATAAAAAAAGCCCGCTTAGTTTTTCCGCCGATTCTCCACAGGTCATAGGCGTCTTATTCCTAACCGGTGGTTCTTGAAATGAACAACCGAGTGTGACACTCCTATGGCGACTAAAGGTATTGCAATTCTCCTAAAGGATATCAAAAAACTTCCTTAACAACTACAGGGTGTTCCAGAGACAATCCAAATCTTCACTACCTTCGTTTTTTTCAAAAGCTACAAGCAAAATGCGTCCATCTCCACCAGCGCATAGCATTGAAGTGGTCGGGCAGGCATGGGAGGACCAGCACCTGTCGGCCTCTGAGGCTAGGCACGCCAGCTTCCGGCCTGCTGCGCCAGCTCGAGCGCGCGCAGCTGCAGGTCCACGGAGCGCGTGGAGGCGCGCGACGCCTGCACCAGCGAGCCCAGCTCGCGCGCCGCCTCGGGGCTGCCCTCGCCCGGGGCGCCCTCTGCCGACACCCCCTCTTTACATAACTCTACTTCAACTCGATTTATGTAATAAATTAACACGAATGGATGGAACAGTAAAACTTCACTATGTTTCATTAAAAATTAGTTTTAATCTCGCGGCGTGCAGACAGATATCTTGTATCATCATCAGACTGACCCAGGCTGATGATGATACGAGAGATTTATGTTTCAACGCCATCTATCGTTCAGAGTCTTCAATCTTTTTCGCTTCAGTGTTTGATAATACCCACCCGGCTTAGTCTCCAGCCTCGTCCTGAGCTCGTTGTGCTGCTCCGTCATGCGATGGACCAGCTCCCTGAACTTCACTATGGTCGCGTCTCGGTCCATTATGGTCTCCATTGCGGCTTCGCGCTCTCTCACGGCCTTTTAATAATTATAATTGAGCAAGAGAAAAGATATAATCGAAAAAAGCAACTAACATACAAATAAACGATAAATTAAATTATGGCTTAGCCTGGCATAGTAAGCCTGACTATATAACCAGAGGGTGTGAATTCGATTCCGGCTACCGAAAAAAATTGTGTAAGCATTCTGTAGTTTTTTAGCGTCTACGTGTTCTCTATATTAAATACTAGCAACCCCCCAACACCCCTAATGGGTGGAATTCGTCCGTAAGAAGGAATATTTCTACCAAATTTTAAGTCGCTTCGCCTTACGGTTCTAGAGATATTGTGATGAGTCAATAATATTTCATTTAAATAACATAATAGAGAATCTTTCATATATATAGATTATATGTATTATGTATAACCAAATGAATATAACTCATCTGTAATTATATGCATGGAAACTTTCGCTCCCATATTAGTATTATAGATTATATGGACCCACCTCCCTGGTGGCGGCGTGCGCCATCTCCAGCTCCTCGCGCAGGTCCATCTCCAGGTCCCGGTTGGACTCCACCAGCTGCTCGTGCACCTCCTGCAGCGCCTCCAGCTCCGACACGTCCTGCTTCAGCTGCTCCACCTTGGAGAGAAAATTCAAAACTCAAGTAATTAAAAATATAGAATAACAGCCATTTCTCCGTGCTTAGTAATAATATGCACCCACCGCATTGGACCAGCGTGGTGGAATACAGTCCAAAATCCCCCTAATGAAGGAGGTGTGCATAAGAGGAGGCCTATGTCCAGCAGTGGACTAACACAGCTGATGTTGAAAATATTATGCTAAAAGCAAGGATTACGCATACCCAAAATACAACGCCTAAAGATTTAAGTATAAAAAATTAAGTAATTGTCACGCGATTACGCGAGAATTCACCTATACAAAAACGCCTGAATCCTTTCTTCTTTGCGTGTCGATGACAAGTCATTTATATTTTTTTTTCTTTTTTTTTTATTGCCTACGCAGGCAGACGAGCAGTCGGGCCACCTGATGGGAAGTGGTCGCCGACGCTCATAGATACCATTGGTATCGCCTAGCGCTGCCTACCGTGAGACAAAGGGTGTCAAGACTCGTTTACCCAGTAAATACACTGGCTACGGTGCCCTTCAAACCTGAACGCAGCAGAGTTTTTACACTACTGCTTTGCGGCCGAAATAGGCACCGGGGTGGTACCTACCCAGGCGGTCCCCTGTAAAAGATGAACCTACCACCAGTAAAAGGACGGAAAGTTACATAGTTGGGACCCGGAATATAGCAACGTTAATAACGGTGTTTATGACTTTCATTAGTTCCTTTTACAAGCACTGTCACCACACACTGTTTAACTGAACAAGTGCGCCATAGTTTGGACTGCCGCGACGCAAGCACTGTTCGTTTTTGGACACAAAGCAGCCCCAACCTAAACAAGTTTCTGCTTAAAAAGACAAGACAAAGAAAGACAAAGACACACGCTTCAAATTGAGCATCGTCTTCATTTAGGAAGTCGGTCGAAGACGATCAAGACCGGGTCACAAACCTAGACTAGTTTCAAAAGACACTAGAACTTCTTGCGATAAGAACATTATCGGTGCTGAAATGTCTCATGCTTTTTCTTATTAGTTGAACCAGTACTGCCGCCGTAGCCAAGTTGTAAAGGCGTGCGTGTCATGTCGGGTTTGAATGCTGTAAGGACTCAACAAATTTTCATTGTTGTTTCCTTCTTGGTTAGGGTAATTTGGGCCGATCAACTTATTGTCTGAAAAAGAAGATGATCCATGCGAAGATGAGCATGTAAAAAGTCGGTCCAACCACCAACCAGCATTGGATCAGCGTGGTGGGATACGGTCTAAAACTTGGAGAGGGGTGTATAAAGGGAGGCCTATGTCCAGCAGTGGACTAACAAAGGCTGATGTGTGTGTGTGATGTGTGATAAAGGAGGCCTATGTCCAGCAGTGGACTAACAAAGGCTGATGATTATGATGATGAGTGGAACCATAGATGTAGAATGCGTTCACTGCACTTGAATTAATTCAGTGTTTACACCAGCTCCATCATTTCTTCGTCGTAGACTTTTTTTATCCTAGAATTCTAGAGTTTCTAAATCTCTCAGGAGTTATATACTTGGTATAAATCACCCATCCCCAACCGACCTGGTCCTCCAGCGCCATCTTCTTCTCAGCCAGCTGCTCCACCATCTCCTCGGCGCCGAGGGCGGCGTCCACCTGCTCCCTCAGGTCCGCCACCTGCGCCTCCAACTCCTCGACCCTGGCCGACAGCTTCTCCTTGGTGCGGCTCAGCTCGGCGATCTCCGACTTGTACTGCTCCAAGTCCTGGTAAGAGCAAACACAAGATGAGGTAAAGAACCAAAATTGGGCTGAAAGTTCTATTGGAGATAGAACTGGATATAATACGGTGTGCACCGGCTGCGCACAGGTGAACATTTTTCTTATACTTTGTCATAAATAAAGATATTTAAATTATAATAAAGTCTATGGCAACTTGTTTACACTACGACTTGGTTAAAGGAAAGATTTTTGATTTCAATTGTTTTTCTATTAGTCAGCATACGCTTTGTTTCTCAGTGATAATATCCTCCTACCTTGATCATGTTTTGAATGATTCATACTAGGTCCAACAAAGTGACAGAAGCTAGACAAAAAGACCAGATCAGATCCTTATCAATTTCAACTCCTTCTTTCCACCCTTCCCAGCCATCATTAGATCAGCCTAACTTCATCATCTTTTCCTAGCGAATTAAAGCAAGACCTTTCACTCCCTATTAAAACAGCTTCATTATCTTCAGACCTAGACATTACCCAAACCCAACTCCCTCCCCTAGCCTCATCGGATCGGCCTACCTTCATCATCTTCTGCATGGCGTGCTTGTCGTGAGCGGACAGGTCCCTGAGGCGCACCAGCGTGTCCCTGAGGCGCACGTTCTGCTGCTGCAGCGCCCTCATCTCGTAGCCGGTGGCGCCGCCGTCCGCTGCGTACGGGTGCTCTGGTCAGGCACGCACGCACGCGTTACACGCTACGCCGCGGACGTCGGTAAGGGGGGCGAGGGGCGCGTGGGACGCGAACGATCGATCGAATGATACAAACGTACGAACGAGAGACAAACAATTGAACGAGACACGAAAGATCGACCGAAACACGAACCATTGAATGTGACAGGAACTATTGAATGTGGCACGAACTATTGAATGTAACTCACGTTCGAACGAGGGACGAACGATTAAACGAGACACGAACCATCGAACGAAACACGAACCATTGAATGTGACACGTACGATCGAACGAGACAAATGAACGATCGAATGTGACACGAACGAATGTTCGAGCGCGACACAAACGGACGATCGGCGAGTGTCGTTCGAACGATCAAGTTAGACACGTCCGATCGAGCTGCGTGCACAGAGCGCACGCACGGGCGACGGGTCAAGAACGATTGAACGAAACACAAGAACGATTAGTAAGTAGTGCACTAACGTAAAACACATACCGTCGCATCAACAAGGAACACGTAATGTGCGACCGTGTACATGGTACACAAAAGATAGAAACAACGTTCACGGTCTTGAGAGGTGGTCTGGTGGTTGTATCTCGTTCATTCGTTAGAAAGTCTCTTTCGATTGTATGCCAAGTCCACGTTCAATCATAAAGTCGACCGATAGATCAAACTATTGCAATTATTAACGTTCGTGACTCACGGCAGCTACTGCTTTGAAGCGCGCGCGTTTTATTACAAACTTAACAAATACATTTTAACCCTCCATAAATACTAACTTAACAAAAAAGCCTAACACTAACCGTTTACGGATTCAACATAATTTAGTAAAGCAAATTCTTTGAGTAGAAAGAAACCTATGCTAGACATACAACAATAGTAAATTTTAATAAACTGTTAAGATTTATATTTAAAGTGTACTAAAACTATAGCAGTTACAAAACATTTCTTTATTAATTAATAATAATTATAAAGTTATTTTGCTTCTATAAATTATTAAAACGCGCCCCTCATTTAAACCTCCATTATAACACCGAAACGTCCGCAGCTCCCTACGCAAGCAATGTCTCCCTTATCGTCTGTCTCTTTCTTCCTAACATTCGAGAGTACCTAAATATATCACCGTCTCATTCTAGCGTAAGAATGTAGTCTGTCTCTTATCTTACCTAATATGAATACCGAAATGTATTCGTCTATTCTAGCAATAGGATGTTCTTCTTCCAATATGTCTTCATCGTAAGAACATCGTCTGTCTCTTTTTTATCTAATACTCGCGAATACCGAAGTGTATTTCTGTCTCATTCTAGCGTAGGAATATCGTCTGTCTCCTTCTTCCTAATATGTCGTGATTACGTAAATGTATCCCTGTCTCATTCTAGCGTGGGAATATCGTCTGTCTGACTTTGTAAGTAACATTTCTAATTTTAAACACTTGTCCTAATTTTAAAGTAA
This sequence comes from Lamproptera curius, assembly GCA_029286875.1. Lineage (NCBI taxonomy): Eukaryota > Metazoa > Arthropoda > Insecta > Lepidoptera > Papilionidae > Lamproptera > Lamproptera curius. The sequence continues at coordinate 353,043 of JAGSMT010000132.1, read as the reverse complement.
CAATATTAGCAAACAGTCTCTTTTTCCCTAATATGTCGTAAGTAGCTTCAGATATTTCTGTATCATTCTTAAACTTTGAAAAATCGTCTGTCTCTTTCCTTCTTAAATAGTCTCATTCTAACGTAAGAATCATCCGTCTCTTTCGTTCTATTTTGTCGTAAGCACATATATATATTTTCCTCTCTTTCTAATGTAGGACTGAAGTCCATCTCTTTCGACCTACAAATATCTGTCCAAGTAGTAAGACAGTCAATATCCTGCTATTTGTCCCTTTCTAGTGTTCAGAATTTAACGCTGTCTTTCTCTGTCATATTGCGTATTCTTTCTAAACAATCATGAAGTATAAATTTTACCTTTTAATAAAGTATTCCTTTCTATCGAATGAAAAATGTACTATTCATCTCTCTTTCATATGAGGTGAAAATACATAGCAGTCTGTCTCTTTCACTCATATCACGTATAACAAATGCATCTTTATTATAGATACGTCCCTCTCTATAACATAGAATATCCGACTGTCTTACCCTATCACCAAGTAAATCATTTCAGTTTGCATCTCGCGGTTATTTTATCCACATTTGTCAGTAATAACATATTAAACTATTATATTATTATGACGGTAAATAGATAAGAAAGAATCACTACAACTGGCGACAGAGTCAAGTCATTAAAAGTCTTTGTCCAGGGAGACACAAAAAATAGATAAAACAAAAGCATGCAAAATTAGACACAAAAAAAACAACAAAACAAACAAAAAACAAACAATTGAAATTGAACAAAACATAAAACAAATGCCTCTCTAATGGAGATATATTCGATAGATGTAAACTAAATGATATTGAACATATATATGATTAAATTCTAGTTTTACGTACATTTAATAGCTGTGTGTATTGCTCTAAAAGAGAATAAATACATAAATAATAGGAAGACATAAAAAATGTGGAGAGTTTGTAAACAGACAAGGTTTTCACCGAAGCTATAATAATGAAATAAATATCTTTATGTTTGTATTCTTAAAAAAAAATTGTACTTGTGTTTTGAAATTGAGTATTTATAAATAAAAAAATGCAAAGTTCTTGTACCATTGCATCGATATAGGATAGCACTTTGCAGTGAACCCTATGGGTTGTGGAGGCCAGATGTCAGACAGCGTTAAATCAGATTCAGGTGAATCTTGTTGCATTGGAAGCTGACCCCGTGATGGCTTGAGATGGAATTGATTTACAACAACTTTAAGACAATACACTTAAGATTGTCTTCGGAAATGGAAGACTGTAACCGGGGATGAACCGGCATCAGAAAGTCAGCAGGTCTTCTTTTTCCCATTATATATCAATTTTCACTTAAATCAACTTTATTTAGAGCAAACATTGAATTACCAGATTATCTTTTAATTAGTCATTAAAGAAATAAAAGCCTATTACACAACAGCATTCCTTCAAAACTTTTTTGAAATTATTATCAAAAAAAAGCTGAACATTTTCTGAGATTTTGTTGCCATAGATTACACTGTATACAATAATTCTGTATCTAATTAGGCCTCGTGTAGTTTATGTAGTACAATCTTTGCCAAGTTTAGTACTATATGGTGTTCAATTCTATCTTTTTCTTTTACCTATCCATTTTCCTATGACATTATGGGGGTCACTTTTATAACACTAATAACACTTCACGCTGTATTATCATTCCTAAATATTATATACTAATATTTATTATCTGTTATTAAATAACCCACATTTCATTACGCTTTTTATTCATAAAGTACATATATAAATACATAAACTAAACATATATTATAATTGGAAATCAATAAAGCGTCACTACGTCAAAGATTCCGGCCACAGATAATAAAAACAAAACAGGTGATATATAATCATAATATTAAAAAATAGGAAAAATTCAAAAATGGAAAAGAGACAAAACAAAAGACAATACAAAATAAAAGCAAACAGCGTCTGCGTGAAACTAGCGTGTGCTGTCCCATTTTATATTTGACAAAATGACAGTTGGCAATAATATAAGAGCGGGGAACAATAGGAAAAACACTACAAATCAGGAAGAAAACACTACAGCTGTAAAGGTAAAAAAGTAAATGGAATGTAAAAGATCTACAATTGGTACGATTGTTGTAAACAAACGGGTGTTACTTGTGAATTCACAGGTCGTGGTTGGTATCCCGCGGTGTGGTATGTATATTGACCGGTCCCTTGTGATAGAAGTTCAATGATTCTTGCTTCGGATAGGTATTAGAAAAGTCGTTCCCAATTTGTTAGGGCCATCTTGTCTACGTTATAGGATATCAGTGCCTTTACATTAACTGACATGTGATGTAACCGTCATCTTCTTTAATATAATGGAAAAATAATAATAGACAACGTGTCTATGTTTCATTCTTCTTGTTGTATTGCTTAGCAATTGAGACTTCGAAGAAGAAATAACAGGCCGCAGGATATCGTTAAAAGACAACAGGTTGCTAATGTACAGTGAATGTATAAGTAAATTGACATAAAACTCAAGAGATGTGTGAAGAAATCTTTTATAGCTTTTAAAAATATAAAACTGACAAGAAATCACACGAAGAAGTGGGGATAAGTAAACAAAGCAGAGATAAATGTACAAAATGGACAAACAAGTAGAGGTAAGTTGACGAACTGGAGAAAAGTGGACAAAGAGGTGGAGAAAATGGGCAAACAAGTAGAGGTAAGCGAACAAAGTGGAGATAAATGGACAAAGAAGTAGAGATAAGTGGCACTCCGGAAAAAGAAGGGCATAGCGGCCTAAATAGCAAACCTTAAACGGTTAAACAGATATAGACCTTTAAAGGCAAACTAGGCGTAATAAAAGAAAGAGGTTAAATAGACTAAGGAAAGACTAAAAAGTAAGGCGGTAAGCAGCATTCGAGGAAACATAAATTATATTGGAATGTCCTAATAACAACAGAGTAAGAGTAAGAAATAGAACCTTTCAACTAAATAGAGAAAGAGACGATAGCCGGCGCCCAATGTAAAGCAGCATATGGCATAGCATATCGGCTATTATGGTCAAAATGTGAAAGGAGGCCATAGGCAAAGTACCGAAAGAGATATTTCTACTCAAAAGACAACAGATTTCCTATTACATATACGCTTAAATAAAGCATTAGTCATAATAAAGAGGCCTGTATATCGGACCGTATAGAGCGGAAGAGTCAAAAGCCAAAAGCCACTCACGTATGTTGCCCCCCGCCTCCATCTCGGCCCTCATGAGCTGCAGGTCCAGGGTGGCCTCCTCCAGCTTGTCCCGGCACTGCTCCAGCTCCATCTGCAGCGCCTCCGCCCTCTCCTCGGCCATCTCCTTGTCCAGCGCCGCCATCTCCGCCGCCTCCTGCAGCTCGGCCGTTTCGTCGTTGTGCACCTCTAGAGCTTCTTGGGCCTCGCGTATCTGTTCAAGATATAATATTGATAATATCCTCCTGATAGATTTCGACTATCGCGGCGGATCCATATTAGAGATCAGCCAACTGCGCAGGAGATATAGTGCACAGTGAGTGATTGAATCACGCAAATAAGCCCTAAATAAGCCTATTGACGTTACGTCTTTCCGTTACGTGACAGTTACCTCCTGCTTCGCGCGCTGCAGGTCCCTCTGCAGCTGCGCCTGCGACTCCATGATCTTGGCCTTGAACTCATTGGCCTGGTCCAGCTGCAGCCTCAGCCGCTCCAGCTCCCTGATCTTCTCGCGGTCCTCGGCGCGCCTGATCTTCAGCGTCTCCAGTTTCTCCTTCAGGTCTTCCACCTCCGACTTGAGATTGGTTATCTGGTACAGGACATTGACGAGGGCATGATTAAAATTTTATATTGGCCAGAGAATTTCATTACTTCGAATTCATGGTGCCCGGGTCTTTCGAGACCCGCCCACGTTTTACGCTGCTACGTCGATTAATATGGGTCGATGTTTGACGTTGTTCTTAATGTAGTGTCTGCTGTTTTATTAATGAACACTATTTTCACTATTATGATCATACATTACTTACAATAATAACATTCATTCATACATACACATACATCATCAGCCTTTGCTGGTCTACTGCTGACATGGCCTCCTTATACACCCTATCCATTAGGGGTCTGGCACTACTCCCACCACGCTGGTCCAATGCGGGTTGGTGGGTGGATAATAACATTAACAACAATGAAATAGTAACTGAGCAACCCACTACCTTTTTCGCCCCCTACGACCCCGCGGGACATAATATAATTAAACGATCAATGCATTTTCATGACAAATATTTAGTTCGGCATTTGCTTTTTTACTTTCTTTCTATTTTATGTGTCATTTTATAGGTGAAAATAACATGTTTCAAACCAGTCATAAATCATCATTCATAAATTTAAAAGACCCATTTAAAAAATTTAACAAGACCCAAAATTAAAACATAGCATCGATTGTGATGGCTGCATCCGTAGCCTAGTGGTATAGGCGTGTGCTTTAGAAACCGGGTTGGTCGTGGGTTCGAATTCTGCAGGGACTGATTTTCATTGTTATTTCCTAGTTGGTTAGGGCAGTTAGTTGACCAAATTGGTACCCAATTGTCTGGAAAGTAAGATGATCCATGCGTGGGATGGGTATGAAAAGAGTCGGTCCACCCACCAACTCGCATTGGACCAGCGTGGTTGGATTCAGTCCAAAACCCTAATGGATGAGGGAGTTCGACTATTACAGGCTGATGATGATGATGATGATGATCGATTGAGCTTCCCATCTAGAACATTCCTAAACATAAGTACAGTTAAACAGACCTCCTGCTGCGCCTGAAGATTGGCCAGCTTGTCCTCAGCGGAGACTGTCGGCTGGGGCGACGTGAGGCTCTGACCAGGCGTGTACTGAGGAGTCAGGGTCTCCACGAAGCCGGTCTGACGGAGAGGCGATAGAAAAATGTATAAAACCAAGGCGGTAGACATGGTAGGAAGCGGTCGATGTGGTGAAAAGTGCCACTTTCTATAAAGGACTCATAAAGGTAGTACCACCGCGGTGCCATTTCTACCAGGAAGCTAGAAGTGTGAAAATTGCTCAGCATTCCTGTTTGTATGGCACCGTGTCTATTTTGATTATCATCCAACGACGAAAACGGGCAATTATGGGCAAGGCGTAGTGCTCGTTGGCTCACTTTCTTTTGTAAAATATGTTCATATAGAAACAAATATAGTAATTGCCCATACTTTACGAAACGGAAGTTGTATTCCATATTACTACGTTTTCAGGTTGGTTCTACAAATATTAGCCAATGACTTAATTGCCTAAAATGATGATTCCTGCGTCGTATGGAAATGTAAACGTCTCTCCAGGTTGGTCAAAACTAAATAAGCCGTCACCGGCTCCGAAGTTATTGAAATCTCCTCTAACCATGATGACTTGGAGAGAAGACCAGGTAGATAATGGACAGGCATAAGGATTATATTTCCAAGCGCCATCTTCGTTTATAACTAAACAACTTTGACAATTAAATGACGTAGCATGTCCTAAGAGGTATTGACGTGACAACGTCTTATTAATTGGTTCAAGATAGGGAGGCCCTCACGTGCACTGTGTCACAGCGCCGCTCACGTAACGGAGAGCGTTACGTGAGCGGATAAGCACAAGAGATTCCGTTCCGAGCCGCCGGCCAGAGGACCTCTCGTGCGTTCCCGCATGAGTTTGTTATTCTCGCTTACGCGTTACAAAGTTAGTTGGTGTCACAGCTGCCGTGTTAGTGCTAGTGTTTCGTTTGTGTAGTGAGTGCTCGCAGGCAGGTTCCGACTTAACTGTAGTAGTTACACATATAACAAAAAGCCCACGAGGCATTTATCTTTAAATTTAACTTGTGCTTGTTGCATTAGGGTGGCAGCTAGGTACACACTAGTGCTCCTAAAGCGCTTACACTTATTCAAGCACACACCTCCTCACGCAGGTGGGAGGGTTAGAATAGCTTTACACCGTGCCGGCGGGGTCGCCCCAATGGCTAAAAATGGACGATTACGATCCCGCACAACACCGCGAGGCAATAGATGACTATTTCCGCGAGTCCGCCCCGGAAATTGGGCCAAAATCCACGCTGGTTACCGTCGCCTTGTATTTGAAGGCAAACGCCGCGTCCGCCACCATACCCGCTACACCGAAAAATCGCCCACGCCGTCGCTGTTCGCGACACCCAACCGGACCGTAGCCCAGTAATTACACCTGTCCTGTGTCATTATCTTCGGCGCAGTCAGACGCCGAAGACGAACCCGGCCCTCGAAAATGGACTTCGAACCCACGACCGTGTCAACAAACGCCGCCAACATAGCTGACTCAGATGGTTTTCACCACCGTGCGATCGCGGAAAAAGGGCAAAACGCCCTGCCATAGAGAGCGACTCTGAGAGCCGCCCTAGCTCCCCACGCCCGTCACCGACCGCGACGCCCGCGAAAGCCCGCGGCCGAGCCGCAACAAGCCAAGCACTGCGGTGACGTATATGGCCGAACGTAGGCCTAAGGTCCACCCCGGTCGTGATTCACGACAAGGGTCACTGAGTCGTGTTCTTACGTGGCTATCAAAGGCGAAAATATCGCAGTTTCGTTCCGCTAATACACGAATAGGCATACGGGTCAACGTAGAGACCTCAGATGACTTCCGCGCGTTAACCCAATACCTCCGCGAGGGTAAATCGCGTTTCACACTTTCGCTCTGCCGGAAGACCGACTCCTTCGAGTCGTCTGGGGAGTTCCGAAGGAACTCGAATTGGACGAGGTCAATCGATCTCAAACGGCAAGGATACCCGTCGCCAAGGGTGCGCCGCATGCACCACCCCGCCAAATTTCAAATGGACCTACTCATGGTCGAGCTTGATCTTTCCCCGAGGAAAATCAATATTTAACGTACATTCAATATGAAAACCGGTTTACGGGTTGAAACTCACGCAAGACCGGCCTAGTCGCGCAGTGTCAACTGCCAAACTTCGGACACACAACGCGCAACTGCTTCGCGCGGCACGTTGCGTAAATGTTGCCGGCCATCACAGCACTCCGGGTGCCCAAGGCCAAAAGATTCGGTCGAGGCCCCGCGTGCGCAAATTGAAAACGTAGGTCACCCGGCTAGTTACAGGGGTTGCTGAGAGACCCAAAAACAATCCGGCCATCTGCCTCACGTTCCGCGAACTCCGCAATCCGCGGTTCGAAGCCGAGCTTGTCCCTGCACCCGCACCGGCAGTTAGTGCTGGACAAAGCCAGTTTAATTAAAAATCCGTCGCCGTCCCTAATGCTGCGGCGGCAACAATCAGTAAGGGAACCGACCAGGTGGGTCCACAATAGCGAGCAATAAACTCGCACCTGCGCCGCCGCGCAAATCACGTCACACAAAGGGCCCGGTAATTACGTCCGTCCGCCACCGTTGACTTAATCTCGAAATACTTCGAATTCCGCACAAAAAGTAAACATGTCTAATTATACGATTTGGACCATAAAATGCACCTGCAACCAGCCCAGTTGAAAAATAAACGTCTTGTAGCTCACGCCGAAATTTTAGACGCACTTAGTAAATTTAAATAAGAACGAAACAGACACAAACAGTAGGTTCACCGTTTAAGATGGCTACCAACTTAGGTAGGGCAAAACCGCGCTCTCTGGTCGTATCGTATTTAATCAAACGGTCTTAAAAGAGGATCCGAAATCGCCAAATACTTGCAGGATTATAGTATGACATATTTCTAGTGCAAAGAGACCTAAACCGTCAATAGCCAATCCTGAATCAGTGGCTATAAATTATTAGAAACGATAGGTTGTCAGGACCGCTAGGTGGACACTGATATACTATAAAGGTCACTACATATCGCACCATTAGATATAATTTACACTAACTAACAGAGGGGACAGCGTGTCAGATTGCACTCACCGCCACAGACCGCTTGTACTTGTTTCCGTGTATCTGTCCCAAGTAAGTTACTTGATCCGACCTAGAGCTGCTTCTCGGCCTAGTTCATCAACCATTATCGCAGGCGACTAATAGCAAACATCCGACTGGAATTGCATACGCCAAACACAAATGGCAATAAATTGCTGAACTGGAGGAGCCACTCAACATAACATAAGCTCCGGGACCCCAACCAGATACTCAGACTCAGGCATAGGCGCTCCTAGCACTATAGACCGTTATAGTTAGAACGTCTCGCCTGATGTCGTATCGATAGAGGCACTCTGACCACTTGCCGGTCTTATTCAAATTGGGCCAAGGCGCGGTGCGGTCCCCGACCAAACCGTAACAAATTGCATTGTCTTGAACGCAAACTCAGGCATGGACCCCAAAGTTGCTCTAACTCTACCGGAGGTTTTGATAGTGTAGACAAAGCGTATATTGCCATCGACAGTATCACAACGATATCTCATCAGCCATCGACGACTCGAAAAGGACGTCAAGGTTTCATGACCGCAACTTTGGCTTGCCGTCAGTATTCGATGTCTGATAAGAGAGAAAAATACACTCAAGCGGGCGTTTTACGCTATCCGTCCGAGTCAAATCGATTTCGCTTTAGGAACTTCAGTTAGAGGTCAGGGACAGGATAGAATTACACCCAAAGAATCGTTGGTTAAGTCTGACGGAAGACTTAGAGCCATCGCACACCGCCTTGTGGAATTGGCTCGACGTTGAAGTCGGATCCCGCGACGCCATGCCGCCATTATCAAAGCCAACCGGGGCTTGTTAGCTTTGATGACTGAAAAGGCCGAATGTTAGCCGATACGCTAGAAGACAATGTACGCCATCTCGCGCACACGCCGACGCGGCCCACCTATCGGAGGTGGACCGTCTAGTCGAACAAGGCTGCCTTTACCACCAGAGGGCGATAATTTAAAGCCAGTGACCCCGGAGGAGGTTCGCGATATTATAGGGTCTTAACCCGGTCGGCACCTGGCCCAGACCGTATCTCAAATAGAACTCTAAAATACTTGCCAGGCCCTTGTCTGGTATTGGTCAACATTTTCAATTTTTTACTATCAACTTGTACTTTTCCTGATGCCTGGAAAGAACATCGTCATCGGTATTCCAAGCCGAAAAACCTCTAACCACCCACGGTTATCGTCCAATTAGTTGCTCAATGCTTGGGCAAGCTTATTAACGCATAATTCTCTTCCGGTTGAAAGACCACACCCTCCAATAACCTCATCCCAGACGAGCAATTCGGTTTTCGTCCGAAGCACTCGTGTCCGACCAAATTTATCGCCTGACGGAATTCAATTCTGAATGGCCTTCACCAACCAAACCCCGTATCACAGGGGCCGTCTTCTTCGATGTGCAAAGGCATTTGACAAAGTCTGGCACAACGGCTTGATTTACAAGCTGTACATTCTCAAAGTGCCGGACAGGCTGGTTCACATCATCCAAGCCTCGGTCAAATCGCTCTTTCGTACCGGTCAGGGCACCCTGTCCAGACCGCTCGCTCAAGCGGGCGTCCCTCAAGATCGGTCCTATCACCTTTATTATTGCGCTCTACCGAGCGACATTCCAAAGCCCGACGATGTCAATCGGCACTTTTCGCCGATGACACCGCTCTGTATTGTTCGTCGCTTAGACCGAACTATATCTATAAAAGCTCCAGAACGCGATCAATCGTTTAGGCGAATGGTTTCGTAAATGGAATCGACTCAATCCCGAAAAAGTGTGGCAATACACTTCATCGGTCTAGATTACGTCTGATTACACGAACCCCGGTCCTCAACCCAGGCGTCGGGATAAGGCCACGCGCTGGCCGACACCAGACACTAGGGCAACTAAAACTTACGCCAACCGATCCATGGGAAAGGAAGGCCAAAATACCTAGGCGTGACCTTCGACTGCAACATGTCGTTCAAAAGTCAATTCAGGACGTTAGAGAAAGGCTTTGTTCGTTTCTGCCAGACTCTATCACCTAACGAATTCTAACAAAAATGTCGCTAAAATATAAACTTTTATTGTACAGGTATGCATACGACCAATCATGGCTTATGCATGAACTTCCCACGCATCCTCCACACTCCTAAATCAACTACAAGTAGTTCAAAATAATTCGTCCGCGCCACTGGGCAGTGGGTACCAACGAAATGTAACTTACACAGCGACTGCAAATGCCGACACCCGCGAGCACTTTAAAAGTTAACTCGCAAACATGGATAAAGTAGTCAACCACAGCAACCCTCTGCTGGTAAAAGCAGCAACGTATACGGCCGATCCAAACGGTCTAGCCAGCGTCGACCACGAAACGTTCTTCTCGACCCGGACGAGGAAGGGGTCGCAGACTCCGGACCAACGGGTCCCACATCAGACCCTCACACACACGGTAGGGATAGCACACACCCCTGTAGTTCGCCCTCGCTTCGAGCACAGCGACACACCACACCCGTATACTAGATACACCCGCGTTCCAGGGCGGTTCTCACCGCCCCAGCTATCGATTAACGGTCCCAGACCGTCGGCGTCGGTCGTAAACCGATCGTCGACGATCCTTGGAGACATAACTAATACTCTACGAGCTTTTTGCATGTGGCTCCATTTTTAAAAAAGTGGGCCACCTGGTTCGTGGACGGGCTTCTCGCGAACTTGTGTTAATGAAGCTTACTAAAGACAGGTCTGGACATAACTCAAGGATAAAAAACCACAAAGAAAGTGAGAGCCTCATCTCTCTTACTCGTGCGAATTGGTGCTTAAGTTTTTTTATGGCTTAGCAGACGAGCAGTCGGGCCACCTGATGGAAAGTGGTCACCGACACCCATAGACGTTGGCAATACCAGTGGTATCGCCAACGCGCTGCCTACCGTGAGACATAGGGTGTTATAAATACGCTGGCTACGGTGCCCTTCAAACTGGAACACAGCAGTGTTTTCACTACTGCTTCGGCAGAAATAGGCACCGTAGTGGTGTCACCCAAACGGTCTCCTGTAAACAGGGGACCTACCACCAGTTAAGTAAAAGGGAGACAGAGGGAAAGAGAAAGAGGGTTAATCCTTCTTCCTACTATACGAATGAATATTCACATTATAATCACTATATTCACGTATAACTTTCGCCCGTATACTGATTTTACAGGCACCCCGGACGTGTAGGACCAAGGCTATTATTAGCTCCTTCACTTGATGTTTTACACGTTCCTTCGTACTTCCCCTTTACGTTCAACCTAAGTCGTTAAGTGCGCTCGAGACACTGAGACAATAAACGTTAAGTCAGCATTACCTCTATGAACGAAGCTCTTTTGGTAAGGTCGGGCGAAGTAGCCCTCTCGGTAGTTGGAGACGTGTACGAGGTCAGTGACTGGCGGCTGCTGGCTAACGAGGTCCTGGAGCTGGTGGTAAAAACCAATTAATAGACTTTAGAGAAAACGATCTTAAACAAGTACAAAACCATAAACCATACTGATTTTAGAAAGGCGTCTATACTTTAAATATATGATGTTCAAATCAATGCAAACTTTACAAAAATTAAGTGACTCGACAGGACACGACACGACACGGCACGACTCGACAAGTCACGACTCGACACGACAGACTGCGTTGTCTTCTAACTTTAAAACAGTGGTGTACTCATACAGTGTTCCGCTTTATGTCAGCCAGTGTGGTTATAAGGCGTTTCACGCCGCACTTCTAAAGGTCAGTGTGTATCGCTTTTTAGCTTCATCATCATCATCAGCCTGTGATAGTTCACTGTTGGATGTAAGCCTCCCCTAATACACCTCTATCCGTTAGGGAGTTTTGGACCGTTTCCTATCACTCTGGTCCAATGCGGGTTGGTGGGTGGACCGACTTTTTACATGCCCATCTGACGCATGGATCATCTTACTTTTTCAGACAATTGGGTGATCGGCCCAAATTGCCCTAACCAACTAGGAAACAACATTGAAAATTTGTTGAGTCCTCGCAGGATCCGAACCCGACCTCCAGTTTCCAAGGCACACGCCTATCCACCTAGAGCTACGGAGGCAGTTTTAACTTACACTATAAGTATTCGCTCCTATTCGTACAGCGTTCCGATTTAAGGGCCACCACAATTAATAAAACCACTGACAACGAAAGACATGCGGTCCTAATCACTTTAATTTACAGACGTACCACTCCACCATCATGTACAAATGTTTCTATGTGTAAAACACACTACAACTGTCCTAGAAACTCGCAACACTTTTGTAGGAAATGTTTTAACTTCGCCGTTTTAGAGCGCAGCTCGTGTCCAGCCGGTTATTACATTAAGCGAGTACTAGTTAATTATACTTACCTCGTTTACATAACGCTTATAACCGAACAACTAAAATTACATAAGCCGTGTAATGAGTAATTCACATAGCTGTAACTTAATAACTTTAAAACTATAACGAAAAGGTCCCATTTTTAGGGGGGGGCGGGGCGTCTGGAGCTGCACCACCGCAGTGCCTATTTCTGCCGCAAAGCAGCAGTGTAAAAACACTACTGTGTTCCGGTGTGAAGGGCACCGTAGCCAGCGTATTTACTGGCGTATTTACTGGTTGGCCCAGACGGTCTCCTGTAAACAGGGGACCTACCACCGGTAAAAAGCTAGCGTATTTACTGGGTAAACGAGACTATATATTCAAAGTCAGCACGTTGAAAACACCACTGGTATTGCCAATGTCTATGGGCGTCAGTGGCCACATACCATCAGGAGGCCCGATCGCTGAACTGACTTCGTAGCAAAAAGAAATACGGCGACACACTTGGCGTTGCGGTTAGTGACCCAGACTGTTATGCCAAAAGTTGCTAGTTCGGTTACCACCCGGGAAAATATTCTGTACTAAACTTGTTTGTTCGTATCTATATAACTTTATCTATTTATAACTGATAAATACGTAGAGTTCTGAGATCCGAGTTTTTATATTACAAGCTTTGCCTAATTGGGTTCAGAAGATGTTCTGTTGGTCTTCAACGAATATTACTAAGCGAAGCTTGTACAATGGCAACTAGATGACTGATAAATAGATTTATTTTTTTAATAAATACATGTTATATAGATACCAACACCCTGACACAAGAAAAACACTAATATTTAAACACAACATTTTTCCCGAATCGAACCCACACACTTAAGCGCAACGGCCAGAGTCACTAACCGGAACCACCAAGCAGCTCGTCCAATAATATTACATTCATTCTATCATTTAAATAAGATATCTTTCCGAATTAAAATATAATTTTTATGAACTGACATATGTTAGTTAATTACTAAAGCTGTAGTTAGTAAATCAACAAATCATAAGGCCCAAGCATACATGCAATGAAAGCAAGGATACTCCAACCACTTGAAAAATGTAAAAGCGTCTGTGCATTAGCCAAAAAAGATAAGAGCAAAATGTAACCAAATTGATGAGTAACCATAGCAACGACACAGCGCCTCCTCCTCACTGGAGCACGATGTCAAACTGACAGTGGCCATTTCAATCGACCAATGAGGGAGATTTACGTGTGACGCTATGACGTCATTGCAACGCCTGCATATTATTTGGCCAAGTCAAAAAATATTTATTCATAGTTTAAGCTCTACTGAGCACTAATGAAGGTCAAAAATTTACCACCGGTTCAATTACTCAGATCGGTCCAGACACGGACCGGCAAGAAACTGTACTGTTTTTTTTAATATATTCATATATATATGTATATATTTCGTAATTTTTTATATATATATATATAAAGTATATTTGACACCACTGAAAATGTAATCGTAGGAAATCTACTTAAAAATACCATTTTAACAAAAAACATCCTTAATGTATAAAATATAAATAAAAAAATCTTATATTATTCCCTTTTTTGTCTCATACTAATTCATTGCTTTGGCACTTTATCTGAAAAATTATTTTTTCAGATAAAGTGCCAAAGCTTTATATTAAACTTAATTAAACTGATTATAATTAAACTGAACTATATATACACAAAGTGGCATAACATAGAAACAATTTAAAAAATGATACAGTAAAATGTCGAATTTGTTGCTAAAAATTTTCAGAAATGAACAACTCAAATTCCATGGCTACATTATCTGCCATGTGACATAACTACAACATTGTCCAAACAACTAACAGCCTTTGAGTAGGATAATATATCCATCAGATGTGAACATAAAAAGTTAGCTGTGGTTTTCAAGGACTTCCTATCATCATCTTCAAATTTGCTGTCAACTCATCCAAAGCCCTTACCTCAAAAGCCCTTTGGGTATTAGAGGTCAGATGCCTCTACCCTTTGGGTATTGGAGCTCAGATGCCAAACAGTCAGCTAAAAACTGTTGTTATTCAACTGAAACTAATTTGTAATTATAAACCAACTTATATATAGGATAACTTGAAAATATAAATAATTACAAAGGAAAATGTTATGCGCAGTTCAACTGAACAACCACTATAATGTCATTGGACAAAGGACAACACAATGTGAATGTGAGCTTGTAAGTAACAAATAGCAATTGCCTAAAGTTTTTGACCAATAGGTCTCCTTAAAATACCCAAAATAGAGTCGCTATGGGTTAGGTAGGTAAATCTTTTCAATTTAGTATAACATAACACAAACCCATATTCAACAGCTATGTATTATTTATAGCCTCCATAGTCTTGTGGTAAGGGCGTGTGATTTAAAAACCGGAGGACGTGGGTTAGAATCCTGCGAAACTCAATAAATTTTCATTCTTGTTCCTTAGTTGGTTAGGGCAATTTGGGCCGATCACCCAATTGTCTGAAAAGTAAGATGATCCATGCGACGGATGGGCGTGTAAAAAGTTGGTCCACCCACCAACTGGCATTGGACCAGCGTGGTGGGATACGGTCCAAAACCCCCTAATGAAGAAGGCGTCCAGTAGGGGAGGCCTATGTCTAGCAGTGGACTAACACAGGCTGGTGATGATAAATGGGTTACCTTATTTACATAATCAATACAACAATACTGATATATATAACATGGGGAGTGGCAACAACACTAAACTAGGTTTGCTACAGATATGACCAATGCCATTGCATTTGACACAATATATCGTATACATAGAAGACCTAATACTACTTCATAAAATGCTAAAGTACTAAGTTTAAACCGAAAGCAGATAAAGTGTGCATTGTGCTAGAAACAAGCTTGCATTATAAAAATATTCTTTTGTGATATGGTAAGTGCCAGTATTTACAGAGTACAAATATCTCAACCGTCAAGTGACCACAAGAGATGTGCTCGTCAACATTTTTTTCTACTGCATTGCACTATTTGAACCGCAAGTTCTACTGAAACACCAAGTGCATCGTGACGTCACAGTACATACACCAGTATATGTACTGTGACGTCGGCATAAGCGTGACGTCATAGCTGGCCGTGACGTCACGCTTATGCCGTTATGCCACACCACCACAAGCGCTAATAAAGTGCGCTACAACACCAGTGCAACACACTATATCCGGACCAAATAACATCTGGAATTATCGTCAATACGAAGTCTAACGATAAACTCTACTATAGTTACAAGTACAAACATTCCACCATCCCAACTTGGCGCCAAAGGCGTTGACATTAGAGTGTACGCATATCCCATACTTTATTTGGCTCGAGTATAACAAAGTGGAATGCAACGTCAAATTCGTTGACGTCACATAAGCTAAAACTGTGTGAAGTGACGTCAAAGATTTTCAGTGCCGTGACGTCACACATGTGCGTAAAGTGCACTGCATCGTCATATGAGATTGTGACTGACGTCACGTAAGCTAATACAAAGTGACGTCATCGCAGGTTACATCCAGCCAATGACGTCACAGGCTGTGACGTTGGCTACATCGGGTCGTGACGTCACAGAGCGCAATGGGCCGTGACGTCACACCTGTGCTACAAGCGGCTACTGCACAGTGTACATAACCCTATGTTACATTCAACGTTACCTCGACATGGACAAGTTGCCCGCCTTCGTCTGCGCCGGCGACGCCTTCCTCCTCACCCTTAGGTTCGACCACCAACATCCAACATTAGTACAACGGCCGACGGCCAATGTTTCAACAAATGTTTAACACGATACAAGGTTGCGCCAACATAATCCAACATTGTTGGTATTAAAGTTTAGCATAAGAACGAGGCGGTTATTCACAAAAGCTGATTCAATGATTGCTTTAATTTTACATTTATATACTTAAGCCACAGAACATTCGATTTCATTTGAGTCAGTTCAAGACCACTCAAGTCCAAGGCTATAAGCTGCATCAGATAGTTATCATATTATCAAATTACTTTTACTGTAAAATAAATATGTTTCTTTTTAATTGTTTGCTATGTATTTCGTAAAAAAATATTTATTTCTTAAACATGCACATGATCTATCCTGAACAACACAGTAATGTAATTAATTTCCTTCTAAACACATCATCTTTATCATCCTATATACATATCGCAAACAACTAACACAAGAAGACTACTAGGATCAGTTCGTTCTCTGTATTGTCTCAAACATGACTGAGGGATATGTTATATAACACTGATAAATTAATTATATATTATAAATAATTTACTGACTGGGATCATGTTAAATGCCTGATAAATTAATTATGATATATGTATAACATAATTTACATGACTGGGATATGTTAAATGACACTGATAAATTAATTATATTATATAACATAATTTAAAAGTTAAAAATTAAAAATAATTCAAAACAAACATATCTAAAGCTCGTCTCAAAAATTAATCATTGAATGAAACAAACCCGCAATAAAAAGTGATGCCAAATAAAAACATAACAGACTAATCTCCAAGGCTGTAATAATTATTTAAGAAAGAATTGAAAATTACAAAAAAAGTAAATGTAACTATCAAATAAAATAGACATCTTTCAAGTATATATCTAAAATAAAAATCAAATAAAATCTGAAGAAAACATATATAGCGGTAGTACCCAAGGTTGATAATAAACATATGAATATAGTCAATAATGTGGCCTTTCTATCATTGCAGGAGATAAATCTTAAATAGAATAAAATAATAATGGCAAAAAGAAAAAACCTAATACTTGAAGAAAACAAGGCATAAACACAACAAAATGTTTAACAAAATATATAACGTTTATATTAGATAAATACGAAACGAAAATTAAACATAAACTAATGAAGAACAGCCATTGTTAGTCTGAGAAACAAAATCATTAAGTCGATATAAATTCATTATTTACAAAGCAAAACAACTAATTACTTTAGAGTGATGGTTTTTGTTTTGTACTGCAATTATTCTGAACAGGACTTATCTCTTTCCATCTATGAAAGTCTAGATTATTTTATCACCTATAGGAACTGAATTGCCATCTTTAACATTGACAATGACAAATCCGAACATTGTGACCCATAGCAATGTAGTGGTGTCATCATCTAGTGTTCTTGTTGACGAATTGCGATCTTGATGTAAATCATCATTATCATCATCAGCCTGTGTTAGTCCACTGCTGGACATAGGCCTCCCCTAATGCACGCCTTTTGCTTTAGGGGGTTTTTGGTCCGTTTCCTACCATGCTGGTCCAATACGGGTTGGTGGGTGGACCGACTTTTTACACGCCCATCCGACGCATGGATCATCTTACTATTTAGACAAATAATCCGCCAACATTATCCTGACTAACAAGAAAACAATGATAATGCATAGTTGTTTCCCCGCAGAATTCGAACCCACAACCTCCGGTTTACAAAGCAAGGGCCAATACCGCTGGACCACGGAGGCGGTTTTATTTTGTTTGGTTTCGTATCAATCAGTGAATCTAATTTATAAGTTAAAACGCTATCGTCTATCGACACCACTAGTGCTATGGGTTATATTGCTTGCCGATGTCATGTCATGTAAAGTTCCTATTACCAATACTTTTATTTTATAAGCTTTAATATTATATAAATATAATCGATATTATATAAAAAAACATGACAATTAAATCAATTGCTAATTTTTAGTCAAACTTAATATTAAATAAAATAAATAAAATTTTGATTTTGGCTCTCATACCAGGATAACATGGACTGTAAGGGTTTTGTGCTCAAGCTAAGCGTGTGCTCTCTACATGGTGTCTAGTACTTACGTAGTCGGTCTAGACCTCTGGGCCACTGTTAAACTAGCCAAAGAAAAACACACTATCAATGATTACACTTGATCCAAATGAAATGTGGAACATTTGCAAAGCAACCAATATCTTCAGAAACGTTAATTTATAAGCAATGTCATTGGTGGAACAAAATTAAGCAATCAGCCAATCAGAGTTCCGTTAATATGAAGTGCTATTGGTCACTTTGAAAATATTCCAAATCCCATTCAGACACACACATATTATGAAATGATTTCAATATGATGATATAAGTTCTAAATAGTATTGAAAACATATTCTTATGTGACGATTGAGAATTTAATTTGATGAATTAAAAAAATAATATTACTCTACATCTAAAATCAAATTATACATCACCATCAAAAATTACATATGAAACGATGATATGTATAATTTTAAAATCGTTAAATAATTAAATCTATTATTAACAAGAGAGAATAACACTTAGAACCTAAAGTAAAATATCAAAACTAATTAAAATATTGCATAATCGTTTTATGTTTTTTCATTCTAAACATGTTATCACAGATTAAACCCCACATTTTATCATCACTTTAATTTTATAATGATAGAAAAGAAATTAAAAGTCAATCAAACATTATAATTGTCCGTGCCTAAATTTTTATTAGTCTAGTTTGAAAACTATTTTAGCATATTTGGCTAAAATCAACAGTAACTAAACCCGTTTACTGGCAAGTAAACAACTACCAATTAAGATGACATCAATTAAACCATTCTATAAACTATATTTTGATAGACATCAAACATAATTATATTACCTCCAAAGTAGGCATACAATTTGTTCAACAAAATAAATATCATTTGAGCTTCACACATATCTTCACCTAAATGAAATTAAAAACGATAGAACCTACCAAACTAATTTTCTTTCAATGAAAGGTCTTAAAACTTTACAGTTCAACTAATAAACTCTTAAGTTAACTTTACAAGTAAAAGCAGTTTAAATATAAAACAATAGAATCCATAAACAAAAACCTATCAGTATATATACATAAAGTAATTTGTCTTATTTGGTCTCGATGACTAGCGTGTACTAGCTCTGGCAACACATTAGTACGAAATTATAATCATTACTTGTACTTAATGTGAACTGAATACCGTTTGATCCTCGCTTGACTGAGATCGGGGCCGGCCAAAAGCGTCTGAGGGTGGGGGCTTCAAAAGCAATGTCAAATAAACACTCATTTTTAATAGACTAGTTGGTCAGATGAGCGTATAAAATGGTACTGGTTGTCGAGACCACAAATTGTTATCTATACTAATAATATAAAGAGGAAAGATTTGTCTGTTTATAACACTACTAGAAATCATTGAGTACTTTTTAATCACTATTCCAATTATCCTAAAATAAAATAGATGCGAGCCGTGAACTTTCACACATACTGATAACTATTCCATTCATCTTATGCAGTTGATCTTTTGGGTTTTAGACCTTGACAACCCAAAGAGTTACCCATGCATTGTTATAATTGTAATAGGATGTTACTGGCTTTAATTTACCCATTACTAATCAAATCATTGTATAAAGTTTAATATTGGATTGCGAAGGTCAGATGCCAGTCGCTTTGTATAATACTGTTATTCAGATAAATCTGAATGGATTGGAAGCTCAGTGATGGTAAAATGTCTAGAAAAAACATTTATGCTAACCCGATAAAAAATAAAATTTACGTAAATAACCGAATTTTCTGGACTACTACATATATATATTTATATTAATGGATTGTGTCAAAACTTTCAGTAACTAAAGCTACGTGAATTTAAAAAATATGGCGACACTTTGTACTAATATAATGGTCCACAATGTTTGCAAAGTTGTTACAAATTATGAGTCTTAAACATTATCTATTTAAGCAGTATTTTTAGGACTGCTTCAATGAAACAAAAAAAATATTAAAACTTCACGTTGAGCAATCACAATTATATAAAGAAAAAATAATGTAATGAATCTTGAATTATATATGTTGAAGATCAATGTTACTTAGCATTTATTATCTGCATATTTTAAAACACAACCCTGTTAATATTTAGTGTTGCCTCTCAAAAACATGCATTGGTATTAATAAAAAACAAAAAATATCTTCATTAGTTCTCCATCAATCCAACAGTTGATGCAAATATTAAAATTAAAGTCCCTTTCACATTTTTACTAAACTATTATTAAAAAAATATTACCATTACATCCTGAACCATAGAAAACTAAAAACAAAACATGTTGTACGTAACAAATAAACTACATTTAAATAATCCTCGATAACTAATTCCATAAAAACATCACTTCAAACTAACATCATATAAATTTACCCCATAACACTAAATTCCGTATCATTAACATACCTGCTCAGACGTCGGTTACTTGCCGACTTTACTATGGATGGTTCATCTGTTGACGCAGTCATCGAGGTATCCATTGGGTTGTCAGCACTGTCCAACAGCTGTATTTGAGACAGCCTCACAAACACCCCAAAGTTTTCCTCGCACTGGAATGTTTGATAAATTATTTGATTGTGATGTTACTTTCTCGGATACCTTTATGTATTTCTTAGATATTTATCACTAGCCCCGACAAAATATGGAATTGATATAAAATTGTGACTTATAGCTAAAAGGTGGGTTGTCCTTATGCTATTACTACTTAATTGTCACTTAATGATTGACATCTTTATGTAAATTTATTAATAAAATAAAAATCTAAGAAAGGTTGTATCTATTATATATGTTATTTAGGTGGATCTACTTATACTTAGTTCAATTGTTCCTATATCATATCTCGGTCTGATTTGGCAAAAATATACAACGAGTACATGTGACCTTCACAACACAATGGGATTAACTGCATTCAATGCATACTTAAATATAAGTTTACTTTACAGTACTGTACAATACTGCGTAAATATTGGCAATCAATAAGAAATTACATCATCATCATCATTATCCACTGCTAGATATAGGCCTCCCCTAATTTAGCATGCCTTCTCTATTAGGGGGTCTTTGCACAGTGGTTTGCGGGTTGGTGTGTGTACCGACTTTTTACATGCCCATCCAATACATGAATATGAAGCGATATGCTTCTATTTATTTAATAAAGACCTTAAACTTTGGTTACAACAAATAATTACAGTGATTCTCTTAAAAATTTTGGATTACTTTCATGGATGAGTCTTTTAAACTGTTATAATTGTAGCTAAGATAACAGTGAAAAATAATAAATTTAGAAATCAAATGCAAAAATGAAATTTACTATTTGTAATAAATTTAATTTTTTTCCTTAAAAATATGCGTGAATTTAGTCTTACTAAGATAACACCGTTTTCGCAGATTTTAATAATTTATCATGTCATACATCTATACAATATTTATAACATTCCCCTTAGCATTAATATCTGCCATATAAGGCTTCTGAACGATACAAAATTGAACTCACTTGAAAATACGCGTGACCTCGCACTGTCCCATTATTCCTTCCCTTAGGCTCATCCAGGATAATACCGACCCATTTCCCAGACGCAAAAGTAGGATACCCGACATATGCGACTGATCCTTTCACTTCTTTTCCTACCACCATCACACGCTGACCAAGAGTTAAGGCTTTGTCACCCATATTCACTGATCAACAATAAATATTAACTGAAAATAGTATTAATATTGTTATTTTTACGAAAGCGTAATCAGAAAAATCTTCACTTAAATGTAACTTGCCTTATACGGAAAATATTCTGTATTCGACAAATAAATCTAACTAAACGCTTTCTTTGCTAAAAATACAATATACATCTTATTGTAAATGTTTAAACATCGGCTTTTTTGATTTTTGTACCCGAAAATGATTAAATTTTAGTGTAGGAAACAGTATAGATTTGTGCCAAGAAAAACTTAAATGTCAAACGTCAAAATAATGACTAATTTTCGTTTTCCCTTTCAATCCAAGTCTTTTGTCGCATGATTTATAAATAAGAAACTTAAATAAGGTAGTAATGTAAAATATATTTAGTAAATAAGGGTGAATAAAAATAATAGTAAATATAAACAAAACCAGAACAGTTTTTTCCTTAACAGCCAATCATTAACATAAGTAAAACTACTATTTATTCTGATTTTTTGAAGGGCCGCCATTTGTTAATAAACTTGCCTCTAATTGAACTTTAAGTGGTTTAGAAGTAATGTAAAAGAGTTCTAAATGTAGGCGGTTCGACTAAGGAAATTTATGCTCAAGAAACTTCTTTTATTTTTGTGTCATATATTGTGTTTAGTTTTATAAAGAGCTGATTATGTTCGAATATTGTTTCTTAGTAACGAGTTATTTGCATCGGTAAGTACAATAATAATTGAAATCTATATATGTATAAGTTACTTTTTGGAGTAAATAGACGCGCGATAGAGTTGAATAGATACACAACAAGACAAGCAAACAACAAAGGTTGAGAGAGAAGAGAAGTCTTGGATAGACATGAATATGGGGTGTATAGAAACACTGTTTATAAGGCTACCACAAACCTATACTCTGTTGAAAAAAAGGTAGTACATGTTAATAATATTAAAACCCTCTCTAACGCGTGTTCTGAGGACAAAATAACATGGGTTCCTTCAACTACACTACTACTCGAATGTAGTATCTACGTGTATTAGTCATACCTATTAAAACGAAATACTTCGCTCACAGCGAGTGACGTATTTAGTTGGCTCTCGCTTACTCGGCAAGTCTCGATCTGCCATCTCTCTCGCACGGCTCGTCGGTAGGCAAGATGCGAAAGAAATATAGCGCTTTACGCTCACTCAATTAACGAACGAGGACTACGACGGCCGAGTTCGCCCGAATAACGTGTTTACAAATAACTACTTTTAATTTGACACGAAACGGTTATTACGTTTCGTATCGCGTAACGAGTTATTGTAACTGATGACGCGAAATAACGCTCACGCCTACTTTGCAGTGTCGGTCCCAATGTAGGTGGTATTTTGTGGTCAAGGACCATACAGCTAATAGTTGTGCCAACTTAAACAATGAATTGTGTTTGTTCTGTAAAGGACCAAGCATCCAAAATGTCCAGAACACACCAGACAAAATGCTATCAAAGCTGTTATCTCCCAGCAAAGCATTTTAGCTACTTTGAGGCTGACTTGCTATTTCTATTACCTAAAAGGTCTTACTCAGACATTACTACCCTTCTTCCACCCATGCCTACATCACCAAAATTCCGATGCCCATCCCTCTTCCTCGTCTACCAAAAAATTTCTTCAAATAAATAATGCATGCGTTTAATACACCAAAACCACATACGAAACTCTTCATCCCAAATCCGCTTAAAGTAATCCATGATAAGCAAGCTTATCAAAAGATAGTAAGCAACTAACACTGGAAACATTTAAAAACAGTTATTTTATTATTACACACAGAAACTCCAATTTTATTTATTTGTATTGTATTAGTTATGTACTTTGCTCTGAATTTAATTGACTCGTAAATGTTATTATGTATGAAAATGTTATATTAAATATATTATTTTTCAGTAATAACAATGACGATCGTGTATATAACAAGGAGTCTGCTTTAAAAGCTGTAATGAGAGCTAGAGGTTTAAACGTTAATCAAGCGGAGATGATACTGAAGAGGAATTTAATAAAAATAGGGGATTATAAATACAAGTGAGTATGAAATATTTTACATCCCTATATTTCTTATTCTTAATGTAACTGCCTCAGTAGTCTAGTGGTATGTGCTTGCGCTATAGAGATCGGAGGTCGTGGGTTCGAATCCTGTGGTGACTTAACAGATTTTCATATTCGTATCCTATTTTTTAGTTAGGGCAATGTGGGCTGACCTGATTGCCTGCAAAGTATGATGTTGGGCATATAAAGGTCGGTCCTGCGCCTGATCCCTCTCCGGTCGTGTCGGTTCCCCGTCCCATCGGACTATGTGAGTGAAGGAAGAGGGCATCCTTTATCCAAACCAGAAATTATTTAAATTATAAATTAATTTGTTTTGGAGTATGGATGTGACGACCCTACCGCCTACTCGACGGCGGATCGGAGTTACAGTGGGAGTAAGACAGATCCGCAGTGCAAGTGCAATCAGTCAATTTCTAATCCGCCTGCTCAGCGTGGCGATTATGAGCAGCTCTTTCTAATAGACGCTAAGAAGTTAATTTAAAAAAGCCTATGTCCAAAAGTAGACTGCTAAAGGCTGTCATGATAATGAAGACGAAATTAACTCGAATTATCAATTTTTATTTATATTTTTTAACGATGTCAGCGTCAGAAACTTTTGTTTTTAGCCAATTTCGAGTTATACATACGTATGCCTAATGTCAACGTCAATTGGCGCCAGAAAGGTTGAAGGTCGCGTGGGAATTGAAACAGGGTAACGCATATTGTACATCAATAAAAATTATCAGGCCGCCTCCGTGGCCTAGTGCTAGGCCTTGTTTTATAAACCGGAGGTCGGTTGAATCTTGAGGGTAACTTTGTATTTTAGTTGTTTTCTGGTTGGTTATGACAATTTGGGTCGATAACCCAATCGCCGCAAAGTATCCATGCGTCGGAAGGGCATGTAAATAGTCAATCCACCCGCAAACCCGCATAGGGCCAGCGTGGTGGGATACGGCCCAAAACCCCCTAATGGCGAAGGGGCGCATTAGGGAAGGCCTGTCCAGCCATGGACTATCAGGCTTCCATTTAATGGCACGTAATTAACGGTGAAATGATATTGCGGGCCCAGGTATTTCGTGTACAAACATATGACTTATATTCGTGTCTTCTTCACCGCGTTCTGGCGACTTCATTGAAGCAATCGGGTTGATGGAAAGTGGTCACCGACGCCCATTGACATTGACAGTACCAGGGGTATCACCAACGCGCTGCCTAACGCGAGACATTGGATGTTAAGTCTCGTTTACCCAGTAAATACGCTGGCTGCCAGTGCCCTGTAAACCGGAACACGAAACGTCTTCACACTACCGCTTTGCGGCAAAAATAGGCACCGCGATAGTACCGACCCAGACCTATAAAACACATTAGATCTATTAAAATTAATTTATCATCATCATCTTTGTGATAGTCCACTGCTGAACATAGGCCTTTACTAATATACCCCTATCAATTAGGGGGTTTTAGACCGTAGGTATCCCACCACGCGGGTCCAATGCAACCCGCAACGGATCATCTTACTTTTCAGACAACTGGGTGATCAGCCCAAATTGCCGTAACCAACTAGGAAACAACCATGAAAATTTGTCAAGTGCCCGAAGGATTCGAGCCTACGACCACCGGTTTCTAAAGCACACGCCCGTACCACTAGGCTACGGAGGCAGTCAGACTTTAGTGTTGTCATTATTTTTGTTATTTACTAATGATCATTTCTTATAATATTTCAGACTGGCCTGGGACATGCGAAAGAGGTCCCTCGCGCCCACATTCAATTCACCAGAATACTATTACAGGTTATTCTCGCAAGACATGGCCTCAACACTACAAATATCCGCCGCGCAGTCCGAAGGCGATGACGCAGATGGAAAGATTGCTGTCATCAAGCTAATGTCAGATTTGCACCAAAATGTTGCCAACTGTAATAATGCCACCGTAGACGGAGGCCACGACGTGCACTTTACCAATCCAGAGAGAGTCGCTCATTCATCGAAAACTCTGATTAAATTATTTTTTAGTGTTGGTTGTTTTATTTGTTTGTGTATAAAATATCGGAGGTTATGGCGATGCGCAATTTATAATCAGAGCAAATGCCGAAATTTTATGGCTCCGAAACGAAAAAAAATTATATTTGACATATGTCAGTGATTAAATACGGCGAACAAGACCTGGCTGTATGGACCAAAGCCCTTTGCCTTTCCATTAGGGATAAATTAAAACTGATTAAATAGCGGCGTTTATTAAATAAAATTAGAGAGACTAGTTAAACTGCCTCCGTAGCCTAGTGGTATAGGCGTGTGCCTTGAAACTGTAGGTCGTGGGTTCGAATCCTGCGGGACTCAACAAATTTTCATTGTTGTTTCCTAGTTGGTTAGGCAATTTACGTAATCAAATATTTATACTGTCACTAGAATTATACCGAATAGACATTTTAACTTATAAACCTAAAGTTTTGGTGCTGAATATTCGATCACATAATCTCATCACAATCATCGTCATGAACAGCATTTAGCAGTCCACTGGACATAGGCCTTTTTAATTGTTTGATTTTTAATTAATTGCACTTGTACTGCGGATCTGTCTTACTTCCACTGTAAGGCCGATGCCGTTAAGTGGGTGGTGGGGTCGTTACATCCTTTATCCCAGAAAACATAAAAGAGATTAGGGCCCTAAAGAGTGACTTCAGAGCTGTTTTATTTAAATTAAAATATTACCGTTGCTTCTTAACATATTTTAGTAAATGTGCAGTTGGACATGAATATTATTTAAGACATTGTAATGCACATTATATAAATACTAGGAACAAGTATAGATTAATTCTTCCTGCAACTAGGCTGCGGAGACTACTCCCTTTCTATATTTCAGACCCGTCTTTATACCGATCTCGGACGGACTTAACGTCAATATCGAGGCTTCTTTTCTCTTAGTACCCGCAATGGAATAATTCTGATTGTATTTAAATCTAATATCAAACTATGATATGGCAAACATATAGTACAAACTTATTGGTTTCCGCTGCTAAGTATTGGCCAAAAGGACCAAATCAGTATTACAATTCGACATAAGTTATAGTTCAAAAGTCCAGATAACGTGTTCTGGTATAGTTTGTAATTGATTAGTGTTTAGAAGTTTTATCTCTCAGCGATGTTTAATTCAACAGCTTTATCTGTGCTATTCCACAAAGCGGTAGTGTAAAACGCTTCCGTGTTCCAGTTTCAAGGGCACCGTAGCCTGTTTAATACTGGGTAAAGGAGACGTAACATATCTCGCGGTAGGCAGCGATTGGTTACATCCTGGTATTACCAATGTCAATAGGCGTTGGTGACCACTGATTGCTTGTTTTCTTATTTGCACACAAAAACAATCTTAAAATATGTTCAGAGCGATTTTCTCTGTCACAAGTGCGTACAGAAGAGAATTTATTTGTTCACAGGGCTTTTCTATAACGCTGCAAAGGCAGGCAAGTTTAAAAGTGCATATATTTAGACGGGGCCAGCGGTGCAAGCGCTGCTCATGTCCGACTATACAACATATTTGAAGACATATTTCACAGACTATTATGATAATTATGAAAGGTAATTTATAATGTTTGTTTTGGCAATTGTAGCCAATTTATTTATTATTTATAGTCTCTGTAGCCTAGTGGTATGAGCGTGTGGTTTAGAAACCTGAGGTCGTGGATTCGACTCAACAAATTTTCTTTATTGTTTTCTAGTTGGTTAAGACAATTTGGCCGATCACCTGATTGTCAGAAGAAGGCACCACTGCTGGACATAGGTCTCCCTAATGCACACCTTCTCCATTAGGGGTTTTTGGACCGTATCCGAAACGCTGGTCCCACGCGACGGATGGGCATGTAAAAATCGGTCAACCCACCAAATCGCATTGGCTTCTATTTAATAGCACGTAAAAACCGTTAGATGATATCGCGGGGCCAGGTATTTTGTGTACAAACATATGACTTTTACTCGTGTATTGATTATCTGGCCGCAAAATACGCGGACGCCGACAATGGCCGCTTCGCTTTCGCTTCTGGCGCCATTAGTGGTTGACATTTTTGCATACGAAAACAGTCGAGCAGTCGGGCCACCTGATGGGAAGTGGTCACCGACGCCCATCGACATCGGCAATAACAGGGTATCTCCAACACGGTGACTACTGTTAGACATGCAGGCTGTTAAGTCTCGTTTACCCAGTAAATAAGCTGCCTAAGGTGCCCTTCAAATCTGAACATAGTGTTTTCACACCGCTTTGCGGCGAAAATAGGCACCGCGATAGTACCAACCCAGACCTATAAAACACATTAGATCTATTAAAATTAATTTAAAGCCTAAATTAGCTAGATCCTAGTCATCATCATCATCAGCTTTGTGATAGTCCACTGCTGAACATAGGCCTTTACTAATATACCCCTATCAATTAGGGGGTTTTAGACCGTCGGTATCCCACCACGCTGGTCCAATGCAACCCGCAATGGATCATCTTACTTTTCAGACAACTGGGTGATCAGCCCAAATTGCCGTAACCAAATAGGAAACAACAATGAAAATTTGTCGAGTGCCCTAAGGATTCGAGCCTACGACCTCCGGTTTCTAAAGCACACGCCCGTACCACTAGGCTACGGAGGCAGTCAGACTCTAATGTTAGTTAGTCATTCATCATCATCAGCCTGTGATAGTCCACAGCTGGACATAGGCCTCCCCTAATACACCCCTATCCATTAGAGGGTTTTTTGGACCGTATCCCACCACGCTGGTCCAATGCGGGTTGGTGGGTGGACCGACTTTTTACATGCCCATCCGACGCATGGATCATCTTACTTTTCAGACAATTGGGTGATCGGCCCAAATTGCCCTAACCAACTAGGAAACAACAATGAAAATTTGTTGAGTCCCCGCAGGATTCGAACCCACGACCTCTGGTTTCTAAGCCACACGCCTATACCACTAGGCTACGGAGGCAGAGGCCAAAATGTTGCCAGCTGTAATAATGCCACCGTAGAAGGAGGCCACGACGTGCACTTTACCAATCCAGAGAGAGTCACTCATTCATCGAAAACTCTGATTAAATTATTTTTTAGTGTTGGTCGTTTTATTTGTTTGTGTATAAAATATCGGAAGTTATGGCGTATACGCAATTTATAATCAGAGCAAATGCCGAAATTTTATGGCGCTAAAATGAAAAAAGAGTTATATTTGTCATATGTCAGTGATTAAATACGGCGTACCATACCTGGCTGTATGGACTAAAGTCCTTTGCCTTTCCCATTAGGGATAAATTAAAAACTGATAAAATACGGCGGCGTTTATTAATTCAAATTAGAGATACTAGTTTTTTTGGAATTGGATATTCACGCTTGACTCTGTTTAGATAAATTTAAGTTATAATTAGGACCTATTATGGTGTCAAGGGTGAGGGATTACAAATTAACTTCATGTTATTTATTTTAACGTGATCGTGCATTTGATAATAGTAATTTATATTTACGTGTTTGAATTAAATGTAGGTAATTGTTAATGAACTAAATAAATAAACGTGATGTTGTAGGAGTAAACTTATATTTATTTTGGAAGAGGTGAAGTAATTCATTACGCCGAAACATTATTATATTTGTATATTAGAGCATGAATCTTTGTAAATATTGCTTTGCCTTGTTACCAATAACAGTCTAGGAACTAATACTTAAAAAAAACTACCGAATTTTATTTGTTATTTATATTTTATTGTAAAGTTAAACAGTGAATGATATTTTATTAAAAATATATATATTTTTGATAACCAACTAGTTTTATTTCTTACAATTTATATTAAATTTTAATCTTTATTTGTTCTTTCAACACAGTACGGGAATGCATATAATATATTATTAAACTTCATTCTTCAGGTCAGTTCCAACATGCATTGTAATCCTCCATAACTCGATGTTTATAAAACAACTATTATTTAGTTGAATGGGTTTAGGTACTATAATATATAATGCACTATATACGTTGATATCGCGCAAAAATATATTCAAGACTAGACTTTGAAAATATATGGAGCGCTAACGTTATATGGAGCACTAACGTATAATATAAAACATAATTTGAAGGATTTTGTCATTATTAAAAAAAAACATAAGTAAAGTTGATTTATGCGTCGTAAGGAAACAACTATAGCATGAAAAACTTAATAACGAATATCTACGGTTCGTACAATCGTTTCCGCCGTTACCATAAACATACTTTATAATATTTCCTATATATATGTAATCACTTATTTAATTATGTACTGTAAATACATTTCAATTTTTTAAACTTTGACATGCATGTTAAGAAGACATTTATTCGTTGCCTTTTTGTTAATAACCATAGATAAGAAATATAATGAAATTAACTGAATAGAATTAATTATTCATTAACGCAATTACTTTTTAGTAGAGTCCGACCGAAACTGTTTTTCCGGCCGAAACCGAAACCGAAAGTTCGGCCGTGGTTCAATTTCGGCCGAAACCGAAACTCACGTAATCAAGTATAAAAATTCTTAAAATACTAAAATATGAAGCTTTTATGCCTATTATTTTGCTTTATTTAAATCATGGAATTGAGACAGTATATTAAACGTATGTTAATTGAAAATATACCATATTTTTTTCAAATAAATTTCTCAAGCAATATGAGATATTAATAAATTAATTAATAATTGTGACTGTTGCATTAAAGACTAAGTATTGGTATTTTGAAATCTTACTAATTATTACTTTGGTTTGTATTTGTAGTTCCGAGGAGGCATCAAAAAGTTGTAAAAATGAGATAGAATATAATGACTTTCATAGCTAATTATTTATTTCATCTCCGATCCACCTACACCAAGTCCAGCGTTCCAAGTTTCCAATGCTCAATCCTTTAAAAAAGGATTGTCTTGGTCCTGCAAAAGGTCTCCACGCATCGTTTACTTGTTATATATAGTTTTAACACATGTTTACTCTTCAGTATTGTATCAATTTGAGAGAAGATGACAGCCTTAATAGATCTCAACCTATGCGCCGATACGAGTAGTTGTCAAGATGAAACAGCTCGCCGTTCAAAGTTTGCCTCTTTTATCATTGACGGCATTTCTCAACCTCGGTATTACAGCTGCATAACCTGTAATGATGGTTCCAGCTCCAGGTAATCAATCAACAATATCACTTCTAGTCCCAAAATATTGAGGTCCATACCTAGGCAGCATATACCACGGCCACGGCATGAAGAATCCTTCGGGATAAACCCATGTTTCGACCACTGTCACAAAACTGAGATCTAAAGTTTTTAGAATCTTCTTAAAACTTGTCATCGAAGATCAAGTCGATTTTGTTTCTGATTCTCGGCTCCCGTCTTCGGAGACTTTTCTCATTTTCATAATTTGTGTCAAAATGCGTTGAGTACCTCTATATGAAATGCTCGTTTCTTGGATTAGGTATCAGATAGTAATTCTTTAATCGCTTAAAACAGTTTTTCTAATATGGCAGCATATTCTTATTGTTTCTTGTACTGGCTTCTATGGACGACTGCAACCATGTTCGTCTTCCGTGTATGTTCTCCCTACTCAAAATTAAGAAGTGCACTTTGCGACAATTGATTATGACAGAGCAATAAATCTCTTGCGTTGTTAACTTTTTATAACAGTGGTTTTTAATAACAAGATCGCACTTGGTTTTTCTCTATTTTCGAGAACATTTCGCCACACATAGCAAACAAATGACTAATTTCAGAAATAAAATAAAGAGACTAGAAGATTTTTTTATTAACACAACAAATATCTGAGCTACACTTTCCAGTATTGTTTGTATTTATTTTTTGGTTACCAAGGAGTATATATTTTGTTCTCACTACTATTTGTTCCCTCCTCGTCTTTCTAGAAGAATCATCAATTTCTTTTGTCAAACTTGGAATGTTTTTCTGAACTAAAATCGACTGATCATAGTTCGATTGTAGCATAGATACATTTAACTTTCGCTACTATTTTGAAATTGAAAACAACTTCTGAAACCAGTTTCGGTTTCGCCAAAAGTTTCGGCCAAATTTGAAAGAAACCAAAACTGCGGCCGAAACTTGATTTTTGGCCGAAACTCGGCCGAAACCGAAACCGAAGGTTCGGTCGGACACTACTTTTTAGTGACCAAATTCACCAATTATCAACGAATAGTTTAAACAAAGTTGAAAACAGCGCCATCTATTGACGACGCAATCAATAGATATCGCCAACTAACAGTTTGTATAAAATAATCATCATCATCATCATCAGCCTGTGTTAGTACACTGCTAGACATATACTTCCCCTGCTGCACGCCTTCTCCATTAGGGGGTTTCTGGACTGTAGCCCACCCCGCTGGTCCAATGCGTGTTGGTGGGTGGATCGACTTTTTACATGGCCATCCGACACATGGATCATTTAACTTTTTCAACGATATAACAAAGTAGTTTCCCCGGCATTCGAACCCACGACCTCCGGTTTCTAAAGCACACACACTATTGCAACTTTAAATAGAATAATAGACTATCCTATCGACCAAGTTTGACCGAACTACACATGTTGCGCAAATAATGTTAACATTGATAAAAATAATTATTTCTTTTATTTACGCGATTATTATACATATCAAATCCATTACGGATTTTTCGCGTTACTTAAATATTTATTCCCGACGTTTCGGATTCGGATGTCTGTATCTAATTCGAAAACAAAGAGATACAGACATATACCAACTTAGTCTGCCCGTGATCATGGATACTGAAAAGAATCCGAAACGTCGGGAATAAATATTTAAATAACGCGAAAAATCCGTAAATTAGTGGATTTGATATTGATAAAAATAGTTTTGGAGTTTGTGGGGTTCGTATCGTTAGTTATTGCATAAGAAACAGTGTCATTATAATTTCGATGTAAGAAACACGATCCGATAATATTAATCACTAAACAAACGCGCGTTAATTCAATAAAGTTATCAGGGCGATAATTTCTAAGAATAACGATTCAAGAAACGGTTCTGCACCTTGAAGGAAGCAAAATTCCGAGAAATGTAAAACCGCTTCCTTGTTTCATTTCCGCTCAATGATAACATCACGTCGTATCCTCCAATGGCACTATCAATATAGTTAATTGACGCAAATGTACAGGAAAAACATTTCTAATCTATGAATTTACCTTTATGTTATATTTTAATGGCGCCAAGCTGTGATATTAGTGCAGAGTTCCCGAAACTTTTTGTGTCGTAGACCTCTTGCCGTGTTTTCCCGTGTTGGGTAGACCCCCTACTTACCTTATATTAATTTCCTGTAAATTACTAACTGCTCTGAGACTGCGACTCTCAGGTTTCTACAAGTTCAAAATGTATTGCGACCACAAAGCAAATACCAACATCCCTGTAACTTACACAATTTTAGAAGCATAATGTTTTTTTTTACTTCATAGGTACTTTTATAAGTAATGTATAGTTTTGATATTATAAGATATTATGATGTAAGTAAATAGCTACTATCAGTGTATGTGTTGAGATCCACTTTTATTTCGCTTACGTAGACCCCTTGCAGGTTGCCATAGACCCCTAGGGGTCGATATAGACCACTTTGAGAATCACTGTTTTAGTGAAACCTTTTTACTTATATTGCTTTAAGACCAGAAGCATCACGTTCACCTGATGGTAAGTGATACGCCGTGAAAAAGCCATAAACGCCGCCCCGACGCATGATATGTTAATTCTCGTTTACCCAGTAAACATGCCGACCACAGCGCCCTTCAAACCGGAAGATGTTAGTGACTACACATTTTGAGGCAGTAATATATACCGTAGTACTTACTAATACGGTCCAGTGTAAAAAGAAAACCTACCTTCACCCGTCCGAAGCCTATTACATCGGCAGAACAAATCAGAAACGTCGTAACTGACAAGAATGTATGTTTTTCATAACACAAATTCTATTTATTGTGTAGTTACAATTGAAGCGTATAGTTTTAATTACAAATGATATAATTCGACGCTTGAAACAACGGTCGAAATGCGTCAGAAATATAGTAGCAATTTGGGTGATTTGAACCAAATTGGTTCGAAAATAATCACCCAAACTGCTATTGTTCTATTCGCTTTGGAATACTTAAGCCTTTTCAGTCTCAAGTCCCCAACGCCAGTCTAAAATATATAATTTTATGCCTTGGTTAGCGCACTGTATCTGCGCAGTGGACTACAAATCAGAACTTTAGTGTTTATACAAAATTAAGATGTTAAAAGATATCGAAGTCATAGTAAAGTGCATTATTTTTTTTATGGCATACCCAGGCAGACGAGCAGTCGGTCCGCCTAATGGGAAATGGTCACCGATGCCCATAGACATTGGCAACACCAGTGGTATGGCCAACGCGCTGCCTAAGAGTGAAACATAGGGTGTTAAGTCTCGTTTACCCAGTAAATACGCTGGCTTCCGGTACCTTCGAACAGGAACACAGCAGTGTGCACACTACTGCTTCGCAACAGAAATGGGCACCGCAGTGGTGCTCACCGAGACGGTCTCCTGTAAAAAGGGGACCTACCACCGGTACCTAATTAATCTGTAAATCTTCTTGTTAAATGTCTAAAATTCATTATATTAACGCTTGCTTATGGCTAATTGATAATTCGCTACAAAGCAAAGACATAAAAAAAGGTTCCACGAGAGAGAATAATTACATGAGTATATTATTTACTACTAATATTATAACTCTGAAAGTTTGTAAGAATGGATGTTTGCTGCTTTTCTTGTACTTAATACAAACTTAACAGTAATGTAGCTTATTTATTAGAATAACATAAAGCCTATAATTTACGAAAATATTGCGTGAATTATCTCAAATATAAAAACATAAAAGTGTATTTGTTCAAATTACAGGCCGTATACCGTGGCGGGATACCGTCCAAAATACCCTAATGGATGGGGTGCATTAGGGGAGGCCTACGTCCAGCAGTGGACTATCACAGGCTGATGATGATGTCAGGTGGTATTTCTGCCGTAAAGCGATGATGTGAAAACACTGCCGTGTTCCGGTTGAAAGGGTTGTAGTTTAGCCCGTGTATTTTTACTGGATAAACGACAACTAATATCCTGTGTCTCACGTGAGGCAGCGCGTTGACTATACCCCTGGTATTGACGAAGTTCATGGCTGCCGGTGACCATTCTACATCAGGTGGACCGACTGCTCGTCTGCCTTCTTAATAAAAATAAATTAAAAAACACCACACAGGTGAAGCCTCAGCACAAAGTCCTTTAGAAAAATAGATAAGTTACATAGATAATTACAAATTACCACGAGTGAATCAATTTATTAAATCATATGGAAACGTGTGCGCAGGCGAAGGCTATTATAATAATAAACGGAAGTCAATGCAGTGTGTCTTTGTATTTTAAACAATGGAACGAATAAATAATTTTTATGGCGACTAATGATTCATGATGAGGCGAAGGAGTTAAATTTATTGTTAGGATTTATCTTTATGCCAAAGCGATACTCTAATCCGAAATGTAAAGGCTAGAAAAGCTATATTTAAATATAAAATAAACTGACAGATGTGTAAGGTAATACAAACATCCGGCCCTCAGTGTATATAATACGCGTTATCCGGACCATCAACCGAAAATGATTACTAAATGTTTATTACCAAAACATACTGTAAGAGAATTATACGCATACATGTACCTTATTATTATTAATTTAATGCTTCAGTATTTTAGTATGTATGTCATCATCATCAGCCGGTCAGCCAGACCGGTGGTAGGTACCCTGTTTACAGGAGACCGCCTGGGTGGGTACCACCGCGGTGCCTATTTCTGCCGCGAAGCAGTAGTGTGAAAACACTGCTGTGTTCCGGTTTGAAGGGCACCGTAGCCAGCGTATTTACTGGGTAAACGAGACTTTACACCCAATGTCTCACGGTAGGCAGCGCGTTGGCGATACCACTGGTATTGCCAATGTCTATGGGTGTCGGTACCATTTTCCATCAGGTGGCCCTGACTGCTCGTCCTGCCTGCGTAAGCCATAAAAAAAAAAAAACAAAAAGTCTGTGTTAGTCCACTTCTGGACATAGGTCTCCCCTAATGTACCCTTTCTCCATTAGGGGGTTTTCGGACCGTATCCCACCAAGCTGGTCCAATGCAGGTTGGTGGGTGGACATACTTATTACATGCTCACCATACAGACAACTGTTTGATCGGCCCAAATTGTCGTAACCAACAAAAAAACAACCCCGCGGCATTAGAACCCCCGACCTCCGGTTTATCAAGCAAGGGCCAATACCGCTAGGCCACGGAGGCGGTGGCGGAGTATGTATGTCAATTTAATAAATGTATCTTTTAATAGTTTTTAATAAACATTGATTATTGTTAAACCCCCTAATGGAGAAGGCGTGCAATAGTGAAGGGCTATATCCAGCAGTGGATTAACACAGGCGGAAGATGTTGATGAAAACTTTAACGCGGATATAACACTGATAATACTTTATCAGACTAACTCAAGAGTTCAAATTGTAGCTGTACGATCATGAAACTGGTTTTAAATATAAACAGAAAAACCTGGAACTCTATAATAGGCGCGACTATTACAATTACTTAGCAGTACGTTACCAACGTGACCTCACCGTAGTAGGGATACGACACCAAACGAGGTCATGTGCCACGGCTAGCAATATTTCACAATATCAAACACTATTTCCCGCCTTGTTAGGCTGCGCGCCATTTTCTAAACTCGCTATTATCCACGCAATCACCGCAACTTGTACATTGATCAATAATAACCTATAAATTATGCAAGCTCTAATAGATAAATCACACAACATTTTCTTTTTTAGGTAAATCTTCTAATTCAATCTTATAATGCGACTTTGACTGATTCGTTTACGGAGCAAGTTGTCTACTGTTCCAGAATAATCTTATCTATTATATACCAATAAATACCCACCAACCATTGGACCAGCGTGGTGGGATACGGTCCAAACCTCTAATGGATGATGTTGTAGGAAGTTGTCCAGCATGTGGACCAAACAGGCTGATGATGTATGTATGTATGTATGTAAATAAGATTGGATTGTCTCTTTGTATCAATCGTCTTTCAACATCACCCTGTGTCAGTCCACTGCTGGACATAGGCCTCCCCTGATGCACGCCACCGCTTCCTGTCTTCGGCTATTCCCATCCAGCCCACACCGGCCACTTCGATGATGTCATCCATCCATCTTGCCGCATGGCGTCTCACACACCGTTTGCCGAGCCTCGGTCTCCACTCTTGAACTATCCGACTCCAGCGGTCGTCAGTTCTACTTTGTCGTATAATCGTTTTTAAATTACTACATTGTGATACATATACCATCATCATCATCGACAACCTTTATCAGCCCAATGCTGGACATAGGCTTTTTTAATGAACGCCAAGATAATTTGAAATATACCTATCAGAACAGCATTTTTTTTAATTTTTGTCTGACTGTCTGTTTGGCTAATCTCTGGAATGGCTGGTCCGAGTAAGTTAGGCCTCTTTTTTTAGAAGAAATGAATTTCATAATGTATAACAACCAGCTGTTATGCGGACAAAGTCACGGCAACAGCTAATTGTTATACGTAATCGATATATATATATATTTGTCTGTCTGTCTGCTCTGGCTGGTCCAATTTAGACGGGACTTTCACTGGAAGATATCTGGTATTACTAAGAGAAAGAAAGTCTACTTTTTGTATATATATACTTTATTCGTTATTTGAAAACCGATCATATTGGCTTTGATAGGTGGGCTTTATTTATATTTCAAGCGCAGTTATATACGAGGTTTTTTTTACAAATCAGTGACCTTCCGCTGCGGTATAAGGAACATTGTGTACCCATATATAAATAAAATCTAAATGTATGTACAAACCATAATCCAATTAAGTCTGGAAATCGTTTATATTGAGTTTATATTCTAGGGCTATTAATGAAATGAAAATTGAATTTCTCACCGATTTGATATATGGGATCAAATCTTAATGCGCAATTCAAGACGGACCGCGGCTAATTTATTATTTACTAAGCGAAAGCGTTAAGAGATTATACTATGGTAAGTGTTAGGTTAGTTTCAAATTATATTGATTGGGTTAAATTTGAATAGGTACCTATGTAAACAAGTCTTTACAAAACTATCTATACAGAGAAGATTCTGTAGTATTTGTTTATTATTAAATTTTAAAATAAATTGAGCCCTAAGTAATCCCTAGCTTGAATAATGAGATTAAATTTAAATATATATACACTAGGTTTCAGGTCGACGATGACTAATTTATTATTTCAAATTTAATTGTTACCTCATTGGCTTTCGCTAGGGCTCACTGATACCTCATCCTGCGAATACTATATTATTCATTGTTATATCATTAAGTTTAAATATATAATAGTAATTTTTAGCGCATTACACAACGTTCGTCAATGTGCATTATTCTTTTTACTTGAACTTTATCAATGCAAATTATATTTTAAACGAGCTTATTCATTAACGTACACATTTGTGCGCTCGGAACCAAAGTAGCGTGACTCACCGGTGGAATTTAACAGTTGGCAGACGTGAAGCACTTTCACTGTGGACAACTTTACCGTTAGTTGCCAACGGTGCGGAATGAAAACGCAACTTACCTGTTACGTCCTAAATATAATAATTAAGGTTAATTACTCAATATTGTTAGACGATGCTGCGAATACGAAATCTTCGCGTCAATGCACAAATGTTAGAAAATGAATCTGCGCAACTGCTTAATCCAATAAATGTATACTGCAAACAAATTACGTGGTCGGTGATGCAAATGAACCAAACGACAAATTACAAAAACATGTTTATTATTAATTGAGACATCATATATTCAATACAGCAATTTATATTTACGTCGTAATAAAAAAATTGAAAAGAAACAACTTGATTATACTATTTCGTTCGGCGATTAATTTGCAACTAAAGCTGTCTGACACGATGAGACGGCGTACCATTCAATTATATTCACTTTATATTACATTATAAGAATGACAGCAAGGCACGGGGCGCGGGCCAATGTGGCCGTGTCCGATAATCTCTGTAAATATCGATGCTTTCTAAATACATATTCGTTTAGGGTTATAATGCGCACAATCTCATTATATTATAGAACTATGATGTCACGAATACAACATGTCATGTCGACGACGCGCGAACTTAGAAACCGTGCACTTTGAGTTGCTCCGGTTTCACGAGCCCCGACTTAGTGAGCCACTGGCAAATGTTCTCTCGCTGGTCGCCCTGCAGCTGCAGCACCTCGCCGTACTCCGGATGCTCCACAACCGTACCGTTGCACGCGAACTCCTTCTTGCATGCCCGCACGATCTTCTTCAGGTCATATTCCGATGACAGGCCCTGCACCGTGGTCAGAGTCTTGCGCCCGTTCCGCTGCTGGATCCGGACGTGGACTAGTCCATCTTGTACGTCGTCTTCCGAGCTTTTGATAGCATCGGCGAATGGGTCGAATGTGTTGAGATTCTGGATGGACATACGATTAAACGTTGCTTTCTTGGTACGAACGAAACGCTGCGATACGACGCACGTACACCAAACAACTGTCACTGATAACTGTTAGGTGTGTTATCCCCGCAGCACTGCAACGACCAATTTACGCAAACTCAAAAATGTAATGGCGGATTATATGGCGACTGGTCCAAAAAAATGAGATTGTCACGCGGAGGCGGAAATAATTATCGATCGAAACCATAGACGAGCACAGATGACGTACAAAAATATCCACAGGTAAAAAATGTTAAGCTTTCAGTTTTATATTTTTTCAGTTTTCTTTTTAAATTAATTTTATCCTTTTAATTGTGCATATAATTTTGGCACATAGTCATCATATTTTGCAAAATAAAAATTACCTGCGACTGGAGTGCCGAAATCAAATTGTTGGGCGAATTTAGATATAGAGAATTTTCCTCTTTTATCACCGGAGTTGTTTGGTAATTTTGTAACTTTCGAAAAATCACATTTTTCAGCTTGCTTGTAGACTAAGAATACATAGCGATGTAATCCTGTTCCTTTTGGTGGGCCGGACCCAATGTAGTCGGAAAGTACTTCACTTTTATTAAGATCACCTTCATATATATTTCCTACTAACCAGTGATGCCATTCCCGAAATTTAGGATTTTCTCTGCTTGGTGCATCTGGATCAACCATAGCTAAAGTATAATATTCACCCTCTTTTGCTGTCCATTTTACCGAAGGCCGATCTTTAACCTGCGTCGGTGTCAACTCTTTTCCCATTTCAACTTTTAAGCCATTAGAATATTGTATTTGTAAAGATTCTGAAGGTGCAATGTTTATAACATCAGGCACGATACAATGTTGGGTAAAAAGTTTCTGGATTGCTGTCATTTTTTCCGATATTAAAAGTTTCGCAAATATGTAAACACGCTTAAAGTTTATTCTGGATTAACAAAAGGAAATGACAATTTGGTTGCTTAGTAACACAATAAGATAATGCAATAAAAAGTATAGGCAAATAACATAAGGTTACGGCTTACTACTAAAGATTTTTGAGATATATTAATATATATATGATAAATTGGAAACATCAGTCCGACTAATATTTATAACCTTAGAAACATATAGTATCTATGAGCTTGAAATCTTGATAATTATCTGTGATTTGTTTAAATAAATCGGAATATTTTTACATTAAATGAGGGCATAGATTCGTAAGCGTCCCATAAAACTTTGTATAGAAAACTTTATCCTACATTATATTGCAATATGAGGCTCCTTTCAAACATTTTTTAAAGATAGGTTCTAATTTGAAATTTACTATGTTAGTATAATGATTATAAATTACTGTCACTAAAAAAATACTATTTAAAAATAAGGTTTTGTAATAAGTTTTAAAAATTAATTAATTTACTTGATTTACTTACAATTTTTTTACAACTTATCACACGATTCTTTTTAACCATGTGTAGCGCTATTAAGATAAAAAAAACTACGAGAGGTCATAATTAAATAGCATCATTTTTAGGTTTTTAAAATAAAAATTTTTAACACTAAAAAAATAAGATTGTAATATCTTCATAAATAAGATGTTATCGTTCAATAATATTTTCATACTTATCGTTTTTTTGCCGTTTCACCGTATTTAAAACAAAATATTTCAAACGACGGTTAGACATAAATAAAACTGTATCATAAAATTTGCATATCTTTAACATTAAAAAAAATCATTTCGACTATAAGCTGATTCGTAGTTTAGTAGCAAAAAAAAATTTTAACGCATGTTGACAATAACTTAGGCCTTGGAATACATAGATAATTTCTTTGTTTCATCTAATTACGCCATTATAAACATCACGTTTTTTTCAAACTCGCCAACCAACATTCATCGCAGTTTTCTTTTATCTGTAGACTAAGCTTTCCCGCATTTTTTGTTCCAGATAGACCAAAAAAATGCATTCAGTAATAAATAGGTGCAAAGTCCAACAGAATGCTATGTGTACAAAATTTTAATAGGTACGACAAATTTGCGTCATAATGAGGTATAGATTAGATTGATAGTTGCGTCTTTTAGGTATAGACAAGCTTATTCAACGTTTCAAGAAAAAATAATTTTCTGCTACATTGGAATAATGTTATTTCTAGTAATATTAATAGTATGCAATATTGAAACAAACACTAAAAGGATAGAGTACTGTTTACTATATCATTATTAAATTAATTACCACTTTGTTCTTTGTGTGTATTTGTCACTACATATACATGCAACTAAACTATTTTATTAAAACATATATTGTTACAATAACTTTAATCATACAATTATTAACTATAATGTGCCATTATGTTATCTGACCATCGTCAATTTTAAATTATTCGGTTTGTTTGTGTTGATGTGCATAAAAGCTGACAAAATATAAACATCTTATAGTATTTTTTTTTAAATAATTAGATATCTGGCAGGTAGTAGAATCCAGACATCTTATTTATTGCAATTTCATTTTGTACATGTACTCTGTAAATGATCTAGATTGTCAAATATAGTATTAAAGTAGATTAAACCATTAAAACCCCTATTTTTCACCATATTTAGCGCTACCAAAATGCATCATAAGAAATTATAGTGACAATAACCACAGCACTAAAAGTACTAGAAATTGACTTCATTGGAATAATAACAAAGTATGTTTCACCATAGGCAAAAACCTGTAACAAAACTAAACTTAAAAAATTCATTCTATACTAAGACGGGAATAATCTGAAGAATGTAGCTGGAGTATCGTCATTGTGATGACAGGTGCCGAGTGGCAATTTACTTAGAGAAACAGGCCTAGTTGCTACGGTTAATAGTACTTACCTTTTTATATCTTTGACGTTACGCTTCCAGACTCATGTCTTTAGTAAGCTTCATCTAACATCAAGTTCGCTGGAAGCTACCATCCCTGAGAACTAGGTGGCCGACATTGTAAAAGCGAAGGCCACACATACAGAAGGTTCAAAAAATGTTTGTAATTGATAAGCGTCTTATTATCATGATTAAAAAAATGCTATCTGTAAGTATATACAAAGTTATGTTATATTTCTTCAATTGAGAGGCAGTAAAATAAATAGAAAAGCAAATATTCTTACATGACAAACGTAACTCTCATCTGTATTACAAATATAAAACTACAAATTTACATTATGCAAGTTCAATATAAAGTATATTTTATTAGAATGCATGTATAAAATATTTTTTTAGTTATGGCATACTCCTTCCTTTTTCCTTTCCTTAGACTAAGTCTGTTAATTCTGGTTTAAAGTAATAAGAATTAAGCTATACCAAAGGCATTGGGATGTAATGAAATCATATATACATCTCAAATTTTATGGAAATTGTGTAAATAATGTAACCAACGACAACAAAGATGCAGCTACCGCCTGGTCTCTATCCTAAATTATCAAATTTATCATCATCATCAGCATGTGTAATCCACTGCT
The DNA here is from genome assembly GCA_029286875.1 of Lamproptera curius. NCBI lineage: Eukaryota > Metazoa > Arthropoda > Insecta > Lepidoptera > Papilionidae > Lamproptera > Lamproptera curius. The sequence goes on along the minus strand of JAGSMT010000132.1, from coordinate 310,346 downwards.
GGACATAGGCCTCTCATTAATATGGTGTATCCATTAAAGGGCTTTGGACCGTACCCCACCACGCTGTTCTAATGCGGGTTGGTTGGCCTATCTGATGAACGGATCATCTTACTTTTCAGACAATTGGGTGGTCCACCCAAACAGTTCTAACCAACCAAAAAAACAATAATTTCATACATACAACAGCAATGAAGCAGTCATTGCTATGAGCTACCTCCTATGCACATATTTTAAATCTAAAATGGTTTAACTATGCACCCTTCTATAACTGGCAGGGGATTTAAAAACAACAAGGTCATGGTTAAAAACCATAATTACATGGTTTTCAGTTTACTATGTGCCTAAAACAGAATAAGACAATAAATATGAGGAATTTAATGTTTAAGAAAAATCTAAAGTTAAGATGTTTTTTTAGTTAAACAGGTGGTAGGTCCCGTGTTTACAGGAGATCTGAGGAGTGCCTATTTCTGCCTCGAAGCAGTAGTGTGAAAACACTGCTGTGTTCCGGTTTGTACGGCACCTTAGCCAGCGTATTTACTGGGTAAATGAGACTTAACACCCTGTCTCACGGTAGGCAGCGCGTTGGCGATACCACTGGTATTGCCAATGTATATGGGTATCGGTGACCACTTCCCATCAGGTGGCCCGACTGCTCGTCTGCCTGGGTAAGCCATAAAAATAAATATATAGTTTTTTTGCATACATAGGCAGATGAACAGTCAGGCCAGGTGATGGGAAGTAGTCACACATGCCCATGATATTGGCAATACCAGGGAAATCACCAATGCACTACCTACAGTCAGACACATGTTGTAACATCTTGTTAACACAGTAAAAACACTGGCTACAGTGCCCTTCAAAGCAGAGCATGGTAGCGTATGCACACTATTGCTTAACTGCAGAAATAGGCACTGCAGTTAATAAACAAAGTATGGCGATTTTCACTTTAAGATCATAGAGAGAAGATTGTGGGCAGCAACTGTCCTTCATAATCTTCACACTTGCTAAGAGCTTCTCATGTATCAAGAACCAACTTTAAATTAATTGGTTACATTTTTAAATGCGTATCATGTTACTTCCGTAATAAATTACAACAGCATTTGTAATATGTTATGACCCTGCATTATTTTTGGCCACAGCTAACATATTCTCGGCGGTTAGCGGTTCTTTTAGCTTACGCCCCACTTTATCTTCCTTCAGTTGCAAAGCTATCAGTTGTATATTCTTCAAATTCTTCTTCAAGTTCTCCATTCTCTTCTGTCGGTCCAAAATGTCCGTCGTAAAATCTTCAATATCCAACTTCATAGCATCGACGTCTATGTTCGGTGCGGGGTTCTTAGGTTTAAATTTGTAGTTTGATATCGTTTCCAGTTGTAAGTTCAACAATTTGTTTTCCATTAGCGACGTTTTCTGTTCATATTCTACGCACATCTTGCCGAATCTTTTGCGCGATTCGACGACAATGTTCATCACGTTTTCGCATTTCTCTTCCAAAGTCATTTCGTCTGAATCTAGAAGAGAATAGTTCACATCATTTCACATGCACCTTAATTGATATAATAACGTGCTTTACAACTAAAATGCTTACCCATATTTTAAGTAATAATATAATAATATAAGTAAAGTAATATCATATGAAATTGAATTTGTAACGGAAAACAGTTTGTAAACAAGTCACTGCTGACGTTTATGGTATGGCACAGGTAACATAATGCAAGCTTGACAGATACTGTATATAGAATAGAAAATAGAATATAATATATTTATTATAAATATATTTAGCAATAGAAATTAAAAAATATTCAAATATTAATAGAGAAGATGGTTGGTCTTTACCACCTTCTCGTGGGATCAATTAATTTCAAGATTGAACGTTCATGAGTATAAAATCTATTTCATAACCGAAGTTTTAACAAAATAATACTTTTTGTCAAACCAAATCAATTTGATCGACGACAATCGTCATCAGTTATGTCATTTTTATCAAAAGTCGATTTCGTCGAATTAAAGAAAATAGTCAGCACATTTACAACTTAGTTGACCTATATACTGCTTAAAAAGAATCTCACCATATTTGAAGTAAATATAGTAAAGTAACTATGAAAATTGATTTAATAACGGAACGTTTGAACAAGTCACTGCTGACGTTTATGTATCGCTAAGTAACATAATCAACTTACAGATACTTATTATTCGAAATCTATTGTTTTGGAAAATAAAGTTTTAAAAGTACTTCCTGATCACTTAACAAGGACTTAATATAAAAATTATAAATCATAACAAAGTAAAGTATTTTTATTAACTATATCTGAAACAAATACATTTTTTTAGCAACACTATTATTTTGAAAATTTAAGGAGTTTCGATCTGTACGGAAGATTTTATCATTTTCATAAATTCTTGCGCAGAAATCTGGAAAAAAAGAAATATATATTAATTTCTCATTAGAGAATTAAAGTATTGACATATGATTTAGGTGCTATTTTTACCACTCCATCGAAATCTTTATCAGCGTCATCCATCATTTCTTCGATTTCCTCATCGGTTAGGTTCATGCCCAAAAGTTCAGATACCCTCTTAACATTATCAAAAGTTATTAGCCCTGGAAAATAAAAACAACACAATATTATCTTAGCTGGATCAGACACCACTCCATAAATGATTACTTGAAAATCAGTTTGTAGATTTAATTCATGGTTTAGCTGTTCTACTTTAAATTGAATTTGTTTTAGTTAGTTTCGTTATCTCAACAATATTGTACTGTCTTTGTGTTATAACATTAGAGGACTATAAATATTTAAACCTGTTAAGTAATCAGCTAATTTATTAATTATTACTTAGGGAAAAGTAGGTAAAAAATCAAAACAGAGTTGATTAACCAATTTGAATTTGTGTAATAGCTTTGTTTGTATTTTTTTAGGATGTAACCACAGGCTTTATAAACACTTGTTAATCTTTTCTATCGATGACGTATTGAAAAAACTAAAAGATTATGTGATTTGAATTCGAAGCATACCAGTATCATCGTCATCAAACAGGCGAAAACTTTTCATAATATCCCCGTCAGTGTCTTGAGACATGATTTTTCTCATTATGGCCGTTTCAAAATTCTCGAAACTCAACTTTCCCGATTGTGTCTTGTCCACTCCGTCAATCATTTGCTGAAGCTCCTCTTTGGTTGGCTCGTAACCTTAATGTGCATTTATAAATACATATTAGTATCATTTCATATCTTAATTATCTCCTTTTCAATCTTTTAAACTAATCTGTGTTTTTTATAGATCGCGGAAGTTATGCCTAGTTAAAGTTCTTTATTAAAATAGTTTAGTCTAAGCCAGAGTAAAATTGAATGGTATGTATAATATGGATTATACCCTATATTGCTACGGAGCAATGTTATAGTACCAAAATAGACCACATTTTTTATCTGTGAAACATAAGTTACCGATTGACTGTGAAAATAATCCTTATTCAAAAAGATTCTATATTTCATTTGAACCAGGCTCAATGTTTAATCATCCGTATTAAATGTATAAAATATATATAGATTTACCTAAAGCTTTTATTACTACACGAAAATCATCTGCTCTGATTTTTCCCTCTCCGGTGTGATCCAAAAGATTGAAAGCATCACGCAGGTCTTGCTTCTGAAAGAAAAGACACGACGGTTTGATTCTGTGATATGCTAAGTTTAGTTTACAAGTTTTTCAAACAAATAATAAAAACCTGCTGCTTAGTCAACGTTAATTTTGCTTTACTTCTTTTTCTTTATTTGTACTTTCTATATTTAAGTGATCGTGACAATCGGTAGATTCAGCGGCATCCATTTCAAGAAATGTTTAATCAGAATGGCTATGATTGTCATATATCGATTAAACGATTTTTATTGAGTATTACCAGGTCCTTCATATGTGTAAATTATAAAGTAGAAGATTATATACCTGCTTTTTAGTAAATATCAGTCGCGCAGATATTGACTTTTCTGTGTCTTCTGGTTCAATTTCAACTTCTTCAATTTCGGCTACGCTTTGTGCAGTATTCATTATATTTAATGAAAGCTAAAATAATGTTTAAATTTAGTGTTGCACAATTATCGTACTTAATAAACGTTAGCGTTAAACAACTTAAATGTTACACAGTTGTTCTCGCGTTATTAGGAATGACAGAAACAGCGACATTAGTAAAATTACTTATTTTTTACTTCATCTATACCTTTAATGAAAGAAAAATCAACTATTTTAGGTAGACTTTAATTTGTAGTTTAAATTATACAGTTTATATTCCAATTTATAAAGTAACGAGTATCTAAAGCACGCATAAATTATAGAGGTAAATTATGTTTCCCAGTTATGCATCGCAGTGATAATATAATAAATTAATATTTTTCAAGCGATGGCAACATTCCAACCCGCCATAATTTTGTTTGGCCGATTTTGAGGTTAACTTATTCAGACGACGCCGTTCGTGTTTTCCTCAAATACTAGTCGCAAACAATACAATCATGAAGCTCGTTAGATTTTTGATGAAGCTAAGCCACGAGACGGTGACAATCGAGCTAAAGAACGGCAGCGTCGTTCACGGAACGATCACCGGTGTCGATGTTGCTATGAATACGCATCTTAAGGCTGTTAAAGTGACGCTCAAAAACAAGGAAGAGCTGCAGTTGGAGACTTTGAGCATACGAGGGAATAACATAAGATATTACCTGCTTCCCGACAGTCTACCGATCGAGACTCTATTGTTAGACGACGCGCCCAAAGGCCGTGGAAAACGTGAAGGGTTCCCAAGAGGTGGTGCTAGGGGAGGCAGAGGAAGGGGCCGTGGCGGTCGCGGCGGGCCGAGGGGAGGCCGCGGCGGCCGTGGACGTGGACGACGATAACTCAAAGACTATAGTGTATAAGTTTCTGTATGTGATTATATTCTTCGGACCACTTGATTGTTTTATTTAAGATAACATACCTAAGGTGGGATATGTAGGGTATATACCTAAATAGAAACCAATTTAACTTTGGTTTGAATAACATCTGTGTCAAAGTAGTCTTAATAATGCAGTAGCATTTTATAAATTTTTCTAAGCTGTCAAACCATTTCTTACAATAAAATAATTTCGTTTAAAAATGCTTTGATGATACAATAACTGATAATCTTTAAAAAAACCCTGATCAGTTATGCATTCTGTATTTTATTTAATAAAAATAACAATTTTTGTTACACTTTGTACAAACTAAAATCTGTATCATGTAATGTTCCAAGTCAATATGGCCTCAATAGCACATAAATTGTAAAATTTTAGTTTATCTACACTAAACTTATGTGCTCTTATATAGTATAATAGCTCAGAATCTACTGTGTAAAAATTGTTCAGTTCATTTAAATATCATGTTATAATTGGCTCTAATGTTAAATATTATTCAATGCAATAAAGCTACAACTTTGATTATAATGAATATGTATTTAACATTTAAATAGATTTCCATTCAATTTCTTTATTTCATCAGTTTAATTTTTTAAATAATAATTACTCTGTGAAATAGATAGTGATATATTCACTTTGTCCAAGTGTATAATCATTGTCAAGGCAAGCTTTTATTAGGAAGCTAAGATTCATTGCCATACTATAAAAAACAAAACAAAACATTGTTCACTATAAAACTTGTAAATGAAATTATCCATTTCAGTGATACAGATGTAATATAAGTCTACTATATTCCAGTGTTTTTATTTTAATTTTCAAAGAACTTTGTAATGGCTGTACTGAGTGCCTATACGGTAAAACAAATACATACTGTGTGAAAAATAAAGTAAGTTTAATAATTTGCATAAATAGTGTTTTATTTGCTTACTAAAATTTATGTAATGTTTTTGTTTTGTATCAACTTATCAACAATAAAATAAAAATAGAAGTAGGCTGGTCATATAGTCATACCTCATGGCCAATGGGCTTAAAAGGTTCTAGAGTGTGGTTTGGGAAGGAGTGTTATGCAACCCCTGACTAGGTGGGATGCCAATCTCCATGCTGAAGCGGTTTAGAAGTAGCGGATTGGCAGTCTTGGTGTTCATAAAAAAACACCTTTGCCTGGCAGTGGATTGATAAGGACAGATTATGATTATGGTCAAAATAAAATAAAAAGACCATCTGCGGTACTGGCTGGCAATGTTTTTTACATGAATTATAAACTAAGTTGTTTCACAAATATTATAATTGTTTCTGTGAAAAAAGTGTCTCCCTTATTGTCATTTGGTTTATCAAAGTATATTAATGTTAGTATCTGCAGATGCTATTAAATTTTTTAAGTAAAATGCCTTTTCATATTAATGTATGCGCTTAAGCATGTTTAGAAATTTAAAAAGGAAGGAATGAAGGCTTAAGCATGTTTAAAAAACCCCTTACATATTTGTATATTTACAATAAATTAGTCAATATAATTGGAAAATGTTCACTTTCAAGGGATTTTTTTTTATACATTGACTTTTCACCATATGAAAGAGTTGAAAATTTAATGTATGTGCAAAAAAATAGAGATGATTTCCTAAGACATTGTGATGCACATAACATAGATACAAGGAATAAACATAATTTAATTCTTCCAGCAACTAGACTGCGAAGAATAAGTAAGTCTTTTATGGGACAATGTATACGTTTTTACAACAAAATCCCAGTAAACGTTCAGAATTTAACTATTAATAAATTTAAAAAGGTAGTCAAGGAACGTTTATGTGTTAAAGGTTATTACGATATTAATGAATTTTTAAATGATAACACAGCCTGGTAACGGAATGCTCGCTCCAGGTCCTGTTTCAAAATTGCATAATATGTAATGTCAAATTATCAAAATGTTTGTTATTTTTAAAAGATGACATAAAAAATAGCCCGCTGAGTTTCTTTCGCCGGTTCTTCTCAGGTCTGTAGCGTCCTTTTCCGAACCGGTGGTAGTGTGTTTGACAATCAATAAGCAAGTGTAAACTTCTATATTGAATAAAGATATTTGAATTTGAATTTAGTACATTTCTAATTAAGTTTCCTATCATAATATTAATGATTAACAAATATATATTTTGCAATAGATATAAGAAGAAAATTCTCGTGTACCCTAATTAAATCCCCCCCACGCTATGTATTCAATATGTTTTGGTTGTTAGAATAAGTAAAAAGTTGATAATAAGTTTAATAAGCGATGCTGCATGACCTTTGTAAAGTAAATAATAATATTTCTAGATGAATAACACAACATAATCTGGTCCCAAACTAAGTAAAGCTTGTACCATGGCAACTAGATGACTGATAAATACATAGATTTACTTTTCATTTGTAAATAAATACATATTACATAGATACATTAAATTTAAAAGTATAATGGCTTATGCATTAGAAATTAGAGTAACAACTAAGGTAAAGGTTAAAAGACGGTTTTTTTGTTAATCTTTATTTTCAGGACAAACATTTTTTTTAATAATTTTATTATTTATTAGCACTGGCATGTTTTTGTTAGTTATTTGACATTCAGGAAGCCATTTTCTTTCTAATTAATCAGATAATATCTAATTAATCAGATATTTTGTGTCATTCCTTGAGCAAATTTATTATTTCATTTTCTATTAGTATACACTTTTAATTGTATGTTTTTCCTAATGCATATTTTTGGACGGTCGAAGATTTATAGGTCCAAACATGTATTAGTGTTATTTATAGGCATGTAATTTTCGAATAGATAAGAAGCCAGATCAGCCAGATGTATTTGTGTTTAAAGATGTTTATGCAAACACTATGCCATTTGCTAGATATTTTAGATATTTATTTTATTATAAGACATTTTAGATATGATGAAGATGTTTAGTAGAGAAAAAGGATAAGTTACAGAATTAAGAGTACGGTTATTTTTATTGAGCTATACCATAATAATGATGTTACGACAGGATTTAACTTTAGCGGCTAATCAAAGCAGGAGATATTTTTACAAGTGTACGCGTAAACGTATTAGCGACAAGACCGGAGAGGAATAAGGCGCAGAATCGAAGTTTTGCATCCCATCCGATATGTAGATCATCTCATTTTAAAGGGAAACAGTCCAATGTGGGCTGATCAACTGATAACTCCCTGATCAACTAGGAAACAACGATGAAAAGCAGTTGATTCTTCGCAGCATCAGAATTTACGACCTCCGTTTCTAAAGTGCAAGCTCATACTACTAAGCTACGAAGCAGTCAAAGTAATCAGATCAATTCAATGAACATTAAACACGCCATAATATGTAAAAAAATGTAGGGTAGACCGAGGCGAATCGGACCATAATAAGAAATCAGTTTATAATCCAAATATCGCAATTACATAGAATCCACTCAACCGGCGTTTTAAGTCTCTTCTGTCACTCGGCGCCTGCCAACGTAAGCAATATTTCCATCGCGTTTTTGAATCAGTTGCAACGCGGTTTGTCAGCGACTCGCTTGTCTGTATCGTAAATTTTGCGCTTATCTACTATACGTCCTTACGAATGCTTTGTGTCTTTTTAGTGCATAAAGTATAAATAAATAAATAAAACCTTGTTTTTTTCCACTACATCTTAACACCGATAAATATTACTTTTTTTTATTTTTTTTTATGGCATACGCAGGCACACGAGCAGTCGGGCCACCTGATGGGAAGTGATCACCGACACCCATAGACATTAGTATAGACAATAGTTATTAATACCAGTGGTATCGCCAACGCGCTGCCTACCGTGAGACATAGGATGTTAAGTCTCGTTTACCCAGTAAATACGCTGGCTACGGTGCCCTTCAAATCGAAACACGGTAGTGTTTTCACACTACTGCTTCGCGGCAGAAATAGGCACCGCGGTAGTACCCGCCCAGACGGTCTCCTGTAAACAGGGGACCTACCACCGGTACACCGGTACGGTTATGAACACATATAACCTTGAGTAATCAACTGGAAACAACTATGAAAATTTGTCGAGTCCCCGCAGGATTCGAACGCACGGCTTCCGGTTTCTAAAGCACACGCCCATGCCACTAGGCTACGGAGGCAGTTAGTGTTTACTTACAAATATGTACGCCCCTAGTTTGACACATTTCCAAGTCTTATTTGGTTGTGCTATAAATGATGATGTCGTTTTAAATACAATTTGTAAGCAATCCGAGAAAGTGTTCTTATTAGCATGGACAACAAATCCGCTGAAAACCTAACAGCGGAAACTAAAAAGTACCGTTCTAAATTAAAATCAATTAATGAGTTCAGTTAATAAATATTGGTTTATCTATTTTGTAAGAAAGGAGGTTTAATATGCTATGTTGTAGGGCAACGTGCGGACTTACGGTGTTATAAGCTGCATATGCACATGGGAAAGGAAACGTAAAGGTTTTGTTGTTCCAACATTTTACATCTAACCCAATTATTATTGAAAACTAATGTAGCTCTACATAAGCGCAGTACATACATACTATTTGCATGGCAATAATTGAGAGTATGGTGCTATGGCGTTGCTATGAATTATTTCGATCACTTCATTAGAATAAATGAAATTTTAATCAATAGATATGACCGACTACAAAACGGATATGACCATTTTCCACAATAAAAACGAGTGGCAACGAGCACTCTGAAGAAACTAGTACGCGATTTCTGCCACTGCATTGTAAATCTCTTTTATCTTTTAAGGCATTCATTCAATCTAAATGTCATGATGTAAACTTACACTGTAATACCTTAAATGAGCTTTGAACGTGCCAATGTATAAAAATGTTAACATTAAAATTCTTATTGCGCGTTATTCTTAAAACATAGATTTTATTTATTTTATTTTATTGTTGACCAATTCAAGTAGTACATGTATGTAAAACATACTTTATGTTTTATGTGTATCTTTTACGGTTTTGGCAGCGTTTGTAATTTCATCGCACGAGGTTATGATTTGTGACGCTGGATTCCTTATTTTTCTCAAATATCTATTAAACTACTCATCGAGAAATAATTAAAAAAAATGGCACCAATGGGAAGCTAATATCTATCATTTAAAGATATAATGAACAAAATCGGACATACGGGAGCGGAGCTACGAGGTAACAAATATAAAAAAAAACATACGCTCCGAATTGAGTACCTCCTACTTTTGGGAAGTCAGTCAATAAATAAAAGTGTGTGGTGTACACCCGTTAAAAGTAACATTTGGTGTAACAGGATAAAAATCTTTTCGAAATATTCCATTTTTCATGAATAATAATACCGACAATTACCCATAAATTCTAAAAACGTATTTAAAGTAATATGTTGAACTATTTATATCACTTACTGCGGACCCGAGAGACTTTGTTCTGTCTAAAATATTTGGAACGTTACAGTGTTTTGTTCCTATCTATTTTATAATCGCTTGTAATCTAATATGAAGTGTAACACATTAAAATCCAAATTGACTCTGCATTTTAGTAAAAACACATTTTAGTTTAAATGGAAAGAAGAAAAGGGCTGTTTTTGGGGTTTTCTTGGCAATTATTGGAGTTGTTCTCGCCTTAAAAAACATTCTTGGACTTAAATGTAAATTTAAAAAAAATAATTGAGGCAATTTGGTCAAAGCGTTGTTAAGTTATGCGCTTGACGTAACATTTTGTTATTAATTTTTTTTATAGAAAAGAAGATACTAATTACTTAAGCAATAGGTATGTGAAAACAATTATTATCACTCATAATAACGGTAGATTAATAAATATTATTCGAGAACATATGTATTTATGAATAATTGGTGTATATTTTATTTGGATTGACACAAAAATAGTTGTGATAGGCTCATTGTTACAAAAGTAGATTCGTAGCCAGCATAGTCTACGCGTCCGTAGATTCGTTAGTGGCGGGAAAGTCCGTAGCGTGGCAGTAGCGGTGCTACGAAAAGTACCAGGGGCGAATAAGTTATAGGGTGTATATACGTAGCGAGTATAAAAGCACCCCTCTAAGGCTACGGCTGGCTTTAATCCAAGATCAACGCGGAAATCAACCAAGTGGCTACGGAAATCCAGATTACTACGAAAAATATCCGTACTATACCAGGTTACCATAAGTTGTAGAGAATAGGAGGTCTACGAAAGCTACGACTTTAGGGTCGGAAAATATCGCTCGAAAAGAAAGGTTTCCACGGAAAAGTACCAGGAAGTCATGACTGAACTGTAGCTTTCGATAACCACGGGTTTGTACAATCAATAGATATAGAAACATGTTGCGTTACTCAAAGTTTTAACGGCATGTTTGTTTTTTTAATTGTTTTATTAATTGATGGAGTTGAAAATATGTTGTGCGATGTGTTTCTAAACTTGATACAAGTTTTACTTAATATTTTTTATGATTACTTTTGATATTATGTGATCAATAAAAAGTTCTTTTCTCATATACCAGTATTAGCATTCAGTTCGGTTGGTAAACCTTAGCAAAAGCTTAGATAGGACGCGAAAGCATTGAAGGGTAAGGAAAAATAGAAAAAGGGTTGACTCCTACGAAAGAAAAGTGCGATCGTGGGGAAAATGTCTACGAAGTACTAGGGCTGTATAAATGCGAGGGACAGCAGAGAGCTTTTTGGGGGCGGAGAAAATCAATACAAATACGCATGCGTACAATCCGCGAGTGAGATATCGATTCATTGCAGTTGCAGTGACGTCACTGAGTATGACCGGGGCTGTTGATGGCAAAGTAAAAATATAAAGTTTAGTTTCGCGCCATTATTTGATATGCTTAGAAAGATACGATTATTCATGCGTTTGATGGAGATGTAGAGTTATTACTGGTTGTTAAGATCATCTTTAGCAATTTATATCATTAGCCAGTATCTTATTTTATATATAGATATATATTTTTTAATAACACTGAACAAATTGTTCGATCGATATGTTAAAATTCGATAAGTTAAAATTTGCGAAACTTATATTACAACAGAACTTTAATTGCGGTATATGGAAAAATAACTTTTTATTGATCTGCTGAAATATATTACAAAGTCATATGATCCAAATTTTTTAAAACATTAAATTCCAACAATATATTTTTAACGAATTTAAACAATATTTAAAATACAGATAGATATAATTAAATAAGAGTCGAATTGTATAACCTTTCTTATATTTAGGACATGCGAACTTACAGTCAACGACTGTTACAGTCATGACTCCCTAGTACGTTTCCGTGGAAAAGCTTTCCTTTTCAGGCGGAGTTCCACTGATTTACCCCCCATAGTTTTCCTTGAATAACTTCACTTTCTGCAGCTTATGAAATCCTAGTATGCCATGGATATTTTTCGCAGTAATCTGGATTTTCGTAGCTTTCCGCGTTTTCATGGCGGATTATGGTTGTCCGATCCAATCTAAACGGTTATTTTCAGGGCACTTGCTACATGTATACATCCTCTTATCTGCCCCCTGGTACTTTTCGTAGCAGCGCTACGGATTTTGACGACTTGGACATGTCTAAAAACAACGCGTGACCGACGGTAATTTTTCAAGTAGTCATGAAAAAAGATTGACAAATATGGTAATATAAATAATAAAACTATTAGTTGCAACCTATTTAACGATTAATACAAAAGCAACTCTTAGTGTTGTCATTGCATCATATTTTTAGCAGTAAGTCGTTAACTTTTTATTTTATACTTTTTACTTTATTTGAATGAAATACAAATCAGAAGTTATGCATGGACGTGCGAACTTACTTACAGCCAGCATGACGTCACACTTGCACGTTACACTTACTCATGACTTCCTGGTAGTTTTCCGAGGAAAAGCTTCCTTTTCGGATGGCGTTAACCCTATTTTCTCCACACCTAGTAGAGGGTGTTTCCTGACAACTTATGATATTCTGGTATGCGATGTCTATTTCTCGTAGTTATCTGGATTTTCGTAGCCTCTGGTGGCTTTCCGCATTTTCGTTGCGAATTAAGGTCGCTGATCATATACGGGAATTTTCAGTACACTTGCTGATCATGTACATTCTTTACCTTATCTGCCCCTGGTACATTTCGTAGCAACGCAAAAGCCTTGGCTACGGATTTTAACGCCTTATCGAGCTACAAACAACGTATGGTGCAATCCCCCTAGCTACGAAGCGATAATTTTTGAATATATATTGATAAAATAAAATAGGTTTGTTTAATAAAAATACATCTATAAAATAAATAAAATCGGGGTGTCTGTGTGAAACATCAGAATAACCGATTGATGATGTTGAGTTTGATGTAAAACTTATATAGATAACAAAATACTGTTTTTAAAATTTTTGTCTTTTGTTTGTTTGCTATGGCTAGTCGCATGAATAGCGGGTCCGATTTTGACGGGACTCACTGAAAAATAGCCGAGTAAGTGAGAGTAATTAGGCTATTATAAAAAATTACAACTTTCATTTATTTTACGACTTGGACGAAGTTGCGTCTTTAAGCTTTTTTTGATTTGAATACATTGAATGATATTGACGGAGTGACCCCGATTGATTTTCCCCAAAGTTGTAGAGGTTTTCCTCACACAAATTATGAAATCATGGTATACCATGGATATTTTTCCTTTTATCATTATTATAACCCACAGCCAATAGCGTCATATTTCTAATAGTAAGCGTATGTGGTTTAGTTTTTCGTTAATTTGAATGACAATCATAACGTGCGAACTTGCAGTCTACGAAGATTACAGAGGCGTCATGACTTCCTGGTACTTTTCCAAGGAAAAGCTTTCATTTTGGACGGGGTTACCCCGGTCGTATTTCTCCACAATGTTGTAGAGGCTTTCCTTACTTACTTATGAAATCCTGGTATTCTATGGATATTTTTCGTAGTAATGTGGATTTTCGCAGCTACTTTGTGGCGTTCCGCGTTTTCATTGCGGATTGCGGTTGGCTGATCCTATATCTATATCTAGTCTATCCTACTTTATAGGGGAATTTTCAGTACACTTGGTACGTTAATACATTCTTTGACTTATCAGCCCCTGGTACTCTGCGTAGCAGCGCTAAAGCCTCTACGGGTTCCAACGGCTTAACGCGTCTAAAAATAACGGTAACGTTATAATTTTTCATTGATAAAAATAAATAGGTTTGCTGCAAAGAGTATTAACTAGTTATTATTAATAGAATATTAATAAAAGTATAATTACTAAAACCAATATATCTATACAAATAAATAAAATCGGGATGTCTGTGTGTAACATCAAAATAACCGTTTTTAAATTATGACACTGTGATATATAAGTGATATATATAACAAAACAAATTATTTTTTAATTTTTATCTGTGTATTTTGATAGCTGAAGAAACTAGAAGCAACTTTTATTTTTATATGCTAACGCGGACGAAGTCCCGCTTAACATCTAGTTTATTAAAAATGTAACTCACAGCGATGTTATAGCGTCATATTTTTAAATAGTAAGCATACGACGTTACTTATTTTGTATAAGAATGCATACAATATGTGCAAACAACGAAACGAACGAAATTTGCAATTATGTCATGATTTCCTGGTACTTTTCCAAGGAAACGCTTTCGGATGGCGAACCGCGATCGATTTTCCACACAAAGTTGTAGAGGGCTCCCTACATAACTTATGAAATCCTGGTATACGATGGATATTTTTTTTAGTAATCTGGATTTCAGTAGCCAACTTTACTTAGTGAATTTCCACGTTTTTATTGCGAATACTCGCTGGTTACTTATTCGCTCCTGGTACTTTTCGTAACAGGGCTTAAAGCCTTATTACAGATTTTCCGGCGATGGTCGGGTCTACGAATATCGCGTAGACTACGCCATATACGAAGCGATAATTTTCGTGCCAATCCTCAAAATATTTGTAATTTAATTTCAAGTAACTAATAAAGTAGTCGGCTATAACCAGTTAATATTGTGATAGTATTATAACTGTTAATTAATAATTAAATCTGATATATTGATTTATTTATTATTTGTCAGTTACCTACGTCATGTACAGTTGTCAATTGGTGATTCTACACACTATATAATTCACACGTATATTATGACCATGTTTTTAACCAAAAAGGAGGTACTAAATTTGGAGCGTATGTTCTTTCAATATACGTTACCTTTTTACTCCGCTCCTAGTTGTCCGATTATGTTCATTCTTTATTTAAATCATAATTATAATAGCTGTCAATTGGTCCAATGTTTTTTAAATCATTTTATAATAAATTGTATAATAAATTTTCAAAATCTCATACTAGTGCGATTAAATTGCAAACGCTGGCTCAGCCTTAAGAGATAAACTTAAGATATTAGAGCTTAAAATGCGGCGGCATTTTCGTACAGAGAGCACGTTTCTACCGACTTATATTGCGTAAAATAACTGCCTCCGTAGCCTAGTGGTATAGGCGTGTGCCTTAGAAACTGGAGGTCGTGGGTTCGAATCCTGCGGGGACTCAACAAATTTTCATTGTTGTTTCCTAGTTGGTTAGGGCGATTTGGGCCGATCACCCAATTGTCTGAAAAGTAAGATGATCCATGCGTCGGATGGGCATGTAAAAGTCGGTCCACCCACCAACCCGCATTGGACCAGCGTGGTGGGATACGGTCCAAAATCCTAATGGATGGAGGTGTATTAGAGAGGCCTATGTCTAGCAGTGGACTATCACAGGCTGGTGATGAGTATTGCGTATAGCACGCTGTTAGAAATCGGTCATATTTTTGTCAAAACTTCACTAGCAATACTAAGAATTACGTAGCCTTTAAGTCCTGTACGCTGGCTTCTACTCAATGTGTCCTCATAATCGGCAATCGTTCACAATTGATTCCACATGGTCCAGTCTTGATGTACAAGCAATGTTTTCATCTACTTAGAGATAGTACTGGTTGTCAAGATCATCTTTTTGTACTATAATCTACTTTCACCCAGCCATTTTCCCAAGTTATCATAGAGGCGGCTTCTGATGGTAGGCACTGACTTCCTATAACGACTGCCAAAGATGGTCTTGACAACCGGGACCGACTTTTTACACGCCCATCCGATGCATGAATCATCTTACTTTTCAGACAATTGGGTGATCGGCCCCAACTGTCCTAACCAGCTAGGAAACAACAACGAAAATTTGTTGAGTCCCCGCAGGATTCGAACCCACGACCTCCGGTTTATAAAGCAAACGCCAATACCACTAGGCTACGGAGGCAGTAGAGACCTTCTAGGAAAGTATTACCGCGGTATCTATTTCTGCCGCATTTCAGTAGTATATAAGCATTACTGTCTTCCCGTGTGAAGGGCATTGTAGCCAGTGTAAATGCTGGGTAAACGAGACCTAACATTCTATGTCTAAGGTTGGTAAGCAGACAGGGTATATCAAAAACTGTCAGAATGTCGTCACTAATTATTATAATCTGATACTTAGTAGGTTTACCTTATAACGTGGACTAATTACCCTAGTGACGGTAAAGTAAAATTATGCATGTAAGGATGTAAAAATTCGGTCCTGCTCATCTCTCTCCGGTCTTGTTAGTCTCTTATCGGAGACTGAAGGACGAGGGAGCGCAACTGTCTTTGCGTGTACAATTGTGTCTCTCCTGCGAAGTTAGTTGATCTGTTATAAAGATTAACCATAGGTTCGAATCCCGCGGGGAAACGACTTTGTTTTTTTGAGATTGGCTTGGACAATTTGGGCCGATCATCTGGCCCAATAGTCTGAAAAGTAAGATGATCCATGCGTCGGATGGGCATGCATAAAGTCGATCCACCCACCAACTCGCATTGGTCCAGCGTGATCGGATACGGCCCAGTAACCACTAATGGAGAAGGCGGACATTAGTTGACTAAGTTTGACATCAGTTTGTTTATCTAATTTCCATGCCTTAATAGGATATAAGGTGGACATTACACCGAAAAGACGAAGACAAATAGGATATATGCAACAAAGTGTTGTGGGTAATAAAGTTAGAAGATTTCAGATTTAGTCTATTAGTTCATTTGAAGAAGTATTAATTTACAATTTATTCTTTATTATACTATAAATAAAATAAGTGACAGATTTTGTTTCGTATATTTCTGTCTGTCATGTAACCACGACCGCTGCAAAGTGATTAAAATGTCAAGAAATAAAAATAAATGAATCAATAAATAAACGCTATAAAATTATTTAATGTCGTATTATTTCATGAAAATAAAGTCATTTGAATTGATAAATAATTTACTATTTAAAATTTAAAAATAAGGAGATTATTTTATGCCTCCTGTAGCCATTCACTGTCACTTACGTATTTATTATCTGTCATATATTTAACCGTCAAAAGTATTGTTAGATTATCAAAAGCATAAAAATGAAAAAAGCACAAGTTCAACTTAAATATAAATATTAAACTAAATCCACATCTGTAAGTAATGCCCTCCAAGCCGATTCCGACTATAGCTACCAATCTATGTTAGAGATAAGCTAACTACGCAGGAGATGTTATAGTGCACTAGTGTACAAAAACACAGGTGCGCTCTCTATACTTCACTCTCAGACTCCAAAGGGACGGATTACCGACACGACCGGAGGGAGGTCGGGTGCAGCACCGACTTTTTACATGCACAAACGACGCATGGATCATCCTAACTTGGCGGCAATGGGAGATCGGCCCGCATTGCTCTAACCAACTAGTAAAAAACTTAGAAAAGTAGTTCAAACCACGCACGATTCAAACCCACGACCTCCGTTTTCTCTAAAGCTCAAGCCAATACTACTAGGCTACGGGGGCAGATATCGATAAGTACTAACTAATTACTAATTACTTAACGGAACCAATATACAATGTAATGAACTCCATTACATTGTATATTGGTCAGAATTGATCTCAACAGGCCACAAGAGTATACTCTTAAAACTGTTTTTATTCAATCTTTTAGTTATTTTTATATATTTTCTCGAATTATCGTGGGTCGGCTTCTATACAATTAGTATAATTTTAATAGCCAATTTTACACGTAGCGATTGACATTTAAGTTCCACAATACAATTGGTATAGATTAAGCGAGAAATGATTATCCTTCGAAAAAACTCGGATATTTATCGGAATACAAAGACCCGAACTGTCAATGAGTGATCGGATTTAAAGAAGGAATTTTCATATCCATTAATATAAAACTATATTGTTTAGTGTCAAATGTCAAAATGAAATAAGGACATTAAATAATACAGAGATGTATAGGTACTGAAGATATTTGAGAGGGCACGATAAACATGAGTTTTTCCGCAAAATTTCAAACGAAAGTCTTCTCTCACTATATCTGTAACTGGATTTGTTTGTGTTAATGGCATTAAGGCCTTGTGCCATTATATAGCTTTGACAGCCTAACTGATGTATGGATCATATTACTTTACCAGCCTACAGGTGAACAGTATAAATAAAATCATCATTATTAATTATCACATCATTAAAAGACCTATGGTCAGTAGATCTATAAGGGCTGATTATGATGATGAATATGATGATAAAGTGAACAGCCCACTATTGTTGCAGCCAACCGGTAAATATGTATATTACAAAAATGGTTAAACTCAGGGTTAGAACTAACTGCGAAATTATAATAGAACAAATTAAACTGATTAAATATAACTTGCTTATTTCTATATCAAATATGTGATAAAATTGTAGAGGGCGACCCTAAAATTATTTGATACTCGTTATGGTATTCTAAATACCAGGAGATCAGAAAGATCAGGATGTCGATGTCTAAAGATGACGGTCCAGCACCGATGAGGAACTTTAAACCTGCAGAGGTCTGGTGTAAATAGCATAAATAATCTTTTTATGCAGAATAGCTGAAGACGCAGGAAGACCAGAGTTCTCAGTAAAATGGTACCAGGTAAATATCATATTCTAGGTTCTTAATGCTTGTTCTGATGCGTAAAGCAATCATGCAAATGTTGTTGTTCAGTAACGCATAAACTGTTCAGTTGTTATTATTCATCATCAGCCTGTGTAAGTCCACAACTGGACATAAGCCTCCCCTTCTCCATTAGTTGGTTTTGGACCATTCACTCCTGGTACAAGCGGTCAGTTGGACGCTTTATGCCATCCAGCTGGATCATCTCTTTCAGACAATTGGGTGATCAGCCCAAATGTCCTGATCAACTAGGATAACAACAATTAAATTTGTTGAGTCCCGCATGGATTCGAAACAACGACCTCCGGTTTCTAAAGCACACGCCTTGCCACTAGGCTACGGAGCGTTTTAGTTTAGTATCTAACAAAGTTGCACTTGAGGTTGCCTAAGTGTAAGTCAATCGTTAGCGATATTTTTTCATATTCATTATGACAATTTATGAATAAGAGCGTATTCATATGATGTTGATTGAAGGTTGTTATGCTTATGTTACGTTCTTTATACATTAGTGAGAGAGTTAAAATATTTTATTGACGACCCGCTTGGCGTAGTGGCTAGGGACTATTATGTATAGGGACGGCAAAGAGTGTGGGTTCTAATTCCAACATGGGTAAAATATTGTGTGAAAAACATGGCACTTTTCTCATGTCTGGGGTGTTCGTATTTATATAATATCTATTTATTTACAAAAGAAAAGTACAACTGTGCTCAGTTTGGGTCGTCAGTAATATATTACATATATTGAATGACATTTGATGTTTTAATACAGAAAGTGAAAACGTGCGTCGACATGTTCAATGAAACCAATCAGTCGTACCAACCGAGTGATCCTAGCATTGACAGAGTCCAACGCGTTATGACCATAATTCCGCATATCCGAAGCTCAAGGACGAACTGGATAAACGACGCTCCACAGCTAAGGTACGGTAGTTGCTTTTTTTTATAAAGAATTTATAGCTTGGTAACTAGGCCTTTGAGTCGAACAGGTTAGCGTTTTTAGTGTGATGCAGCTTCTTAAAAATGTGTAGACTAAGATTGTTGTCCTATTTCTAGTCACTTTAGTATTGAGGGTTTGTAAAATGTTACGTGGTAAATGCAGTATATCAAAGCGCGATAAAATAAGTTATATAATGTATAGTTATGACGTGTGAACACGTCATTGATGATTCCTAATTCGTTAATAAAAACGCTACCAGTCTGTTGCAATGGGTTACATTGTTAAAATGAATTATAAATCTTATTTGTTTCAAGTATAGCAACATTTTATTTTGTCTATTGATAAAGATTGAAAGATTAGTCCTACTTGTATAGATAAGTAGCAACGCGTATTGCTTATAGGAAATTTGGGTATATATAACGTCTCCACTCGCCTTTATGGAACATAAGATGTCACCTCGTTCAGCTTATTATTATGAATTGCTTTTTAAAACTACTGCTTTGCAAAAGGACCCAAGAGATCAGGACCCGCATTGGTACTCTAGTAGTCTGTCCTCTGCAAAAGGAATCAACCACCTATCGTTTTACAAACCAAAGTCGATGGTTGAAGCCTCAAGTTTCACTTGTTACAAATATCTTTGGTAGATTTTGTAAAATAACTGGCATTTAATCCATCCATCGAAGGCAGTGTATCCTTTGGGTTGTGGAGGTCAGATGTGAGTCCATCAGTCATCTAAATGATACTGGTTGATAGAAGCTGACCATGATACCTCGGAAATGAATAAAATAAGAAGAAACATAGGAGTAGAGACTTTACTTTATAGTAAATGGTAAAGGCCTCAATGAATGACTCCCAAAACATAACGTGTTATCGAAATATTTCTTTAAACCGCAGTTCACACTGTGTTGCGTCGCCATAAATCAGAACTATAAAAATGAGCATCTAACTATAATAATAAATATCTTAAACATAACCTTTATGTTGAATATCTTTTGAATGCGATATAAAAAAATAGACAGTTTCTCTTAGTAATACCTCGTTTCATTTAATCTTGAACTAAGAAACTGCATAAATTGGTTGTTTTAGATAGCAGTATTGTCCACAAGCAGACGTAATTGTTTTCGATCACAAAAATCGCTTTCAAAGTCGAAACGTAGAAAACATCAGAAGAAATACAAACGGAAACGTATAATAGAAAAGCGTCGGAAAACAACGAGAAAAATAAATAGCAAAAAAGCTAATAGGAGGAATGACTCGTGCTGTTGCCTTTGCGCTAAAATGGCGCGAAAACATAAAAACGATCTGACGTTTCAACTGTCATCTTTGAAATCGAACGATTTTTTGTCAACAAATGCTTCATTTACTAAAGGACAATCAAGGAAGTTGGATAAAATTGTTTCTAATAAGAAAAAGGGGCCAGTAAAGGTGGATTCTAATTACGCGTTGGATTTGCAAAGCCCAGATACAAGTGAACCTTCGGTTAGTTCGTACAACAGTTTTGCTTCCACTGATCATGAACCGATGCTTTGAATGTGATAAAATTTATTGTGATAATGATTTTTAATATATATTTTGTCGCTTACAAAGTTCGTAACGTAACGAGAAAGTGTTACGTTCTTTAAAACAAGCATGATTCTCGTGTGTTTGTTAAAAAATATTGGTTTGTTTTCTATCTTCTCTGCCTCAATTATACCGAATATTAAAATAAAATATGATTATAATTTTTCTTAAGTGCAGGCAGTTATGTAAAGTTTTATGTTTGGTTTCGTGGTAAAGAAAATATTTTTGACTTATTTTTATACATACAGTTTTGAGATAATACCACCTCAGACAAGTAAGTAAAAAGTTCTATCACAGCACATAATCAATTCTTAGTTGTTAACTGTGACCTTGTTCATTTACTAAGCCTGTTACATATAGCAGTCAAATCGAAAAACTTGACGTTTGCGAAATCTATAAGGAAACGCCATCAAGCCAAAGGAAGTTACTTGGAACATAGTCAAGAAATACTTATTCAGTTTAGGGTCTGTGGAGAAATTATGAAGGTTGAAACCAACGCCGGTTTGAAGATTTAGACCTGCCCAGAAAACCGGCAGGAATCGGTAAAATTTTCTTTATAAATACGTGGGGTAGATTCGTTGATTGGCAGCCAAATGAAGCACTTACTTCATTAAAAGGCGCGACATAAGAGTTATATCTCCCGCATTTAAAACTAAGTATACGTTATAAATAATGGGACACTACTTTTGTTGAGTTATGGTTAAATTTGAAGTTCTATTGTTTTCACTTGACGGAAAAATCTTATTTACCTCACGACCTGCTGCGAGCTACGTGTAATTTGCAAATAAATTAAAAAAAATAATAAAAGTATAAACTTCGAAATAAGTTTAACGAGTTTTGCATTCGTGTGCAGATTATAAATGATTACTTACTGCCAAAATATTGTTAAAAAGCAACTTATCAATGAGTTTTTTTATAAATATATAAATAATTGAACTGCCTCCGCAGCCCAGTGGTATAGGCGTGTGCTTTAGAAACCGGAGGTCGTGGGTTTGCATCCTGCGGGGACTCAAAAATTTTTCCTTGTTCTTTCCTTGTTGGTTAGGTTGGGCCGATCACCCTATTGACTGAAAAGTTGATCCATGCGTCGGATGGGCATATAAAAAGTCGGTCCACCCACCGACCGGCATTGGACCAGCGTGGTGGGATCGGTCCATAAACTCCCTAACGGAGAAGCGGCGGCCTATGTCCAGCAGTGAACTTTCAGCAGGCTGATGATGATATATTAATAATTGCGTGGTCGCATACGGAAATTAAAATATTTTTTTTAATTTCGGGCCGGAGTGGTCAGAAAACTTACTTATTCCATCAAAATTAGTTTTTCAATATCTTAACAATGCATTTTGAAAATATAGTATAGTGCAACATTTTTTTGACTTATTCATTTCATTAATTAAATAAAATTATGATTGAAGGATCAAATAAAATGATCATTTTGAAAATACACGGTATCTGTATGGTTGCAGGCAAGATATAGCGAAGCTAGATTTGTATTGTGGATTTTGTTCAATACATTTGCTTTGTGCAATGTCGATTTAATAAGATTAAAAATATTTTCCTGGGTAAATACGATATTGATATGTGTCATCCGCAGCTGGACACAGGCCTCCCCTAATACACCCCTATCTATAAGGACCATATCCCACCACGCTGGTCCAATGCGGGGTTACTATCTCATATTTTAGACAATTAAGTGATCGGCCCAATTTTCCCTAACCAACTAAGAAACGACAATGAAAATTTGTTGAGTCCCCGCAGGATTCGAACCCACGACCTCCGGTTTCTAAAGCACACGCCCATGCCACTAGACTGCGGAGGCAGTTGATATGTGTAACTTAAGCATTTTTCTTATAAATTATCATTTTTTTAGGTACGATTATTAGCAGAACCCTTGTAATTCTTGTGGTGTAGAACTAACAAAGAGTGGTCGTAAACTAAAAAAATTGACCCGATCCAACATTCTCGCTTCTTTTCAATTGTTTTGTCAAATATAGCATAATAAACAAACAAAGTTATTCTTATGTTTGCTCAAACATTGGGTATATATGTTAATTGTTAAAATAATATAAAAACTATTTGTGTATTTACCTAAAGTTGAATACATCACCACCCAGCGAAATTAGCCTTCTATTAAAGAAAAAATGTCGCGGCAGCTGTTTCACACCTAAACTCAAAACTGGCTATCAATATATTCCGGTATTTTAAAGGATTTTGTCGACAATTCCTACGTAAATTGTATTAACTCCGAAACCGAACCAAACTATGCAAATACTACGTTTTGTGAATTCCTAAACTCGAATAAACAATAATTCGATATTACTAAAGGAATTTGGCATTTTGAATACAATATTTTTCTACAATATGTCACAGGATCTCAAACTTGAACAAGTCAACTTTGTACCAGAAATAATTACCTAAACTGGTTAGTTTGGTACCAAGGAATTTATAAACGGCAGTTGAATATTTCTTAAGTAAATATAAAAATAAAACAATGAATCTATAACAGTATAATTAGCAATATCTAGAATACAAGTTACCGAACAAAGTAAGACTATAGTCTACTCAAAGACAGTGCTCAAGTAAATTAATTAAAAAAAACATCTTTGCGTTATTTTTTCTTAAATCAAGACATCGCATTGGTTATGCAATTGGATTAAAGTCTATTTTAGCCTATAATTTTAATTTAATTTTCTGCAATACAACATCATAATACGGCAATGTGGTGCGTAATCGATAATTTTGTCCTGGTATCAAATTTAGAAAAAAAAAATCGTAACCTGCAAAACCTTAAACCGGGATTGAACTTTTTAGAGGAAAATAATACACCGAGCAACGTCGTACGCTTCGCAATATTTAAGTTGCCTATATAATTAAGTAATTCGCCTTGAAACGTCAGTATTGCGGTGCCGAGCTCACTTGACAGACGGTTTCGCGCGCTTTTACCGCGAACATGTGTTTACGCGCGCGTCGTTCGTAAAATAAAAAACACAATACAGATTAAATATTTCTTTTTTTAATTTTTTTTTAAATAGACTAAGTGATTATTTTTAAAAATGAACTTTATATGCCAGTTAGCCTTCTTTCTTCTGTGTGTTAATTTTGTTGTTCTGCAAGGGCCTGGGTCCGGACAAGATGGAAATTGTGAGTTTGTTAAATTTATAAAAAATATTTATTCGGACGCTACTTTATAATTATATTAAAAATATGCATAACTTTCCAGTATTCAATATAAGTATATTACCAACTTTAATAAAAGATCACTTGCATCGTAAATTAATACAAATAGTGCGTGCAGCAATAATTTATAACACTAAAAAATTAAAATAACATTTTAGTAATGCAACTTAATATTTTATTTATTTAAAAAAGACGATTCTTACTTTTAATTTGAATTATCTTATTAACACAAGATATTTGAACGTTTTTGCGAAAGCCAATTTAATTATTTTAATGACACAAATTAATTAATTAATATACTTACAATACAATGTCAAAATTTTCAAGAAACAATATTAATGAATTAATTACACTAACTTTTAATTAATTATAACTAAAACAATGTATTAATGACGTTCATAAATTAGTTTTTTAATTTACTTCTTAGTAACTTGCCTTTATTAGTGTTAATAATAAGAACATTAAAATATCATATCAAAGTTATTTTTAAATGTAAAACAATATTTTAATGTAAGGTTTGAACTATGACTGATAGTTAATTTACTTATTACACAAATATCTTCATAACTGATGAAGAAACATCTTAATGGCATCATTTGAATGTTATTTCACTTTAATGTTGTTAATTTGAAACGATTTAATGCAATTAGATATATTTTGAAAATGTGCAATTCGATGATTATTCATCGAATATCGTTTTATAGTCTCTCACCTACTTCTATGATCTTAATGAATACAGAAACTTTAAATTAAAATTTATGGAAATACCCAATCGCTGCTTTAATAGTTGCATAAATGGTTTCGCATTGTGTATAAATAAATCACACTAAATATAGTTTAAATCAGACCGCACTATGTAATAATATTTTATAATACATATTGATGAAATTTACGTAAGCAACATACATGCCTCCGTGGCCTAGCGGTATTAGCCCTCGCTTTATAAGACGGAGGTCGTGCGTTCCAATCCCGCGGGGAAATAACGTTAAAAATGTTAAAACAATCTAAAAAAATATCTGATATAAATGTTAACTTTGTTTCCTAGTTGGTTAGGACAATTGGGAAGATCTCCCTGTCTTAAAAGTAAGATGATCCATGCGTCGGATGGGCATGTAAAACGTCGGTCCACTCACCAACGGAATACGGTGGGATACGGTCCTAAAACACCCTAATGGAGAAGGCGAGCATCTGGGGAGGCCTATGTCCAGCCGTGGACATAGGCGTCCCCTGGCTACACAGGCTTATGATAATGATGATGACATACAAGCTGATCTAAGGCATATATCATCTTACTTATAAGACAATCTAGTGATCAGGTGATCAGCCCAAAGTTTTCCGACTGGCCGACTGACTATGTCAAAATAAAATGTGTGTAAATGCCATCATCGCAACTAAATTTCACAACCGGATTATAACAAACAAAGTTATCTCTACGATCGAAGTAATTAAGACAAAAGTAGAGGTCACGTGACGTTTACATTACTGCATACACCAGCGACGGGCCACAAGTACGTCAACCCATTTTGTTTTTATGTATAACTAGCGACCCGCCCCCGCTTCGCACGACAGCTATGCTGATAGAAAATATATATATAATATTAAGCATGTCTCTTCAATCACTCTATCTATTAAAAAAAACCGCATCGAAATCCGTTGCGTAGTTTTAAAGATTTGGGCATACATATAGGGACAGAGAAAGCTACTTAGTTTTATACTATGTAGTGATAGCGAAAAGAATTTGATATGTCTCTATTAACAGTCATTTTCGTCCAATACACGCGAAGGATGGACGAAAAGTCTTTTTGAAAAGTAAATAAACAAGTGAAATAATAACAAAAAGAAATATAACCAATTTGCGCAATATAAGACGGTGACAACGCACCTAAAAGTTGATGCATTAAAATATATATATATACTATGTGCATAAACGTGACATATATGACTTTATGATTGAATTAATACCTTAGTAGAGTTAGAAAATGCAGTGGCAGATATCGATCTGTTGTCTATTGCAGAGGGCCACGTAACCTGCTCATTTTGCGCAAAATGATTATATACTGTTCGAAGTAGGTCACATTTTCCACCGAATTTCCAAACCAAGGAGGAAATATAATAAAATATGACACCAAAATCACAACCTCGTAACATTAAATTGCAAACGCTGATTAATTAAGATTAAAAACATAATTGCACTACTTGTACTTTTAATAAAGGCATTTTTAAAAAATGAAATCATGCATACTTAAAGCTCATTCAAGACGATACGGTTAAAGTTCACATACATGTTATTGTAACGAAAAATTCTTCATTCACATTCTATATATACATAAAAACGTGCCATAAACGTCATTTTAATAAAATAAATACCTTAAAAGATATCAGAGTTTTAGGGTGCATTAAAAAATTGCAATGAGGCGTATTAAAAGCTCATTTAAGATATTATAGGCTAAGTTCACATAAAAGTTTATTATCATTACATACGACATTTTGATTATAATAATACTTTCAAAGATAATACAGATTTAAAATGCGGTGGCGAAAATTGCGGGATAGTTTTTGCAGAGGGCACGTAGTCATCAGCCTGTGTTAGTCCACAGCTGGACATAGGCCTCCCTACTGCATGCCTTTTCCATTTGGGTGTTTTCAAAACCCTAGATCTCCGGTTTTAAAGTAAGGGATATTATAACTCGAAGGTAGTTTCCTTTCCTTTCATGCAAGCAATTTCCTCAAGTCATTATGAGGGCCGCTTCAAATTTACCTCGTCGTCATCAGCCTGTTTTTGTCCACTGCTGGACATAGACCCACCTAATGCACGCCTTGTCTATTAGGACCGTATCCCACCACGCTGGTCCAATGCGGATAGGTGGGTGGACCGACTTTTCACATGCCCATCCGACGCATGGATCATCTTACTTTTCAGACCGCCCAAATTGCCCTAACCAATTAGGAAACAACATTGTAAATTTTCTTTAGTCCCCTGTAGGATTCGACCTCTTGACCTGCGGTTTCTAAATCACACGTCCTTACCACTAGGCTACGGAGGCAGTCTTATATTGCGCAAAATGCTTAAATACTGTTTAAAATCGATTTATTTTTTATCCCTTGATGGTATAGTTGTGACTCGTTTATACGAGATATATAGCCTATTTCTACCACAAACCAGTAATGTCAAAACACTACCGTGTTCCGGTTTAAAGGGCACCGTAGACAGCGTATTTACTGGGTAAACGAGACTTAACGCCCTATGTCTCACGGTAGGCAGCGCGTTGGTGATACCACTGATATTGCCGATGTCAATGGGCGTCGGTGACCACTTCCCATCAGGTGGCCCGACTGCTCTTCAGCTTTGTATGCAATAAAAACTACATAACTGATTTTGTGGGTGAAAAAATGGTAGTATATTATTAAGTCAACTATTTTCTTATTAATCGAGTATTGTGGACTTACAAATTATCATAATTTACCTTGAAAACTGACAGATGAGGTGTCATTGCATAATAGTGTCGCAATATTAACAAGAAACCGAGTGATTATTTAACCGCTCGCATATTTAGTCAAATATTCGGGGCTTGGCCGTAACGAGGTTCATTGAGTAACGAATGAACAACCTCTGCCATAGATTAAAAATTAAACAGATGCCACAGATTACAAATTAAATAGATTATGCCAATAAGTTATGTGACATTTTCTTTTTAATTTTAACTCGATGTATTAAGTACATTGTATTATTATATAACATAAATTGTAAAATGCATTCGTTTTGTTTTTAATTAGCTATTTGGAGGTCTCATTAACTCAATATTTTTATAAGTTAGCTCCATGGTAGGTTTTTTATTGATGGAGCCATTTTCGGTGGGTAACATAATTCGTGTGAGACATCGGATGGCTATTATTCTGTACATTTTTTTAAAACATTTTAATATAACCAAACAATAATAATAATGTCCTCCTAGTCGATTCCGACCACGGCGGCCGATCTATGCTTGAGATCAGCCAACTGCGCAAGAGATATTATAGTGCACAAGTGTACGCGGAAACACAGGTAGCACTCTCTATTCCTTTACTCTCTCAAAGCCCGATGAGACGAATAACCGACACGACCGGGGAGAGATAAGGCTCAGGACCTACTTTTTACATGCCCATCTGACGCACGTATCATCTCAATTTACTGACAATCGGTTGTTCAGCCCGCATTGCCCTAACCAACTAGGAAACCACTTAGAAAAGTAGTCGAGTCCCCGCAGGATTCGAACCCACGACCTCCGGTGTCTAAAGCCACACGCGCAAACCACTAGGCTACGGCGGCAGTCAACATAGTCAAAGTCAAAGTCAAATATCTTTATTCAATATGGAAGCAATACACTTTCTTATTGATTGTCAAATAATCTACCACCGGTTCGGAAATGGAAGCCTCTGACCTGAGAAAAACCGGCGTAAGAAACTCAGCGGGACTTTTTTTTTTCCTTTTTCTTCAATAAATTTTACAAAACTTACATAAAACCTTACATTTTACTACTTTAAAAAAGCCTGGAGCGAACAGTTCATTACCAGGTTAGTTATCTATCAAGTAGTCATTACAACAATAATATCCTTTAACCCACAAACGTTCCTTTACAACTTTTTGAATTTATTCACACATAGGAGCTGAACGTTTTCTGGTATTTTATTGTAGAAGAGTATACATTGTCCTATGAAAGATTTCATTGTTCTTCGGAGCCTAGTTTTTGGAAGAACATAATTATGCTTATATAAAAAAGCAATATTAGTGTCCATCTTTAAATTTATTGTATCAATGATCAAAACAATCTTAAAACCACACCTCATTCGACAGCATTTCATAGTTATTTGTCAAGGATATTTCCAAGAAACGGAATAATTACACCAATACGAGTTTTTCATACGGAAATGCAATGCTGTATTGCAAATGTCATTGTGGGTCATCCACTCGATTGAACAAAAAGTATTATGAACAAGTATTCGCCCATTGGCCGAGATTTTACTTTAAATTACTTGTGTTTTACTTTAACCTTTATTGCGGTCCATTTGTTTTTTTTGCCATACTAAAGAGACTTAACGAAACTTATGAGGACCTTTTGACATTCAATAAGACCATAGAGAAAATCAAAGATGGAATATCTTCTTTTTTGTTTGTTATAGCTTTGACTACTGTGTCTTGGTGATTCTGCCAATTTCATTGTACTGTATTTGTATAAATAATCAAAATTACAGACTACTTTAGTTTAGTTTAGTACAGTTTACGTGACAAAATACGAAGCGTTTTATTAATATCTTTAATTAATAAATATTTTTATTATTATTGTAATGTATAACAGATAAAATTACAAACAAAAGTGGAGTAACTTACTGGATGCTTTTTGAAGTAACTTTTCTTAATTATTTTTTTATATGGAATATAGATAAAAAGTATTTACAGAAGTCTTGGTAATTAACTTACTTAACTCGTAATTAAACGCACGTCAACTTCAATAATTGAAAACAATTTTAACGCAATTTGTCATATAACAAATAATTCATTATAAATAAATAGTTTATGCTATCGAATTAAATAATAATAATGAAAACAACATTGAACTTACACGAAAGCATGGTGGCTTATTAGCGCCCTTGCTAGCATAACCGTGAAGTGTGCAGCCTACTGCAGTGAAGTACTTCTGGCAATCGGTGATGCATTCTACGCAGGCATCATTGAGAGTGATAAAAGACTTACCCCACTATCCTTAGCCAACGAGCAATGGCAAGACCCAGCAGTGCTGAGCGTCTCCGACCGTGAGACTGTATGGAAAGAGAAAGAGCTACACGGGCGTTTCTACAAAGCTCTTCATGAGCCTCATGTAGACGCTACCGCCTCAGTAAACTGGCGTTTAGGTAACTCTTCGGTAGAAACCGAGGGTTTTGCCTGCAATACAAGATCAGGTTATTAAGACCAACAGCTACAGGAGATACATCCTTAAGGATGGCACCACAGACGTTTATCGAGCCTGTCGCCATCCTGGGGACACCCTGCGGCATGTTATCTCCGGTTGTTTGGCTCATTCAAACACTGAGTATTTGCACAGGCACAACCTAGTAGCCAGGATACTCCACCAAGCACTCGCTCTGAAGTACGGTCTCGTGGAACGGAGATTGCCGTATTATAAGTACTCGCCGGACGCCGTGCTCGAAAATGATCGGTCCATCATCACGGACAGAACGATACTGGCCAACAAGCCTGATATCGTGCTGATGGACCGGGCACTGTCAAGGGTAATTTTGGTTGACGTTATGATCCCATTTGACGAGAACCTCGTGAAAGCTGAAACAGAAAAGAAAAGAAAATATCTGGATCTGGCTCACGGGGTGACTGACTTGTGGGGTCAGATGCCGACCGAAATTATCCCGATAGTCGTTTCTGCAAACGGGTTAATCCCAGTGAGCGTCTCACAACACCTGAGGATCGGTTGGAGCTCCGTGACCGACCGCTTCTAGCTCAAATGCGAAAGCGGTGCTTCTGGACACCGCTGCATTGTCCACGGTTTATCTCCCTTTCGACCTAACCCTCGGCCGTTTGGTCTCCTTTGCCGAGGGCTTCCGTCTGGCTTGGATGTATTTATATATGTATTGTTTATTATATATTTAATTTTATAATTTGTACATGTGTAATATTTTATTTATTGTTGTTAGTGTTCGTTTAAGCCAGACGAGAACCCACTTAAAAAAATAATAATGAAAACAATATACCCATAGAAAATTAATCAATACCAACACTAGACGGATGACGTCACTTCCTTACTAAAGCTAAGAATTAAAAACTTTATGATTCCTCAACGAACTACAACAATGTAACCAATTAAAACTGTATCCATTAATAAATCAGGAATGTGATGAATTAATTGATATCGTTTATTTAATTACCTCAATGTAATTATATTTATATAAGGAATTGCTAGATAATTATTACGAAGCCTTGTTTAAAGAAACAGTTGACAATATAGGAAACAAAAGAAATAGCTTATGTTCCTTACATATGACTTGACATTCGCGCCTTTTATAATATTTCCATAGACAATGAGGTCAATGAAAAATACCGTATGTGTAATGACAAGCGGACAACATAAATGTTATTTATCTATGGTAACTAAAAAGGTAAGTATGAATAATCTTTGTTAATGTACGAGTATTATACATGTGTTATTTATTGTATTAACAATATTATTAGACGTGATTTAATAACAAGCTCAAGAATTTACTCTAGTTTTATTTTGGGTATTATATCCTTTTGCTAGAAATTAGGGAACTGTACGCTCTGTTTGCGTTAATAAGACACTCGATACAAATAAATAGATTTATAGTGTCTGTTTGTATTATATATGAAAGAATACTTAAAACAAAATAACAGTCTGTTTGCTCTGGCTAATCTGTTGAACGGCTGGTCCTATTTTCACGGGACTTTCTAAAGATAGCTAATGTAAAGTAGGAACTAAAGATACATTGAATAGAAAAAACAGTTATTTTATATTACCACGCGGACGATGACGCGGGCATCAGCTAGTTGTTAATAAAATCAAAAGCAAAAAAGTCACATAAAGTCTTTCATTCTATCAAATATCGGTGTATTATTTAATTAACATTGGG
This sequence comes from Lamproptera curius, assembly GCA_029286875.1. Taxonomy (NCBI): domain Eukaryota; kingdom Metazoa; phylum Arthropoda; class Insecta; order Lepidoptera; family Papilionidae; genus Lamproptera; species Lamproptera curius. The sequence continues at coordinate 278,228 of JAGSMT010000132.1, read as the reverse complement.
GAAGTTGGTAAACAAAATGGCGCGAAAAGATATGCTATAATCTAATAACGCACTCGTATTTGACCTGAAATTTGAGCGTCGTACCTCAATTCTATCTGTAATTTAGAAAATTGAAATAAGTTTTAGACAAAAATTGGGTGCGTATTAGCTGAAAATGTTTTTGTGACATTTACACGGTTTTCATCGTTAAATATTTTACCGTTTCGACGTTTTAGACCCTTCAAAGCGTCTATTATCTCTGGACACACTCATATTAGAGTAATCAACCATATGAATCTCGCGTTACTTGTTAATATGAATTCTAGTAAGCGTTATATCTTGACCAGATAGACTTGGAACTTCAACAAACAAACATTCATTTTCATATACGGGTCCTTTGATTTGCAAGGTCCATGGTTCACGTCAGTCTTCTGCTGTTTAAAAAATGGATACAGACTAACTAAACTATATAAAGAGTTCGTTTTGTATGTTCTTCAAAAAAATAAAAATTCTTAAATGTCTCTACTAAACCAACACTAGGTAAATTTAAAAATATCTTATTTTAGTCTTTAGATATCCTTAACCACATTCAAGAAGGTATCTTTATTTATGCCAAAATGATTGAAAAAATGTCCAACCGTTCAAAACCGGGATAAACTTATATTATACAAGTAATTTTGCACAACAGTTCGATCATCATCATCATCATTAGCCTGTGTTAGTCCACTGGACATAGGCCTCACCTAATACCGAATCCCACCATGCTGATCCGATGCGGGTTGGTGGGTGGCACGACTTTTAATATGCTTATTCGAGTTATGGATCATCTTACTTTTCAGACAAATGGGGTGATAGGCTCCAAGTGTCCTAACCAACCGGAAAGCAACGATAACACAAAGTTGTTTCACTACGGGATTCGAACCTACTACCTCCGGTTTGTAAAGCAAATGCCAATACCACTAGTCCACAGTGGTGGTCAAACTTTATTGCTTTTATTAAACCAGACATAAGAAGTTTATCGACACAAAAATAAATCTCAAAACGCGTATTTCTTCATTCCTTAAATGACTGAGAAAACTGCTCTATACTTAAATTGTAATCATCGCGTTTTTGTTGCTATTAAATTTTTATAAACAACTGAGAAATTAATTGCCCGTTTTATTTATTTTGACGTTATGCCTTATATTTTTGTGCAACTGCACGAAGGTAGCGAGGTCTTCCTGTAAGTTAATAAATTCAATGTCAAAAACTCAATTGTAGACGATTAATGACGTAATACTTTATTCTGTTCCGTGTGTTGGTATTATTGTATTGGTCGCTTGTTTTCGTTTTTTTTTTGGTGGGAAAAATCAAGATGGCCGAATGCATATTGACATTTGACCTTTTGTCTGTATTTTTTATTGTTAGATTTCAAAACGGTTCTTCAATTAAGGTCTGAATGCATTTGTATACTTCGTGTGAAGTGTTTCTTGAGTTTATTTTTTTTAGGAAAGATTATTACCACTGCAGTGCCTATTTACGCTTCAAATATAATGTGTATATGTTAAAACACTACTGTGTTCCGGTTTATAGTGACCACAACAAACATAGGGTAAACGAGAAGTACGATGTGTTAGTGTGATAAGAGGACTTGAGGTGTTTTAATTTGCATTTCTTTTAAGCAGGGCGTATAATTTACAATTACTGTCCTTTATTAGACCTATCAATAATATACATTAAAAAAACATGGGACATTACCGCCTCGGAATTAATCTTTGTGATCAATTCTTTGTTATTAAAACGCAGCAGACCTTATAACTATTATTGTTAGGTATAAAAGTTAGTTAATGTATGGTATTAGGCTTCATCATCAGTCAGTGTTAGCCCACTGCCGTACATAGGCCTCCCTTACTGCACGCCTTCTCCATTAGGGGGCTTATTAGGGTCATTAGGGCTTATAACTATTAAGTATGAAATATATAAGAAAAAAAATGGTAAATTAATTCTTATGAGGCGCAGTGGACATAATATTATTCTCGCGTCAACCAAAGTGTCGGTTTTTTGTCCCATCACAGTACTGGAGTAAAAGAAAAAGAGAGTGATATCTCTTTATCTTTCATTTACGCGATTTCGTTTACCCTTCATCTTTTATTCCCGACGTTCCGGACTCTTTCGAGCGTCCATGATGCAGGCTAAGATACGTCTGTGTTTTATTAAGTAATTCGAAACAAAGTGAAAGTGCAGAAGTTTCTCTGTTAGAGAGAATAACACATCGCACATCGTCAGCCTGTAATAGTCCACTGCTGGACATAGGCCTCCCCTAACACACCCCTATCCATTAGGGGGTTTTGGACCGTATCCCACCACGCTGGTCCAATGCGGGTTGGTGGGTGGACCGACTTTTTACATGCCCAATCGACGCATGGATCATCTTACTTTTAGACAATTGGGTGATCAGTCCAAATGGTCGTAACTAACCAGAAACCAACGATAACATAAAGTTCCCCGCGGGATTCAAACCCAGGACCTTCGGTTTATAAAGCAACGGCCAATACCGCTACGCCACAGAGGCGATTCGTATATTCACAAAATGCCAATGTTGTGCGTTTTATAATCGATAAAGGACGTTACAAACCAAACGATAGGATTGGATTTTACGTGGGTCGAAACAGGTTTTATAAAGTTGCAATATCAAACAGTTGTGTTGGCTTACTTAAGTCACAAAATACTAAAATTGGTAAACACAATTAGCAGCAGAAAGGTAGCGTCGAATTGTAACGTGTTGTATTGGCTGGAAAGCTTGTCGTGATTGACAATTGGTAGAAGTCAACCAATAAAAACGAGTTGACGCCATTTTTTGTTATATCTAATACTAGCAACCCCCCAACCCCCCTTGTGGGTGGAATTTCGTAAAATTTACTCGGCGAAAGGAATATTCCTACCAAATTTCTAGTCGCTACGCCTTATGGTTTCAGTGATATCGTGATGAGTCAATATATAGGTGGGAATCTCTTTTATACAGGGTTACAGGAAAAGTCGTGCTAGATCCGTTATAGGGCGTGGAGTACCCATCATTTCTGACTCATTTCACTATGAAACACCCTACCCTAAACTTAACCCTTTTCGAGATATTCGACTTTTAATTTTTATTTAAAATTGCCGATTTTATCCTAATATTTTTTATTTTTTATTTGTGTGTCTTATGATTGTTATTATTACATTTTACATGTGTAATAAGATGCTTATGAACATCAAACATTAATATTGTACATAGGTTACTAAATGGCCGTAGTAGACAAGTGAAAGTTAAGAAATTAAAAGATATTAGAAGTTTATTTTCTCTATGGATATCTAAAAAATTTAGGCAGTTGTTCGGCAGATATGTTTTAAAATATCTACGTTTCATCAGCTATCTAACGAGTATAACAATCTAGGATTTGTATTACATTTCAAGAAAAAGTATTTGGGACGCTTCAGGTATTAATCCCAGTCCCAGGTAACGGTCCGAGCTATTGTTCTTTAAGTTATGTACGTAGGTACCTGTATTATTTTTTCGGCAAAATGGCGGTTTAGTTCTTTGGGTTGACACTTATGTGATTGTTTTGATTATCAGTCTGCTTTTGTGCTTCGTAGCATAGTAGATGTGATATCGTTTTGCTCTTTTCTCGACTTGGCTCTAATACTGGACTGTTTCTTCTAATTTGTGACTACTGTGCTTGTGAACTGGACTCTGATTTCGTACTTGTAATACGGAAGTGTTGAGATGTCGGCGTCACACCTGAGGAATATGCTGATATGCTTATTTGTTACGGATACTGCGATTGTGTGTCTGCGCAAGCTCGAGTGCCGGATGTGGCTGTTTTGACAGAGTTTATCGAAGACTTCGAGAAACTGGCTCCGTTTGAGGTAATGGTACGGGTATAGGCCAGCAGTATGTACTAAACCACACCCTTCATTGCGAAAGTCCCAGATCACGGGCAACAACATTAGTGGAAGTTGTAGGAGCCGCTCGAAAGCGTTGCACTATCTCATTGTCCTGTTCTTCGTCGTCATTAATTCGTGATCTTCCCATGTCTGTATTTCGTCTCAAAACGGAGCCAGTTTCTCGAAGTCTTCGATAAACTCTGTCAAAAACAGCCACATCCGGCACTCGACGATCGGGGTAGCGAATTATGTATTCGTTGCGAGCTTGCGCAGACACACAATCGCGTATCCGTAATCAAATAAGCTATCAGCATATTCCTCAGGTGTGTAGCCGACATCTTCAACACTTCCGTATTAAGTACAAATCAGAGTCCAGTTCATAGCACAGTAGTCACAAATTAGAAGAAACAGTCCAGTATTACAGCCAAGTCGAGAAAAGAGCAAAACGATATCACATCTACTATGTACGAAGCACAAAAGCAGACTGATAATCAAAACAATCAATAGTGTCAACCCAAAGAACTAAAACCGCCATTTTGCCGAAAAAATAATACGGTACCTACGTCATAACTTAAAGAACAATAGGCTTGGGACCGTTACCTGGGACTGGGATTAATACCTGAAGCGTCCCAAATACTTTTTCTCTTGAAATGTAATACAAATCCTAGATTGTTATAACCTCGTTAGATAGCTGATGAAACGTAGATATTTTAAAACATATCTGCGAACAACTGCATAAATTTTTTAGATATCCATTAGAGAAAAATAAACTCTAATATCTTTAATTTCTTAACTTCACTTGTCTACTCGGCCATTTAAGTAACCTATGTACAATATTAATGTTTGATGTTCATAGCATCTTATTAACGAAAATGTAATAATAAAATCATAAGACACACAAATAAAATAAAAAAATATTAGGATAAAAATCGCATTTAAATAAAAAATTAAAAGTCGAATATCTCGAAAGGGTTAAGTTTAGGGTGGGTGTTTCAGTGAAATGAGTCGAAAATGATGGGTAGTCCACGCCCTTAACGGATCTAGCACGACTTTCCTGTAACCCTGTATATAAAGATGATTTCGTATCCTGTTTTACTTGCTACGCCAGAGGACAAGCGGTTGGCCACCTGATGGAAAGTTGTCACTTATACCCATAGACATCGGCAAGACCAGCGGTATCACCAACGCGCTGCCAACCGTGAGACATAGGATGTTAAGACTCGTTAACCTAGTTATTACGCTTGCTTCAGTGCCCTGCAAACCAGAACACAGTGGTGTTTTCACACTACTGCTTCGCGGCAGAAATAGGCACCGCGGTGGTACCCATCCAGACGCTCCCCTGAAAAAGAGGGACTATATGCGACTGGTTGGTACAGAGAAGTCGGTTATTTTTGTTGATTAAATTATCGCCAATGCAATGGTCGCTTCTTGTGTCGGTAAGACATAACGTCACTACATATATTTTATAATTTTTGCACAACAGTTCATCATCATCATCATCAAGCCTGTGTTAGTCCACTGGACATAGGCCTCACCTAATACGAATCCACCATGCTCATCCGATGCGGGTTGGTGGGTGGCATGACTTTTATGCTTATCCGAATTATGGTTCATCTTACTTTTCAGACAAATGGGGTGATAGGCTCCAAGTGTCTAACCAACCGGAAAACAACGATAACACAAGTTGTTTCACTACGGATTCGAACCTACACCTCCGGTTCGTAAAGCAAATTCAATACCACTAGACCACAGTGGTGGTCAAACTTTATTACTTTTATTAAACCAGACATAACAAGTTTATCGACACAAAATAAATCTCAAAACGTATTTCTTCATTCCTTAAATAACTGAAAACTGCTATACTTAAATTGTAATCATCGCGTTTTTGTTGCTATTAACTTTTATAAACAACTGAAAATTAATTGCCGTTTTATTTATTTTGACGTTATGCCTTATATTTTTGTGCAACTGCACGAAGGTAGCGAGGTCTTCCTGTACGTTAATAAATTCAATGTCAAAAACTCAATTGTAGATAATTAATGACGTATGCTTTATTCTGTTCCGTGTGTTGGTATTATTGTATTGGTCGCTTGTTTTCGTTTTTTTTGGTGGGAAAAATCAAGATGGCCGAATGCATATTGACATTTGACCTTTTGTCTGTATTTTTTATTGCTAGATTTCAAAATGGTTCTTCAATTAAGGTCTGAATGCATTTGTATGTTTCGCGTGAAGTGTTTCTTGAGTTTATTTTTTTTTTAGGAAAGTTTACATTTTACGGGAGACCGTTTGAGGAAGTACCACTGCAGTGCCTATTTACGCTTCAAATAAGCGGTGTTAAAACACTACTGTGTTCCGGTTTAAAGTGACCACAACAAACACAGGTAAACAGGAAGTACGATGTGTTAGTATGATAAGAGGACTTGAGGTGTTTTAATTGCATTTCTTTAAAGCAGGGCGTATAATTTACAATTACTGTCCTTTTTAGACCTATCAATAATCTACATTAAAAAACATGGGACATTACCTCGGAATTAGTCTTTGCACCAGACCTTATAACTATTATTGTTAGGTATAAAAGTTAGTTAATGTCAGGTATTATGGTTCATCATCAGCCTGTGTTAGTCCACTGCCGTACATAGGCCTCCCTTACTGCACGCCTTCTCCATTAGGGGGCCTATTAGGGTCATTAAGGCTTATAACTATTAAGTATGAAATATATAATTTTTTAAAATGTATAAGATAAAATTGGTAAATTAATTCTTATAAGGCGCAGTGGACATAATATTATTCTCGCGTCAACCAAAGTGTCGGTTTTTTGTCCCATCACAGTACTGGAGTAAAAGAAAAAGAGAGTGATATCTCTTTATCTTTCATTTACGCGATTTCGTTTACCCTTCATCTTTTATTCCCGACGTTCCGGACTCTTTCGAGCGTCCATGATGCAGGCTAAGATACGTCTGTGTTTTATTAAGTAATTCGAAAAAATTGAAAGTCAGAGTTTCTCTGTTAGAGAATAACACATCGACATCGTCAGCCTGTAATAGTCCACTGCTGGACATAGGCTCCCTAAACCCCTATCCATTAGGGGTTTGGACCGTATCACCACGCTGGTCCAATGCGGTTGGCGGTGGACTGACTTTTACATGCCCATCCGACGCATGGATCATCTTACTTTTCAGACAATTGGGTGATCGGCCCAAATCGTCCTAACCAACTAGGAAACAACAATGAAAATTTGTTGAGTCCCGCAGGATTCGAACCCACGACCTCCGGTTTCTAAAGCGAACGCCTATACCACTAGGCTACGGGGGCAGTCAGAGAGAATAAACGAATAGATATTAAATTTAATATGGAGTGTACACTTGTGCAATATAACATCTTCTGACAATAACTGATCTTTAATATAGATCGGCCGCCGTAGTCGTAATTCGCTCGAAGGACATAATAATTAGCATTCAAGTCAGCCGTTTATTTTATAAGCTAAAGGTATGAGAGAAAAGGAATCTTATAATTGGTATGATCCATATTTTCCTCTTTACAATATCCCCATTGCTCGATACGTTACTAGTATTTTAAAACCTATCCTGGGTTTTCTTTAAATGGATTTTGTAGATTGTCCTCTACCAACGGTAATTGAATCTGTAGTTATTGGGTGAGCGTGAGAATTCTCTTTATTGATATTTCAATTAATAATAATAATATTATGTTTTATATAATATTAATAATATGCACACATACATAGGCCTTCCCTAATACACGCGTTCTCCATTAAGATGTTTTTGACCTTATCCCACCACGCTGGTTCAATGCGGGATGGTGGGTGGACCGACTTTTTACATGCCCATCCGACGCATGGATCATCTTACGTTTAGACAATTGGGTGATCAGTCCAAATGGTCGTAACCAACCAGAAACCAACGATAACACAAAATTTCCCGCGGGATTCAAACCCACCACCTCCGGTTTATAAAGCAAGGGCCAATACCGCTAAGCCACAGAGGCGATTCGTACATCCACAAAATGCCAATGTTGTGCGTTTTAAAATCGAAAAAGGACGTTACAAACCAAACGACAGGATTGGTTTTTACGTGGGTCGAAACAGGTTTTATGAAGTTGCAATATCAAACAGTTGTGTTGGCTTACTTAAGTCACAAAATACTAAAATCTGTAAACACAATTAGCAGCAGAAAGGTAGCGTCGAATTGTAACGCGTTGTATTGGCTGGAAAGCTTGTCGTGATTGACAATTGGTAGAAGTCATCCAGTAAAACGAGTTGACGCTATTTTTGTTATATATAATACCAGCAACCCCCAACCCCTTGTGGGTGGAATTTCGTAAAATTCGCTGTACTTAGCTGAGCTCTACTCGGCGAAAGGAATATTCTACCAAATTTCAAGTTGCTACGCCTTATGGTTTCAGTGATATCGTGATGAGTCAATATATAGGTGGGAATCTCTTTTATATACAAAGATGATTTCGTATCCTGTTTTCATCACTTCATCACCAGATGGAAATTGTTACTTATACCCATAGACATCGGATTTACCAGCGGTATCACCAACGCGCTGCCAAACGTGAGCCATAACATCACTTCATAGTATAAAACAAAGTCGCTTTCTCTGTCCCTATATCCTTATGTATGCTTTAATCTCAAACTACGCAACGAATTTCGATGCGGTTTTTTTTAATAGATAGAGTGATTGAAGAGGAAGGTTTATATGTATAACACATGCTAAATATTGTAGGTATATTTTCTATCACCATAGCTTAAGTGCGAAGTAGAGGCGGGTCGCTAGTACTTTGTATTAAATTATATATAACTGGTATATTTTTGACAATCAATAATTGAGTATATCGCTCATATGTTGAAAAAGATATTTGAATTTGAATTGAATATATAAAATTATTTTTTTTTTTTTTTATACAGACTGTCTTTATTACCTTTTACAGGTAATTTTACTCAGGGTTTATCCCGACTTTTAAAAAACCTGTATTACCGGGTAAAGTGACGAGTTTATTCATACCAATGAGGTAACCGGGACTTTCCCGCGTTTTGTCAATGTCCATGGCGACGGTCAACATCTGATACAGCCTTGTTTGCCTTCAAGCGTCTTATAAGGAAAATTATGTTAAAATTATATTTTGCTGTGTGTTACCTTTTGACGGTCAAATTGCTTAAGTAATTTAGGTGTTATTTTGTTGAATAAATGTTTAGGTCTTAGATAAAGAATAAGTTTTATTACATAAATTGTCTTTATAGGAGTGAAAATTTATAGAAGGGCCTATAGGAACTTGAGTAAATTGTATGGAAGTAGATTAGAAATATAACAAAGTTAAAATGAATGCAATTCTCTTACCAATTAAAATTGAGAAGGATATTCTTAAACGTTTATATTAAATTGTTTTTTGCACGACCATATGGAAATACTTCTACCGTGACCGTATAAGTAAACCAAAGTAATTAAACAATTAAAAGATTAAAATTAAAAGTAATTAAACGATTAAATAGCTGTAACACAAAAAGTTTTATGGAACATAATAATATACTTTATTTAACTGACAAAATGGACGGATGGAGATTATATAAACATTGAAAGTAAAATTTGTTTAAAGCAAAAGGAGAATAAAACTAAACAAAGTGATCTATGGTAGTGGAGTGACGTCATACATCTAATTTATTGATGAATTAATTGTAATCTGAAAAATAACTGCCTCCGTAGCCTAGTGGTATAGGCTGGTGCATTAGGAACCGAAGGTCGTGGGTCCGAATCATGTGGGGTCTAAACTACTTTTAAAGTTGTTTCCTAGTTGGTCAGGTAAATTTGGGCCGATAGACCGTCGGATGGGCATGCAAAATGTCGGTCCAACTACCAACCCGCATTGGACCAGCGCCATGGGATACGGTCCAAAACCCCCCTTTAGATAAGGGGTGCATTAGGGGAGGCCTATGTCCAGCCGTGGACTGACACAGGCTGATGGTGATGATGATGTTAATCGCTGAGTTTCCTTTGGCTAATAACAGCATACAACGTACTACTCAGTTGCTATAGGTTACTGGTTTGTTCATTATCCAAAATATTAAGAATATATAATTATAATTCGTGTGTCTATGTGTGTGTATCCGAGGTAATAATGATTATTAGTAAATAATGCTAATAATAATTAGTTAACAATTATACGATACAACTAGAATGGTGTTTACCGAGCACTGCTTAGATAGATGAATTATGAAATTAACATTTTGTACACAAACGACACGGAAGTGTAATATATAATAGCGATAAACCAAAGTTTAATAAAATTCTATACAATCATCCCGAATTAAAACTCTGAACTCCGTTACGACACAAAGAAATATTAATAAATCATAATCGAATCGCCATCTTTTACGATTCAGTCGACACGCGCAATTAACAGATTAAAAACACATCGCGTTCGATTTTTGAAATTTGTTTTTTTTTTTTTAATTTTAATACCGCGAACTGGTTAATGTCATGACGATCAGCTCGGTCGCTTTCAGTTCAGTGCAGTCTAGCTTAATTTTATAATGTTGTATGTTTTATCTTGAGTTATTTTAAAGTGCAGTTTTATGGCTATTATTATTATATATATTTAATCTGTCATATAATTTACATGAGATATAAACTTGAAATGTACATCTTGTAAGAATAAAGAGTAGACTAAAATATCATCTTATGGATGTAAATGTATCTTATTGCATCTATCAATAAGGATTACGTAATGAAAATAGCTGCTCGTAGCTCATGGTATGGCTGTACAATAGTCGACTAGTCAGGTCAACTCATTATATATTCATTTATGCTTATTCCTGAATATTAAAGATAAATTGCGAATTGGTCGGACGGAGAATGTGAAGAAAGTATCATAAACAGTGGACAAAGGTACTGATGTATCCAAGACCTTAACACTACATGATTAAACTGGCTATCCAGCCGACAAATTGAAAGCTTGAAGTTGAGAAATTTCTAGTTCTATGCAATAACATGACTAAGCATTTGTTGCTCAATCAGTTGACCGTCTACTATTCCGTTAGAAAAATTCTTGATCAGTTAGTATTTCGTAACAGATCGAATGATGTTAACACTGTCAAAACAGAATGAAGGAACCGATCACCTAATGATGATTTATGATTCAACGTTTTTAATCAGAGATTCCTGGTAGTGAACTATAGATAGTATACCAATGTTTTAAATTTATCCATCATCCGCATTACCGACCATCCTTACGACCTTTAACTAAATTATTAGATCCACACTCCTATAAATTCAACTGTATTTATAATTTATATTAAAATTACAATCAAGTTAATTTATGACAAAATATTAGTGTCAAGTGAGTCTGTATTGACTCCAAGTAATGATCATTTTCTAAATAGATTGACTAAAGGTCTAGTACAGGTCTTAAGTAATCCAAATAAAAAGATAATGAGATGATACATTGAGTTGTAGGCCATACAAAATGTCTAATTAAATCTATGTGATTAAATTTGGTTTAACGATAACACGACAGTCACATTGTGCGTCAAAATTGTTTTTATGTTTACTGTACAAAGTTCAAAATATATTAGTTGATGTTTTGTACAAACTATTAAAATTAATTAGGTCTTTATTCGATATTAAGAAATAAATAACTTATTTGAGATTTGGAATTACCGCCACTGAGAAGGCGTACATAAGGACAGGCCAATTATGGTGAAGTTGATTCCACTACTAGGTTTTACTTGCGCCGTACCCAGATGCGTTAAAATTACAAATTCAGATTAAACTGTGTGCATTGCCAGCCGATCCAATAACAACTTAAATAAACGTCTAGCAGAAATTATTTAGCGATTCATAAATACATATAACGATATTAAAATTTCAGCACTTAATTATGCTTCAAACATTCAAGTTGAAACCGGCATTATATTTCCTTATTTTTTTTTATAAAATATTCCTATGCAGTACTAGTATTTTCCTGTACCGAGAATCGAATCGAAATCAATTAGGATGTGCCCAAAACATAATTTGTAATAAAACTCGATGCCTCAAACGAAGTGATTGTATGTAATAATTTTTTTTATCAAGTATTATCCGCGGTTGTCTATCAGATTCCGTATGTTAAAATGTTTTTTAAAATATCTAATAATAACCATCAAACTAGTATTGTGGAGGAACCATCCGTACTGTTACCGTTTTTATGTACCTAATATTTTTACTAGTGTTGTTTTGTAAAGTAAAGGTTTTATTATTAGAATAATTAATAAAATAATAACTTATTAATTAAACCCATATCGGCCATATAGGAATCCATTGCTGTTCGTTAGTCTCGCTAAAACTCGAGAACGGCTGAACCGATTTGGCTAATTTTGGTCTTGAATTGTTTGTGGAAGTCCAGGGAAGGTTTAAATTGTGAATAAATATATAAATGATTGGAACTGAAATAAAAATACACCTTTCATACCTCCATGTTTGTTTTCAAGAGGCGTAAAATAAACTTAATTTTACTTAACTACAGTTACTTTAAAATTAACATTGAATAATCTCATACAAAAATATATTTCTTATATCTATCGATTGAGGTAGTACGAAGTGTGCCTGGTCAACTAGTTGTTAAATAAATAATAATTAACATTCGCTTTTACATTTATCATTATTCGCGTACGAAAATTGCTATATTTTATCTTATTACTGACTCTATTACAGTGCCTTTGAATCCGCTGGCCGCCCTGAGACAAATCTACACCTTATCTACTCAAACACAGTCAAAGTCTTCAGGAAGGGAAATTACTGCTTTACGAATAGATATGCAACATGATGGTACTTTGCCCATCTGATAATTCTTTCTTTTGTAACGCGAATACTACAAGTTTATTTAACAAGGGCAACTTGCTTTATAAACTGGAGATCCCGGTTTTCAATAACGTTGTTCACGTTAAAATATTTGAATTGTTTAATTAATGTTTAATATATTTGTTAACGTTGTTTTCTACGTGGTTGGGATAATTGGTGCCGATCACCCAATTGTCTGAAAAGTAAGATGATTAATGTTTCGGATGGGCATGTAAAAAGTCGGTCCCGGTTGTCAAGACCATCTTTAGCAAGACGGCAATCAAAATTTACTGACAACTAATTCAACCTAAGAATGCTGTTTCCACTTTGGGTTGTGGAGGTCAGACGCCAGTCGCTCCGCGTAAAAACTGTTGTTCAGGTGAATTTGGATGGATTAGAAGCCGACCCATAATAACTTGGTAAAATGGCTATTATAGACAGTCCCTTTAAATTCCTTTTACCCAATACTCTATCTGATCTAGACATAATCTTCATAAACTACATGTAATAAATGGATTCGATGTCATTCTGGTACAAAGAACTGACGTATCATGATCACCATAGTTGGTAATTTTCGAATACCCGAAAGAACTATACTGAATTTGGAGCGTATGTCTTTTATATAACTGCTCTCCTAGAACTCCGATTTGGGTGTCAATTTTCAAAATAACTTAGTGATCAGTACTCTTATAGATATTCAAGAGATGAGCAAAAAACAACAACCTCGATTTAATTGCAATCGCTGCCGCAACCTTAAGACATAGAATAAAACTATATTACACGTGATTGTACTTCTTATATTGGTCTATAATATGCCGCGATAGCATATATCTCAGTTTTAATATTAACCCACATTGACAATTTTAATGTAACCAATTTTAAAAGTTACTATGAGGCATATTCAAAGCTTATTTAAGGTAATACAGTGAAGTTTCATGTAAAAGTTAGTGCATTTAAAAAAATTCTTAATTTTATTTACATATAAAACATGTCGTACGCGACATTTTAATTAAATAAATATCTTAAAAGATATGAGAGATTTGTAAAATGCGGTGGCAGATATAGCAGGGCAGTTACGTGCAGAGAGCACGTAGTTATCTGCTTATATTGCGCAAAGTAGTTACATACTGTCTGAAGGCGGTCTTATTTAAGTTAAAATTTCACTCGTTTTTGACGTCTTATAAATTGGTTCAAGATAGGGAGGCACCCTCGTGCACTGTGTCATGGCGCCGCTCACGTAACGCTCTCCATATGCTACCATAAGATAAAGTGAGAGGCACGCGTCTCTTTTACTCGTGCACAGTTGGCCTGCTTAAGTGAAAGAGAGACAGAGAGAAAAAGAAAGAGGGTTGATCCTTCTTTCTACTACACGAATGAATATTCACATTACAATCATTCTACCACTAAAAGGTGTTGTCACGTATAGCTTTCGCCCGTATACCGATTTTACAGGCAATTATCGTGGTAGGTCCCCTTTACAAGGGACCGTCTGGGTGGGTCCTTATTTCCACCTGTACAGCAGTAGTGTGAAAACACTGACGTGTTCCGGTTGAAGGGCACTGTAGCCAGCGTGATTACTGGGTAAACGAGACTTAACATCCTTTGTCTCACGGTAGCAGCGCGCTTGGTGATACCTGTATGACCAATCGATGATGGGCGTCGGTGACCACTTTCCATCAGGTGGCCCCTGACTGCTCGTCTGCCTGCTGTATGAAAAAAAATCAATTTATGCAGGAGATTTTTAAATTGGCTAGTATTACTTATAGAAACCAGAGAGCAATAATTATTCAAAGTTTCTCCCCACAGGATTCAAACCCACGACCTCCTTTAACCTATAACAAAAAGATTTAAATTTATTATAAATGCCAATATCAACATCAACGTTTGAAGAAAATAAAAGAAGAACACTCATAGAACCGATTGCGTAGATAATTGAAAAACGTCTTTTCCCCTTACGTACAAACGGTGTGGCAATACAAGGAAAACCGACGGATAAAATTATATACACATTAGCATAATACAAAATTATACACTACACTTCGCACATAATGCGTTTGAGAAATTGTCAGAATGCACGCAATTTTTTTTCCCGCGCATTTTATAACCAACAAATACCTAGTTACCTGTTTTTTACGTAAAATAATACACATTACGATTTTACGGTTGAATTGTTAATTTCTTTGTTTTTTAGACTCTATTCCAAATAATAAGATTGGTGATTATTTTATATCTATAAAATAAGTATAAAAATAAATGTTTTTAAATAACTTGTTTATATAGTATCATTTGTAAGCGTGCAATATTCATTCCGGTATAAGGTATTAGAGTTGCTGTTTTTAAAATGTTGTATAAGGAAATTTATGCATATGGGTGTTTTACTCTGAATCTTATATTGTGGCTCGTTCAAGGACTTTTAATCATGACATTCCTTACTATAAGGATTTTAAATATTATGAATATAAAATAAAATAATAATTTATTATTTTTGTTGTATAAATTACTGAAATTATTTACGTATTTAAAGTTTAATAAAAAGGGTGGCTGTATCCGAGTTATATTACTGCTCGACAAGGAAAAACAATAGATGTTGCTATAGCAACCAAAACATGGCGGCCTACGTTGGTTTCAATGACACACCCCAAAAAGTTTTATTATAAAGTACGTTTGTCTGTTATTATTCGTATTATTTAAATTTGTTAAGTTGTGGTTTACACTTTAGTCTATTTTGCAATTTATTTTAGTCTTAGCACGACCTTTTCAAGTGCTACTAATAAATAGATATTTTATGATGCAACTTAACCTCACCTTCGTAAGATAATTTCATGTCGTTGAGTCACTCCAATATGGCGTCAGACGTGTTTACAATCAAGATGTCAATATAAATCATATCATTATACGGGTTTTTATAAATTATCATAGTCCAGTTACAGGTAGCGTATAAAATTATAAAAGACGTCTTCCTTATTACGATGTTTTATATACATAGCGATGAAAAGAATGTCTTACACAGTAAATACATCGCGTTCTTCGTTCGTTGCGTTAGGTTAAATAAAAAAAGCTAAAAGATTTTCCGTCGGAAATGATCTTTCTTTTACCTAGCCATTTTCCCAAGTTATCATGGGGTCGGCTTCTAATCCATCCAGATTTATCTGATTTAAATTTTTTATTGAACAGTTTTTACGTAATGCGACTGGCGTCTGACCTCTGCAAACCCAGGACTGCATTGAATGCAGTGCATTCTAAGGGTGAATTGATTGTCAGTAAATTAGAAGGCACTGACTTCCTATAACAACTATCTTACTTATCAGACAACTGGGTGATTGGCCCATACCGTTCTAACCAATCAGAAAACAACGATAACAATTATATTAGCTGATTTAATAATTTTTATTCTATTTTAAATTTCCGTCGGAAATTTAAAGTGTTCATTCCAAGTAAAAGATATCCGCCAATCATAAATCTTAAACAACATAGATTAAAATTTAAAAGCGTTATACCGTTTAAATTGACTATTTCTTAAATCTATATAGAGATTCCCAGCTATATATTTACTCATCACGATATTTCTAGAACCATAAGGCATCGACTTGAAATTTGGTAGGAATATTCTTTCGCCGAGTAGAGGTCGGCTAAGAACGGATTTTACGCAATTCCACCCACAAGGGGGGCCTAGTTTATCTATATTTCATCTGTATTGAAACGATAAATGTTGCCCGCAGTACGCCTGTGCATAGTCGAGGGACGGGGGCCGTACAAGCGCGGCGCCAAGTACTGCCCCGTGCTGGACGAGGAGAAATCCGGCATAGAGTGTGTTCTAGGAATTGACAGGTAAATGTGAATTTTTTTAAACAAACCACGTCTTCTATTGATAGAACTGAGTAAAGTACAACGTCCTTTATTGGATGCGATACATCATCATCATTATCATCGGCCTGACTTAGTCCACACCTGGACAAATGGACCTAATGTGCGCCTTGTCTATTAGGCGGTTTTTGGAACGTATCCCACCACGCTGGTGCAGTGCGGGTTGGTGGGTCGAAAGAATTTTTACATGCCCATCCGACGCATGGATCATCTCACTTTTCAGACAATTGGGTGATCGTCCCAAATTGCCCTAACCAAGTAGGGAACAACAATGAAAATTTGTTGAGTGCCCCGATTCGCACCCACGACCTCCGTTTTCTAAAGCACACGCCCGTACCACTAGGCTACGGAGGCAGTTATGTTTGGATTATTTCTTTAACTTAAAATCACTTAACTTTATTCTGGTTCAAAGGGCTTTCGTGATAAGTTGTTGTTATGCATGGGTTTCATTATGTATTTTAATATTTTACCGCTTTAAGACAATCATCAATCTATTTAAGGTGAAGTAAATACGGATAATTAACAAATTAATAAGGTGTTTAATTGATGGAAGCAATGACGATCACCCGATGTGATGCGCACTGCTCATCAACATCACAAGCAGCGTAAATCCGCTGGCCGTGCCTAAGCATGAGACGCCTTGTTTACTTAGTAAATGTGTTGGCTACGGTGCCCTTCTAACCGGAAGACGGCATTGACTTCTCACTTCTGATTCATACACAAACGGTCCCTTGTAAAAGGGACCTATATACGTCCTATACAATAATATTTACTACATGTTTAAATAAAAATCTGTAGTTTTACCAAACTTTATTCTAGCTCGAAGGACCTTTGTGATAAGTGTTATGTCAAATGTTGCCTAAGGGATTTCATGAAATTATTCACAAATTTTGCCGTTTTTGGTTAATTATTAATATATAAAGTTTTTTTAAGATTATTTTTTTATTTGACAGACAAAATAACATTTGTACATACAGGTCTATGTATGCAGCCATGATTTTTGAAAAAGCGTGTGCCGGGTATCAGAAACCAGTTCCTACCCCTTTAAATTACAATGTTGCCTGTATACAAGATTTAAGTAACAAAAATAAATATAGGAAGAGACAAAAACATTTTATAGCAACTAACAGTGGCAGAAAGGTTCAATAAAAAAAAGTAGGCAAAGGTCGAACAATCCCAAAAATAAAGAAATCATAAATATTAGAAAAAAAAGTACATTAAAAAACAATTAAAATATTAAGAAAATAACCATCATCAGTAGCCTGTTAGTCCACTGCTGGACATAGGCCTCCCCTAATACACCCTATCGATTAGGGGTTTTTTGGACCGTATCCCAGAAAAAGAAAACAATAGGTTTGGTAAATTGTCTGAATGAATTTAGTGCCTTTTTTCCATATATATTTTTTCGATCGACTTAAATTGGCACAATAACTGTGATACGTCGTGATGCCTCTTCGACGACGTTGCATATGCATCAACATATGCGATTCCATCTTAAAACGAGATTGTATGCTGTCAGATTGGACTGTCTCCGGAGGATCAGCAAGGGCACCGTGGACTTTGGGGTCTTCAGCCCGGAGGACCTCATTGCTGCTCAATGGGCCAACATTGATGTGTTGGTTACGAACGAGCTACGAAGCAGGGACAGTAAGTGACATTGAGAAATAATATTGTATAATAGCTGCAGACCGCGACTCCACTGGTTATATATGAAAAAATCATCGTCTTCATCGTCCTGTGATAGTCCGCTACTGGACAAAGGCATCCCCTAATACATTAGGGGATAATATATTAAAGGGTTTTTGGAACGTATCCCACCACGCTGGTCCAATGCGGGTTGGTGGACCGACTTTTTTCATGCCCATCCGACGTACAGATCATCTTACTTTACAGGCCATCAAGATTGGTTGAGTCTCTGCAGAATTCGAACCCATGACCTCAGGTTTCTAAAGCACACGCCCATACCACTATGATACGGAGAAAGTTCAGTTATAAAATGTTCGTCTGCTTTAGAAACCGGAGTTCGTGGGTTGGATTCCAACCACAAATTTTCATTGAAGTTTCCTAGTTGGTGGAGGCAATTTGGGCCGATCACCCAACTGCCTAAAGTATGATCCATGCGTCGGACGGGCATGTAAAAAGTCGATCGACCCATTATTCCGTATTGAACCAGCGTGGTGGGATACGGTCTAAAAACACCCTAAGAGAAAAGGCGTGCATTAGGGGAGGCCTAAGTCCAGCAGTGGAGTAACACTGGCTGATGATGATGACGATGATACAAATTTGAGATAATTCAATAGAGAGCGATTCGAGCAGTATAACCTGGGCCCCAAAGAATCGCTAAGAAAAATGTTTACAGAAATCAATGTAATGACTATTTTTTTCTCAATAAATATTTGAAAATATTATGTATGTTCATAAACATAAAAATGATTTGATTTTGTAAAACATTGGGACACACATAATATAAATACTAGGAATAAGCATAATTATGTTCTTCCAAAAACCAGGCTCCGAAGAACAATGAAATGTTTCATGGGACAATGTATACTCTTACACAACAAAATACCAGAAAACGTTCAGCTATTGTCTATAAATAAATTTAAATAAGTAAAGGATATTATTGCTGTAATGACTACTTGACAGATAACACGCCCTGGTAATGTACTGTTCGCTCCAGGCTATTAAAATGTAATGCTTATTGTAAATAAATTGTAAAACTTAATGAAAGAAGGAAGAAAAAAGAGGTCCCGCTGAGTTTCTTACGCCGGTTCTTCTCAGGTCAGAGGCTTCCGTTTCCGAATCGGTGGTAGTTTATTTGACAATCAATTAGAAAGTGTAATGCTTTCATGTAGAATAAAGATATTTGACTTTGACTTTATTGGTATGCTATAGTGATAAGCAGGTTGTGACCGTTTAATCAATCTTCCAGAGGAATTCGAGCGTAGCGTGGTGGCTGTGGTCAACCGGAGGATCTTGCCTGACAGCGCTGAACCCTTATCATCAGTTCTGAGGAACAGCTCCTTGTGCCATCCCGGCGTGGGGTAGACGATCTCCGACCGCTCAGTGACACTCTAGCTGGGGTAAGTTCTTTATGAACACAGGCTAACAAGGAGGAGTGTAAGAAAAGGTTAAGAAATTATTAAATATAAGGACTTTTACGGATTTTATCGCGTCTATTTTACATTTCAAATTGCCGAAGTTTCGATCACTTTGGTCGCACGGGTGGACTGAGATGTCATGCGTCTCGTTGCCAGTGCTGGTAATCCCGCTTCGGCACACTTCAAACGCGATAAAATCTGTGAACGTCCTTTTATTTAATAATGTGTAGTATTCGTGGAAACAAAAGAATTAATTAAGGTTAAGAAAGTTAAGAAACACAAGTCGTAACGGGAGGTTGGGGGGCTATGAATGAGGCTGCTCAAGTGGGCTGGATAAGTCCGCTTTGGAGGCGCCTAGGAGGGTGCGGTGGACCAACAAAGGTGACTGGCGTGCTGTCGTGCCGGCGTGATCCTCTGCAGCCATGAAGGAGTCGCGGGGGAAAAGGAGTTTCGGTTTTCCGCAGGCAGTTCCCCCTATCCTCCACGTCTCAGTCTTGCTGCATCGTTGATGCGGTGTGGAGGGGCTGCGGGAGGGTGTCGATCTCTCCTCCTTCTGTAGCCGAAACGTAGCTGGTGGTAGAGCTTAATATCAAGGCCACCGCTGGGGGTTGGGAGTCTTGTCCCTGCGTGGGTTGCGGTCTCCTTGGTCCTGAGTAACAAATTCACATTCAAATATCGTTATTCAATATAGAAGTGTAACACTCGTTTATTGATTGTCAATGACGCTACCGCTCATTCGGAATAGGACGCCTCCGACCTTAGAAGAACCGGCGAAAGAAATTCCTTTTTTGTCATCTTTTAGAATTATCAAAACAGACTCAGAGGAGTATCTCACTCAGGGGCCCAGTTGTGGCTTGGGCCATAGATCAGAGACGGCCAGTGTAGGTGGAGTAGCAGATAAGTGTGAACGCGTTGCTGTGACCCCAACCTAAAGGCGTCAGGAACTTACAACGTGGTGGTATTTGTCAGTGCGACTTCGACATAACCCGACTTTGCCTACGCGAAGACATGGCACGTTAAGGCAATTCCCCACAGTAAGAAAAAAAAGGTTGAGAAGGTTAAGGGACACAATATCTATACTAATATTGTGAAGAGAAAAATAATGTATTTTTCTGTGTATGTTTGTAACGAGTACACACAAAAGTTGCTGGGCCGAATTAAGAAATTCTTTGACCATAAGAACGCTACGTTCGTCTTGAATAAAATGATGACAAAATAGGCCCGCTGAGTTTCCTTCTCCGGTTCTTCTCGGGCCGGTGGCGTCCTATTCCGAACCGGTGGTAGCGTTCTTGACAATCGATAAGCGAGGGATACACTTCTATATTTAATAAAGATAATTGAATTTGAATGAATTTGAATTTGAGTAATATAGGGCACTTTTTTAGGCCAAGAAAATCCATGTTTTTTTTTTAATTGCCAACGCAGGCAGACGAGCAGTCGGGCCACCTGATGGAAAGTAATCACCGACACCCATAGACAGGCAATACAGGTATCACCAACGCGCTGCCTACCGTGAGACATAGGATGTTAAGTCTCGTTTACCCAGTCAATACGCTGGCTACGGTGCCCTTCAAACCGGAACACATTAGTGTTTTCAAACTACTGCTTTGCAGTAGAAATAGGCACCGTGGTGGTTCCCACCCAGACGGTCCTATGTAAAAAGGGAACCTACCACCGGTAATAATAAACCCAAAAATCTAAGAATGATACGACCTGAGTCATAGACAGTTATAACCTCTAGATTGTGCCTCTGCGTGAAATATGGGCCTAAGCTTAGCAGTGGGCTTTAAAAGGCCAATGTGATGACGATGACGATGATAACCACGCCTCAGTGACTGAACGGTTACGACTTTACTGAATGAACGGTTACGACTTTACTGAACGGTTACGACTTTACTGAATTCGTAAGTACGAATCCTGCGACGCTGCTAGGTAACATACATATTTGTTTGCGGTATTGGCAGATCAGACTAATGCATGGAGTAAGGAAGGAAATAATGTTTCCCATGCGTGGGATGTTGATTATAATCTAGTCACCTGATGGCAACGACCAAAGCCATAAATTGTGGCGTAGTGCACACCGCATTTTTGACGCTCCTAGTTTCGGTGATAAACCGATAGCTTTAAGTTTATATTCATTTGATCTTATTGCTTCATTGATTTTATTTTTTTCTTAATGTTTTATCATCGTTTAAACAAAAACATTTTTCGTCTTTTTTTTTATTTATTTATTAAAGCTTTATGCACAAGTTAGTACAACGGCGGACTTTACGCCAAAAGGCGTTGTCGACCAGTCAACCTTTGGTTGGTACAGGAAAATTAAGTACGCAAATATGAAAAAAATTATATGTTTAGGGGATGTAAGCTGTGAAAATAAATTTTACTATATACCTAATTCATCATAACCATCATCATCATCAGCCTGTGATAGTCCACTGCTGGACTATTTACTATCCATAGCATATCCGTATATATACATTATTGCTTATTACACTTTGTCTTCGTAGTATTTGGAGTCGTTGGTGATCACGAGGTCCTGCGAGCCGGAACTCTCTCTGACCGAGAACAGGATCAAAGCTGTGGCCGAGTTCTTCGGCAGGGCGTGCAAGGCAGGACCCTGGGTGCCTGATAGTGTTAGAGACGCCGCTCTCAGTAAGTATCCTGTGACCAATAGACATCTTAGATAACTGCCTCCGTAGCCTAGTCGTAAGAGCGTGTGCTTTAGAAACCGGAGGTCGTGGGTTCGAATCGGGACTCAACAAATTTCATCGTCGTTTCCTAGTTGGTTAGGGCAATTTGGGCCGATCACCCAACTGTCTGAAAAGTAAGATGATCCATGCGTCGGATGGGGATGTAAAGTCGGTCCACCCACCAACCGGCATTGGAGCAGCGTGGTGGGATATGGTCCAAAACGCCCTAATGGATAGCGGTGTATTAGGGGTGGCCTATGTCCAGCTGTGGACTATCACAGGCTGATGATAATGATGATGATGATGATGATGATGATTTCTTTCAGAACAGAAATATCCGTCGCTGTGCGCCGCCTGCAGGGCGACTTGTTCGAAAACCGACCGATACTGGGGAGATGGGGGGGCGTTGGCCTGTCTGGCCGAAGGGGCTGGTGACGTCATGTGGTCCGAGCTGGATGACGTCATAGCTTACTTCAAGGTGATGTATTGATATTGTTTGTTTTAACTGCCTTTGTAGGGAGCTTTTGCTTTAGACCGGTGGTGGGTTCGAATCTTGCGGAGACTCGACTTTTTTTTATTTCTTTATATAACGCAGGCAGATGAGCAGTCGGGCCACCTGATGTAAGGTGGTCACCGACGCCTATAGATATTGGCAATACCAGTGGTATTACCAACGCGCTGCCTTCCCTAGACAAAGGATGTTACGTCTTGTTTACCCAATAAATACGCCGGGAACGGTGCCTTTCGAACCGGAACACAATAGTGTTTAAAAACTGCTGCTTTGTAGCAGAAATAGGCACCGCGCAGGTAACACCCCAGACTTAAAGGGAGCTACCACCTCTGAAAATTCTGTTTTCTAGTTCATCATCATCATCATCATCAGCCTCTGATAGTTTACTGCTGGACATAGGCCTCCCCTAATACACCCCTATCCATTAGGGGGGTTTGGACCGCTTTCTAGGTGATTAGGGCCATTTGGGCTAACCACCCGATTGCCTGTAAAGGTAGATCATTCATGCGTCGGATGGGCATGTAAAAAGTCGGTCCTGCGCCTTATTTCTTTCCGATCGTGTCGGTTATCCGTCCCATCGGGCTTTGAGATTATAAAGGAATAGAAAATGCAACTATGTTTGCTTGTACACTTATGCACTTGCGACCTCTTATATGACAGGCCGTATTCGAAATCGACTTGGGGAACATTATTATTATACATTAAGATTAGTATTTATTTTAAATTATAGATTTATTTTTTAATTTCAAAATATAGATGGCGTTGTGACACTTTTTCATTTTACACATTTATATTGCAGCTGAACGAGCCACAAACAACGTCTTCGATATCGACCGACCACTTGGCGTATCTGTGTAGAGATGGCACTTGGCAGAAGCTGGCGAACAACACGGAACCGTGCGTTTGGCTGAATCGCCCTTGGCCTGTGGTCGTTGCCAAAAGGTACACGATCCTTTTATTCCTAGTGAGTCAAAACTTTTGATCCACCAAAATGAATTTAAACCGCCTGCGTGTAAATAATTTTAACCGTCCAGCGGTATTGGCCCTTGCTTTGTAAACCGGAGGTCGATTGTTCGAATCCGCAGGAAACATCTTTGTGTTATCGTTGTTTTCTGGTTGTTTAGGACAATTGGGGCCGATGACCCAATCGTCTGACAAGTAAGATGATCCATGCGTCGGATGGGCATGTTAAAAGTCGGTCCACCCACCAACCCGCGTTGGACCAGCGTGGAGGGATACGGTCCAAAACCCGTAATGGATAGGGGGTGTATTGGAGGAGGCCTATGACCAGCAGTGGTCTAACGCAGGCCGACGATGATGATGATAAATATATAACCGTGGACGATTTGGTATCAAAACTCGGAGTTTTCTTTTGTATTTATTGAAGTGACGAGCAGGATGTTCAGCTGATGGTACCTAAGAATATACCTTGAAGTGAGACGCCACAGATATGCTCGTCGAACTCAGACATAGGATATTACGCCATGTTTACCCAGTAATTGTAATAAAAAAGTAATTAATAATAAAAGGGTAAAAAAAAATTTGTTCATTAAAAAATATCTTTTATGATTAGAATAGTTAATCTAAGGTTAAACTAAAATAAAATAGAGATAAATAGCAAAAATGTAAACTACAATGCATTTTTCATCAAAGTGGAATATTACCCTCTTGGGGGCCCTCGGTTTCATATTAATTTTTCAGACGATTGGGTGATCGGTCAAAATTGTCCTAACCATCGATTACACAAAGTTATTTCTTGGCGGGGCTCGAACCCACGACCTCCGGTTTACAAAATCGGGACCAATACCGCTAGACCACGGAGGCGGTTTAGTTACATACACACATCACATCATCAGCCTTTGTTAGTCCACTGAGGGACATAGGCCTCCCCTAATACACCCCTATCCCTTAGGGGTTTGGACCGTATCCACCACGCTGGTCAGATAATAAACATTTGTCCCGTCGACGCTCGTAGAAAAGCGGCGGCATCGGTGAGCGCTTTAGTCAGCGCGATATCCAGCAGCGCGGCCGCCGTGGACCCGCACTGGAGGGGCGCTTTGGCGGCGCTGCTCGAGCTGCGCGCGGCGCCGAAAGCGCTTTATCCGTCGCGCGTGCCGCTGGACCATCTGGCGGCGGCGCGCGGCTTCCGCGAAGCGTACAGCCAGAGCGGCTGCGATCCTCCGAGGTGATTTGAACTTTAATGCTATAGGAATAAGAGTTAGTTTCGAAGCATTTTCAGTCTTGGAGAGGTGCAGAGGTGATTTGAGCCTTAGTGCTATAGGAATAAGAGTTAATTTCGAAGCATTTATTTTAGAGTTGGAGGGGTAAAGAGGTAATTTGAACCTTAAAGCTGTCGGTATAAGAACTAAATTGTAATGACTTGTTGCAGAATTGTAAGGGTACAGAGAGGATTTGAACCTTAATACGATAGGAATAAGAACTAATTTCGAAGCATTTTTTTTTAATTTGGAGAGGTACAGAGGTGATTTGAAGTTTAGTGCTATAGGAATAAGAATTGGTTTCGAAGCATTTATTCAGTCTTGGAGAGGTACAGAGGTGATTTGAGCCTTAGTGCTTTAGGAATAAGAGTTGATTTCGAAGCGTTTATTTTAGAGTTGGAAAGGAGCAGAGGTGATTTGAACTTTAATGCTATAGGAATAAGAATTGGTTTCGAAGCATTTTTCAGTCTTGGAGAGGTACAGAAGTGATTTAAACCTTATTGCTATAGGAATAAGATCTAGATTCTAATGATTTATTGCAGAGTTGTAGTGGTACAGTCTAGACGTAATTAGAGCCTGTCGAGTATTTCTTTTCGCCGGTTCTTGTCTGAGGCGTCCTATTCCGAACCGGTGGTAGCGTGTTTGACAATCAATAAGGAAGTGTAAACTTCTATATTGAATAAAGATATTTTGCTATCTATGATATTACGCTTCTATACTCTAGTCTAAGCTTCATCTAACACACAGTTGGCGAAAAGCTACCGTTTCCACGAGCTAGGGGCTTACTCGAAATCAGGGCAAACGAACGTTTAGTTTAGCCAACTTACTGATAGAGGAGAGGGCTACGCCTGATGAGAATACGAGTCTTCTTTCAAGTCGACAAGAGAAACGACCCGACATTTGCACAGGTCTTCAGTCCATTTCGTGGGGGATCGTCCCACTCTGCGATGGTCAGTACGAGGCTGTCACTCGAGAACCTCCATTCCCCAACGGTTAACGGTTCAACAAGCTATGTGGCCCGTTACCACTTCAGCTTATTAACTCTGCGAGCTTTATCGGTTACCATGGTTCATCTGCGAATGTCCGAGCATGGCCCGCTCCATAGCTCGAGCGACTTGGAGCTTCGTCCTAAGGCCGACAGTAAAGGACCATGTTTCATGCCGTAGGTCGGTCAAATAAAAGTCTTCAGGCATTGATGGATAATGGAGAAGATGTGTCGTAGCTTCTCATCAGTGATGAATTGTTCATTGGCATCTTCGTCGATGTTGGAATTTTCGTGAAGAAAGTCCATTTTCAGACTTTCGACTGTCATCGATAAGTTGGAACTCCTATCAGTTAAATAGCGCTTGGGGATTGCAAATGGCTTTTGACGTAGGACTCTGCGTATTTTTTTTTGATTTGACTAAACTATAATACCTGTCTAAGTTAATACTTACTTTTCCTTTCAGGTTAATCAACATATGTTATATACATATTCTTTCTTTACGGACTTAATGCTTTTGATGAATAAATAATATTTAACAGCTTCTCGAGTTTTGTTATTGATTTTGTGTCGGTTGACGTTCGTTGCTCTATAAATTTTATTCTGACAACACTTTCAACGTGCGATTAAATACAAAATGTTAGGTATCTGTTGAAGTTTATAATCTGTTTGATAGGTGTTTTTGAATGATTGAATACATTCAGATGTCATATGAAGTTTACGATAGTGATGTGTTGTAAGTTAAGTTGTGGTAACAAAGCGCTGCTAGAATATTATTCATCATCATCATCATCAGCCTGCGATAGTCCACTGCTGGACATAGGCCTCCCCTTATACACCTCCATCCATTAGGGGATTTTGGACCGTATCCCACCACGCTGGTCCAATGCGGGTTGGTGGGTGGACCGACTTTTTAAATGCAGAATATTATTATATATTTATATTATTTTACAAAGGTAAACAACACTTGATATTATAATTAATTTATCGTGCAATTTAATTTTAACAATTTACAATAGGCAAATACATTTAGTTATCTTTAATAATTTTTTTAATTCCGATTTTAGAAGATTAAACCCAAATTGATCTTTCACTTAGCCCCGGCCTAACTTAGTTAAAGTAAAATATAGTTTCAAGCTTTTGCAATGAAGAATACTCGAATAAGATAAAATTTAACCACCAGGCACATAACAATCTGCACCAAATCGCTGTTGGAGAAGAACAAGTGCGAATGGCTCAGCGAGGCGGGCGCCGTGTACGGCATAACGCCACCGTTGCAGTGCACCATCAGAGAGAGACAGAGCGATTGCTTCGACAGCGTGCGGAAGGGGGACAGCGATGTCGTCATCGCCGACAGCGACTGGCTTGTGGCGGGTATGAGGTGAGATTGAATGTCAAATTGCTAAATGACAACGTCTTATAAATTTGTTCGAGATAGGATGGAACTGGCCGAAACTGTGTCACGAAGTCGCTCACGTAACGCTCTCCGTAAGCAACCATGAGAGGAAGTGAGAGGCACTCATCTCTCTTACTCGTGCGCAGTTGGCCTGCTTAAGTAAAAGAGAGACAGAGGGAAAGAGAAAGAGGGTTGATCATTCTTCCCACTATACGAATGAATGTTCACATTACAATCGTTCTACCGCTAAAAGACGTTGTCGCGTATAACTCTCGTTCGTATCACGATTTTACAGGCAACCAATTCTTTGCTTTATCTTGAATCCTATATAATTAAGATATAAGATTTCTATTTCTGTGTGCATGTTTGTAATGAATAAACTCGAAGAGTGATGTGCCGATTTAAAAAAATCTTCCACCATTACAAAGGTACAGTCATCTCGAGTGATATGGATTACTATTTACCCCGAAAAAATCCTTTTCCAATATCCAAAATTGACACGAGCAGAGCCATGGTCCGATTGCTAGTTTAAAATAAAGTTGAGGCTCACAAGAATCACCCGGCACCTACTTCGCACTGCCTCAATAATAATTATTTTTTGTTTATCCAGCCAATTCGCGTTTTTTAAAGTGATAGAAATTTTAATCGGTAATATCAACGAGTTAATGTAAAATGACATTGGTTGATATTGTTCCTTGTTTCTTAATAATTTACTTGAACTTTCATTTTTTTTTATCTTTGAAGTTATGCTTCCAGACTCATGTCTTTAGTAAGCTTCATCTAACACACAGTTGGCGAGAAGCTCCCGTCCCCGCGAACTAGGTGGCCCACATTTTTTGCTAAAAATGAAGGCCCCACGTACAGAAGGTACGTGAGCCTTCATTAGGCATTAGTTTATGTCTCCTATGTGTGGTGTGTAGGGTCTGATGTCGGTACCCCCGTTGGGTCCGGAGTCTCAGGGACCCCTTCCTCGTCAGGGTCGAGGAGAACGTTTCACGGTCCACGCTTTTGACTGGACGCTTTTGGATCGGCCGTGTACGTTGCTGCTTTTACCAGCAGAGGGTTACTGTGGTTGACTACTTTATCTATGTGCTTGCGAGTTAAACTAGTGGTATGGGCGTGTGCTTTAAAACCAGAGGTCGTGGGTTCAAATCCTGCGGGGACTCAAAAAACATTCATTGTTGTTTCCTAATTGGTTGGTGCAATTAGGGCCGATCACCCAATTGTCTGAAAAGTAATATGATCCATGCGTCAGGTGGGCATGTAAAAAGTCGGTCCAACCACCAACCCGCATTGAACCAGCGTGGTGGGATACGGTCCAAAAACCCCATAATGGATAGAGGTGTATTAGGGGAGGCCTATGTCCAGCAGTGGACTAATAAAAGGCTGATGATGATGAACCAATAATCTAATAACAAACACAATCTATTCCAGGGACTATAACCTTACGGCAATATTACACGAAGCCACCCCAATAGTGGAAAAGGCCAACACGGTCGTGGCGTACGCGCGCAAAGACGCCATGTTCGACAAGATGGCGGATTTGCGCGGGAAACGCGCCTCCTTCCCGCGCTTCGACGGATACGCGTGGCATTCCGTTGCACGCTACTTCGCGACCAAACTGAACGTTCCTTGCGAACAGTTTATGGGCTATTTCAGCGAGATATGCGCCCCTCGGATTAAATAACAGTACTATTGCTAAGGAAACAGTTGAGAAGTTGACGAAGAATTGTGTCAAGGATGTGGGGTTGAGTGACGAAATGGTGGCGTTACGCTCGCTGGTTGATGGAAGGAGTGATGTCGCGTTCTTCGGCATGAGGACTTATAACCAGTATAAAGGTCAGTTGTATTATGATGAGTATAAAATCGTTATTTTACTTTATTATGAAATGTTTTATTATAATTACTTAATATTTTTAGACGATGCTTATGACCTTTACTGGCACTTTTTCACGGATTTGCCGCTTCTCTTGAATCTATTATATTGCCGTCATTTAGGGCACTAATGAGATATGTCTGCATCTCAATAAATTTTGTATATTATTTTATTTACCATGGCTATTTGTACGTTGAGAGTGCATATCCCAGCAGTCTGCCCTGTGACTATAAACGCAGAAAAGCGTTCGATAAATTAAAGAAAAAAATACCTAATATGCATCGTGACCCAAACTAAGCATAGCTGGCACAAAACAAACAGACACAAAAAAACTTTTATAACACAACCAACCAATTAGGAACGTCTGGGCGGGTACCACCGCGGTGCCTATTTCTACCGCAAAGCAGTAGTGTGAATAACAATACTACGTTCCGGTTTGAACGGCACCGTAGCCAGCGTATTTACCGGGTAAACGAGACGTTACATCCTATGTCTCACGGTAGGCGGCGCGTTGGTGATATCAGTATTGTAAATGTCCATGGGCGTCGGCGACCACTTTTCGTCAGGTGGCCCGAATGCTCGTCTGCCTGCGCAGGCAATAAAAATAAAAAAAAAACCCACAACTTCAATCCACACTTATCAAATACAAAAAACCATTACAAAAAATCCGTTTAGTCAACAACAAACATCTATCCCCGCAGCGAACATAATCCGCGAGCCGTGGGCGGAGGGCGGCGTGGAAATCGCCCCTATCTGCCCCGAAGACAACAAGAAGTACTGCTTCATTAGCTGGACAAACGTCGGCCACATATTCACGTCGAACAACATCCCTCCAATGAGGCGTCAAGAGATAATAAACGTCTTCACCAAACTCGATCAGCTGTTCGGCAAACATCAGCCGTTCCACAACGCCATGTTCTCCATGTACGGCCAGTTCAACCACAAGATGGACGTCATATTCCACAACAACACCAAGGGGCTCGCGTCCGACGCCATGTTGAAAATGTACCCGTACGACAAGATACCCTTCAACTTCGAGCGATCACTGACAGATGTCAAGAATGACAGCTGTCAGACAGCGGACATTGTCTATAGCTCTGGTGACAGTGTTGCCGCCAAGTTGGCTGTGATGTTTTTGTCTCTAGTCGTTTATGTTTTGTGTTAGCTTTTGTGTTGTTATTAAATTCTATTTTTATACCGTGGTTGTTTTTATTTATGCCCTGTGATTGTGTTATTGTCTATGTGTCTGTTACTCGTGACTTCATCCGTGTGAAGTAGGAGGAAAGTCCGCGAGATGTATTGAAATATATTGTATAGTAAAATATACATGATGTGTTTTGTTGTATGTGCCTATTATCAGACACAAAGTTTTATGACTTTTGCTTCGACGATGACGAATTTTATTATTGATTTTTTATCCCGTTTCAACTCCGTAGTTCATTGCTGTACAGATTGTAAGTACAAAATTGCAAAAACACCAATTATGGCTCGTTAGTAGTATCTAGCCAAAAAAAAATTAATGCTTTATGTTTAATAGAGATGTAATCCAATAAACGATCATCCTCTATTTCAACCCTTTGAACCACGTATATTACAATAATTTATAGCCTCCTTTCTTGAAATCTGTTCTGTGTATTCACCAAATTTCAACGAAATCGGTTTAATGGTTTAGACCTTAAAGACGGACAGACAGACAGAGTTACTTTTGCATTTATAACATTGGTATGAATTTATGTTTATGGTTAGTGGCCGGCCACATATTAAAATGGGAAACAGCTAAGGGAAAGCAACAAAATAGATCTAAACTTTTGTGTTCTGATGTTCATAGGTCTCATATTATTTATCTTTTTAAGATAAAGCTAAAATTAGGTATAACCGCAGTAAATTTGATTTTGCATTTGTAGTTACCAGGCTTAGTAATCGATCATCGAAATATACAGATCAAGTAATGTAACTTTATTCCTGAGATGTCATATGAATTGTCAAAATGGTAGCTAATCATTATAAAAATTTATTGCCAGTATTTATTACTAAGACTTTCATACTTTATAAGCGCAGTCATGAGGGCGAAAATGGATGACATGGCGGGTGGTCTCATAGCCTTTTTATTCGGTACCCAAATATTCCCAATAGTTAGAAACAATAAAATAATACTTTATGTTTTATTTATTTTAGGTGCTAATGATCATATATAAAGCCGCATCACTCTAGTCAAATGCTCTAGTTGTCGGCAACGATAAACATGGATGCGTAGTAATCGAACTTAATGCGTAAAATGTGTCGATGACATACTTAGGGTTGCTGTATCGAATAAACAATGATTATAAAAGCTTCTTCGCATCCATAAAAGTGGTTTCAGCGGCCGAAGTTCAATCGATGCTTCAAAATATAATAGTATTGATTCAGACAGTTCTCGCGTTAACGTTATAACAGGTTTTCGAAATACGATCGAATACGCAAATCGAAATAAGTTACATCGAAACATACATAATTACTTTACCTCAATTTTGAGGTGACGGGAAAAAGTGTAATTACAAAAGTTGTAGAACTTTTATATTTCTTACAACTTTAACATTTTTTTTCCATACAACCTTTAGTTTTGCCTGAAATCAAGACACATCATGTTTTTTATCCTTAAAAACTCACCCCATCATACTTACCAACCCTCAGATCATCCATATATATTTTTTCCTCACACTTTTGTCACATTCTCGACCTTTTAACGGGTAACATTCTACTATATCTTTTACACTTTTTATAATTTTCAAAATTATATAGCATCAGTGTCAATATACATAAAAAAAACATTTTTTTTATGGCCTTTAGAAGGTAAAGTTAGGACCGCAGAAACGGTGGATTTAATATCATAGGTGTCCGAAAGAGCCTAAACCAGATATTATTTTTTTTGTTTTATTGACTACTAAAATCACTTGGAGACAAAATTAACGAGAACAGTAGCTTCTTCTTCTTCTTCTTTTAAACTTTATGGCTCCACCAAGAGAATCTCGGTGATTCTGCCAATGTCAAGGTTGGGAGAAACACTAATATGATTGAAATTGGTTGGTAAAAGTTGGTTTTTACGGTAAAATTACACTTCTAATTCGTTGAGATACCTGGGACAAACACAAACAATGGGTTAGTTTAAATACAACTTCATCATCATCATCATCATCGCTGAGCCTTTGATAGTCCACTGCTCGGACATAGGCCTTCCCTAATACAACCCTATCCATTAGGGGTTTTGGACCGTGTCCGCACGCTGGTCAATGCGGGTTGGTGGGTGGACCGACTTTTTACATGCCCATCCGACGCATGGATCATCTTACTTTTCGGACAATTGGGTGATCGGCCCAGAATTGTCCTAACTAACTAGGAAACAACAATGAAATTTTGTCGAGTCCCCTGCAGGTTCGAACCACGACCTCCGGTTCCCTCCACAAGGCTACGGAGGCAGTACAACTTCACACAACATTTTAAAATTACTTTATTAAGACAGCACAAACATTGATACAGACTAATAGAATAGGAGGAGGGAAAAGGGTCTGCATTTTAATAGAGAGTGGATCTTTGAAGGTAAAAGGAAAGGGATGTTGATAGGTCTGGGAATTTTCTTAGGTATCATAAAAGGGGAGTTATAAGATTTGAACAAGCAAAATATAAATGATCTAATTTACCCTCTGCTAAGCCACACTGGCATAACAAATTAACAAACATGTCCTAATCTTAGGCGAATTAAAACGGACGTAACTAATAAGGAAAAAAATTATAACTAAAAAACCATGGCCGGGATGGGATGTTAGGCTGGATTGATTCAAAATATTTGCCTTTAACTTTATTAGTTTTCTGCCACATTTTATGCCAAGATTCCATAAGTAGAGGTTTTACCATAGAGCGCAGGTCTTGGGCAGGAGTGTACAAGTAATATGGGTCGCCGACAGAACAATTGCTTATATTTTAAGCAATTGTTTCAAATATGACGTGTAGTACCTTCTATTATTCATAATTAAAAAATATGTTCTCAATTTTGATACCACCTTCAATATTTAAAAAATACGTAATTAAAGGTACAATAGTAATCATTTTATAACAGTGAATATTTTAAATAGGTACTTATTTAGTACACTTAAGCAGCATGATTTACTTGGCCATTAAATTTTAAAGATCCCGTTCCATTAAACGATGGCGGCGCTCAAAACGCTCATTTAACCGTTCCGTATAGCGATCGCGATCGTTGTGGTCGCGGCGAAAACGTCACTCAAGACGTGGCTCACGCGAATCTCACGCCGCCCCATGTAAATAGGTGGGTCGTGTTGTGGTCATTGAGTAATTGTTGCCATTTTTTAAACTTTAAACGTCAAATAAGACGATCGTCAGTAAGTAAGTTATTTTACTTATGTAATTTACTTTAAACCTAAAGTTTTTTTTATTAATAATTGAAAGTCATTTAATTAAATACATAACTTATATTAAATTTAAAAAAGTTAAAATATATCGTTTTTATTTATTATCAATATTAATCCATTTCATTAATAATTATTAAAGTTTATTTTCAAAACTTGTAGATTAAAAATTACCTCCTAAATCTTTTCTTGCTTTTTACTAATTGTATTTTTTGCCCATACGCTCACAACAACAAATAATCCATTCCACTTGAGTTTACGTCCACAACGCTCACACGCTAATGGAACAGAAAATTTGCGGTCGTGTGCGTGGCCACCGTGAACGTCAAATGGAACGCACCAAAAGAAAAAAGCAACAAGTGTCAATTGTCAATCTGTCAAGCTGTCAACTGTCAAATGAGTTCCCGCCGTGAAAGGTTGTTTGGAATGTTTTGAAAATGAATTCAACGCACTTAAACAATTTCCTAAAAGCGTTAGATGCGGTGAAACAGGACTACACTTGCGGTGTTTGTTTACAAATGTGCAAGAAACCTGTGACCTTAAAGACATGTTTTCATTTGATCTGCGAAGAACATCTCGACGAGTTAGAAAAATGCCCAAAGGAAGCCTTTTTGGAAATCCGTTTTAAAGACGACCAGAGGGGGACTGGGGAAATTCTATTGCGCCGTTAAAAGTAATCGAACATTTGGGTATCGGTTGGAAAAAAGGATGCTGTAAGAGAAAAAAAAAAAATGGTATAAAGAAATAGAACTGGCGGCCTAAAAAAACAAATTTGAAACACATTGTCGCCAGCAGCCCAAAGAATAAAAACGGTTGAAAGCAACAAAAGGTAGACACATTGCACGAGTTTGTCGCCAAAGTCGGTGTAGATTAGCATGGTAATCCCAAAAGATGCTGGGGACCTTTAATGGTTTGCAGAACGCAGACTAACCAAATAAAAAACTTCAACCACCCTCATAATGTCCAAAGTAAGGGAGATTTAGCGGAAAATCAAAAATGTCAAGAACTTGTCAAGTGCCCGAACATCAAAAGATGGGGAAACACCTTTAATTTCCTCTTTAGAGATGAAGGCCCACAGTCCCGAGACAATTATAAATCCAATGGCCCTTTCTTAGAAAAACCCAAATTAGAGAGGATATCCATTCTTCCTGTTAACGTAAAAAGAACATCCCAAAGTTTGCATTGAAGCAAATTCCCAAAAAGTTACCAATTGTTGGGGAACAGAGTTTAATTCCAGCTTGGATGGCTCAAGGATTGTGTACGGAACGAAATATCCTCCCAAATGGACAGAACAACAATTCCAGGTTTAACAACGGGTAAAGGGTCACGGTTTGGGGACCGGAAAAAGATTCAAAATAAAAGTACCAGGACTTTTGTCGTTTTTATCTAATTTAACCAAAAATTTTGACAAAGGGTTTAACAAGACTATTTAAACAAACTGATAAAGTGAATGGTGTTTAAAAGAAGACCAACGAACCATCCCGGACAGAGATTTGCCAGAAAAAAAACGATTTTTCTCACTTAATAATTTGAATGGGAAACCAAGACAATATAAAATTTTAAAACCCATTGGTTAATAAGGTTAAGAAAATAAGGATCCTGAGGGCCAATTTAAATTAAAGAATGATTGAGCCTTACCCAAGATCAACTAAAATTGATCCACAAGTAAAAAAAGTTTCCCATAAAGCAGGATTTTGCATATGGTTTTAAAACCTGTTTTGGCAATCAGAAATAAATGTCAAATCCGCTGTTATATTGATTTCATAAATGAAGACAGTTGCATATTTCTCCCAAAAGCAATGTTATAATTTTTTAAAATTTTTCAAACAAGTCCAGTAAATTAACCACCAAAAGTCTTTAAACATACAATTTGAATACACTCCAACTTCTAATTTCTTTTCTCCGACCGATATGGCAAAAACTTAGTGGCCCGACTCAAAAAGAAGAAGAATCCAATTCATTTCGGTGGTAAATTGGTTAATATGTATTGTACAAAATGTTTCACAATTTATTTGATATTTCAATTTTGTGGTTTTTTAAAGATGTATATTTACAAATATAATTTATCAAAAGTGCATTGGAACTTCCAAAACCTGATGGATAAAGGGGTTTAGGGAGGCCATGTCCATGTGGACATCAAAGGATGATGATGATGAATATTTCCCAAAATAAGCTATTACTTGTCGAAAAAGTTTAATTTTTAATAAAAATTACAATATCAATATGATATTATAAATACAAATTATAGTCAAAAAGGCCCTTTGCATTTTTACCACAAAAGATTTACAAGATTTGTTTAATCTTAAAGGTTGTCACTAACATATTTCCATCATCAGTGATTAAGTTTAAACTCATTTATAATTATTTCATTTTGGGAATATTTTCCTATTAAAATGATAAGATTTTTCGCGGGACATTTTAAATTCCTGAGGTTTAACCCCGCCCAGCACAGGCAACAAGGGAATCCATCTCCCGAACGGCCGTGGAAAATGTTCAAATCGGAATTTAAAATGAAAAACGGATAAACCATCATTTTAAAATTCATACTTATTTGAATTTAGTGTATATTTTTGTCTTCCTTCGGTTTTACCAAAACATTTAAAGTTAAAGAAATATTTTAAAAAAACATTTCTTTTGCTCCTTTAATTTTTTTTCTTCAAACAATTTTCTTCACCACCATAATAAAAAAGTCTCTTTCCCTGTCCCATATCCCATGTTGAAATCTTTTCAAACTAGCAACGGTTGATGGGTTTTTTAATAGGAGGTTAAGAGGGAAGGTTTAAAAACAATGCCAATATTGTAGGAATTTTTTCACAAAGCCCTATGGGCGGGGTGGGGCTGGTTTTATTTGGTTTAGAAGAGATGAGCTTTGATTATTTTGTTTTGTTTAATTTGATTTGTTTTTGATTAATTTATTATTTTTTTTTGTGCATTGGGGGTAAATTTATAAACATTTTTATTTTTTTTTTAAATTAAAAGTGCCATTGTATTTGTTAGTATGAGGAAAAATTTGTAAGAAACTTGGGTTTCTTGTTAAAGTTTTTTCAATATAGTTATGTGTAAGAATTTTTTAAAATAAAGAGTTAAAATTTTTTAAAAAGATCATATAAAATGAGTATCTTGTCTCAAATGTAATTCCATGTAATTTTATATCCTTGGAAAATTTTTACATTTTTTTTCAAGAATTATAAGAAATTTTCATTTAAAAAAATGAAAAGTTCTCATAATTTATTTTAAATTATTGCAAAATTATAAACAAAATTTCTGTTGTTTTAATAAATTAAATACATAAATGTAGACTTTTTTTTTTTAAAACTGTTATGTCACGTTAAGTAATTTTAATTCTTTCCTTGAAAATTTGATTGTGTCTTATCCTTCTTTCTTCTTTCATTCTATTATTTTTGACTGCCTTGGCCAGTGGTAAGGGCTTTAAATATGGAGGTCGTTTTGAATCCACGGAATAAAAATTTTCATTGTTTTTTGTTTTTTGGGAATTTGGGCGATCCCCAAATTGTCTGAAAAAAAAAATCCTGCCCGATGGGAATGAAAATTCCCACCAACCCCATTGGACAGGGGGGATCGTCCCAACCTCCTTGGAAAAACTTTGATTAGGAAGGCCCATTCCAGCGGTGGACCACGGGCTGAGGATGGAGACAGGCTTTGATGAATGTTTGAAAATATTTTGAAAGGGGAAAAAAAATACGTCGGGTTAGCAATTTTTTAAATTGCCCGTGTTATTTTTTTTGGAAGGCAGACGGAAGGCCACCAATGGAAAGCAGGCGCCCCAGGCATAGGGGCAACCTTATCACCAACCGCGCCTCCCCGAGACATGGATGGTCCTCCCCATCCAGTAAAAACCCGCGTCCTATTCCGAATGGTGGTAGGGTCCTTGCAATCATTGAAGTGTTAATTTCTATATTGAATAAAGATATTTGAATTAACAAATTTGAAACATTTGGTTTTTAAACTGTTTGGTTGAAAAGAACCCGCGGGGCGTCACCATCTTGTAAATGAAGCCACCTCTATAACATATCTTGTTTAGACTGCAGGGGGGGAAAAGTGTCAGTGGTGGTTCAAGGGTTAGATTAAGACTTTTTTACGTAAACTTTGTCAAATTGCCTGTTTTTGTTTATCCCAAGATTCCCTTGCAGTTTTAAAAATTGGTCACGAATCCACGGTAAACCACTATAGGGATACAAATTGAACCCGGATGGAGTAAAGATTGTTGGCACTTTGGGTCGGCCCTCTTGGTTTATTGGGCTTTGGGGATCCCACTGTGGTTTAAACCCATGGATCCAGAGGCTTTATTGGGGTTATAATGGATCCGTCCTATTTTGAATAATCCAACCAGGTTTTTGATTGAAAATCGAGTTGTACAGCCGTTACAGATTACATATTCTTTTGGTTAAAGCACAGTGAAGTTTTTAATCAAGAACCAGTCAAACAACAAGGAAATTTTTAATTGGTTGACAATCTGCGGAGTTGTCATTGACCCCAAACTGTGGGGTTATTTTTACCAAAACTAAAAACGGCCAAATGGTGAATGAAATTAAAAAACATCAATTGAAAACCATTTAGAATATGTCGAAAAAAAATTTTGTTAACTTTTAAGAAAAAGAACATTATACCCCTATTAACGTCATATTTTGAAAATCCCTTCTGGACCAGCCATTACAGAATTAGCCGGAACAAACAGGGATAAATTTAAAAAAAAAGGGTTATATTATGGCCATATATCACGAACTTTCACCTAGCCATTTTCCCAAGTTATCGGGGTCCTTTAATCCATCCAGATTCACCTGAATAAAATTTTGCAGAGCGACGGCATCCACCTCCAAACCCAAAGGTAAAATTGCATTCCGAGGATAATTAGGTCGAAACTTGCCGCTTCTTTCCTAAAGACTCATTATATATCCGTAATCATTTAAAACGGTTATTTGAATATAAAAACGAACCCTTTCCTTTTTTTTTTATATTACGAATCATCATCAATATCAGCAAAAAATCAAGTACTTGGAAAAAAAGTGTCTGTTCTTGTCTTTCCCATTGGAGTGAAAGAGATGACATGTGACGTCGTATTCATTACGTCATGTATAGAGGTAACCTCCGTTATTGAGGACCATACATCGACGTTCGAACTGTGCTTCATAATATAATGAAGTTTATAAATTAAATGGAATTTTTTTATTATTTTTAATATGTAAATAAATTTTTAAAATAATTCTATTCAAAAAATAATTTCGTTTTATTAAATTTCTGAAAGTTATTTTCCAGCCTTAAAAGGAAATGTTTTAAATAATTCTTTAAATTTTTAATGGCGTCTCCCTAACGTCTAGGCTTTTAATTCTGAAATAATACATAAATAATATAACATATAACCAAAAAGTTTTAATCACACGAAAATACAATATTTTAAAAAATTTTTGTATATATCTGAGGATTTTAATGTAAACTCTATTCTATAAATTATTAAACGTTTTATTATAAATGATTATAATATTCTTTTGTTTAGTAAATTCCATTGCCTCACCTTACTGTCAGTCAAAAATCTGTCCTGAGCTTGGGCTTTTGATTTTTTTTTTTTTTTTTCCTTTTTGAAATATGAGCTTTGTGATCCTGAGTACCAAATAATTAAAAGAGCTGATTGAGCTGGGAGCATATTTCTCCTACAAAGCAAGTTTAATATTTTTTTTAATTACTATTCAAAAAGTCCAGTAATCTTAACCAAAATTTAGTCTATTAAAATAACATTTCCAATTTAAAGATTTATTTCCTGTTTCCTGACCTGATCTGGCAGATAAACCGGGAATGATCCAAATAGAAGAAGAAATTCAATTCATTTCTGAAGGTTAAATTTAGTTCATATTTCAATACAAAATTTGTCCCATTTAGTTCAATAATATTTTCAAAAAAGAGATATTTATGCAAATATAATATTACACCATTGCATTGGACCAGCTTGGTCCAAAACCCTGACGTATGTATTAAGGAGGTATGTCCAGCGGGACATCACAGGCTGCAAGATAAAGATTTACAACAATAAGCAAATTTGTCGTAAAAAGTTTAATTTTTAGTTAAAAAATTAAATATCAATATGATCGTGGTATAATACAAACTAAGTCAAAAGCCAGGAAGCCCTTATGCATTTTTAATACCCAAAAAGTCTAAAGATGTTGTTCTTTAATCAAACTGATTGTCCTAAATTTCATCCATCCATGTTTGGCTTAAACTTAAGCTTATAATTATTTTTCTTGCGAATATTATAATTTTAAAAATTGACTAATTTATTGTTATTTTTTTAAATTCCCGAGGTTTCAAACCCCCCCCTGGAACAAGGCCGACATCTCAGCTACCCCGTGACCACCCCCGGAAAGTTTTCAAACGTCGGAAATTTTAAAAATGAAAAAACGCATAAAACCGTAAATCATTTTATAATAATTATAGCTTTTTGAATAAGGATATACTTTTTTCAAGGTCCTTTTTCTTTAAAATTTTAAAATGTTAAAAACCATATTTTAAACAAACATTTTTTGCTCACTTTTGTTTTTATTTTGTTCAAACAATTTTTTCCACTACCATAAATTTATTAAAAAGTCTCTTTCTCTTCCCTAATCCCTATGTTAAATCCTTAAAACTACGCAACGGATTACGTGGGTTTTTTAAAAGATAGAGTGATTGAAGGAATTTATATGTAAAACATTCAATATTGGGTTATTTTACAGTATAGCCCCTTTGGCGGGGTGGTTGCTAATATTTATTGGTCGGAAAGAGATGAGCTTGATTTATTTTTTTGTTTAATTTTTTTGTTTTATTGATTTATTATTTTTATCTTATGCATTGGGGCAGTAGATTTATAAACATTTAATTTTTTTTTATATTAAAAGTGCCTTTATTATATTAGATGGGAGGAAACCATTTTGTGAAGAAACTTGGTGTTCTTGAATTAAATTCAAACATTTTTTTTTTTCAATATAGTTATAAATTAGGAACATAAGTAATTTATGTAATTTTAATAAATAAAGATTTGGTTT
This sequence comes from Lamproptera curius, assembly GCA_029286875.1. NCBI lineage: Eukaryota > Metazoa > Arthropoda > Insecta > Lepidoptera > Papilionidae > Lamproptera > Lamproptera curius. The sequence goes on along the minus strand of JAGSMT010000132.1, from coordinate 237,445 downwards.
TAAAATTTTAAGAATAAAGTATCATAGAACTGGTATCTTTCTGAATGTAATTCATTAATTTATATCCGATAGTAATTTTTTCCACATTTTCTTTTCAAAATTATAAAATTTTTGTTTACAAAACTGGGAAAAGTTTTAAATTATTTAATTTTTTGAATTATTGCAATAATTATAAACAAAATTTCGTTGTTTTTAATAAATTAGCTTAAAATGTAGACTTTTGTTTTAAAACTTTTTATGTCACATAAGTAATTTTAATTTGGCTCTATAAAATCTTTTGATTGTGTTTATCCTTTTTGTCTTCTTTCGTCTTTTTAATTTGTGAATTTTGCTGCCAACCTAGTGGTAAGGGGGGTAGATACGGAATCGGGGTTCGAATCCCAGGGGACCAAAAAATTTTCGTTGTTGTTTCCTAGTTTCTTTTGGGCAATTTCCGATCAAATGTCTGGGTTAGATGATCCACCTTCGATGGAATTATAAAGTCTCCACCCCCAACGCGCATTGGACTGCGAGGTGGATACGGTCCAACAACCCCTGGGAAAAAAGGCATTGGGGAGGCCTTGTCCAGCGGGGTGGACTAAACGGGCTGATGATGATGAACAGGCCTTGATGAACAACAAGAAAATACTTTTGGTTTTTAATAAAAAAAAGGTTGTTGCAATTTTTTTGCACTGTGCTATTGTTTGGAAGGCAGACGGAAACCAGCCACCAATGGGGCAGGCACCGCCCAGACAAGCACCGGGTATCACCAACCGCTGTTACCAGACAAGGATGGTCCTCTCGTGTATCCAGTAAATAACCGCGTCCTATTCCGAACCGGTGGTTGTCTGACAATCATTGGAAAGGTTAACTTCTATATGAAAAAGATTTTAAGAATTAACAAATTTGAAACATTTAAAGTTTTCCCACTGTTTTAGGAAGTAGGCCCGCGGTGGGAAGCCCTATCAAGCCATCTTTAAATGGATACCCCCAAAAATATCGTGTTAGACTTTAATGGGAAAAGGGTACAGAGGTATTAGCTTTTTGGCCTCTAGGTTGACTTTAACTTTTCGTAAACTTTGTCTTTCCAATTTGTTTTATACCAAACGAAAAGATATCCCTTGCAGTTTTTGGAGGTCACGAATCAGTAAACCATTTTACCGCGGATGCTTAACCTGTGGGTATGTGGATCCGGGGCACGGTCATGGCTCCATCTTGCTTTTTTTTTGGAGGATCCACTGTGGTTTAACCATGGATCCATTGACGCTTTTATTGTGGTTATACAGGATCCGTCCATCCATTTTCGGAATAATCCTAACCAGTTTTTAATGATTGAAAATCGAGTAACCGTTACAGATTACATATTCGTTTTACGCAGTTAAAGCACATTGGAACCGTTGTTTAATCATAGAACCATTGTCAAACAACAATGGAACCATTTTAATTGGTGACAATCTGAGATTGTCATTGACTCAAACTGGAGGTTTGGTATTTCCAAAACTAAGTAAAACAAAAGCAAAGAAGAGAAATTAAAAAAACATCAATTCACAATATTCGCATTTTAGATTAAGGCCGAAAAAGAAATTTGTTAACTTTTTAAGGAAAAATAAATTTTCTCCTATTAACGCTATAGTAAAAGCCCTTGAAAAATCGGGACGCCATTTCAGGTTAGGCAAAAAACAGGTTTATAAATTTTAAAAAATGTTGTTTTGTTCAATATCGGTCAATCACGAACTTTACGATATATAGAGGAACCCTTTTTGGGCTGAGGACCTAGTATATGACGTTGGAAACCCCTTTCATAATAAAAAAGTTTTAAAACTTTAAATGGAATAATTTTTTATCTATTTTAAAAATTTAGAATGTAATATTTAAAATAATACCCATTCAATTTTTAGTTATATAATTATCTTTTATTATTTTATTTCTAGTCTCAAAGTTATCTTATTATTGGGAAAACAAAAATTTTTTAAATTTTTTAATTTTTAATGGGTCTCCACGTCCGGCTTTTATTTTTGAAAAACGTAATAAATATAAATATAACTTAAAAGTTTTCAATCACACAGTATACCATATTTTAAAATTTTTTTAAATTGTACAGAAAATATTTAAAATCTACTAAAATGATAAAGTTTTTTAAAAAATTTTTTAATTTATCTTTGTTTGGTAAATTCCCATTGCCTCCTGCTGCAGTCATAACCAATGAGCCCAGGTTTTTGGGTTTTTTTTTTTTTTTCCTTTATTGGGAAATTATTTTGAACCTGGAGCCTTATAATTAAAAGAGCTGATTGTAAAGCAACTGGTATTTTCTCCTACAAAGAATGTTATAATTTTTTTTAATTACATTAAAAGTCCGTAATCAACCAATTGAAATAGTCTAAAACTAAATGTCCAATTTAGCATTTCTTCTGTTTCTTTCTGCCTTTGAACGGCAATAAAAAGGGGCCATGACCCAAAAGAAAAGAAGTCCCAATTTTTCTAAGGGTAAATTTAGTTCACATATGTATTATACTAAAATGTTGTTTAAAATTTTATGTTAAAATTTTACATATTTGTTTGGGTTTTTTAAAGAAAATGGCAAATATAATATTATCACCCAAAGTTTGATTGGACCCAGCTTTCCAAAACCTGATGGATAAGGGGTATTAGGGGCCCGCTTGGCTTATCCGGCTGATGATGATGATGAATATTATCACAAAATAAGCTAATACTTTCAAAAAAGTTTAATGTTTTAGTTAATAAAATTACAATATCAAGTATAGGTTAATCAATATTTTACAAAAGCCCCCTTGCATTTTAATACCACAAAAGATATAAAGATGTTTTTTAATAAACTTTGTCCCAAATATTCATCCCATCATCAGGATGTTGTTTCAACAAAGTTTATAATTATTTCTTTGCAGGGATATTATAATTTTAAAAGCACAGATTTTTGGTTTAAACATTTTTAAATTCCCGAGGTTTGAACCCCCCTTCAGCACTGGCAAACGCAAGAATCTCAGTCTACCCCGTGACCACGCGGGAAAGCAAAACGGGAAATTTAAAATTAAAATAAACGCGATAAAATCCGAAAAGTCTTTTTACCCAATAATTCATAATTTAATTGGTATAACTTTTTCTAAGGGTCCAAAAATGTTGAACAAACCATTTTTTAAACAACTTTGCTTTTGTACTTTAATTGTTTTATTTCATTCAAAAATTTTGCTTCACTACATAGTATATAACAAAGTTCTTTCGTCCCATACCCTTTTCTATCCTTAAAAACGCAACGGATTCGATGGGTTTTTTAAATAGATAAGGATTAAGAAAGGTTTATATGTAAACATGCCATATTGGGTATATTTTTATCCATAGCCCCCGCAAGGGGGGTTTTTTTTATATGTTATTTATATGGGGAGATGAGGTTATATTTGATTTGTTTGATCAATTTATTATTATTTTTATTATTGGCAAAATTTATAAAATTTAATTATTTTTATATTGGGCCAGTATTATGTTGATAGGGGAAACCATTTTGAAGAAAATTGGTGTTGAATTAAATTAAAAATTTTTTTTTCAATATAGTTAAACGAACATAAGAATTTTGTAATTTTTTAAATAATGTTTGTTAAAAAATTTTTGAAAAAGTATCTATGAACAATGGTATCTTGTCCAGAATGTAATTCCATGAATTTTATCTGTATAGTAATTACTTTACCCATTTTTTCTTTTAAGAATGATAAGAAATTTCAGTTTACAAAACTAAAAGTTCTCTAATTTATTTAATTTATTTTAATTATTGAATGTAATTTAAAACAAAATGTTTGTTGTTTTTAATAAATTATATACATAAAATGTAGACTTTTTTTTTTTTCTTTTATGACAGTTACAGTAATTTTAATTTTAAGACCAGCTCTATAAATATTTATTGTGTTTATCCTTTATTGTCTGTCTTTCATGTTCATTATTTTTGACTCCTCCCAGCCTATTAGGGCGTGTATTTAGATACTGGAGGTGGGTTGAAATAACAGGGAATCAAAAATTTTCAGTTGTTTCCAGTTTTTTGGGCAATTTCCCACACCCAATTGTCTGGTAAGATGATCCATGCTAGGATGGGAATGAAAAGTCGGTCCACCCCAACCGATTGGACTAGCGAGGGGGATACGGCCAACAACCTCCAAGAAAAGGCCTTTGGGGGGCCGTCCAGGGTGGACTAACACGGGCTGATGATGATGAAGGCATGATGAATTTTAAAAAAATATGCTTTTTGAAGTTATAGTTAATAAAAAATACCTCGGTGGTTAGCAATTTCAAAAGACTGTGTTTCTTTTGTTTTGAAGGCAGACGGAAACCACCTAATGGCGCAAGAGACGGAACCATGGTATCACCAACCGCTGCCACCGTGAGACAAGGATAACTCTTTTATCCAGTAAAAAAGGTCCTATTCCGAACGGTGGTAAGTCCTTGCAATCATTAAAATGCATTTATATATTGAAAAAGATATTTGAATTTAATTAACTACTTTGAAACATTGTAGTTTTCACCATGCTTTGTAGTGAATAGGCACCCGGGGAACGCCAACAGCCATCTTGTAAATAAACCCCTAAACATATTTTGTTAGACTTTTAATGGCGAAGGTACTTTAAATTGCATTGGTTTTTTGGCGTTGGGTTGACTTTGACTTTTTACGTAACTTTGATAAATTGGTCAATTATTGTTTAACTGAAACCAAATAAGATATCCTTTTGAAGGGGGTAGGTCACAATCCACTTCCCCGGTGCAATTGAACCTGGATGGAGTATTGTGGATCCATAGCACTTTGAATATTATCTTGGTTTCTTGTTTTACGGAGGATCCACTGTGGTTTAACCATGGATCCATTGAGGCTTTATTGTGGTTGTTATACAGAGGAGAACCATGTTGTCTAAATGGTTGAAAATCTGCGTAGATTGTCAGTTGACCCCAAACTGTGAAACTATGGTATTTACCAAAACTAAGATAAAATCTATTGAAGCCAAATGGTAGAATATTAACGGTGGTAGCGTCCTTGACAATCAATAAGCGAGTGTTACACTTCTATATTGAAAAGGAATTTGAATTTGAAAATTTAGATTAAGTGCCGAAAAGAACATTTCAGTTAACTTTTTGTAAGAAAAAGTAACATTAGCTACTCCTATTAACGTCTATATTTTGGTAAAAGTCCCTTCAAAATCGGACCAGCCATTCCAGAGATTAGCCAGAGCAAACAGGCTGACTAGAATTTAAAAAAAATTGTTTTGTTATATGTATCGGTCATATATCACGAACTTTCACCTAGCCATTTTCCCAAGTTATCATGGGGTCGGCTTCTAATCCATCCAGATTCACCTGAATAACAGTTTTTACGCAGAGCGACTGGCATCCGACCTCCACAACCCAAAGGGTAAATTGCATTCTGAGGATGAATTAGTTGTCAGTAAACTTGCAGGCACTGATTTCCTATAACGACTGTAGATTATATATCACAATGTAATCATTTAAAAACGGTTATTTTAATATTACAAACGAACTTTTCAATTTTATTTATTTGTATAGTTACGAATCATCATCAATATGCCAGCTATGGAATAAAAAAAACCGTGCATAGTACTATAGGAATGATATAGTGTCGTTCGTTCTTGTCTTTCCCATTGGAGTGAAAGAGTCATATATAGAGGTAACCTCTTTGTTATGCTGAGGACCTAGTATATCAGACGTTCGAACACGTGCTTCATAATATAAGTGAAGTTTATAACTACTTAAATGGAATAATTTTTTATATCTATTTTAATAATGATAGAATGTAATATTTATAAAATAATACCTATTCTAATTTTAGTTATATAATTATCGTTTTTATTATTTAATTTCTCAGTCTCGAAAGTTATCTTAGCCTTAAAAGGAAATCGTTTTAAATAATTCTTTAAATTTTTAATGGCGTCTCCCTACACGTCTAGGCTTTTACATTCTGAAATAACGTACATAACATAATATAACATATAACTCAAAAAGTTTTCAATCACACAGTATACATACATATATTTTAAAATATTTTTGTATATATCTGTACAGATTATAATAATATTTAAACATCTATTCTATAAATTATTTCTAATATATTTTTTTTTTTCACCAAAATTTTCCAGCTTAAAGGAAGTCCAAAATATTAAGTGCAATTGGAAAATAAAGTTTGAGTAAAATAATAATTACAGTGAAAGTTTAAACCAAATCTAAAAAAATTGTGTGATGACAGTGGCAGATAATTTTTTTACAGACGACCGAAACAGCTTCAACAACGATTCTATGTAACATAATACAAGAAATAAATTAGAACAACCAAGTCATCTTTTAACAATCATCAGGTACTGATAACTCTTTTGAACATAACACAATATGAAACCAAATTGAAGAAACACATTAGACGAACTTGATTTGAAATTAGCGCCATCTATCGAACACTCATCAAACGAACAACACACGAAAATATAGAAAATCTTATTAGAAGTTATACCTACAAAATTTACACAGCGTCATCTAACGTTGAGGAAAATCGTATGGATTAAAAATTCAGAAAACACGAAAATTTCAAATGCATGAAGAATTGAAGAGAGAAATCTAGAAAAAGAAAAATGAATACAGCAACCAAGAATAGTTTTACTTTAATAGAATATTTATGTATTAGGTTAAGACAACGCGCAATTTCCATTGCGGAATGTTTAATAAGTTGCACTATAATTTAGATATATAAAATAGGTTTACTAAGTTTATTTAAGTTTGTGGCCCTTAAAAATCTTTGTTTGTTTAAAAATTATTTAAATTGTATAAAAATAGTTTATACATTACTTTATAATATTTTTTTTCAGTGTATTGTATTTTTATAATTGTGTTTATTTAAACGGTGAGAGAGGCATCGTCAGCACTGATCTGCAATCTGTCTAGGAGAAGGCAACTCCGAAAATAAGACAATGCGTAAATGCGCATTGTAATGAAATCCAAGCCTGCACTGACACGGGAAATCTCAGTGGACTGTACTCGGGAATCAAAAGAGCGCTTGGTCCGATTCCCAAGAACCCGGTCTTGGTGTCACCGTCAGGCGCAAGTACGGTTTAACCCGAAAAGCGGCAGACTCCTGCAGTCGATCCAACACCGCACGTATCGCTTTGGCGTTCCTGCGGGCTCTGTTGAGGAAGACCGAGGAGGGTGGTATAGGCTTTAGGGCAATCCTGTGCTTCTAATTACGTCCCAGGCGATGCAGTGTCTGTGGTGAGGACACTCACCCACGTCAGCTCGGCTGCGTGGATAACAACACGGGGAGTGACAGTAACCGGCGTACGCGCGGGTGTCAGGGGTCACTCTAGACAGTGGGAGGGTCCATCCTAGACCCACTGCTTAAATACCGCCCGCTCCAGCTGGGCAGCCCTCGGCCAATTAGCCCCGGTGCTTGTTTGTTCCTAAAGGTTGTGGGGAACACTAGCAAAAATTAGACAACTGGTGCCGATATCCAGTACACCTGCAAATAAAAAAAAAAGAAACATTAAAAACATGCCTAACATATCCATTCGCATAGGGTCATGGAACGTCCGTACTATGAGGACGGGCCTCCCCGAAACCTGCGGAGGTTCTGGAATTAGCGCCCAAGATCTGCGCAAAACTGCTGTCCTGGATGGTGAGCTCGATAGGCTTAACATCGCCGTAGCAGCCCTTCAGGAAACGAGACTTCCTGAGGAAGGGTCCTTCCCTTCCACCAAGTACATTACACCTTTTTCTGGAAAGGCAAAGCTGCCGAATCTGTCCGCGAATACGGTGTTGGATTTGCTGTTCGGAACGACCTACTGCAGGCGATCGAAACTCCAAAAGGCGTTTCAGAGCGTATCATATCTCTGCGTATGAACAGCAAATGCGGCTATGTCACCTTTATATCCGCATACGCGCCAACACTTTCAGCCTCTGCTGAGACCAAAGACCATTTCTACGGTGAGCTTACGGAGACCGTTGGCAGAGTGAGTCGTAGTGACCGCCTTTATATACTAGAAGATTTTAATGCTCGTGTTGGTCGTGATTCTTCTACATGGTCTGATTGCCTTGGTAACCATGGTATAGGAAACATTAACGAAAATGGTCAACGTCTCTTGGAATTCTGTTCCAATTACCAATTATGTGTTACCAATACTTACTTTAAAGGCAAAGAGCCTCACAAGGTTTCTTGGCGGCACCCTCGCTCCGGCCACTGGCACCAACTAGACCTTGTTATTGCCAGAAAAAGCAACCTTCGTGAAGTACTCCACACGATCTTTTCAAAGCGCTGAATGCGATACAGACCATTCCCTAGTTGTGGCGCGAATTACCATATCTCCAAAGAAGATACACTCGTCTAGACCACCCGGTAAAAAGAAATTGAATCTCCTTAATACCCAAAACGATGTGATGATCCAAACATATAGCGAAATGGTTAATAGCGAAACTGCAAACTGGGACCTGGACGTACCTATTTCTGATGAATAGAATAGACTAAATGTACTACTCACTGTAAGAGCAGCAAACGCTTTCGGGTATGCGAAAACAAAAAACATGGACTCGTTCGCTGAAAACCTAGTGACCTTACAACCTCTGCTTGATGCTAAGCGTCATGCTGCTTTATGCCTACCGAATTTCTCCTTGTCCTAAAACCGATCGGCATTATTGCTTGCGAAAGCAGAACTGCAGAGAGGTGTCAAGAAAATGCGTAAATGCGCATTGGTCAAACCTTTGTAATGAAATCAAGCCTGCACTGACACGGGAAATCTCAGTGGACTGTACTTGGGAATCAAAAGAGCGCTTGGTCGATTCCCAAGAAAACGCACCTTAAAGAAATTGACGGCTCTGTTATCACTGACAGCGGCCGGCAAATGCAACGTTATGGTGGAACACTACACCATGCTTTACTCACAACCAGTTGATAGCGAGGCGTTACAATGGATCTAATGCTGAAATTGCCTACCTGGGTGAGTTGGACGAGCCGCCTACTGTCACAGAGTACCATAAGGCCGTTAAGCAGCAAGCGGGAAACAGTCCTGGTAACGACGAAACCTATGCAGAGATTATAAAATTGGGTGTGTGGGACCTTCCATATACAGACTGCTGTGTAGATGCTGGGAGGCGGGTTGCGTGCCTCAAGAAATGCGCGATGCTAATATAGTGACATTATACAAGGGAAAAGGTGACCGTGGCGATTGCAACTGTTACCGTGGGATAGCCCTTCTTAGCATCGTGGGAAAGTTGTTTGGACGTGTCGTACTTTATAAGCTCAACAACTGGCAGATCGCATTACCGGAAGCCCAGTGCGGTTTCCGAGCCCAGCGATCCACAGTCGACATGATATTCACGCTCAGACAACTTCAAGAGAAGTGTCGTGAGATGAACACACCACTCTTTATTGCCTTCGTTGACCTGAACAAGGCCTTCGATACCGTAAGCAGGGAAGGTCTGTACACGGCACTAGAGAGCATAAAATGTCCACCAAAGCTGCTAAGTCTCATTAGATTGTTCCACGAAGAAATGAAAGGCTCTGTTGTTTTCGATGGCGACCTATCTGAGCCTTTCGTAGTACGTAGAAGCGTCCGACAGGGATGTGTCTTGGCACCTACCCTTTTGGTATCTTCTTCTCCTTCTCCTAGAAGTTGCTTTGGTGAGTGCCGTCAGGTATCCATCTCTTCACAAGGACTGATGGAAGACTTTTTAACACTGGTCTTCTCAAATCTAAACGGTATCGCGAGGACTTGCACGTCGACGGCCTCTTGTTTGCTGACGACGCAGCCTTTTCGCTGCCTCTCCACACGAGCTCCAGCAGATGATGGACAAGTTCTCTTACGCATGCACTCTGTTCTCCATGAGCATAAACGCCAAGAAGACAGTCGTACCGGTTCAGGGTTGTGTCACACCACCAGCGATTCTACTGGATGGGAAGCCCCTGGAAATAGTCGAGCAGTTTTGCTACCTTGGTCTTTTGGTCGAGCGTGTCGAACAATCTCTCGCTTGATGCAGAGATCAACGTTCGTATTGGCAAAGCGGCGGCCATGTTCGGAAAGCTCCGTACAAGAGTTTGGACCAACAAACATCTGACCACAAAGACCAAAATAACAGTGTTCCAAACATGCATTTTGAGCATACTTCTGTACGGAGCGGAAACCTGGGCATCGTACGCAAAGCAAGAACGCCGACTAAACACCTTCTACATGCGCTGTCTGCGTAACATTCTATGCTTCACGTGGACGGACAGAGCGACGAACAAAAAGGTGTTGGAAATCGCACAGCTGCCCAGCCTCACCGCACTACTCAAGCAGAAACGGTTGAGATGGCTGGGACACGTGTATCGCATGCCACCTTCTCGTTTGCCGCGGCTTGTTATGCTTGGCACTATAGCAAATGCGAAGAGAAACGTTGGGAGACCGTTGCTACGATTTAAAGACTGTGTCAAGCGAGACATGTCCACATTTAACATTGACAACAAACGCTGGGAGGAGCTCGCAGAGGAAAGGATTGGATGGCGTAAGAGTGTGAAGGAGGGTCGAGCTTACCACGATACAGCCTGGTTTCAGTTACTGGCGGATAGGAGACATAAGAGACACACCGGCACCACCACCCTGCCTAATTCACAATTCTCCTGCCGCTGGTGTAGAAGACAATGTCACTCTCGAATTGGCTTATATAGCCACGAAAAGAGGTGTTCCTCTGATCAGACATATGCTTAAATCGTCTGTAAAGACGCAAAGGCCTTTAATAATAATAATAATTCTATAAATGTATTAAACGTTTTATTATAAACAGATTATTATAATTTATCTTTGTTTAGGTAAATTCCATTGCCTCACTGCTACTGTCAGTCATAAATCTGTCAACTGAGCTTAGGCTTTTGGCTTTTTTTTTTTTTTTTCCCTTTTTTTGAAATATGAGCTTTGTGATCCTGAGTAGCCAATTATAATTAAAGAGCTGATTGTAGCTAGCTAGCTGTGCATATTTCTCCTACAAAGCAATGTTATAATTTTTTTTTAATTACTATTCAAACAAGTCCAGTAATCTTAACCAATTAAGTAACATAGTCTATTAAACATACAATTGTCCAATTTAAAGCATTTACTTCCTGTTTCTCCCGACCTTGATACTGGCAGATAAACTTAGTGGAGCCATGACTCCAAATAGAAGAAGAAGATACTCCAATTCATTTCTGAAGGTGGTAAATTTAGTTCACATATGTATTGTACTAAAATGTTGTCACACAATTTTATATGTTACAATATTTACATATTTGTCAGGTTTTTAAAGATGTATATTTATGCAAATATAATATTATCACCCACCAAGCTGCATTGGACCAGCTTGGTCCAAAAGCCCCTGATGGATAAGGGTGTATTAGAGGAGGCCTATGTCCAGCTGTGGACTATCACAGGCTGATGATGATGATGAATATTATCACAACAATAAGCTATAATACTTGTCGTAAAAAAGTTTAATGTTTTAGTTAATAAAATTACAATATCAATATGATATGGTAGTATAATACAATATTATAGTCAAAAAGCCAGCGGTAAGCCCTTATGCATTTTTAATACCACAAAAGATACATACAAGATGTTGTTCTTTAATCATTAACTGATTGTCACTAACATATTCATCCATCATCAGTGATGTTAAGTTTAAACTTCATAGCTTATAATTATTTCTATTGCTTACGCGAATATTATACATTATTAAATAAAATGACTACAGATTTTATCGCGTTTATGTTACATTTTAAATTCCCGAGGTTTCGAACCCCGCTTCAGCACTGGCAACAAGACGCATGACATCTCAGTCTACCCCGTGACCACGGCCGCTGGAAAGTTTTCGAAACGTCGGGAATTTAAAATGTAAAATAAACGCGATAAAATCCGTAAAGTCATTTTACTAATAATTCATAGCTTATTTGAATTAGTGTATATACTTTTTTCTAAGGTCCTTTGGTTTTACCTTAAAACATTTAAAATGTTGAACAAACCATATTTTAAAACAAACATTTGCTTTTGCTCACTTTAATTGTTTCTTATTTCATTCAAACAATTTTGCTTCACTACCATAGTATATAACAAAGTCTCTTTCTCTGTCCCTATATCCCTATGTATGCTATAATCCTTAAAACTACGCAACGGATTACGATGCGGTTTTTTAAATAGATAGAGTGATTGAAGAGGAAGGTTTATATGTATAACACATGCTCAATATTGTAGGTATATTTTCTATCAGCATAGCTCCCGTGCAAGCAATAGCAGCGGGGGTGGGTTGCTAGTATTTTTATATGTTATTTATATGGTGGAGATGAGCTTGATTATATTTGTTTTGTTTAATATTGATTTGTTTGATTAATTTATTATTTTTATCTTATGCATTGGAGTGCAGTAAATTTATAAACATTTAATTATTTTTTTTATATTAAAAGTGCCATTGTATTATGTTAGTATGAGGAGGAAACCATTTTGTGAAGAAACTTGAGTGTTCTTGAATTAAATTACAATATTTTTTTTCAATATAGTTATAAATGTAAGAACATAAGTATATTTATGTAATTTTAATAAATAATAGATTTGTGCTAAAATTTTAAGTAATAAAGTATCATATGAACAATGAGTATCTTGTCTCAGAATGTAATTCCATGTAATTTATATCCGTATAGTAATTACTTTACCACATTTTCTTTTCAAGAATTATAAGAAATTTTCAGTTTACAAAACTGAAAAGTTCTCATAATTTATTTAATTTATTTTGAATTATTGCAATGTAATTAGTAAACAAAATGTTCATGTTGTTTTTAATAAATTAGCTATACATAAATGTAGACTTCTTTGTTTTTTAATAACTTTTATGTCACAGTTACAGTAATTTTAATTCTGGTCTCTATGAAATATTTGATTGTGTCTTATCCTTTATTGTCTGTCTTTCATGTCTATTATTATTTTTGACTGCCTCCGTAGCCTAGTGGTAAGGGCGTGTACTTTAGATACTGGAGGTCGTGGGTTCGAATCCTACAGGAATCAACAAATTTTCATTGTTGTTTCCTAGTTTCTTTGGGCAATTTGGGCCGATCACCCAATTGTCTGAAAAGTAAGATGATCCATGCCTCGGATGGGAATGTATAAAGTCGGTCCACCCACCAACCCGCATTGGACTAGCGAGGTGGGATACGGTCCAACAACCTCCTAATGGAAAAGGCTTGTATTAGGGGAGGCCTATGTCCAGCGGTGGACTAACACGGGCTGATGATGATGAGACAGGCTTACTGATGAACGTTACAAGAAAATATGCTTTTGAAGTTATAGTTAATAAAAATACGCGTCGGTTAAGTTAGCAATTTCACTTAAATTGCACTGTGTTACTATTGTTTGCGAAGGCAGACGAGAAGCCAGCCACCTAATGGAAAGCAGAGCACGCCCAGGACATAGGCAATACCATGGGTATCACCAACGCGCTGCCTACCGTGAGACATAGGATGGTACGTCTCGTGTATCCAGTAAATAACCTAGCGTCCTATTCCGAACCGGTGGTAGCGTCCTTGACAATCATTAAGAGAGTGTTACACTTCTATATTGAATAAAGATATTTGAATTTGAATTAACAACATTTGGAACATTGTAGTGTTTTCACACTACTGCTTTGTAGTGGAAATAGGCACCGCGGTGGGAACGCCCTATACAGCCATCTTGTAAATGAAGACCTACCTCTATAACATATCTTGTGTTAGACTTTAATGGCGCGAAGCGAGCGTGTACTTAGTGGTGGATTGCAGCTTTTTGGCGCACTCTAGGTTAGACTTTAGACTTTTTACGTAAACTTTGTCTAAATTGGCCACGTTTTTGTTTATACCTAAACCAAATAAGATATCCCTTGCAGTTTGGGGGCCACGGTAGGTCACAAATCCACTACTACCGCGGATGCACAATTGAACCTGGATGGAGCTACTGTGGATCCATTGTGACACTTTGAAGTCATGGCTCCATCTTGGTTTCTGTGCTTTTACGGAGGATCCACTACTACTGTCAGTCATAAATCTGTCAACTGAGCTTACGCTTTTGAAAGGAGGTTGGTCCCTTTTTGACCGACTTCCCAAAAGAAGGTGGTACTCAATTCAGAGCTTGTTTTTATTTATAAATGTTACCTCGTTGCTTCTCTCCTGGTGCTCCGACTTTTTTTAATGATAACTTTCATTTGGTCTTGAATTTTTTAATGAGTAGTTTAATATATAATAAAGAAAATCATGAAAACTTTGGCGTCCAAAATCACAACTTGTGCGATTAAATTGAAAACGTATAAGAGATAGACTTAAATAATGTTTTATATAAATGTACTTCTTTAAATGGTTTTTAATGAAGTCCACGAGCGCATATATCTATGTTTTAGGAATAACCCACAATAGCCGTTTTAATGTAAAACATTATGTTTAGCTATTGTGGGCGTGTGAATGAGGCATATCTCTCATGGGAATTTTTAGATCATTCAAGGTAATAAAAAAAAGTTTACATAAATGTTAATGCATTTAAAAAATCTTCGTACCTTCTATGTACATAAACTGTCATACTGAATTTCTTTTTGTTAAAATTCCTCTTTTAATTTTACAAGGAACCGTCCGGGACAGTATCCTTGGGGGTATCCGTTTTTGCCGATTTGCACTACTGTGTTCCGGTTTGAAGGGCACCGTTACTAGCGTAATTACTGGGGAAACAAGAGAAAACAAAATAAAAACAATAAATATGAAAACCTAATTAACCGAACTAATTATTTTTTATTGCGACCATTTACTAGTTACGAGGTTTTATTAATTTATTTTCAATAAATAATAACATATACATGTTGGAAATGTCGGTGGTTATAATTTAATTAATAAGTATTTAGTTTACATTCATTTATTATCTTTACTTTCTTTTCATTTATTATTTATGGTACGAACAAGTGACGTTTGACAGAAAGAAAAAGATGTACGACACATTAAGACGAGTGTGTAAAATAAATGCTAATTATACAACAATACAGTGTTTCCGTGCCTAAATCCCACATAAAAGTGGGGGCTCGTCCGGGATTGAAGTGCAAAACATTGAAGATTGTTGTTTGAAGGTCAATTACGAAAGATTTCAAGCGTTGAAAATATTGGAACAAAGTTTGCACGTGGTTCCATACTCCATATTGTACGACGAAATATCGAGTTTGTGCGCATTCTCAAAACGTTTCATACACGAAGAAGAATATTTTAGGCACAAGACTGACTGAATTATTAGTTAAGAACGCCACCGAAAAAGCCTAAAGATGATGAGAAAGACGATAGTGCGGACTGCTTCTTACCTGCAACTGCCACTCCAAGGATATCTTTTAGTGATTTAGAAAAGTCAATGTCTTCATTTAGCGGAGACAATAATTACGCCATTGAAACATGGATTCACGAGTTTGAGGATGTTGCCGGACTAATGCAATGGAATACAATTGAGAAAATTATTTACGCTAAGAGACCTAATTGGACCATAAGATCCAAGAAGAGAACAGAAGGAACTATAAAGGGAGGAGAGGGAAGGCTCTTGAGTGCAGTGTTGGTGACTTGGTTGCCAATAAGACGACCCAATTTGTTCAAGGTAGCAAGTTTTACCCAAAGTTCTTGGGCCCCTATCAGGTGATAAGGAAGAAGAGAAATGACCGGTATGACCTCTTGAAGGTTGGTCAAGGCGAGGGACCGATAAATGCTTCAAGCTCGGCTGTTATGATGAAGCCGTGGGTCACTACTACAGCCCTTTCAGACTCATCTGAGGCAGATGAGTGAGTTTGATGGCCGTGTGGGAAATATAGGCGGTTATAATTTAATTAATAAGTATTTGGTTTACATTCATTTATTATCTATGGTACGAACAAGTGACGTTTGACAGAAAGAAAAAGATGTACGACGTAATAAGACGAGTGTGTAAAATAAATGCTAATTATACAACAATACAGTGTTTCCGTGCCTAAATCCCACATACATATTTGTAAATAAATTTAAATCCAGTAAAATACAGTTTTACAACTCGTCCTTTGATAGCGCCGCTATTTACTTTTTCAATAGAAGTAAAGCCCATTTAAGCTCCAAATTGAGGTAAAAAAGTAACCCATAACAACAAAATAGCGTCTTTAATATGGTATTGTTGTTAGTCAACACTTTTTATCTATGTTTATGTCAACATTAAATTAACCGTTTTTAAATAAGAACACTAATTTAAAATCGGTTAATATGACGAAAAAACGTTACTTTTATTTTGGAATGGCTGGTCCGATTTTAACGAGACTTTCTTATATAGATAGCTAAGCCTACTTTTTGCTTACAAAAAAACTAACAGGATTTTCTTTCATATCACCACGCGGACGAAGTCTTTCGCGACAGCTAGTCTATATATAAATATGCTAATATCAAAATTTTAGTGTCTGTTTGTAACATTAAAAAGAAGGATATCAAATGAGTATGATATAGAACCGGTACGTGTTACAAAACTATATTATTATTAATTTTTTAGAAGTACACTAAAAAAACTGCCGATGTAACTGTAAGTGACTTTAGTTACTTTTTCAGATTTTTTTATGAAGAAAAGATTTTCGCATGTCACGATGCGGACGAAGTCGCGGGCTATAGCTAGTTTCTCAAAAGGAATGTTAAACAACACTTGATTGTCATGTGTTTGCTCTGTTTACATCCATTTCAAGTTTAATTAACTTTAAATATTGTTGACGTTATAGATCTAAAGCAATTAGGTACCGATTTTATTGTATCAAAATTCGAGTTCTTATAAACTTTCGTATTTGTTACATTATTAGGACGAAAAGAACATTTACCATTTTTATAAAGATAAAAATCCTTTTCATTTGCAAAATAAATATTTCAATCATTTAAAACTTTATAGATAACAATCCTCGTCCATATAAGTCTAAAGATGGCGGCCATTACCCATTCCTGTCTATTCCATTCAAGAGAAAGAGATAGCGTGTGCTGTGACGTCATATTACGCCACCCTTCACATATGCTAAGAACAATCTCTCCCGTTTTCTGATGCCCTAGTACAATAGCCGGTTGAACACGTGTACTTTGCCTGTAGTAAAAAAAAGGAAGTTGGTTAAATAGAAAAATACTTTTATTTATTTTTCTATTCGATTCTGCTCTTATAATTTTATATTTATTTGCTTTTATTGCATTTTGGATGATATCGGCTTTAAAAATAAAATTCGTTTTATATTTTCAAACGGTATAAGAGGAAAATAAATATAGCTGAAATTTAAAATACATTTTGCACGGCTTTTGCGTTTTTAAATTAATTAACATTGTTTAAAAGCTTACAATTAATGCAATAGATAATTAAAAAGAATTTTATTTAAAAATGTTATAAAATTTTAGATTATTTTAACGTTAAGAAAATCTCAGCGATAATATTTTATTACCAAACTAAAGAATCCATAACTCATAGGCCTAAAACAAATTCCATCTTCTACGACTCTCCAAATTAAGTATATACTAGCAATCAGGTTCTAGGTTAATATGTTATCTGAAGTTATAGTAAATATTATGAGATACCGAAAAATACAGTTGTTATTTCAAATATATATATACATATACTTAAGATAACGAAAGATGAATTTAACGAAGTAGCGATTAGCCGTGGATTGATGACGTCACATAAAAAAAAACGCTAGACTTATGACGTCATTTACGTCATTGTTATACACACGCGTACACACACACACACACGCAAAGGCAAATAAGCTTATGTGTGCGAGTGAAAAAGCAACAGTTTTACATTCCGTCTCTGTCAGACAAAGCTTTCATTCGCACCCGGCTGAAAGCGCTATCGATCCCCAAATACGCACACATGTACATGCGTATTCGGGCTCTTACGATTTCTGACGCCCTAGTACTCGCGATGCCTGGAACACGTGGCCGGCGGTCGTGACCCTTTTTGTTAGTTATAACGCACAGATTATTAAACGTTTTTGTGTAAAAGCTGTACAAGTATCAACATTAGACAATATAACAAGAAAAAAAACTACATACAGTTCCTATACCAGAGCTAAAAACACATGGAAATTATTTAAAACCAAGTTTAATAGAATGCTAAATGATATCTTATTAGATTTCGGTGTGACTTGTCAATCGTAATTTGTCAATCAAAACAATTTAACAATCGTAATATGTCAAAAAACAAAACAAAAACTAAAAAAATCAAGTCAAGAGACAGCGTCATCACAAAAGGTCAAAAATCGCACAAACTGACTTATAAAACCAATACGGTAAAGTCACTAATTTATTAAATGTAATAAAGTGACATTAAGATATTTTATGTAAAAATATCGTTACAAATAATGTTTAGGTCTATGTATGAAAACAGAAATTATTTTTAGAAAGAGACTAAAAACTGCTAAAAATTTAATTATCCAAGTTAATCCTTGATTCCAATCCGTGAGGCTATTGAAATTATAAAGAAATCCAAATTTCAATAGAGAAGATGGTTTGGTTTTACCACCAGCTTGGGACCCCATAATTAATAAATTAAAAATAAAACGCAAGCATGATACATTCATTTTGCGTAAAGATTAAAGTTTTGAGTAAAGATTTAAAATATTTTATAACAAATAATATCTGGAAACCCCGCTTCACCACTGGCAACAAGACGCATGACATTTTAGTCTACCCCGTGACCACGGCCGCTTGAAAGTGTTCAAAATGAAACGTAAAAGTCCTTTTACTCAATCATGTAATCACTTTTAAGCAAACTTAAACTGTGTTATTCTGAATGAGCCTTGAATATACCTGATTGCAATTTTTAAACGTGTTTACATTAAAATGCTTATTAATAAAATCTTGATACCTACATTTAACAACAATTCATTACAACAAGCTAGTTTAGTACTTAAGTGCTAAAACTCTTTGGTCTAAACTAGCTTTGAAGGTACATCGTTGCAGCTTTTCAATATATTCAGAATAAAAGGGTTAATCTTGAAATGAATCGTACCAACAAATTGTTTTTAATGATTTTAACCACGTAATTTTTAATTGGCATGTGGAAAGTCGGTCCACCCACGAACCCGCATTGGACTAGCGTCGTGGGACACGGTCCATAAACTCCTTAATGGAAAAGGCATGCATTATGGTAGGCCTATGTCCAGCAGTGGACGAACACGGGCTGATGATGATTGATGGTGATGAATTTTTAATTTATACGTCACATCTACATAATTAAGCTCATCAAATTTCGAGTAAACTAGTAAAAAAATAACACATGGTCACCAAGTACCATTACACATCTAGCGACTTTTGTCTTGTTATCATTTTCTTTGTTATTGAATTGTCAACGAGCCGTCAATCACTTAGTGAAGTTAACTTTCTTCCTTTAATTTTGTTTACTGATATTTCAAGTCTATTTTATCTTAACAATATGTATTGCTTTAAAAATCGACTCTACATACCAGACATTCTTAGAGCAAATAAAAAATGTTCAAATCTTCCATCGGGAAAGGGCAAACGCTCTGAACTCAGCATCTCTTTCGGGAATTTGTTCCAAAACCTGCATTAATTCAAATCTAGGACTTTCTCAATAACACTAACGGACACCGTCCACTGAGCTAACACGGCTCAAGTAAATAATTTTCGAGATATTTATCCTTATATGACGTCAGAAGAGGAACCGGTTCCCTTTGTTCTTAAATGTAGTACATTGACATTCGATATTCGCGGTGAAGTCCCTATTACTATGATAAAATTAACCGTTAAATTAGAAAATATTCTAATAGTTTTCCTGTTAATGGTAATTAAAAATAGTTTATGTTATTTAAACCCGTATTAAATGTAAACCATTGTAATTAAAAAAAACATGTGTGGCGTAAGAAGCGAAGGCGTACATTTTTAAGGTGGTTGCCTTTTTCCCCCTGGGGCGGTACCATCTCGGTGCCTATTTCTGCCGCTAGTGTTAGTGTGCAAACATTAGCACGTTCTTGTTTGAAGGGCGCCGTAGCCCTTTTACTGGGTGAACGAGACGTAATATCCGTGTCTCATGGTGTTGGTGATACTGGTATTGCCGATGTTAATGCGCGTCGGTGACCACTTCCCATCAGCTGATAAAAAAACCATTGATTTACCACGGCCATTTTTAATCCCCGTGCAGTGTTCAACCTATTGAAGGGCCCGACTTTTTGGTAACTTTTAAATTTGACATTACAGATTGTTTTCCTTGATTCATACTTGAGTTAATTATAGATAAGTACCGCAAGTTGCTATTTCCGTCACAAAACAGTTTTGTTCACACTACTGTGTTCCGCTGCGTAAGAAGTAGTGTCACTGAGTTAATGGTGAGTATGTAATTACTAGAGTTGCCACGAATAGTGTTCTGGCCGTACACCGAATATTCGGCGAAGCTGTCGCTGTGTAGATTAAGTACAAAATAAACGCTTTTCTAGTTGGGCTAGTTTACAATTTGGGCCGATCACCCAATTGTCTGAAAAGTATGATGATCCATGCGTCGGATGGGCATGTAACAAGTCAGCCCAGCCACCAACCCGCATTGGACCAGCGTGGTGGGATACTGTCCAAAAACTCCCTAATTGCGTAGGCGTAGATTAGGGGAGGCCAATGTCCAGCAGAGGACTAACACAGGCTGATGATGATGATGTTATTTTGATTTATAAGTGATGCTATTGGAAGTTCTAAATGAAAAAAATATAATATATTATTAATATACAATCTGTCAAGCCGATTATTCGTTCTTGAAACATTGCAAGAAACATAAGAGGACAAATAATTTAAAAGAAAAACAATCCCAATGGGTTTCTTACATTGGTTCTTTCAACGTCACATGCTTTTATTACGGAACCTGTTGTAGATTAAACAATCAATAAGAGAGTGTACTGCTTCTGATATAAATAAAGATACTATAAGGGAGGAACTTAGATACTTGAATTTAAGTGTGGCAATTATTTGAATAGAGAGTAGTGCATAAAGCCTTGTTGCTGACTTCACAAGACATATCATATACACATATAAAGATAAACTCTAATAGAGTCAGCGTGGAAAATTAACTTTTAATCGATACTAATACTAAAAAGAGGAAAGATTTGTATGTTTCTACGTATTTAGCAATAGCAAAGACTACTCGACCGATTTCATCATCATAGGCTGCATTCATTAGCAAGAAAGTTTTTAAAATCTCTACTTTAGTGATCTCAAGATCTCAGTATCTCTGATGTCATTTGAATATCTTAATTCATGTCAAAATGCAACAATAATGTCGACCCGTGAGACGTAGTGATGGACCGCAAGCTTTACATACGTATGTTGTTTTGATTGGGCACACCAATTACCACCAGGTGAACGCCCTGGTCGTCTCTCTGCCTTATTATACTAGTTTTGCCCCGCGGTTTCGTCTGCGTGATGATTGTGACTCGTGATTATAATCATTACACAATATTTTATTTTTTCCCTTACCACACTAAGTTTTTCTATTCATACGACAGAGAATTAAAGTTAGCGACATAGTGCAAAGGATTACCTCGTTGAAGTGGCAGTTGGCCGGTCACGTGGTCTGATGAACGGATGGCCTATGGGCCCATAAGGTTGTGGAGTGGAGGCCACGTATAGGAAAACGGAGTGCTGGTCGACCCCCGACCCCACCTGGTGGGATGGCGATCTCCGTGCAGTAGCCGGTTCAAGTTGGCAGCAAGTAGCAGATATCGGCCGTCAGTCAGCAGTGGACTGATCGAGGCTGATTATGATGATGACGAAGCCCCTAAGTTATTGCAATCGTGTCGAAATAGCTCATCGATGGCAGATATTGCATACAAGACACTTTTCGTTATACTTGAAAAATATGCACTACATCTTTAAGTATTGTAACTTATAAGTTATCTTTACAAACAAATAAAATTGGAGTGTCTGTTTGTAACTTCAAAATAACCGTTGTTTAAATGATTACTTGTTATATATAACCAATACAAATAACGTAACGTTTGTTAAAATATGTCTGTCTGAGTATCTGTCCGTTCTGGCTAATCTCTGGATCGGCTGGTAAGATTTTGACGGGAGTAACTTAGGCTACATTATTCTATTATATATACCACGAGGTAAAGCCGCGGGCAATAGCTCTTATATATAAGATATATTCATGTATAGTTTCATTAAAATCCATCAAGTATTGAATCGGGTAGTGACCCCCCCCCCCCTGTGACCACAGCCGCAGGAAAGTGTTCGAAACGTCGGGAATTTAAATATGTAAAATGAACGCGATAAAATCCGTAAAAAGTCCTTTTATTCAATAATGTGTAGTGATAAACAAACATACATCCTCACAAACTATCGGTTTTTCATATTAGTAACATAAAAACATTTGAATTTACTGTGTTATGACAAAACAGAGCCGCCATTGGTCCAATATATCCCCGCCATTTGCAAATAACCTTTTTTTAAGATGCTCACATTGGATTTCGACGAGCAACTTCTGCATTAGTGTTTTGTCTGTGCTCGTTTTCAGTGTTTTAGTTTTATTATTAAAGTTAAATTAATATTTAATCTGCAAAAGTAACTTTAATTGTTTTAAATATGTTGTCGAAATGGTCTACGCTTTTATTAGGTAAGAATTTTGTATGATGTTATTTGAAACGTTTGATAAGTGAAAACATTTTTTTAGTAATAATAGTTATTATTTCTTTTAATTACGCCATTATTTATATTAAATCCACTTATTAACCGATTCTTGCGTTAATTGTTTATATTTATTCTGTAATATGTTTCTATTTCAATAAATTAAAATACAGACATATTACAATGTAGTCTGGAAAAAGTCCGAAACGTCGAGAGAAGAAATTAACACGAAAAATCCGCAGATATGAGTATTTAACAAACGTTTTTTAAATATACTCAAAAATTTATTTAATAATAAATCTTTGTATATATACAATCTAAACAAATACAATATTAAAAAAGATAATTGAAAACAACTTAAATATGGGTTACTGGCTGATATCCGCGACATTGACCGCGTGGTAAATTTCCATTGTTTATCCGCATTGTTCGTCCCCACAATCCCCTTTGGGAGTGGTGTTTCAAAACCCGTTCTTAGCTGAACTCTAATTGGAAAAAGAAATATTCATACCAAATTTCAAGTCAATCGGCCTTATAGCTTCGGAGGTATCGTGATGAATGAGCTAAAAACGGGGTCTTCTATATATGCATATTAGCAGCTCGCGTAAAATTCGTTCTTAGCTGACCTCTACTCGGCGAAAGAACATTCCTACCAAATTTGAAGTCGCCACGCCTGCTATGGTTCCAGAAATATCGTGATGTCATATATAGGTGGGAATCTCTTTAAATATATAGATAGATATAGATAATGCATAGCGTGAAAAAATTAAAAAGAACCATAAAAATATTAAAAGTTTATTATTGTTACACTTTTTATATTTTGTTTACTTTTTCGTAAAGGACCAACAGACGTACATCAATTTTAAAAACCTAAAATATTACATTTTAATAAAATTCTTAAAATATTTTATTAATTTCTTAATGGGACTAAATTACAGCTGTTACGTTACCATTTAAAAAAAAGAAAGAAAGGTAAAAAACGAGGTAACATATATATATATATATAAAACATATGCTCCGAATTCTTTACCGTCTTCTGTTGAAAAGTCGGTCTATAAAATAAAAAAAATGATAGATTAGGATGCGTATGTCTGTTTATCATACTTGAATGATATTTACGCATAGGTATGTAGCTCGCTTTTGCTTGTTTCCAATTAAACGCATGCTATGTGTTATTGTCGGTTTAGCTCTTGCAAAATTATATATATGTACAAATAAATAAAATTGGAGTGTCTGTTAACATTAAAATAACCGCTTCTAAATGATATCATTGTGATATATAACAAAACAACTTTTTTATCTTTACTGAAAATTGTTGATGTAGTTAAAATTACGCTATTTTTGTTTCTAGAAAAAAATAACAAACAGATTTTTTATGTATTAACACACGGATGAAGTCACGGGCAACTACTAGTATATAAAAACGTACTTTTACTAATAATAAATAAAAATTATCTATTTTCAGCGTGTATTCTGCTAGAGTGGAAAGCATCGTTGGGTGAGATAGACATGTATGTATCTGATTGAGTAAAAAAACATGAAAAAATATTAATTAGACACACATCTCAATACACAGGCAATCGGGTGATCAGCCCGTATTTCTCTGACCATGTAGAAAACAGTTTAGACAAATAATTGAGTCCCCGCAGGATTCGAACTCACAACCTCTAGTTTTTAAAACACAAGCCCTTACCACTAGGCTAAGAATGCAGTCTAAGGCCGTAAGAATAAGATATATTTGGACTGTGATATTTTTTTTGGATGGAAGCATTTACTTACTTTTAGATCAGGTCTATAAACCAGAGCAATGTTCCTCGTAAAGATTAAAGTTATCCTGAAAATCACTGTCATCTTGAACACTGTATATTTTCATAATTAGCATAAAAGTGTTTTACTTTATGAAATCACAGACTGTCACAGATTGAAAGGCGCTAGAAGTCGTTAATCAAAAACGGATCTAACACCGAACCCTGCGTGACACCTGATGGTATGGTTGTCCGTGACGATAACATTTCAGCACAACGACTTGATTACGATATCATATGAAGGATGGAAATCATTGTATTTAACAAATTGTAATGTATTTTTAAAAGTTAGTTAATATTTTATAATTTATGCTAAATTCTTTTTCATCACTCTCCCCTCCCTCCCCCTAATGCACGCCTTCTCTATTAGGGGGCTTTTGGACCGTACCGTGTCTTACTCTTTCAGACAATTGGGTGATCGGCCCAAAATGTTCTAACCAACCAGAAAACAACGATAGCATAAAGTTGTTTACCCGCTGGATTCATGACCACAATACACCACGACCTCCGGTTTATAAAGCAAGGGCCAATACCGCTAGGCCACAAATGGCCAAAAAAATTCCTTTAGGTCTAGTATAGGAGTCTAGTTTTTTAAACGATATAGCTTCGTACAAACAATAAGTACGTGTAACACTTCTTTATCGTATAAAGTGAATTGACTTTAATAACCAACAATGTTTTCCAGAGCGCTTTCTTCCCGTCGATTCTCCCACGGTCCCAGGGGCAAGTGAGTATACAAAAAATCGTTATAAAACGCAAAACATGCAGTTATTACTTATTTATTAACTCACGACAGCTTACGAGCAGTCGGGCCACCTGATCGAAAGTTGTCACCGACGCCTATTGACATCTAAAATACCAGGGGTATCACCAACACGTTGCGTACCATCAGACATAGGATAGTATGTCTCGTTTACCCAGTAAATACGCTGGCTACGGTGCCCTTGAAGTCGGAACACTGTAGTGTTTTACCGCTTTTCGATCGAGCTAAAGCATTTTTCAAATGTATTTGTTGAATATGATAAAGCGAAATTCCGTAATTTTTTGAGTATTTTACTCACTGTGTACGAAACTTAGATCTACTAGTATAAACCTAAGTCACAACAGCAATCCAAACAATGGATGGTTGCTGGTGAATGTGGCCCCGTGACACAGGTTTGTGTGTAATGATGAAGGACTCATCATGATTGACTATTTATAAAAGGGGAAGACAGTTATTGGTCGTTATTTTGCAGTGTTTTGAACTCTTTTACTATTAAAAAGATCCATTCATTGTGTAAATGGCTATTTATTTTTGAGCAGATAAAAAATATGGAAAGTCACTGAAATAAATGCCTAAAGGATGCTTTGGATGAAAAATTTTGGTCCTATAATTAATCCTCGTATGTACCAATTTCATAATTTTTCGTAGATGCATTCTCCCACCGAAACCTGAACATGGAAGTTTCAATATGACTGCTGGCTCTATGATAGAAGGCAGAGCTACCTTCATAAAGCTCCTGTACTCCTGCGACCAGGGCTACGAAATGGTAGGGGAGCCGTCCGTGTTCTGCTGGGGAGGAGTGTGGAATGCCCTGGTGATGCCAAAATGCGTACGTAAGTATAAAGAGAGAGCCATATTAGACAAATTATGTCCATAACTATTTCTTTTGTTTACGCGAATACTACAAATTGTTGAATAAAAGGACTTTTTACGGATTTTATCGCGTTTATTTTACATATTTTAAGTCCCGACGTTTAATGTTCATATGTAAAGAACACCGATTGATCACCAAGGAGGAGGAGGAGGCTATTGAAATTAGAAAACATCCAAATTTCAATAGAGAAGATGGTTGGTTTCACCACCTGCTTTAATTTATTAATTAAGGGGTCCCCATAATTAATAAATTAAAATTAAAACTCAAGCATAATACCACTGCCGGATGTAATTGATAAAATAAGCTCATTTTGCATAGGTCGGAGTGCAGACTATAAATAATTACAATCAAGATCTGGAAACCCCGCTTGTGCACTGGCAACAAGACGCATGGCATCTCAGTCTACCCCGAAACCACGGCCGCTTCGGGAATTTAAATATGTAAAATAACTGCGATAAAATCCGTAAAAAGTCCTGATATTCAATATCGTTATACCCATATTAGAAGTTATGTCAAACACTCATCAGCAGCTTGGTTTAGTCCACTGCTTTACATAGGCCTCCCCTAATACATGCCTGCCATTAGGGGGTTTATTACCGTAACCTACCAAGCTGGTCCAATGCGGGATGGTGGGTGGACCTGCTTCTGACATGCCCACCCGACGCATAAATCATCTTACTTTTCAGACAATTCCGCCCAAAAAAGGGTGATGGGCCCAAATCGTCCTAACCAACAAGAAAACAACTATAACACCAAGCTTATTCCCCGCGGAATTCGAACCTACGACCTCCGCTTTAAAAAAGGCGGTTCGGTCGAACACTAACGACACTGAAAGTGACATTCTTAGTACTTGATAATTTTGCATTCAATACTTTTTGGCCAGCGAAACAAATACCAGAAGGCACAATATCTTTGTATACATGTCACAATTTTATATTAAGAGTGATTATTGCTATTGCCATATATAAGACATATCATTTACTGAAACAGAACCGAATATCAAACTGATTTGGCGCCACACTGATAGGTTAACACACACACAACAACACTACACAAAATGGCCGCGGTAACCATTAGGAGCGTGTTTGCTTTTGGCGCCTTTTTGTTTGACATTAGATTTATTTAGATGTATTCCGAGTCTAAATTTGTTAAACTGTTGTGTATATATTAGGATAAAGTATACTAAACTTGAAAGGTTGATACGGAAACCGTCGTAGTAATTTGTGATAATGATGATTGTAATAAGATTACGATGTCTAAAAATGTTTACACACATTTTATACATGTAAGTTTAACGCTGGAAATCTCGAAAATGTTACGGTAAACATTCCAATAAAATTCACAAAATAGAATTTGCTTGAGAGACTAACAAACATATATCTATATATTCTTGCAAATTTTAAGTTGATAATATTAATAGAGAGCCACAGGTAGCTTAACTTACCCCAGAATCAGATGAAAAGTGATCAATCTTTGACTGTTTAAAAAGTTTTGTGCAAATTTGTTAATACCCAAAACTTTTTACATACTGCCCGTTAACAGCAAAAAATTCTAATCTCCCCTATTAAGGGGGCTGCAAATTGACGAAGCATCCCAGTGTTGACTACAACTGCATCATCAGTGGTTCAGACACCAGGCGCTGCGAGGAGTTGGAGGTCGAAGGGACGGTCATCAAGCCTACATGCAACAGGCCCTATTACTACAGTCCCTTGGAGTTACCGCCTTTGGTTTGCGAGCAGGGCAAGTGGACTGCCTCGTCTACTTGCCTACCAGGTTAGCATAACGGCCGATCACTACATAGTATAAAACAAAGTCGCTTTCGCTGTCCTTTTATCCCTGTGTATGCTTAAATCTTTCTAATTACGCAACGGATTTCGATGCGGTTTTTTTAAAAGGTAGAGTAATTGAAGAGGATGGTTTATATGTATAGCACATGCTTAATATTGTAGGCATATTTTCTATCAGCATAGCTCCCGTGCGAAGCAGGGGCGGGTCGCTAGTAATGTATAAATAAGTTGACAATCCAAAATGGATAAAAGAATTCTGTAACATTTACGATAAGATAGACAATCGAAACCGACATTTTACCCCGAATATTTTACAATATGTCCACGTCTCCCTATATAACAGTTTTAATGTAAAGTCCTTCACTTTGAACAAAAATCGGGTAACAACGGATTCAGACATGTTCAGTTAATACTAAACAGTACGGGATGTCATGCTTTATTAAAAAAGTTAATGTCCTTCTTCAGATCTTGAACGACAACCCCTGACTATTAAAAATAAATGCCACCATAGCTCAGGGGCTTGCGCTCTAGATGCCTTGGGGTCCTGTAAAGACTAAACAAGTTTCAGTTGTTGTTTACTACTCGGTTAGGGCCAAGCGGGCTGATCACCCTATACTAAAGGCTATTCAAATTTAAATATTCTATATGCTATATGCTATATAGACTTTTTTGTTTGGAGGTGTCAAGTCCCCTTTTCTAGGGGCCCGACTGTACTCTACCACTGTGGTGACTATTTCTTCTGCAAAGCAGTAATGTGTTAAAACTACTATTTTCCGGTTAGAAGGGCACCCTAGTCAGCGTATTTACTGGGTAAACGAGACTTAACTTAGTAACTGCCTCCGTAGCCTAGTGGTATAGGCGTATGGCATAGAAACCGGAGGTCGTGGGTTCGAATCCTGCGGGGACTCAACAAATTTTCATTGTTGTTTCCTAGTTGTTTAGAACTTTGGGCCGATCACCCAATTGTCTGAAAAGTAAGATGATCTATGCGTCGGATGGGCATGTAAAAGTCGGTCCACCCACCAACCCGCATTGGACCAGCGTGGGATACGGTCCAAAAACCCTCTAATGGATAGGGGTGTATTAGGGGAGGCCTATGTCCAGCAGTGGACTATCACAGACTGATGATGAAACGACACTTAACACCCTATGTGTTACGGTAGGCAGCGTGTTGGTGGTACCACTGGTGTTGCCTCTGTCTATGGGCGTCGGACACAACCTGGTGGCCCGACTGCTCGTGTGACTTCGTTAGCAATATTAAAAAAATAAAGCCATTGTCCAGCCCTGGGTCACCAAAATCTTGTCCATCATCGTCTCTTGTGGTAGCAGTAAACAAAGCCATCTTTCTTTGGATTGGCATGTAACACGTCGGTCCCATCGGGCTGTGGGAGTGAAGGAACCAGGAGAGCATCTGGTTTAATGTATACTCACATATGTGTACTATAATATGCCCGACGAAGTTGGCAGCTCATGTAAAGATCGGCCGACGTATTTGAAATCAGTTCGGAACATTATAGTCCAGGATCCCTGGGCTATTTTTGCACTTGATTCCTATCAAGCTGAATCTTCGTAAATAGCTTCGTTGCGATAACACGCCCAACAATATCCTGTGCGAAAATTCTCTGTTCTGGTAGATAGCAGAGGCTGCAAGAAGAATAAAAAAAATTCAAACCGCTTTAAAGATTCAGCTTGATAGTAATCAAGTGCAAAAGTAGCCCAAGGATAAAATATAATGAAAGGTTACGCAAATAAAAATTCCCCTACCACCTTCCAGGCGTAGATGTATACATGCTAATTGTTCACCATTTCACACTTGTTAAGCGCTTCTCTTGAAAATTATCGTTTGCAGAATGCGGTTTATTCACCGAGGAAATGGAAAACGGAGTGGTCCCTTGGCAGGCGGCGATCTATTTCAAGGGAAAGGTGGGAGGCAGACACAACCACATTTGCAGTGGTACCCTAATTAGTAACAACGTAGTTCTAACTGGTGAGCATTTTTTTACTTACCTTGGCAGCAATTGTTTTCTCTAGCCAAGTTATGATAGTTATTACGCATTCGTTTTTACGCAGAGAAGTTGACATCTAAGGTCTAGAACCTAAAAAAACAAACTGCCCGAACCGACAGCAAACAACCTTTTTCCGCAGGATTCGAACCCATGATAACGGGTTTGTAAAGTTAGGGTCAACACCACTAGGTAATGGAGGCGGCTAATACGGAAAAAGCATTTGTGTATTTATTGACATACATAGAAGTTATTCTTTTTTATAGTGTTTATTATTACTACTATTTAATAATTATCTAATATAATTGCTATCGTTGTTTTCTACTTGTTTAGGACAACATGGGCCGATCACCCAATTGTCTGAAAAATAAGACGATTCATGCATCGGATGAGCATGTAAAACGTCTGTCCACCCACCAGCCCGCATTAGACCAGCGTGGTGGGATACGGTCTAAAACCCTCTAATCGATAGTTTTAACATATAATATATTTATATGGTCATAAGTCGGTCGGTTGTCAAAACCGGGATGACCATGTTTGCCAGTCGTTGTAGAATGTCAGGGCCTTCAAATTTTCTGACCGCTAATTCATCCTTAGAATGCAGTTTTCCCTTTGGGCTGTGGAGCTCAGATGCCAGTCGCTCTGCGTTTAAAGTTAGAAGTTATATCTTTTTGGCGTAACAGATAAGAATCTTTCAAAATTTTCTGAAAGAAATAAATATCACGAAAACAGTTGTCAATTGACTGTAATATATATGTTGCCGACTTCAGGGTTTCCGTTTTTCGTGACATTGTGCGCGTATCGTATAAAATTTTCTCCAATAATTTTAATTTAGAAAATATCTATTCCAAAAATACTTTGTTGTAGCCGCAAGCTGTTTCTGGGACGATGATCTGAAGAAGATAAAAGACGAAACTTATTACGCTGTGGCAGTCGGGAAGCTCTACAGTGGCTGGGATCATATCGAAAAGCACGCACAGAAGTCTGAGGTTAGTTCATTTATATTTGTTAACCAAGATACCCTAACCAGATTTTATTCAGTTGCGATAACAAACTGCCTCCGTAGCCTAGTGCTTTATAAACCGGAGGGTCGGAATGCTGCAGGAGGTCAACAAATTTACTTTGCCGTTTCCTAGTTGGTTAAGGCAATGCAGGCCGATCGCCTCATTGCCTGTAAAGTAACATGATCAATGCATCGGACGGGCATGTAAAAAGTCGGTCCTGTGCTTAATCTCTCTCCAGTTGTGTTGGTTTTCTGTCCCATCCAACAATGACAGTCAAGAAAAAGGGACTGCATCTGTATTTGCGCGTACACTTGTGCACTATATTATCTCCTTTACTGTTGGCTAAGCTCTTATATAGATCGGTCACCGAAGTCGGACTGGAGGACATTATTCGTACTATTATCGGCGCGTAAAATTAGTCTCATCAGTATATTCAGTCTCAATACTTTTTTCGCAGGTAAAGAAGATCATAGTACCAGAAGAATACCAAGGTCCTGCCAGCAATATTGGTGACATAGCCGTCGTGGTGGTGTCCAAGGCGTTTGACTACGCATTAAGGGTGAGGCCCGCTTGCTTGGACTTCAAACGGGACGTACTCGACAGCCAACTGGTCAGTGGAAATTTCGGAAAGGTAACTAATCACAAGCGTTGTTTATATATTACTTATAACTTTCGTTTTAAAATATGCTTTTATAGATGGTAGGTCCCCGTCTGGGATGGCGCCACCGCGATGCCTTTTTCTGTCACAAATCCTAGCGTCGGACGGCATGTAGAAAGTCGGTCCTGCGCCTAATCTCTCTCCGGTCGTGTCGGTTAAACGTCCCGTCTAACCATGAGGGTGAAGGAACAGGGAGTGCACCTGTGTCTGCTCGTATACTTATGCACTATAATATCTCCTGTGCAGTTGGCTGATCTCTAATATAGATCGGCCGCCGTATTCCGAAACGACTAAGAAAACATTATTATTGCATCCATAGTGATATTTTCGCCACTTCTTTAGTTGCTTCTTTTCCGAATTCGAAATACTTATAGGATGATAATTTATTTTTCAAATTCAGTCCACCATTTGGACTACCGGCGGCAATGGTGTGGCAAATAAGACGAAGCTCAAGTTAGTGGACCTCCCGTTCGTGTCAGTAGGTGACTGCGCCACTGAAGAGATGGGCGTTGAAAAGTTCTGCGCTGGAGATAGTGATGGTAACAATTTATTCTTCTCAAAGTGTACTTCAAAAGGTACAAAGAGGAATTTAATGTAAATAAGATTTTTCCATTTATTAAAGTTTCGTGTCAATTATCTTATCCGAACTAGTGTGACTGTGTTGGTTTATGGCTTGGCAAACGTAGCGAGGGACGCCCTGCGGCAATATGGAGTGACGACATTCGCAAAGAGGCTGGTGTGGGCTGGATGAGAATAGCCAAGATTGGAAGGATGGCGTGATTAGGAGTTTGCATGTCCAGCTGTGGACTGACACAGGCTGATGATGATGATCTCGAACAACATATCATCATCATCATCAGCCTGTGTTAGTCCACTGCTGGACATAGGCCTCCCCTAATGCACGCCACCGAAGAACATATAAGCCAAATTATATCAATGACTAATGGCGCCAATAATGATCACATTTTCATCATCATCATCATCATCAGCTGGTGTTAGTCCACTGGACATAGGCCTCTCCTAATGCACGCCACCGCTTCCGATCTTCGGCTATTCTCATCGAGCCCACACCGGCCACTTTGCGAATGTCGCATTTTAGCGGATCATAACCGCTATATTAAATCCTTACGAAGGTTTAACCAATACGAGCTCCCGAAAAACATATTATAAACATGTTTCTTTAGTCAAACTCAGTCTTTATTATTCACTAGCTATTGCCCACGACTTCATGCATGGACGTATATATTTATTTTTTTATTATTTTACACTATACTACGCCCAGTTACATCACCCTGTGAAAGTCCGTCCGTAAATACTAATTTAAAGTATATAACGGTACAATATTTATCTTATAGGGCCTCAGTTTTGCGGAAAAAATACAGGTAGTGGGGTTACTTTTACCGCTACAATAGACAATACCCCGAGGCAGTACCTACGTGGGATAGCAACAGGCTGTGCTGCTCCTGCAACCTTCACTTCGATCGCGAAATATCGACGCCTGATAAAGAACTACTGGTTTAACTGAATACAAGTAGTAATAGTTTTATGCGACGTCAACAGCGCCATCTAGTTTTAGAGTACGCAAAGCTTGTAATGTGGCAGCACTTTCGTGATGCATAAATATTAGGAAGTTAACCTTTATTGAAAATAAGTGCAACTGTATTAAAAAACAATCCATTTCACGTCATAGTAGATTTTAAATCTTTGCAAAGTAAGTAGCGGAATAACTTAAAACATGGTGTGTTTTTATAAGTTGTTCTTAAGTCAAATGGTTACTAATAGATAAATTATGTTTTAATGCCATTAGCTTATATAAATATGTATAATTGTGTAAAATATATTCAAATATGATTGAATTATATTGTTTTAATTTTGTTTAAATTATATTATACTCACATAACTTTTTCAAAGTTGAAAAAAATTAATGTACGCATATCTTATATCATTTATACATACATTTATACATTGCATTAAATAATATATAATAATCTAAATATGTCATTTTTCGTAATCTAAATAAAATGTTGCCATTTGAATACAAGGCTTTATGATTTGTCTTAATACATTAAACACAAAATATTTATAATAATGTGAACCTTAATTTTAATGCATTATTATTACCTACCTTAATTTAATATTGCTTGATTTTAATATTTAATAAAAATAAGTATTTTACTATGTCATGATGCGCATCGAATAACATATGTTTTTGCTAATAGCTATTAGGTTCCCTTGTTATATAAATAGTTTATAAAATAATAGCTACCCGCTCTGGATCCGCACGGGTGCAATACCTGTAAAATCTATAAAAAATATATAAATTTATCGCCTTTCCCTACAATATTATTTATGAATTGTACATATAAACCTTCCTCTTCAATCACTCTACATGTTAAAAAAAATGCATCAAAATCCGTTGCTTAGTTTTAAAGATTTAAGCATACATGTATGTATAGGGACAAAGAAACCTACTTTGTTTTAAAATATGTAGTGATATATCAAAATATGTGTTGCCCTAATTATTGGTTTAATTAGAATTGTTATTCAATAATATAATACAAATATAACATAAAAAACGAGATAAACATTTAAAAACTAGGGATGCAGAAGATACTGAGAGGTTAAGCAAATTTCTTTGGATTTGCTAATGTCGGCCATTATAAATAGGATTCGGTTTTAAACTTATCAATCCAGTCCACCATAAAGATCATAAAAAGAAACAAAATCACAGTAATAATAAATCCTAGAATATCGTAAAGACGACTCTAGTATTCTCTATAATTCTATGATCTATGTCTTAGAATTATAGTACTTAAGTTA
This sequence comes from Lamproptera curius, assembly GCA_029286875.1. Classification (NCBI taxonomy): domain Eukaryota; kingdom Metazoa; phylum Arthropoda; class Insecta; order Lepidoptera; family Papilionidae; genus Lamproptera; species Lamproptera curius. The sequence continues at coordinate 203,122 of JAGSMT010000132.1, read as the reverse complement.
TTTAAAACAAGCAATCCATCCACCATTAGGGGGTTTTGGACCGTATGCCACCAAGCTGGTCCAATGCGGGTTGGTGGGTGGTTCGCCAGAGCCTCGTTTGTTGTTTGGCAGGGTGCACCACGTGCAGGTGAGGTTGGCTTGGGTTCTGAAGATGTTGTTAGGATCCCCTTACACCCTTACACGAATGTCGTCACTCCATCTTGCCCTGCGGCAAGATGGAGTGACGACATTCGCAAAGTGGCCGGTGTGGGCTGGATGAGAATAGCCGAGGATCGGAAGCGGTGGCGTGCATTAGGGGAGGCCTATGTCCAGCAGTGGACTAACACAGGCTGATGATGATGATGATGATGAATCCATCCACGGCTTTGCCTGTGTTATATTAAGATTTCTTTTCAAAAATCGTGCGATAAGATGTAGCCTATGTTATTCAAGGTAAATGTAGCTTTCCAATGATGAAAGAATTTTTAAAGTGAGTAGTTTTTGATTTTATTCATTCCAAACATACGCACAAATCTTTCCTCTTTATAATATTAAGGTAATTAAACAATAGATGCACAATGACTTGTTTTGATACATATTGAATTTTGGAGGATGATAAAACGTTATTTTAGCATTGCCAAAATAGAGAAAGAATTATATATATTAGGTACCGCGGCCTTGTTTATCTCTAAGCGATATTAAACCAATAAGAGACCATTTAGCGCTATTGAGTTTGACGTCAAACTTCGTTAAATTCTATCTTTAAATTGGCCAACTTTAGATATACATACAAAAAATGAAACATTAAATACAGAGCGAGAAACAGTCTTTGAAACGACTAGTTGTGGCAGACTATGATTACTTGATCATTTATGATTACATGGGTATGGGTGTGTGCTTTAGAAACAGGAGGTCGTAGGTTCGAATCCTGCGGGGACTCAACAAATTTTTATTGTTGTTTCTTCGTTGGTTAGGGCAATTTGGGCTGATCACCCAATTGTCTGAAAAGTAAGATGATCCATGCGTCGGATGAGCATGTAAAAAGTAGGTCCGTCTACCGACCCGCATTGGACCAGCGCGGTGGAGTACGGTCCAAAACCCCCTAAATGGAGAAGGCGTGCATTAGGGGAGGCCTATGTCCAGCAGTGGACTATCACAGGCTGATGATGATCATGATGATACTTTCTGGTACCCAAGCACTCCATTAAGGAGATAATAGGGAGGTACTAGTAAAAGCTTATGGAGCATTGTCCAATTAAGAGAAGAGAAGAGTTATTTAAAGAATTATGACGATAAATTATTTTATGTGAATGACTTGGCAAGAGGAGCACTTGGCACCTGATGAGTTTACAAGTGATACACCCTGTTCATGAGAAAACGTAGCGTTGGATGCCGCCAATCCACTCGCCACCCTAAGAAATAAGATGTTAATTTTGTTTACTCAGTGATTACATTTATTTCGCTGCCCTTGAATCATAAGATAATCATTTTTAACAAATTATTTAATTTAATACTTCGGCTTATTCAATTTAATACTTTTAGTTGCTTACTCAAATGGCATACATGACAAATATGATTTTTACGAATTGTTTCAAGTTCAATTCCTTTACAGTGAATATATTCTACAAAACGGCTTTATATGAAATCGGTATTGGTGCCGAATGGCCTCGGACCTATCGGAGGTCCCTCATCAGAACGAGTGGGATAGCTTCACGGTCGCATCCCGCCTCGTACCGATCGTGCATGTACAGCGGACATTCGAGTCGTTTAGTAGAATATACTTTACAGTTAGTTTTCAATAATAACCGAAGCTTATAAGATGTATCCGTAAACTGTGTTATTTATCTTGATCACACTTAATTCAGAAGCGTCGTACTGTATAAACTTTCACCATCTTAGCTCATATGCACCGAAGAAGAGGCAAGATTTTAACCTATTGATAATCTTTGCTCGTTCTTGGCAAAGTATAAATTACGTTCAACTGTTTTGCGCATTTTCAGTTTTCGAGTCGAGTTCGTTTCGAGTCGCAAGTAGGCTTTAAATATAATTTAATAATTAAATTTTTAAATAATCAAATTAATATTACGTTATTTAAAAACATTACATAATTTTATTAGCTATTTTACTATCTATCTAATACAACTAACACTTTTACTTTAAGGCAGCACAGCAATCACCACCATATGTGCATAGGACATAATAATCACTATTCGGGACGTAACTGATCTAGTGCTAACATTATGATTACATGATTACAAAAATATAAATTTATTTTATTGTTACACAAAGGTCCCCGTAACATTTAAATACACGAAAGACAATATATAATCAACAGATGCTACAATCTGGCAAAAACACACTAGATGTAATTAAAAAGATGTGTGTATAACTGTAGTTTCAAACATACAAACCAATATTTTTTTTAAAAATACTCATAATGATTGTTTCTATTGCTTGCGCGAATATTATACATTATTAAATAAAATGACTTTACGGATTTTATCGCGTTTATTTTACAGTCTACCCCGTGACCACGGCCGCTGGAAAGTGTTCGAAACGTCGGGAATTTAAACTAATTATGTTACTATTTATAACTTGATCGTATGGTAACATGCTCTGTCAAGTGTCAGTAAACTGTCAAGTAAACTGTCTGTCAGTAATACAAAACGAAGGCTTTCACGAATTAATTTAAAATATATTCTGGAATTTGTTCGTCCTTCAATTATTGCTTTGATGACAAACCAGACTACTGATAGAATGTAATCAATATTAAAAAGGTATTTCTAAACTTCAGGCAATGTCGAAATTTATTATAATTGCCATTTGTGGTAAGTAAATTTGATTTAATCTTATTAATCATATTTTTGTAATCAATTCAATTTGTAACTACGATGTACACCGAATAATCGAATCGTAGCTGTATTTATAATTGAAATTTACCGCATTAATTGTGTATTAAAAATTGTTCAATTATTCAAATTACGTTTGTAAACACTCTAAAAATGAAGGTTTTTTGTTAAACTGTTCAATAGTGCAAACATAGCATACAATAAACTAATTTTCTGCTGCATAAAGTAGTTAGTTTCATTCCAGCTTGAAACAAGAAGTTTATTTTTTTGAAATTTTTTGTTTAGGACTTTCAAAATTTTTATTGCAATATATTATTTGATTCATGTCTTTCAAAATTAATTTGTAAGCCCTACATTCCCAAAAAAAGTATTTCTCATCATCAGCAATAAATTTTAATAACTGTTCTTCTTTTTTATTTATTGTGATTTTTTTTTCTTACCACCTTATTAAAATTATTATCAATTTAATACTTTGTCAGTCATGTATATTATTATTTATAATAATATGTATATATTGTTAAAACTATTAGGACTTACCATATTAATGCTATTTAAAAAAAGGTATATTTGAATATGAAATTATTCTTCTTGCCAGTTTTTTTCTGGACAGGTCTGAGTTTTTGAAAATATATAAAAATGTTGTTATTTAAATACTCAGCAGAGCTTAAACTGAATAAATCATTTGTAATTTTGACATTAATAGTGTCTTCATTAATTATTTTATCAAGTTAATTAAGAGACTATAAAAGTCATTTGTCATTGTCAATTTATAGAAGAATTTTAATAGATATTTGAAAAAAAAAAAAATATAGCACCAAAATTCACAACCTCAAAAGATAGACAAAAAGTATATTTTAATAATTTTACTACTTGAATTTGTCTATGATCAAGTCCATATTGGCATATATCCATGTTTTAATAATAACACTCAAGAAGCATTTTCATTCAAACATTTTTAAAAATTGCAATCAGACTCATTCAAAGCTTATTAAAGATAATACAGTTTAAGTTAACATAAAATTTATTATCAAAGTGTCATAGATGACACTTTGATGAAATTAATACTTTGAACAGATTATCATTATCAGATTTTAAATGTGGTTGCAGAAAATGTGATGCTAGTTCGTTCAGTGAGCATGTTGTTTTCTAATTATATTAAATAAAAAAGTTGTATGCTATTAGAAGTCTTGGGAAAATGGCAAGAAGAATGAAAACCACACATGATTTAAATTTATTCATAAGACTGAACCTGTGAAAAGTAACTTTGTAAAAGTAACTTAAAATGTTTAGAAAATGCAATCTGTAATCCAAATGGATTTACTAAACAATACAGTAGTGCGGATTTTATCACAATTATTAACTTCACTTCATTAGACCAGCGTGATGGGATATGGTCCTAACCCCCAAATGGATAGGGATGTATTAGGGGAGGCCTATCACAGACTGATGATGTATGTGATGTATGTAATAATTTCAAAGTTTTTTGTATATTATGCTGTATTTGTTTGATGGTTCCATTGTAACAGGGTAGGCTAAGTAATTGACCCTCATATCATTGAATATTAATATTACATTATTTGCTCCGATTTGTGTACATTTAACTGAACTTATGACTCTTGTATTTAAAACTATATTTTGTCCACAGCTCTGGGCTTCGGATACCTCCACTATAAATATGTCTCAAACATATTCGAAAACTTCCTCAACTTCTCCCATTTGTCGGACCTCGAGCGAGAGATGGCGCTGCGCACCGAAATGGGTTTCTATTACTCGTATTACAAGACCATTGTGGAGGAGCAGCCGTTTGTTGCGGGAATAACGAAACTTATGTATGACAAAGTGGTTGAATATCCGAAGGAGGTTAATGCTATCAACAGATTCAACATTCACCCTGAGGTAAAGCTAGGTCATATAGCTATTATACAGCACTGTCTTAACTAGGAAACAACACCCCCTAGTTTCTAAAATGGAACCCAGGCTACTTGACTCGGAGGCAGTGTAATAGTTTTCATTAATTTTAAACATTAGACCATCTTATTAGTCTCGGGTATTGTGACATTCTTAGTAAACTTTTGTGGGAAATTGGGTATTGACCCAAATGCCCCAACTAATCAAAGGATTGCCCTTTGATTGATAAGATGCCTACAAACTCCGGTTTTAGAGCGAGGGCCAATTCAATTTTAACCCTAAGATGTCAAAGTTTATATTTTGTAAAGCTATTTATTTGTATACATTTACTAGATCACATTCAATTTAAGTGTTTAAGAAGATTTGTTATTAATAATTCCCTAACTGATTTTATTCGCTTTTATTCTAAATAACTACATATACAAAAATTTACTGCATCTATAGCCTACTTTATTGGCCTTTTAGTTTCTCAATACCATCCTTGGCAATTATTATAGCGCCTATAAATATACTGACCTTGATTCATCTATTATAAATCAATTTTCCCTTGCGACTTGTTGATTGTCATATTGGTGACCATTTATAAATAACACAGCTATAAGATGCCCCTCCATTCCTATGGGTTACTTTGTTGACCGACTTTCCAAATAAGGGAGGTACTCAATTTGAAGTGTATTTTTTTATATATGTATTTGTTACCTCATTGCTTTGCTCCTAGTGCTCTGGTTTTGTTAATTGTTTTTTTAAATGATAAGAATTAGCTGTCATGTGTCCCATTTTTTAAAATTATTTTGTTCTAAGTAGTTTCAATGTAAAAAATTGTTAAAAACTGCAATGAGGCTTGTTCAAAACTAATTTAAGCTAAAAGACTGTGTGATTACATAAAAGTTGATGGATTTAAAAAAAATCTTTTTCTTCTTTCATTTATAATGGCTCCACCGAGGATGTTTCGGTGTAGAAAATTCTTCATTCTATGTGCATACAACTTGTCATACATGACATTTTGATTAATTGAATACCTTAAAAGATATTAGAGACTTAAAATGCAACGGCAGAAATCGCGGGGTAGTTTCTTGCAGAGGGCACGTTGTCGCCGTCTTACATTGCGTATAATGGTTATGTACTGTTTGAAGTTGGTAATATATTTGTTTATAGAAATTTTACTGGTTTACATCTATTCACGAATCATCATCAGCTTGTGTAAGTCCACTGCTGGACATAGGCCTCCCTTTCTCCATTAGGGGGTTTCTGGACCGTATTCCACCACGCTTGTCCAATACGGGTTGGTTGGACCGACTTTTTACATGCGCATCCAACGCATGGATCATCTTACTTTTCAGACTATTTAGTTATCGGCCCAAATTGCCGTAACCAACTAGAAAACATCAATGAATATTTGTGAGCCAACCTCTGGCTTCTTAAGCACACACCCTTACCACTGGACTATGGAGGCAGTCACTAATTAATTGATTATTTTCTCAGGTGATCATCGGACTGTTATATCGGTATTTGGAGCCAATTCTGAATGACACCAGCAAGAGGGACTGTCACATAGTTGATCGGGGGAACGGTCACAGTCTGGTTGAGAGCTGTACTCATCTCGGCCAACCAATATTATTTTACCTGGAGGCCGTTTGGTGGCTGGCAGGGCTAACTGTGTCCGTTCTCTTTCTGCATGCTGTCACCTTAAGGTGAGATTTAGAGGTGAAGTATTACATGTAACTAGTTTGCTTTGGGTAGTGTTGCACTCTTGAATTCAAACCATTAATATTGTAGACTGGCTGTTGTCCTTGAGTTTGTTTGGGTAATATATAGTTCATTTTTCTTCTCAAATAGTAGTAGAATAAGTTATTCTTAGTTACATCAGCTGCCTTCCAGTTGAAGTCCAGGGGCCGAGGAAACCTGTGTATTTATATATTAAATACAAGCCTTGAATGGACATGATTGATCAATGTCTGGACAATATACAATTAGAATATGTTTTAGAGAAGGCCTGTGTTCTTGAAATCTAGTTAAAACTGATTGTGAAATATATTATTTAACTCGTAATGGTGCATGTAATGTGGTTGTTAATTTTATATTAGAATGATGCAAATGATGCTTTATAATTTTTTTTTGTTATTGTAAGTCATACTTCAGAGAACCAAAATCACCGACATTGCCCACCGCATTAGTAAGCTGAAGTGGCAGTGGGCCGGTCATATAAGCCGCAGAACTGACGACCGCTGGAATCGAAAAGTTCTGGAGTGGAGACCGAAGCTCGGCAAACGTAGTGTAGGACGCCCTGCGGCAAGATGGAGTGACGACATTCGCAAAGTGCCGGTGTGGGCTTGATGAGAATAGCCGAAGATCGGAAGCGGTGGCGTGCATTAGGGGAGGCCTATGTCCAGCAGAGAACTGATACAGGCTGATGATGATGATGATGATGATGATGATGATGAGGTCATACTTTTATTAACCTCACTTATTAACCAAAATACATATACCTTAAAGATGGTAGGAAAAAGTCAATTTGGTATAGTTGCCAAGTTTTTTAAAAATTCAAAGATATAGCCAGGAAATAAATTTACCTGACAAACTATATTATACTACTTATATTATATCAAAAATCACAAGATGTCTTTGCAGATAAATACAGCAAATTTATCTCGCATAGATTGTTATCATGTGATGATGATATTTTTATCTAGAAGATATGAAATGTGTCGTTTTATTTCAAGTTTATGTTATCTCATATTAATGCCGGTAAAACAGTTAGTACTTCTTATGGAATCTGCCTTTAAATATTGTGAACCATTTATCCGTAAAAAAAAGAACTAATTCGTTCAAGCTTCGCATAAAAAGTAAATTTTCACCATCATCATCAGCCTATGTCAATGCACTGCTAGGCATATGCACGCCACCGCTTCCGATCATCGGCTATTCTCATTTATCATCATCATCATCCATCTTGCCGCAGGGAGTGCGAAATTTTCAATTTCGGAAATATTTTTCTGGCGTCTGCCTTAAAAATATTATAATTTTTTTCCATTTAAGCGGGCTATCAACTTTCGTATTCAATGCTGTAGACTTGCTTTTTACTTAGAGCCGACTGGGAAAGTGCAACCGAAGTGGCTACTAGTCAGACAGGTCGTGGGTTCGAATCCTGCGAGGCCTCAACAAATTTTCATTGTTGTTTCCTAGTTGGTTAAGGGCAATTTAGGCCGATCACCCAATTGTCTGAAAAGTAAGATAATAAATAATAATAACCTTTTTATTTTCTTTTAACAAAGGTTTATACAAAGTATCTTAAAATTATTACAAAGGAGCCAATGTCTTTGGTAAAGAGACTAGCCCTTGAAATAGGTTCATAAGAACCTGGTGCTACAAGTAGCTAGGCGTCTCCACCCAGGCGATCCATGCGTCGGATGGGCATATAAATTGTCGGTCCGTCCACCGCATCCGCATTGGACCAGCGTGGTGGGATACGTCCAAAACCCCTAATGGAGAACGTACAGAACCAGAACTAACTGTCTGTTTGTTGACGGACAAAAATTTAAAGTTTTTTTTTAAATTTTTGTCTGTCTACAGACAGTTTGTTCTGGTTAATTTCTGGTATGGCTAGTCTGATTTTGCCGGGACTTTCACTAAACGAAAGCTGATGCTCCTGGGTGCAACTTAGGCTATTTCTTTTAGATGATTTTTAGAAAAATGTTCTTGTTTTATATTACCACGCGGTCGAGGTCGCGGGCTACAGCTAGTATTGAAGAAGGTAATCTTGTTCTCAGCGACAGCATATTAGGCGGTGTTATATCCGTCCTGCACTATTTCACCAATCACTCTGAGTGCACCAGGGTCCAATGGGCCCCTAACGAGAGAGAGAATATGGCGATGCCGCTCCTCCTCCTCCAGGGTTGGCTGCTGACCCTGCAGTTAAGGGATTCTAACAGGAAGTCGGCCTTCCAGTTGCAGGTGAGTGCAGCATTAAGCCAGGTCACCTTTGGCTGCCACCGTAGCAGTGGTAAGGGCTTTTGATTTAAAAACCGGTGGTCGTGGATTCCAATCCTGTGGGAACTCACTTTCCATTACCGTTTCGTACTAGTTAGGGCAGTGCGGTTTGATCAACCCATTGGCTGTAAAATAAGATGCTTAATGTGTCGGATGGATGTGATAAATGTCGGCAGTGAGCTTGATCTTTTCTGGTCGTGTTAGTTGTCTGTCCCTGTTATACTATGTCAGTGTGGGACCTATTTTTGCACGTAAACTTGTGCACTATAATACCTTCTACACAGTTGGCTGATTCCTAATATTTAACGGCTACGGTATTATTATTATTTTTACATGTTTACCTGACAGTAAACAATAAGACTTGCCCATAAAATGCAGCGTCGGATGTCCTGAGACATAAATGATGGAAATGGGACTTCCATTTAGGCACTGATTACGCTGGGTATTGTGCCCTCTAAACTGACTGATTTTATGGCACAAATAGAGGCTCTTGTCGGTCCTACGAGACTTACCATTGTTATGGTCTATCCACCCAGTAATTACATCGACCATGCGTACTTAGTACCGGAATAAAGAGAGCATTCTATTAAGAATAGGGCACTGTTTGTATTCATCATCATCATCAGCCTTTGATAGTCCACCGCTGGACATAGGCCTCCCCTAATACACCTCTATCCATTAGGGGGTTTTGGACCGTATCCCACCACGCTGGTCCAATGCGGGTTGGTGGGTGGACCGACTTTTTACATGCCCATCTGACGCATGGATCATCTTACTCTTCAGACAAATGGATGATCGGCCAAAATTGCCATAACTAACCAGGAAACAACAATGAAAATTTGTTGAGTCCCCGCAGGATTCGAACCCACGACCTCCGGATTCTAAAGCACACGCCTATACCACTAGGCTACGGCAGTTTGATTGCTTTAGTTCAATCAAAGAATAACTACAAAGTCATACACATTTAAATATTTAACACTGACCTTTCTAAACCGTTACCTTGTTACGGTCATTTTTGCTTGATTTAATCAGCCATCTTTTTCTTCTGTTCCAGATCTCGATCTTCATACTCAACTGCCTCTGCCTCCTATTCTGGCAGTTCACCCAATTCATATTCCTAACGCAGACCGTAATCTTCTTCCTAATGGAGCAGCTTCGTATCATAGATATCAAAACCTTCACGATATTCCTCCACTCGCACTTCTGCGGCCTTCATACTGCTGTCCTCCTATTACAGGGGAATGATATGCTAAAAACTTCCTTATACACCTCCTACTTCCTAGTCGTCTCTATGTACTGTCTATTCTTTAGTTCGTTTCGCATCAAGGTTCAGAATCGCTTCCACCTTCTCCTCGAAAGTGTCTTCATCGTCCTCAGGATGGTTGTCGCGTTTGCACTTTCCTTGATCATCAAGAAAGCTATCAGCGATTTCCTTTCAGTCCAAGACGACTCCCACATTTGGGATATTCTCTATTCAAAGCTCACACCGTTCAAGAGCTTCCATACACTTATTTACACCTGTTCGGATGTCTTCGATTTTCTACCCTGGAGTACTATTCGGGTTTTGCTAGTTTCCTTTCTCCTACCGGTGTCGATCGTCAACATGTGTAATTATATAAATTCGGTCATGGACAACGCGGTGGCCACTTCGTCTGAGCGTGCGCCCCCATCTAATGAATCGCAAAATCAAGTAGAATCGTCTGCGTCATTGCTTTCATCTGACGCCAAAAATGCTAAAAATTGCAGTGATACAGTCACCGACATTGATAACAAACCGACACACATTACTGATGATTCCAACACGACTATAATGCCTGAAGAGAACCTGAATTCTCATCCCACTACCTCGAACGATTCCTCGAACGTCCGTAATCGGTTTCGGTCGAAAATTGTCAAAGAAAACCAATATGATAAACCCACACCAGTCGACTCAACCGCTAATCCTCATCTTCTGAACCTACAACCGAAGAGGGTTCGTGTACAGAACCCACAACGTCAAAGTCTGAGAAACCCGTCCCGAAAACCCTTTCAGACGACCCCCTCCTTAGGTTCCTCCAGTGTTTGGACCCGGAGCCGGCGGTCTTCTACGGCCTGTTGCAAATGATCGCCTTTTCGGTGATGGCCGATCTGGTGATGCGATTAAAACTGCTGTTTACAACGCAGATGTGCCTCATCTCTTCGCTGGTGACGAAGAAATCTAATTATCCGTAAGTGAGACTAACATCATACTCTTTTTGACCGACTTCAAAAACAGGAGGAGGTTCTCAATTCGTCTGTATTTTTTCTTATTTGAATACCGGTGCTTCCCGTTCGGTCCCATAGCAATTTGGTCCGGTACTGACAGTGGCATCCATGAAAAAATTTAAAAAGTCTGAAATTTACATCAACTGTGTGCACACTGATAACTGCCTCGTAGCCTAGTGGTATGGGCGTGTGCTTTAGAAACCGGAGTCGTGGTTCGAATCCTGGGGCACGCATAATTTTCATTGTTGTTTCCTAGCTGGTTAGGGCAATTTAGGGCCGATCACCCAATTGTCTGAAAAAGTAAGATGATCCATGCGTCGGATGGGCATGTAAAAGTCGGTCCACCCACCAACCCGCATTGGACCAGCGTGGTGGGATACGGTCCAAACCCCTAATGGATAGGGTGTATTAGGGAAGGCCTATGTCCAGCAGTGACCAAAACAGGCTGATGATGATGATGATGATGATGATGATGATGATGATGATGATGATGATGATGATGTCACACTGATTTTTGTAGTGACGAAATGCTCGGGAAATTTCCTTTGGAATCTGAGCGAAAGATTTTGCGTGGTAAATTTAGTTTCAGTTATTTGAGAAGTTTACAAGTGAACAAATTTTATCCGGAAACCTAAATTTAATTGAAAAAGGCGAAATGCTAAGACATTGGTTTCTTTGCATAGAATTTAAAGCTTTAATTTTAATCTTTTTTTTTAAGTAGAATATTGGGTTGTTGATACACCTTAAATCTCTTCGGTGAAGCGACATGGAATGCTACGGTAACGCGGTAATTTTAGTAGACCCGTTGCTCAGAAAAGAGGTAAATATAAGTGTTAAAAATAAGATCATCCATGCGTCGGATGGGCATGTAAAAAGTAGGTCCACCCACCTACCCGCATTGGGCCAGCGTGGTGGGATACGGTCCAAAAACTCCCTAATGGAGAAGGGGAGGCCTATATCCAGCAGTAGCAGATGATAATTAGTGCAAAGATGTAAACCTAATAGATAGGGGTTTATTAGGGGAGGCCTATGTCCAGCAGTGGACTATCACAGGCTGATGATGATGATGATATATGTTCTTTGCAGTCTATCAGACAAATACAAAAAGTACGTGCCGTTCTTCATTGGGTTGTTCATCGCGCCGACTCTTAGGGCCCTCTACACCAACGTCTATGAGGAGTTATCGTATATTGGTGAGTCTTTCATAGCTAAATTATAGATTTTAGGATCTGCTTGTGCCCTAACTAGTCTTTTGTTCTAGGCATGTCTCCAACTTATCATAGGGTCGGTTGTTTTCCATCCAGATTTACTTGTATAACAGTTATTACGCAGAGCGACTGGCATCAGACCTCCAGAACCCAAAGAGTGAAATTAATTCTATAGATCGATTAAATACAGGTAAATAAGAAGGTACTTGTACCTAATTTTAAGACAGGGACCGATTTACAAGCCTATCTAACGCAGGGTTCATCTCATTGTTTAGGCAACTTTCGTTATCAGCCCGTTTAATCTTAACGAAACGGAATACAATGAAAACACAATGTTGTTTTCTCGCAGGATCGTATCCATGAACTCCGGTTTGCAATGTAAGGCAGTATCACCTGAACAATAGTACTGCAGATTGACTGGTCAAAAGGAATAGTTAAACAAAATTGGATGGATGGATTAGATATAATATTATTATATTGAACGGTTTATTTGTAACCCAGTGCACTAACCAACGATGCGAAAACGTTCATAATGAACGCAAACACAAAGAGCTTCCGCCAACAAATGTCTAAAATAACACATGTCACGGTTAGAAGACTTATCGATATAAACATAAACTTGATTATTGGTCTACAAATATGTAACCCATGGCAACACGTGTGGTACGGATTGTGTAAATCTCAGTCAATAACAGCTGGTGACAAATCATTAATAGGGAAAGCTGGATTCGTCATCAATAGCCAATTCTACAAGCTAGTTAATATTACTACTAATATTAGTCATTAGAATTAGCCTCGGTTTTGTAATAAATACAACCGGTGGTAGGTCCCCTTTTTACATGGGACCGTCTGGGTGGGTACCACCGCGGTGCCTATTTCTACCGCAAAGCAGTAGTGTGAAACACTACTGTGTTTCGGTTTGGAGGGCACCGTAGCCAGCGTATTTACTGAGTAAAAGAGACTTAACACCTTATGTCTCACGGTTGGCAGCGCATTGGCGTTACCTCAAGTATTGCCAATGTCTATGGGCTTCGGTCACCACTTTCTATCAGGTGGCCCGACTGCTCGTCTGCCTGCGTTTGCAATTAAAAAAAAATAATGTCGCATCTCATTTTGAGGTGAGTTCAGCGACTACCCGCAAGAAGAGTTGCTGCAGTGGATAAACAAGGAGGCGGGAAGCGGGGCCTTTGCTGCTAGCATGCCAATGTCGGCCTCTATAATGCTATCTACGAGGAAGCCTATAGTGGTACATCCACATTACGAACATTTGGAGACAAGGTAAAACTTGGACTCTGTTCATCATCCCTCCTAATCAATTTCTTCCTGGCCCAAGTTAAGTTACTTTTCTTTCCCCTAGAAATTTTCTCGAGTTATCGTGGGGTCGTTTTTCTTTCTAGAATCACCTGAAGAACGGGTTTACGCGCAGCGCCAGGTATCTGACCTCCAAATTGCATTTGATACAGGAACTAATTGTCAGTGAATTTCAAGGTCTTGACAATCGAAACGCCGAGATCGACTTTACACATGCCCATTAAGCGTATGGAGTTTATTTTTCGTGATATGAACAATCGGCCCGTATTGCCATAAGCAACCAGAAAACAATGAGAATACAAAGTTGTTTCCCGGGTACGAACCTGCGGTTTGATGCATGCATGCATCATCAGCCTTTGATAGTCCACTGCTGGACATAGGCCTCCCCTAATACACCCCTTTCCATTGGGGGGTTTGGACCGTATCCCACCACGCTGGTTCAATGCGGGTTGGTGGGTGGACCGACTTTTTACATGCCCATCCGACGCATGGATCATCTTACTTTTCAGACGACTGGGGTGATCGGCCCAAATTGCCCTAACCAACTAGGAAACAACAATGAAAATTTGTTGTGTCCCCGCAGGATTCGAACCCACGACGGTTTGATAGGAAAGGCAAATACCACTTATTCGCTGAGGCGGTGTTACCAAGTTATCATGGAGTCTTCTAATTCATCTGACTAGGAAAGTACCAATGCATATTCCTGGTAAAAAAAACAATTGAGCGTAAAAAAATATTGAACTTTGAAAATTTGATTGAATTGAACAAAAAGTTTCGTACGTTTTTTTCCAAAATTATTAACTTTAAAGTCTGTTTCAGGAAACGAGCCTATTCTGTATACAAGATGTATGGAAGATTCACTCCTCTAGCGTTGTACCACGAATTGAATAAGTTGGAAGCGTCCTTTTTGATTGTGGAGAGCAAATACTGCTACGGGAGGAGCAAGTGAGCTTTTGATTCTGATTATCTTTCTCTCCAGAACGTTCTTCTTCTGTTCTTGATTGGACTCAGTTTTCATTTCTTTTTAAGCCATTTTTCCACCTTTTTTTGAGTGTTTTTTTATTGATGTAAGCTAAGTTACTACTATAACGTTCTCCTAATAGTAGGCAATACGCAGTTAACGAAACTGATTTGTAATTCGAGATTTTTTTGAAGTAAAATTGCGTGTCTCTTGAAGAGTCGCATAAAGGCCGATTGATGATTGATGATCTCTCCCTTTTACTCTTGGGTACCTAATTTAACAGTATTCTCATTAGCAATCATTGTTTCCTATAGTGGAGACAAATGTGCTATGGAACTGGGGTTAACAATGTAACCGTACTTGAGGAGGTAGGTCCCTTTTTGCAAGGGACCGTCTTGGGTGGTTCCTCCGCGGTACCTATCCGTGCCGTTAATCAGTAGTGTGCAAGCACTACTGTCTTCTGGATTGAAGGACGTTGTTACCAGCTCAATAACCGGGTAAACGAGACGCAACATCTCATGGCGCCTTACGATGTTTCTCTCATAGGGTATCACTTACCACCAAGTGGTCGTCCTGCTCTCTCATAGCTTTACTTATCTATAAAACCAATAGAAACAAAGATTTCTTAATGAACCAACAAAAATACTAATTTTCCATACATTCTTCCAGCAAGGGTTGCTCCTTCGCCGACATATGGGATGTAGAAGAACCGTCGCTCTTTAGTAGACCACAGCTCTGTCATATACTTCTGACGGAGCAAGTGGAACACTTCTACCCTCTGTTCAAGAACAGTGAATATGCAGTGTTCAGGATCCATGACGTCAGTGTGAGGTGAGTTTGTCAAATATTGGTCTAATAATAATACTTTATTTCCTTCTTCTCGGCTATTCTGTCAAGTTTTACCAAAGTAGTCCACTGCTGAACATAGGCTTCCCGTAATAAACCCCTATCCATTAGCGGGTTTTTGGACCGTATCCCACCACGCTGATCCAATGCAGGTTGGTGGGTGGGCCGTCTTTTTACATGCCCATCCGACGCATGGATCATCTTATTTTCCGGACAATTGGGTGATCAGCCCAATTTGCCCTAACCAACTAGGAAACAACAATGAAAATTTGTTGAGTCCTGCTGATTGAACTTCGACTCAGGTTTTATAACATGCATCAACCGCCAGGCTATGGGATTTTGAAGTTAAAGCTTTAGAAATTGATATTTTTAATAGTAATTGTAGAGAGTTATTACACATTTTTACCTAGTTTTCATTTCTATATTCTTTTTTAAAATGTTTTCCACTAATAAAGTGTTTTGCATCAGAATTTACAATAACTATAGACAAATTAGTTTGGTTTAATCTGAGCATGACTATTATGTAAACTAAGAATTACTATTTTTAACTAGCACGTTGGGTGTGTACACTTTTCATGGATCTCTTTCCATCATTCTCCTGGCCATTTTCCCAAGATATCATGAGTCGCTCTCTCATCCAGATTTACCTAGAATGACGGCTTTACCATAGCTTTACCGGTGCACTTTAAGCAACCAGGGGAACTTAATCGATGGATGAATTACCTGTACGTCAAAGATGGATTCCTAGACCTAAACAATTCATCCTACGCCTAGCGACTATGACCACCTTCAACTATGGACAATTACTTGGACAGTTTCCCATATTGTCCTTATCATACCAACAACAACACTAAGTCATTTCCCGGCTGGATTTGAACCCATGACCAGCCGTCTGTAAATCAAAGGTTATACCGCTTGGCCATGGAGGTGGTGGTAGATATTTTTGTGAGTTATCAAATAAACAGAACCTTCTAGCGATGAAATATTATTATATAACCTAATTTCTATCTTCAGTTACATGCCCAGAAGTTTTGATACCTGACATACAGCGTTTGCCACGGAAAGTGGAGTCCATAGTCCTAATTGCTTGTGAAATCTGGCAGAAACCTATTTTTTAATATAAGCAGGGTTGATAACGTTAATGTTAATGTTTGTGTTGTATCCTTTAGAATGTTGCTTTTGTCTGGTATAAATTTTAGTGTTTTTTTTGCTTTGTTTAATGTGATCGATGTATAAATAATAATATTAGGATGACCTTTGTCAAGTAATATCAGTGATTAATAAAATTTATTTTGGGATTTTTCTGATTATTTAATGCCTAATAGATAATCAATTTTCAGTTTATAGAAAAAATTTTATAATTGCCATATGTTAAGTAATGTTTGATGAGAGTATAAAAATTTCAGATAATTTTAGAATTTAAAAAACATTTGTAACTAATCTTCTTAAATTATTAATAGGAAGTTTTTAGTTAGTGCAATTATTATTAAATATAATAGTTATTAATGTGAAAGATAATATGAACACTTTTTAAAATTGTTAATAATAATTAATTTTGGAAAAATCTTTTCAAAATTTTTATTAAAAATATTTTGTGTAAAAGCAATATAAGATATGTTTTTTTTAATAGAATACAACTAAAATATTTGCATTTCTGACTAAAATAATTTTTTGACCGTATAACCAATAAATAAAGTTTAAAGTTGCAGTTTTTAGAAGATCAAAGATGTTTAATAGATTATCAGATCTCAAAGAAGCCCTTACTATTGGCTAATCCAATGTTCCAGTCCAAGTTTCAAGTAATCTCAAACCCAATGGTATTATTTTACAATCAAGTATAGGAGAATATGGTCCGATATTGTAAGAGCCATTTCTATTATTTAATAAAAGTCTAACATTATTAATTATCAGGGAAAGTTAAAAAACCATGCAATGTAAAATCAATAGACTATATGTATGAAATTATTGTCCTTTTACATTATTATGTACATATATATGTTATTTTATTAATTTAACATTCTTCAAGAATTGGCAGGTTTCAAAAATGGCCAATCCTATTGGGTTATTTTAACCTATTCTGTATAGTATATAATCTGTAACAGATAATATAAAGTTACTATGTAGTGATATTTGTATACCTGTATATGTTTTACTGAAATGTGTTGTGATGTTGAAGAAATTAGTATTATTAAAGGTATATTTTGTCGCTGTTTTGATTATTCTCCTGTAGTTTTAGCAATAAATGTATTTTACCCTGATTTATTTATTTCAAACACCTTTGTGGTCGACGCGCGGTCCACTGGTTGACTGTACCGCGGATAAAATATGAAAATTTCGCTTATTCCACTGAAGCTGTTGTTGTAAGGTGCTTGCGAGTGGTTGATGAAAGACCAGAAAGCTGTAGAAGTATGTAGCGTTGAAGTAGTGTTGCGTATTTACATCATCAGCCTGTAATAGTCCACTGCTGGACATAGGCCTCCTCTAATACACCCCTGTCTATTAGGGGGTTTGGACCGTATCCCACCACGCTGGTCCAATGCGGGTTGGTGGGTGGACTGACTTTTTAATGCCCATCCGACGCACGGATCATCTTACTTTTGAGTCATTCGGGTGATCGGCCCAAATTGCCTTAACCAATTAGGAAACAATGAAAATTTGTTGGGTCTCGAACCTACGACCTCCGGTTTCTAAAGCATACCACTAGGCTACAGAGACAGTTGCGTATTTAATTAAATACCTAATAATACAGATAATAGAGTATAAGAGAAATAAACACATAACAGAGATTTACAATTGGTGCTGTTGACAAGTAAATTGACGAATATAATTATGTTGAGATATATGTCGTCGAGATAACGTCACTGCGTGTGGAAAGAATCCGAAACGTCGGGAATAAATATATTTAAGTAACGCAAAAATCCGTAAATTAGTGGATTTGATATGTATAATAATCGCGTAAATAAAAGAAATAATTATGACATTTTTATTTTAGAAACCGCGAATTGGCCCGCTAAATAGAAAAAAAAACTGGAAAAAGTACGCGTAAGTAAAAAAAAGCGTAGGCTGTCAGACTGTCTACAGTATGTATTTTCATAAAAGCAACGTAAGACGCCACAAGTCGCTCTCCGGCCTGTGACATGACATGTTACATGTTGTTTACTCAGAAAATATGCGGGCCACGGCGCCTTCAAGCCGGAAGACATTAATATTTACACACTACCGATTTGCGGCAGAAATTCGCACTGCGTTTCTACTATACGGTCCCTTGTAAAGAGGTCTACCAATTTTAAAATATTTACAACGATCACAAAGGAAATATCGATAAGCAAGCAACTGTTTATTATCCAACCACAAAAGCTAATGGAAAACAAGATCTCAAAGGAACCAGTAGGTCTTTATCAGGTGCTGGTGCTTCGTAATGGAGGTAAAAGTGGTTAGGGTTCCGCATACACCTGTCGCTATTCCACGAAGGTACTGCCTAGAGGTGTTCTGTACAGTCGCCGTAAAAGTAGCGCCGCTGCCGCGATCAGCGTCACACAGGGATGGACCTGAAAGGGAAAAAGACAATGAGAACAGATGAAATAAAAAATCACGTAATGACATTTTATAGTTTATTCTACTTAGTAGCTATTTCTATCGCAAAACATTAACAAATAATTAATAAAACTCATATTATTTTGCGAACAAATTAAAACATTAGTAGGCATAACACTTTTTGCAAGCATCGTGTTGCACTCCGAAATACTCTGCTAAAGTGAAAAAATATCATATGGATAAAATTCAATAGGTCATATAGAAAAAAATTACCTGTAACTATTAATGATTTGCGGCAGAATTTGTAACGGCAATAGAACTTTTAAACGTTAAACGTAACCGTATCAAAATTGAAATTAAGCATTTAAAAGAACATTGGTTATTCTTTCAAAATCGTTTTAAAATCGCTACATATAAATAAATTCGTAAAATACAGAATCTAACACAGTCGTGTCTAACACAACGAGTAACGGTATGCATCTACAGCCGGGTATCCATTACGGAACGGTAATCGTAACGCGCGGTACAATTCAGGCTCAACTTTATCGCCAAGCGTACTCATTTTGCAAGCTGTAACTATAACTAAATAAAGTGGTTCAAATGTTTTAGTCAGTACGAAAAGCCTTTTTGACATCCAAGAGCTTACGTCGACCGCCTTTTGGTTTCGCAAAAACCTACAATCGTCGGTTCGCTGCAAATCCCTCGTTTAGCGCTCGTCGCAGGTCCGCGAACCACATACCACATTTATGGTTACAATGACCGTTGCAGTTGCATAGATTACAGATATGTAATCGTGCGCAGCGTAGTGCCCACATACCGCTCGCAGGTTTCGTTACAGCACATGAAGGTCCCGTTCCATTAAACGATCGGGGCGCTTAAAACGGTCATTTAATCGTTCCATATAGCGATCGCCGTCGTTGTGGGCGCAGCGAAAACTTCACGCATGACGTCATGGCTCGCGCTCACGCGAAGCTCACGCCGCCCCATGTAAATAGGTGGGTCGTCATGGTCGTTGAGTAGTTGTTGCCATTTTTAAAAATTAAAACGGCAAAAAAGACGATCATCAGTACGTACGTTGTTTTATTTATGTAATTTACGTTATAACTCATCATCGTCTTCAGCCTGTGATAGTCCACTGCTGGACATAGGCCTCCCCTAATACACCCCTATCCATTAGGGGATTTTTGGACCATATCCCACAACGCTGTTCAATGCGGTTGGTGGGTGGATCGATCATCTTACTTTTCAGACAAGACCCTAACCAACGTATAACGTTATAACTAACGCTTTATAATTAATAATTGTTCACTTTATTGAATTAAATATATGTCTTATATTGAATTTAAAAAAGTTATAATGTTTAAGACTAATAGATTAAAACTTAACTTACAGATAATTTATGACTTATAGATTAATTCACCATTTGTATTTGTTACCTACACACTCACAACGACATATAATCCGTTGCACTTGAGTTTACGACCACAAAGCTCACAGGTTAATGGAACGGAAAATTTGCGTACGAGAGCGTGGTCGCCGTGAAAGTCAAATGGAGCGCACCAGAAATGGTTTCAGTTACTGCTCGCGAGTAACGTTTCGGTAGCCGTTACCAGTCGCACCCGTTACTTAGTAACGAAACGTACTAAAAAAATATCGGTTACCGTTAGTAACAGTTTTGTGTCGCAGCTACGTAAAGCGGCTATAGATTTTATCACTTTAAATATAGGAAAAGTAAGTTACCTTTAGCATTACCAGCACAGAACTTTCCATCCGCCGATCCCTTAGTGGCACAATCACCTTTAGATACGAACGGGAGGTCCACAGTTCGAAGCTTAGTCGAGTTTGCAACTTCATTGGTACTCGAAGACCAAATTGCGGACTGTAATGGAATGAACAAAAAGACTTGAATTTATCATGTTGTCTCCAATGCCTCAGTCTAAGGTTACAGTTCTAGAAGCTGTAGGTCGTGAATTCGAATCCTGCGGGGACGCGAAAACTTTAAAATGTTTTCGCTATAATTTAAACTGTCTATAGTCAGTCCTATTCATAAATTGGACAGATCAAAACTTGCGAATAGTAGTAGATTATCGTTTATAAGAGTTAATAAAGATTGTTTAAAACTGCGACTTAAAAAAAATAAAAAGTTGAACCTTCGCGACGGAATTCAAAATGGCCGCGGTGTACAATAAATACGCGTTCGCTTCTGGCGCCATTAGTCTTTGTTTACATCAAATCTTTCATTAATTTGGCTATGTTATAGGGTTTACTGCTTCTGTCAAAATTGATGATACCTGCACTGGCAACTGATTAAATTGTGTAATTTAGATGATTGCAATGTATTTGTTAAACATTGATATAAAAACAAATGACGATCGCAGCGTTTCTTGCCTGTTCTTCTCTGGACACTTCAAAACTTCCTAATCAGCGATAGATTAACATTCACAAACGCTCGACAGAGCCTAAATGGAATAAAGAATTTTTGAATTTGAATCATATCCACTACTGGACTACCTTTCCCACGCTGTCCTTAGCCAATTGCCTCTCGAGTAAGTCCCGTTTGAAGTCCAAACAGGCGGGCCTGACACGCAACGCGTAGTCGAACGCCCTGGATACCACCACGACGGCTATGTCACCATCGGTGCTGTCTAGACCGTGGTACTCTCTTGGTACGGCGATCTTCTTCACCTGTTATTTGAAATGATGGGAGGAAAATTGATACTCAAAGTTGGCATATAATCTATAGACATAATTAAAATTAGCGTAGCGGTTTTAACGTTAAAATAACCGTTTTTAAATGATTACATGGATGTAAAATATAAATATAACAATCTTTTGTTATGTATTCTAACAAAACTACATTTTTATGTTTGTCTTTTTGTTTGTCTGGTTAAGCTCTGGAATGGCTGGTCCGATTTAGACGTGATTTTTACTGGAAGATAGCTCTTGTATTTAGGAATTACCTGATATATTATATTTGGAAAAATAAATATTACTATGCGAACGAAGTTACGAGTAACGGCGAGTACTAATATATGTACTTCATTTAAAAATGTACTCGAAATGTTTTTAACCCTTTCTCAATAAGATAATATAGAGAAATCAATATTAAATTATTTTGAATTTCAGATTTATTATGTTACTTTATAATAGCAATTTTGTAGCTTTTTCTTCCTAAAACCTGTTTTATGTTTTCTGAAAGGTGCAAAATATTTTTTAAGTGTTAAAAATTAAAATATGTATTGGTTCATAGAAAATTTTAAAGTATTAAGGCCTTACATATAAGTTCTTATTTAAGCAACATCAGGCAGTCCATAGTCACGGAACGGACGTTGGGCAAACGTCCTGTGACGTTTAATTTGTAAAAACTTTATCATTTTACACTATATTATATTACTAGCGACCAGCCCCTGCTTCGCACGGAGCTATACTAATAGAAAATATATCAACAATATTGAGCATGTGGTATACATAGAAACCTTTCTCTTCAATCGCTCTATCTATTAAAAAAAACCGCATCAAAATCCATTGCGTAGTTTGAAAGATTTAAGCATACAAAGGATAGGGTTAAGGAGATATATTGTGAATATAATTTGGTGATAGTTTTTAAAACTCTTTTGTATGACCGCGTTAGGCGAAATTGCTTTTTCCAAACGCTGAGACAAATTACCGGAGCGGTGAAAGGTTTATACCGTTTACACTTGTAGCAATTCTAACGCGTCATACAAAGTGTTTTAAAATATCACCAAATTACTCTATCTCATATATCTCTACCCTAGGTAAAAAGCGACTTTTGTTTTATACTACGTAGTGACATTTATAAGCTCACGTCGGACTTCTGGGCGTGGGGATTGTCGTCGCTGTGATCCCAGGCGCTGTGCACTTTTCCGACGGCCACAGCGAAATTAGACTCATCCTTAACCCCCTTCAACTCTTCGTCCCAGAAGCAACGAGCGGCTGTAGAAGATAATGTTCAAATGATATGATATAAGCCTTGACTTTTAACTGGTGGTCGTGGGTTCGAATACTCTATGAAACAACTTTGTGTTATCGTTGTTTTCTTGTTGGTTGACATATAATGAGTCGGTCCCTGTTAACAAGACCAACATTGGCGGTCGTTATAGGACATAAGTGTGTTCTAACGTACTAACAACTTATCTATTCACTATATGCAGTTTCACCGGTGGTAGGTCCCCTGTTTACAGGAGACCGTCTGGGTGGGTACCACCGCGGTGCCTATTTCTGCCGCGAAGCAGTAGTGTGAAAACACTGACGCGTTCCGGTTTGAAGGGCACCGTAGCCAGCGTATTTACTGGGTAAACAAGACTTAACACCCTATGTCTCACGGTAGGCAGCGCGTCGGCGATACCATTCGTATTGTCAACGTCTATGGGTGTCGGTGACCACTTCACTCCACACTGGCCCGACTGCTCGTCTGCCTGCGTATGCCATAAAATAAAACAAAGTTTATCATCTGAAACTGAAAAAAACACCTGCCTCCGTAGCCTAGTGGTAAGAGCGTGCGCTTTAGAAACCGGAGGTCGTGGGTTCGAATCCTGCTAACTCAACAAATTTTCATTGTTGTTTCCTAGTTGTTTAGGGCAATTTGGGCTGATCACCTAATTGTCTGAAAAGAAAGATGATCCATGCGTCGGATGGGCATGTAAAAAGTCGGTCCTGCGCCTTACTCTCTCCGGTCGTGTCGGTTTTCCGTCCCATCGTGCTTTGCGAGTATAAAGGAACAGTGTGTGTGTTTCTGTGTTTGCGCGTACACTTGTGCACTATAATATCTCTTGCGTAGTTGGCTGATCTCCAATATAGATCAGCCGCCGTAATCGTAATCGACTGGAGAAAATTATTATTATTATCACCTGAAACTACAGCGGGTGGTCTGAGGCCAGTCGCTTTGCATAAAAGCTATTATTAAGGTAAGTATGAGAGGATTAGGAGCTGAACTAATGAAGTCTGAATGAACTGAAGCAGATGAACCCAAGACATAATCTTAACTACGCTTACCAGTCAGCACCACCGAATTGCTTATTAGGGTGCCACTGCAGATGTGGTCGTGCCTAGCTTCCACCTTCTCCTTGAAATAGATAGCAGCGTGCCAAGGGACTACTCCGGTTTCTACATCTTCTATGAATAGACCGCATTCTATAAACAAATAAATAGATCATGAACCTTTGGATACTACAACATCCAATAATTGGATACGATAAAGCCTATGTATTCACTTATGCACTATTATACTCCTACGCAGATTTCTGACGCAAAATTATGGTTGTTAGTATTTCCTTCGTAGTTTAGTGGGTGTCATGGGTTCGAACCCCAAAGTGATAAGACTTACTTAGGGTTATGCGGAGTACTAACATTATTGACTATGAAGATTTATTTGACGTTTTTGAGGTCGGTAAATGTCAATTGTTTTAGGGTTTGAGCGAATCTCCACGGCCGCTGGAAAGTGTTCGAAACGTCAGGGAATTTAAAATGTAAAATAAACGCGATAAAATCGGTAAAGTAATTTTATTTAACAATGTATAATAACTGCCTCCGTAGCCCAGTGGTATAGGCATGTGGCTTAGAAACCGGAGGTCGTAGGTTCGAATCTTGCAAGGTCTCAACAAATTTTTATTGTTGTTTCCTAGTTGGTTAGGGCAATTTGGGCCGATCACCCAATTGTCTGAAAAGTTAGATGATCCATGCGTCGGAGGGGCATGTAAAAAGTCGGTCCACCCACCAACCCGCATTGGACCAGCGTGGTGGGATACGGTCCAAAACCCTCTAATAGATGTATTAGGGTGTATTAGGGAGGCCTATGTCCTGCAGTGGACTATCACAGGCTGATGATGATGATGATGATGAATGTATAATATTCGCGCAAGCAATAGAAATAATTATACTAAACTTTTTTTGTTGCCACCGTAACCTATCGGATACAAAGACTAATTGGTTAGATATCAGGGCATTTGAAGACTACCGTCGCACTTTTTTTGGACGATAGACTTTCGAAAATACTTCAAAAGTACTTCAATTATAACAATGCTAATTTATTACTATTCTGTTTTAATTAGTTCTAATCTGCACTTGCACATCCCCTGGTAACTAAAAAAAAATATGTATTGGTCGCAAATTTTGTAAATGCTATTATTTGATTAAAAAAATACACACACATATATATATATAAAGACCGTAGAGTTCTTTACCGGTTATCCTCTGAGCAGGTCTGAAATGGTGAACCAGTGGTAAATTTTTAACGTTGACGTTGACATTTCACTTTGGCTTCGACTTTGACTTTTAATAAAAGAGATGCGTGTGAAACGTTTTAAAAATGTCAACAATCTGTTCTAAATATAGAAAATAACAGAATATATTCTATTCAAGAAACGACGTAAAGTAAAAATGAAAACCCTTCCTTACACCTACTTTCATTTACTCAATATGAATCGCGAAGAAATGTGAATATGAGGATCAATCCTAAATCTGTACAACTAGCTATTTAAATACAACTAACTAACTATTTTCTAACCTGGTACACAAGTCGACCAGGCACTCCACTTGCCGTTCTTGCAGACCATGTACGGCAGTTCCAAGGGTGTGTAATAATACGGCTTGTTGCAGGTCGGCTGGATGACTGTGCCCTCGACCTCAGTGTTCTTGCAGCGCCTGGTGTTATCGGAGCCGCTGATGATGCAGTTGTACTGGACGCTGCGGTGCTTAACCAGCTTGCAGGCCTCTGTCATATCAATATAGAAATGTCAGTAGTACTCCACTCGTCTAGTTTGGGTACTGGCTAGCCATAATAAAAGAAGATCGATTGTCAGGTAGAATCTTTATTAACATCATTTAATAAAGCAGTACGTTAGTTTAATACCAGTAGCCAAAGACAAGAATTAAGTTTGTCATTCTTGAACAATTAAAACTTTCGTGAGACTATGCTACCAATAATATATCTCACGTGAAATCGGCATTGGTGCCGACTAGTTAGTAGCTAGACCCGCAGTGTGAGACTGGACGGGACCGTGAAGTTATCCCACTCGTCCTGATGAAACCCCTGTGATAGGTCCTAAACTAGTCGGCACCAATACCGATTTCACGTGAGTTAAACCATTTGTAGAATACTTTATCTGTCTTTTTTGATTTAAATTAATATTCGACAAAAACGGTTGATAAAGCTGGTAATAAATTACAATCAAAAGGGAAACTGTTACACACACAAATTCGTGAACGTTTGCGCGATCACCTATTTTCGTGCTACATTGATATCGAGTTGTATATGTGTGGCATTTGGCAAAATGGGAAAAATTGTATAATTCTATTGGACGGATGTAGTGAGGGTTGAAATCAATCATCATATATGCAATAAATAAAACAATATTCACCAATTACATTAACTAATAGAAAAATAATATATTCTACCCTCTGCCTACAGTAGCGCCATCTTTGTCGTAGCGTAGTACAGGACACGTTTTGTATCGTAGAGTATCGATTGTTATTACTTGACGAAAGTTAAATTAACAAGTAATTGATCATATATATTTATTAATCACTAGGTGATCTAGTGACTATAATAGGTTGTAGTAATAAATTAAGTATCTTCATCCATTGCTCGAAAACTCACGGACGCAACGTGGCCGCACCTCAGCGTTCCAAACGCCGCCCCAGCAGAAGGCGGCTGGCTCCCCCACCATCTCGTAGCCCTGGTCGCAGGAGTATTGAAGGTTGATGAAGGACGCCTTACTGTCTACAACTGTTCCACCTGTTATGTTGAATGATCCATGTTCCGGTTTTTGTGGTAGGACACATCTGTAATCAGGGGTAAATAGATTTTGTGTTGGTTATGGGGAGATAAAAATATGAGTTTACTCCTAAAAAAGTGTTAAAAAATTTATAATCTGTAACGAATAAAATTTGTACATTAAAATAACCGTTCTCAAATGAGTTTATTTTAATATGCATCCGGTATATACAAGAAAACAGCATTTTTTTAAGTTTTTTGTCTGTCTGCCCGTTTGTTCTGGCTAATGTATAAAATGGCTGGTCCGACTTCGACCGGACTCTCAGTAATAGATAACTGATGCATCTAAGAGTAACTAAAGTTACATTTAAAAAAAAATAGCAATATTCTTACATATATATTACCACGTAAACGAAGTCACGGGTAGCTACTAGTTAATAGAATAAAACAGTACTAAGAATGTGTTGGCATGAAATTTTATATTTAATAGATTCGTTCAACTCTTTGTCGCGGTGTTGCCTAACTACCTTTAGATGATTTTAATGAACATTTTCAAACGGTTTACATATTATCTTACTGGAAACTATTCGATCGATCAATTATTTAAATAAAAAATTAAAAATCACTACACTAATTTCCACTATAAACTCTTGTAACAGTTGACCGACTACATTCTGAAATTATAGCATAGATCTTGGCTTATTTTATAAGAGTATGAGTGTGTCTGTACGCGCACATAATATGAGTATTATGTAAGCGCACACTCGAAAATAAGCACACACACACACACACAAGCACGATGATTTCATAATAGCCTTTTTTCAAACTTACTTAGATCCTGTACTTCTACGCCATCTTCTAACGGCATTTAATTCGATCGACGGCCTTGGTCTGAAATAAATAACGCAAATAAACGATTAATTTAGTCTCAAAAATCTTACGGTCTGAAGAACTGATTACTATGAAACTAATTTTTTTTTTCGGTCGCCACTTAAAGATTTTCGAATAATTTTTATTATAAACCAACTGCGGTTTGTGTACACTCGCTACCCATTCTTCCACGATGCATTGATTAGGAAACACTTCTGTGTCCTGGTTTGAAGGGCACACGGTTTGCGTAGTTACTAATAATCGATATTCAATAAGCCAATTCTTTGGCTGGTGTTTATCTCTGATATTATCCCAGACTCTTGTTGGAAGTCAAGCTACCGTCCCCGCGAACATGGGAAACTCTTTTAAGGGAATCCCGAGTACAGAAAGCTACGTAAATTTATTAGGTATTTTTAAGCGTCTCCTAAGGATCGGTTTGCGAACCGGGTCGTCTACGATCAGGTGACTGATTTCGGTTTCCGGGGGCGGTGGTAGACTGTCTTCGTAGCCTAGTGGTATGGACGTGTGCTTCAGAAACCTGAGGTCGTGGGTTCGAATCCTGCGCGGACTTAACTAATTTTCATTATCGTTTCCTAGTTGGATTGGACAATTTGGGCCGATCAACCAATTATTTGAATAGTAACATGAACCATGCGTCTCGGATGAAATGTCGGTACATCCCAACCGACCAGTGGGGGACCAAGGTCCAAAACCCCTGGTGAAAGGCCATTGGGAGGCCTATTTAGCAGCGGACTAACACAGGCTGATGATGATGATGATGAAAAACACCAACATTCTTACGATATTTTATTTCATATGATTAAAAATACCATAGTACGTTAGTAATCCCAACCCTTTCAGCTCCGCCATCGAGATCAATCTCGTTCAAACAATAATTAGGCCAGGGGCCCTCAAACCAGAAGACGTAGTGGTAAACAAAACTCACCTCACATTTTTTATACAATTTTTTTTTTTTTGCATTATTTAAATCAAACCACTAATAAACAAAAAAACCCACTAAAAATGAACCAAAAATACTGGTTGAACATCGATTAATACCAAGGATGATTCCCAAAATAGAAATTAAAAATATCCAAATTTTAATAGAGAAATGGTTTGTCTTTCCACCTTCCAGGGATCCAATAATTTCAAAAATTAAAAGCAGGAAAAAAAAACTCAAAACCGAAAGGACAAATAAAACTTTTTTAAACCAACAAAAATTAAGATATGAAAGATATTAATTTTTAAATAAAAGCGTATTCGAAAAAGAGATAAGACATTCCAACTTGTTTGCCCTGATCATGGATGATGAAAATAACGAAATCGGGAATAAATATATTTAAGAAAAAGGATAAACCAAAAATTAGTGGATTTGATATTTTTTGTTACCAACTTGGTAACAGCAAAACTTTATTTCAAACATTTAGTAACGTACCATTCGTTTGTTGTTTTTAAAATGTTGGTAATAAATAATAAATTTTTTAATTCAGTTTGTACCACCTCTCAATTTTCGCATAAATCGCCAATAAACTGGCAAAATAATTAAAAGGTTTTATTCTCTTCATCTTTGACGCCATATTAATTTTTTTCTTTTTAAATGGTAGAAAGGAATACAATAAATAAAAACCCACAATATCATTTTATTGTAAATATTTTTAAAGTTGCGTATTAAAAGCATTGTAATTATAAAAGTTAACCATTTAAAACATTTTACATACAAAAATTTTTTGAAAATTTAAAAATAATAACTTAAAAAATATAAGTTTTTGGGGTGACAGAAATCCGGGGCAGTTTTTTGCTATACTTTGACAATTGTCCTCCATCTTTTTATTAAAATTTTACTTGTTATACTTATAAATAAATATTTTAATTGCTCATTAAGAATAGTAAGTTACAAATTCGTAGTACATAATTTTAATTTAAATTAACTTATTGAATGAAATAACTAACTGATGTGATAGCGTTCATTAAAATACTTTTTATTTAATTATTTCTATTGCTTCCGAATATTATCATTATTAAATAAAAAAGCTAAACTGACTAAACGTTTGAATTTAAAAATGTAAAATAAACCGGAAAAATCCCTAAATCATTATTTTAATTTTTATTATATTTCACACGAACCCAAACGTTCACTTCAAAAAGTAATATCATCATCATCCACTGTTTATCCACTGTGGACATACTCCCCTAATACCCCACATTCGGTTTGGGAACCACGCTGGTCAATGCGGTTGGTGGGTAAAACGACTTTACATGTCCATCCGCGCATCGATCAATTAGAACTTGGTTGAAATTGCCCTAAACAACTAGAAAACCAATAAAATTTGTTAGACCCCTCGGATCGGTAAAACAAAATAATAAAATCAAAGGATTTAAAGATATATAACACATTGTCAACGAACTGTAATATAATTGTAATAATGGTTTCGTTGTATAAAATTGTAAATATATAGAAGTTTTAGTGATTGTAATTGTGTCTTACCCATACACACCAAGACTAACGACTTGAAAAACATTGTCAAACAATTATTACTCGTTTAAATTGTAATAATATATATTAAACGCTTTTGATTCTATTATTACATTTAAATGAAGAAAACATAAACAAAGAATAGTAGAGTATGCCTGGTGAGTTTTTCCCAAAAACCGTATCAAAATTTTCTCGGCGATTAATGACGTTTTTTATCGATGACCGGTCACATATACTAATATAAATGCGAAAGTTATTAAGAATGTTTGTTACTCTTTCAATCAAAAACTATTCAATGGTTTTAATGAAACTTTTAATTACATTATATAGAAATAATTATAGCATAAATTTAAGGATAAATTATAGTTAGTTAAAAATATAATAAAATTTTGATAATTGGAAAAAATCTACCAAAATTTTGTTTGCCATTTTTAAAAAACCTTTGGGGCAGTTTTATATTTATATTGATTGCAATATTAAAATTCAAATTACCGGAAACCGGGGGAAGTAATTACTACAACTAAAATCCATCATGATGTGTGTTTTAGAATTTATAAATGGGAAATTTCTTTAAAGACATAATTATTCGCGGGTTGACGTGAATGCTCCAAAGGTTGGACTGATTTGTTAAATTTTTTGTGTGTTCGGGTTTCTGGTTTTTGAACAAAAATCCCGGCAGATAGCGCTGCAGTCGGTATCTAGGTTATTAACCTATACAGGAACTAAACTGCATCATTATACAATTATAACCTCAAATATCTTTCATTTTATACTTTATTTAATTCACTAATCGCTTTGAATATCACGCCAGTAAAGATTTGTAAGCAACAAATTAAAAAAAAAATTGTTTTCGAAACAAAACTGGGTAAGCTTCCTAATCAATTACAAAGCCAGTTAGTATTTCTTTTAAGTAATAATAGCTATAGCCCAGCCGCGACAAACAATGCGCACACAATAAAATCTGTTAAAATTTCGTTATATCGGTTACATATCGCAACGTTTTCATTTAAAAACGTTCATTTTGATGTTACAAACAGATACTTCAATTTTAGTTATTTGTATAGATAAAAACTTTACACTTTCTTATTGATTGTCAAAAAAACTACCATCGGTTTGGAAATGCAAGTCTTTGACTTGATAAAACCGAAATGCGAATCTCAGTGGCACTATTTAAAAAAAAAAACCATTACAAAATATAAAAATAGTTCAATACATGTTTCTCGGTTCAAAACAGCGTCGAGCTAACAAATCATTATCAAGGTGTGTTATCATTTAAGTAATTATTACAGCAATAATGCGATAACACACAAAGTTTCCTTAACAACTTTCTCATATTTTAATTTTATTTTATCGCATTTTAAAGAAGCCATATCGAAAGTGTGTTTTATTCATTCAAATTTAATATATAATAATGGACAAGATGACGATGGGCAAACAGATTCAAAAATATTTACTTAAAAGTTTACAAAGAAAGTATAAATATTTTCTAATAAATCTTTAGTTTGGTCTGTTACGTTAAAGGCCTTGGGTTCAATTTCCACTATGTAAAACATATTGTGTTTCGAACATAGTGTTTTGACGTGTCTCGGTGTTGTTCTATATATTTATTTATTTATTTATTTATTCATTCATTCATTCATTCATTCATTCATTCATTCATTCATTCATTCTTTTTACTTATTTATTTATTTATTTATTCATTCATTCATTCATTCATTCATTCATTCATTCATTCATTCATTCATTCATACATTCATTCATTCATTCATTCATTCATTCATTCATTCATTCATTCATTCATTCATTCATTCATTCATTCATTCATTCATTCATTCATTCATTCATTCATTCTCACTTTTACTTATTTATTTTTTTACTACTTTATTTATTTATTTATTTATTCATTCATATATTCATTCATTCATTCATTCATTCATTCATTCATTCATTCATTCATTCATTCATTCATTCATTCATTCATTCATTCATTCATTTATTCATTTATTTATTTATTTATTTATTTATTTATTTACTTATTTATTTATACTTATTTGCACAATTAAAGTTCAAAAGGCGGACTTAATACCTTGAGAGATGTTATCATGTATTGATTTACAAATTATATCTTCTTAGATGTTACTTAATTAAAATAAGGAAATTTAATTTAAAAATAAAACCTGTTCCTAGCAGTGGACTGGATTAGGCCGATAATGACGATTTACGAAAAAAGGTGAGTCTTTGTATTTATCAGCCATCGAGTTTCTATAGTAAAAGCTTTGCTTAGTTTGGAAGTTTCCTGTGCGTTCGTGTTAACTCTTACAAAACGGGTTTTTTCTTTTCTGTGGGAAATTTAGAAGTTTCATATTTCTAAATTTCCCAATTGTTTTAAATGACAGAATTAGATCTATAGTGCAGTTTTACATTATCACCACATCACCATCAGTCCGCTGCTGGACAAAGGCCTCTTCTGCTTTCACATTGGACTCCATTAGTCGTTAGTTCTGCGGCTTATGAGACATATATCACAAACGATTAATCAATCAGTTTTTCTATTGCGTACAAAGGCTGACTCGCAGTCGGGCCACCTGATGGAAAGTTGTGAAACGCGTTACTTACCGTGATTTTATTCGAATAATCAGCATTTACTGATGCGGATGCAAATATCTGCAACATTTCTGTAAGAAAGTTCTATGGGTCAGCTAGTGATAAATAAAACAAACCAACAGGTTTTGAAGTTATACTTCTTAGGCGCGTTATGAAAATGATGAGAGTGAAATTTTAAGATGCGCGCGCACCTGTGACACAAAAGTAACAGTTTATAATGAAAACGGTGAAATGGACCTTATTACATAGAGATAAGGTTGATTTTGTGTAGTGATAATGGAGTTGTCGTTTTATTTGCGATAGTTGTTGCATAATGTGCTCTATGAGTTAGGATTAAGGTTCGTTTTGGTATATATATATATATATATTATTATTAATAATATATTATTATACTATTTAAATTTATATTAAAAATATATATAATATATATATTATTATATAAATATATTAATTTTTGTAATGATGTTTATTCAACTTGATATAATGGTAATATTTTTGTTCATTTAATATATCAACATTTTGATTTATCTATGTAATACATTTTAGATAAGCGCCATCTAGTCACACATAATCAAAGCTTCTGATTTATAGTACCGCTGTACAAGTAACAACATCTCTTAGAATTCTACATTTGTAGCAACAGATGGCGCTGAACTACCAGTTATATGATATATAAAAGTACGTCTTGTGAATCCATAAATTCTTAATCGAATTATTTATGATTAGTTCTTGTAAATCTATCATCTTTAATTATCTTAATTATTTTTGATTGATATTACTTACTATTTGTGAATATTAGTGAAAAAAATTGTGCTTATATACTTTTCAAGTGCTCCGATATAATTGAGGCTAACTATCCGTATGTTTTATTTATTGATATAAATTAAAATACTTTTATTTAATATAATTAACACTAAATATTATTAAATTATTAATGTTAAATACTTATTATTGGTCATTTAATATTCACAAAATAAAAGAAATAAATTTAATAAAACATTTAATAAAAGTTTGTGATAAAAATTAAAATTGAACATCAAATTATAATATTAATTTTTAATATTTGTATTAAATTTAATAAATAATAAATATTTATAAAAATAACTAAATAAATTTAATGAAAACTTTTTGATAAAAATGAAAAGTGAATATTAAATTAAGAAATCAATAAAAATTTTAAAAATGACCAACCTTAAATTGATTTTTTGAATTTATTATTAAATTTATTTTTAAAATATTAAATGATCAATATAAAATTTAAAATTACAGAATCTTATAATTTTTTACTTTTGTTCTATTTATTTATTTTTTTTTTATTTATTTATTTATTTATTTGTTTCTTTTTTTTTATTTATTTATTTTTTTTATTTATTTATTTATTTATTTATTTATTTATTTATTTATTTATTTATTTTTTTTTATTTATTTATTTATTTATTTATTTATTTATTTATTTATTTATTTATTTATTATTTATTTATTTATTTATTTATTTATTTATTTATTTTTTATTTATTTATTTATTTATTTATTTATTTATTTATTTATTTATTTATTTATTTATTTATTTATTTATTTTTTATTTATTTATTTATTTATTTATTTTTTATTTATTTATTATTTATTTATTTATTTATTTATTTATTTATTTATTTTTTATTTATTTATTTATTTATTTATTTATTTATTTATTTATTTATTTATTTATTTATTTATTTATTTATTTTTTATTATTTATTATTTATTTTTTATAAAATTATTATAACCTTTACCAAAAAGTTCAAAAGGTGGTTAATTTAGGATTTTACCAAAACCTTGTTGGTTCAGAGATGTTTAAATGTATTGATTTCAAATTATATCTTCTTAGATGTTAATTAATAAAAATTTAATTTAAAAATAAACCTGCCGATGGACGGAAGGCCAAATGATTTACGAAAAAAGGGAGTTTTGTTTATCAATAGGTTTCTATATAAAACTTTTTGGTTTGGAACTGATGTTGTGTAATTTACCAGAAATATTATTTGAAAAGTTTTCCTTTACGTTCGGTTTAACTACAAAACGGTTTTTTTCCCTTTTGTTTTTTGGTTTCTGTTTCATATTTCCCAATTGTTTTAAAGCAAATTAAATCTTGGGTTTTCATTTCCCAACATCACCTCGTCCGGGGGCAAACCCTTCTTTTAAGGACCCAGGTCGTTGTTCTGCGGCTTAGGACATATACAAACCATTTCAATCAGTTTTCAGATCAAAGGCACTCGCTGGGACCTGATGGAAAAAAAACCGTTACCCGTGATTTTATTCGAATAATCAGCATTTACTGATGCGGATGCAAATATCTGCGTCATTTCTGTAAGAAAGTTCTATGGGTCAGCTAGTGATAAATAAAACAAACCAACAGGTTTTTTATTTCTTTTAATACAAATTGATAAATCGTTATTTATTATAAACATACCGAAAAACAAACATCGAAGTCTTTCTATTGATAACATGTTTGTTCCAGAGCTAAAAAAGGCATAATTTATACAGTCTAATGTCAAACTTTATTAGCGCCCAAAATACGGCGCTCTGATTGGTAAAGTCAGTCGTGACGCAATGTTTAAAATTTTAGTTTCTATTAATTTATTATTTATTCCTGGCAAAGGATCTTTTTTATATGTATTACTTCTTCCTTTCTCCTCTCTTTAAGGGTACCAGCGCTTCTTAATGAACCGTTGAAAGCGGTCGACAGATGTAAAGCTGGTTAAGGATCTGGTGTTGCACTGGGTGACGTCATTGGAGGGGGGACTTGTGGAGGCAACGCCTCGAAGGTAGAAGCGCTCGCGTCCGGAGCGGGTCGAAGGGAAGGCGAGACCACCGCCACTGTCTCCACGGCACAGAGCCTCACCTAGGATGAAACATGTTTTGGAGTATTTAGACATATTGCGGTACCTTGCATGCATAGAACATGTTAGTGCAACATGTTCTATTCATGCAAGCTTCATGGTTAGCTACCACACACTCTAATCTGGAGTAGGATGTGCCACTAGCCATCAAGTGAACTTAATATCTGTTTCGTCGCCTCGTTCAATAAAAAGTGCTAAGATAGGGCTTCACTCCATTACATGTATTAGTACTGCACTAGGCTTTTCTTCATTTAACACGGTAAAAGTTTTTCAAACAAAAAGTCTGCTTTAAGATATACGGTTTTTTTCTCAAAGCGTTGACTGGTACAGTAAATGGTCTTTATGATCCTTGTAATTCTTACTTACCGTCCAAGGAGCCAGCGCAGATCTTATCGTCATAAGTGATGTACCGAGCTAAAGCCTTCGACGTCAGATTGAGACAGCTCTCGTAATTCTCATACGGAAGGTCGATCACTTTTAGTATAGGCGATTCGGAGCCAACCAAACCCGTTGTTAGTCCCCACCCGGCTGCCTGAAATCATAGGAAGTAAGGTAAATTTGATATTACTGCTATTATCATCATCATCATCATCATCAGCAGCCCGTGTCAGTCCACTGCTGGACAAAGTCCTCCCCCAATGCACGCCACAGCTTCCAATCTTTGGCTATTCTCATCCAGCCTGCACCGGCCTGTTTGCAAATGTCGTCACTCTATCTTGCCGCAGAGCGTCCCACGTACGTTTGTCGCACCTTAGTCTCCACTCTAGAACTTCTCAACTCCAGTAATCGTCAGTTCTGCGGCTCATGTTGCCGGCCCACTACAGCTTACTAATCTCTCGGACGGATCACAAAATTTCTGATGCGGACCTTCAGAGATACTCCAAGCATAGCATGTTAAATTATTACATCTTGATTTTACTATTTTAATGGAGCGTAAAAAAACAAACAAACCAGCTCCTGAATACAGAATCCAGTAATAATGCTGGATGCAGCTTCCTTTTTTTAATTAAAATATAGAAGTGTTTAATCACTACTGCCTAAAACGGAGACCTACCATTTCAGATTATCACAACACAGCTATATTAGAATATAGTCCTCAAAAAGATAAAAAAATATTTTTAAGTTAGGCACAAGACTAACTAAGCGCTCATATAAAGGTGAGCGATGTGCGTAATCTATAAAAGTGTGTTAAATGGTCATCGCCCTGGGATATGAGATATAAGCGTCATGAAATCTAATGCAAAATGTTGTCTACTCAGTTATAAAAATAGCGTAATATTCTTTAGCAGATCACAGCAGATCTTTCACTTAGTTTTTTTGCGGCCGCCTAACCGCACATTTTCATTCGAATCCTTGTTATTTAAACACGTACCAACCTATTAAGTTTATTAACTTTTCTTAATTGTAAATGGAAGCTACATCTGTCGCTAGAAACTGTAGCATCATTACCTTCGATATAACCAAGACAAAATATTTTAATTTAACATTAACAATCGATCTATCTCAAACTTGTCAGACATCGTGCAACACGTGTAACCGTAACGCGTTTTCGTTACGTGACGCTAAGATACAAGTATTACCTTCCCGCGGCGTCCGTTCCTCAGCTGGTCGTTCATGAAGTCCTCGTCGAAATCCAGACATACGGGCACCACGAAAGTTTTGTAAACAAATGGTGTTGTTGCGACAACTATTGCGATGTCGTTTTTGAAGTATAGCTCGATTCCGCGATACGAATCGGGTATGATTATCTCTGAGACCTAAAAAAGGGAAAAATAGTCATAACGGCTCTAAAACCAATCAAGGGAGATCTGTGTCACAAAGTGCCAATTAATCCGGGTTTTGGACCGTATCCCACCACGCTGGTCCAATACGGGTTGGTGGGTGGACAGACTTTTTACATACCCATCCGACACATGGATCATCTTACTTTTCAGACAATTGGGTGATCGGCCCAAATTGCCCTAACCAACTAGGAAACAACAATACAAATTTGTTGAGTCCCCGCAGGATTCGAACCCACGATCTCCGGTATTAAAGTACACGCCCATACCACTAGGCTACGGAGGCAGAGTATTAAACTCACCTACCTATTATGTTGAAAGAAATAAGGACAGCTATTATAAAATAAAACAATGCCTGGAATAACAAACGCAGTTTGACATCAAAGTAACGTTACGAAGAGCTTAAAGCTTAAAATACACTCACATTTGACTTTTGCACATAAAGCTCATCTTTAGGGTGGTACCAGCTGCGATAGAGTTTTCCAGCGCCCAGGATTATACTTTGATGGGTCGTTTAATTGGCGGTAGGTCTCGTCCCAGAAGCAATGGGCGGCTTTGACAATAAAGAATTGGATATTACAATGGAGGAGATAAGTTAGTATGTCGAATATTTTAGACAGAGGAAAGCTGAGTTAATAAGTAACAGTGACGATGCTAGCCGGTGATTTAGCAAAATATACTAAGCGGAAGATTCTTTAAGCCGTAATAAGAGAATATTTAGAGACATTTGCGTCGTGTAAATGATGAAAAAATCTACTATTTCAGTTTCTAATAAGCAAAATGATTTCTAAAAAATATTTAAGATACCTTAGACCTCTTATAAAATATTCCTATAAATATATGCTGTTAATAGCGTCTTGATGACCTAATTTCCTGTTGTTATTACTAAAAAAAACCTCAGAACTCACCAGATAAGACCAGCGTGTTGCTGATTAGCGAACCCCCGCATATCTGTACGACTGCACCTTTCACCACCTGGTTATCATAAATGCCAACGTGCCAAGGCACCTCGCCGGCGCGCGCGTACCCTCCGCGAAGCACTAAGGGAGTACTACCCAAAGATTGAGTGCCGCACTCTAAAAATGAGATAAAGATAATATAAAAGTGCTTACACACGATCTAAATAATGTTTCATTAACAGCAATTTATCAGTCCACTGCTGGAGATAGGTTTTTTTTTTAATAAACGCCAAGACGGTCTTTGATAATCACCAATTTGAAAAGTCTACTGTACGGAGATCGGCATCTCATCTGGTCAGGGGTCGACCAATGCTCCGTCTTTCCGAACGCGGGCTCAACCATGGAACCTTATTGGCCCATGGACCATCAGTTTCATAGTGAAAATGATTAGTCGGTAACTTTAGTTCTTTGCAAAGTTAATCCGAATACTGCGCATTCCATGGGGGCAAACTTGTAAACTAAATTTAGATATTTAAAATTATGAACCCGCTAGTAAAATTGCAAGAGAAATTTATCTGCTTTTTTTAAAATGAAATCAAATCTTGACAAAGGCTACATTTTAACGCCAATTTTAATTCTTTGGCTGGTCAATACAATAGTCTTAGTTATTTTCTTAGATGTAAGATTATGTGAGTATGGGCACATTATCTTAAATTAATGCATTTGTAATTTTTCGCATTGATTTTACAGACCGTTTGTTTCTCGAGCAGGTCGTTAACCTGATGCCAAGTGTATATGTATGATACATCCTGTCCATAATAAAAGTAGCAAAAGTCACCACAAATCCGCTCAAAGCAACCTACCCAGTGATTACGCTGGCTATGGTGGCCTAAAAACCAAAAAAACCGTAGTGTGAATACGTTACTGATTGTGCTTTGGCAGAAATAGGGAACGCGGTGATACCATCCGAAACGGTTCCAAAATCAGCAATCTTGACACACTTGTCTAACCGAACGTTGAATAATGCAGGCAGTGGAGGCCGCGAAAATGAGTTACAGGTTACTTTTAAAGGGAAGACCTAAATCTAGGCTGAATGGAGTATCTTACCGGCAGTACAGACTGGAGACGAGGTCCAAATGCCCTGGCGACAGTGCATGTAAGGTAGTTCTATCGGAGAATAGTACGCCGGCTGTTTGCAAGAGGTTTTGACAGCTGTTCCTTCTATCTCTTCGTCGTCACAGGCTCTTGGTCTACCGAACGTGTCGGTGCATTCGTAATCCACGCTTATATGTCTTATTAATTCGCAGGTCTCTGTAATTGAATTATCTCATTTTATTTATACAAATCAATAAGATTACCTGCCTGTTTGTAACATCAAAATGACTGTTATTAAATTATTGTATTGGGATATAAACGATACATGTAATAATAGAACATTTTTTACAATATTTGTCGTTCTGTCTATCTGTTTGTTTTGGCTAATCTCTAGAATGGTGGCTAGCTGATGTAACGGGCAGTAACTTAGGCTACTTTTTTTCTAACTTTCTTTCTTTCGCTTTTGGAAACAGCCAGCAGGATTTTTCTATACTAACATTATACAGAGAGAAGAATTGTATTTTTGTATATTACCAATAAACTCAAAATTTACATGACCGATTTCAACGTTTCTTTGGTATTTATAATGTTACATTATAACCGAGTGACAATCGCTACAAATATATAAAAAGAAAGACTAATCAATTGTATCTGTCTGTAGTAAAACTTTACTTTACTTTGTAATTTTTTAATTCGATAATAAGGTGGCATTTAACTGAATCGAATTATATTTCAATGGGGACCTTGAGATAGTTTGTTTTAAAATTTCTAAACTAAAAACTAGTGCCTCCGTAGCCTAGTGGTATAGGCGTGTCTTTAGAGTCCGGAGGTCGTGGGTTCGAATCCTGCAGGGACTCAACAAATTTTCATTGTTGTTTCCTAGTTGGTTAGGAAATTTGGGCCGATCATCCATTTGTCTGAAAAGTAAGATGATCCATGCGTCGGATGGGCATGTAAAAGTCGGTCCACCCACAAATCCGCATTGGACCAGCGTGGTGGAGTACGGTCCAAAATACCTCCCTAATGGATAGGGATGTATTAGGGAGGCCTATGTCCAGCCGTGGACTAAAACAGGCTAATGATGTGTGTGATGTAAAAACAACGTTAAGACTAATTAATCACTTTCAAGGTAATTTCCATAACTATGGTCCCTGGAAAAAATTACGAAACAAAAAAGAACGTACGATAAAAAGAGTTAATAAATAAAGGAATATTAACATTCAAAGGTTATAAATTCAACAAGGTCTTATAAATTAGTTCAAAAGAGGGAAGCACTCTCGAAAACGGTGTTACGCCGCTCACGTAACGCTCTCCGCGTTACATGATAAGCAACCATAAGAGAAAGTGAGAGGCACGCGTTTCTTTTACTCGTACGCAGTTGGCCTGCTTAAGTGAAAGAGAGACAGAGACAGAGAGAAAGAGAAAGAGAGTCCATCCTTTTTCCTACTATACGAATGAATATTCGTATTACAATCGTTCTACACCACTTACAATCATTCTATTCCACTAAAAGACGTTGTCACGCATAACTATCGCCCGTATACCGATTTCACAGGCAATCAATTGTTTTCATACGTACGTATACAACGCGGCATTTCGATGCTCCAGGTGCCGTTCCAGCACGCAATTTTACTGTCACCGACCAATCGGAAGCCGGCATCACAGCTAAACTCCAAATACAAATAGTCTATCCCCGGCGAATCCGGTCCACCGATGACAGTATAACTGCCGTTCATTGGTTGTTCAGGAGAAACGCATCTGGCAAAAATAAAAAAGGAAAAAATGATCATTTCATGCGATATGACAACACTTAAAAAAAGAATTTAATTTAGTTCCTTCTATCATAGTGAATGAATAATTTTTTAAAATAGCAATTTAAACTAGACTCCATAATTCCTTTTAGAACTTTATAACTTTCATTAAAAGCCCTTAATCTTGAAGCTACGTCGGCTTAATTGTATAAATAAATGCTTTGATTAAGACCAAGATTAATACATAATGCTCAAAAGTCAACTTTACAACAGCAAAAATTAATTGCTTCTAATTTGCTGATGGTTTTTGAAGATTACACTTTTTTCGCGACTTGATTATTAGATCTATATAATTTGGCACTGAATGAACAAAGTAATATGTTTTTTTTGGAAAAAGGTTGCGTCTTGATATTGCGCAATTATATAATTAATAATAGGTTAATGTATACGCATACTTACTTGGGTGCTTCAGTAACAGGCGCGGGGGTGGTCGGCCTGACCAGCGTTTGGACCCCACACAGTTCGATCTTCTCATCGGATCCATCTACACACTCGATAGACTGAAATAACATAAAGTACTCTTTGATTCCTGAAATGCTAATCGTGAAAGCCTTACTCCACCTCAGCGTGATGCAACTAGCACGCAATATATAGGCTCCTATACTATCTTACTTTTTCAAATCTGTTACCCAGGCTTTGGAGCGAAGTTTTGAAGTACAAAACGCTTAGCACCCAACGGCAGCTAAGGATTTTCTTACGACTCTTTCGAGGTTATTTTAAATACCGAAAGGCACCTTCTAGGTTATGGATGATGATGATGATTAACTTTAACTGTTTAGGAGAAGAAGGATTAGGAGGGACGCCTCCAACTTTTCTCGACAGTTTTTTATGCTTTTACAATGTTTAAAATGACTAAAATCCTCCTTTTTTACTGCAAACGAACGCAGACGAGCAGTCTCACCACCTGATGGAAAGTGGTCACAGACAAGGTGCCCATGAACATCGGCAATAACAGGTGTATCACCAACGCGCTGCTTACCGTGTGACATAGGATGTTACATTTCCTTTACCCGGTAAATACGCTGAATCTGGTGCCGTTCAAATAGGAATAGTAGTGTTTGTACACTACTGCTTTGCATCAGAAATAGGCACCGCGGTTGTGCAGCCCCAGACAACCTCCTCAATAAGGGGGTCTACCACCTCGTAAAAAGATAACTGAAATTGCCTAATCCCTCAGATTGGACAAATAAAACGAGTCTGCTCCTGTCAGCGTTAGTGTTTGACATCGGGCCTTGTATAAGCACACTTTTGAGCATCAGAAGAATTGCTTAAAACTCTCACCCGATTGCACTGCGCTGCTTCATCAACACACCCTCCATACTCGCACTGGAACTGCCCCGGCTGACAGAGGAATTCTGCGCAGGACGCGACCGTCTCATCGGACCCGTCGTTGCAGTCCTTCACACCGTCGCACCGTTTCTCCTCAGGGATCAGGCCGCCGTCTCGGCATTTCAATTTGCCACTGGAGTGGGTTTGAACCTTTGTGTTATCGCATTTTATCTTAATTGTTCTTACGACAGTGGCTTCCATTTCCGAACCGGTGGTAGTTTATTTTGAAAATCGATAAGATCGTTTATTTGAAAATCAATGAGGTCGTGGGTTCGAATGCTGCGGGTCTCAACAAATTTTCATTCTTGTTTCCTAGTTGGTTAGGGCAATTTGGGCCGATCACCCAATTGTCTGAAAAGTAAGGTGATCCATGCGTCGAATGGGCATGTAAAAGGTCGGTCCACCCACCAACCCGCATTGGACCAGCGTTGTGTTACGGTCCAAAAACCTCTAAAAGTGGAGGCGTGCGTTAGGGGAGGCCTATGTCAAGCTGTGGAGTACCACAGGCTGGTGATGTAGGCATATGTACGTATTGAATAGAGATATTTGATTTTGATATTGTTCTCATTGTGAATTGTGTATAGCAATTTAAAATTGTAGCTGAGACGTGTTTTCACTTTTATTCTACTGCATTTTATCGCCAGAGTTGTATAAAGTAATAAATTGCAGCTCAAGTCTTCATTGTGAAATGTTTAAATAAATTTAAAATAGCAACTGAGCTGTGTTTACCTGTTCATTACAACGAATATTATCATGAATTTTTTTTACCGCGTTATTTTACGATTTTTTTATTATGAAAATCGTTAATATATTAAAAATTGCTATTGGGACGTATTACGAGTTTATTTTATCATCAAAGGCGATGTAATAAAGGCGTATTTCATTTGATTGATTTTTTCTTCAGTCTTTAATAAATTAAAAATGACAACTAAGATGCGTTTACAACTTGCTTTTATATCATTTTATTATCAGGTGATGTATTTACGGTGATATTTTATGGTTTTTGTATGTATTCAAAAATGCTACTGTTATATTATTATACCTGTGTTTTAGCGCATTATTTATGATAAAAGGCCTTGTGTTTTACGCGTTTGTATCTTAGTTTTTATTGACAAAAGCTAGCCAAATAAGGTCCAGACTTACGACAAATAAAAAATACAACAGATATATCACTCCCAAAGTCCAAAATGCACTCCCTACCTTAATAGACTTAGAACTTCATTCTATCTATTCTAGTTAAATATTAATCGTCTGAAACAGTGATTACCAAAGTCCCCTAGATGTCTAGGACAACCTGAAAGGTAGACCCCTTGCGAGCGAAAAAAAATTTGGGGGCCCATGAAATGAAAATGGGGTCCACGATAGTGGATCTCAACACATACACTGATAGTACCTATTTACTTACATCATACTATCTTATAATATCAAAACATATACATTATTTATAAAAGTACCTATGAAGTAAAAAATAATTATATATGTTTATAAAATTGTGTAAGTTGTAGGATGTTGGTATTCGCTTTGTGGTCGCAATACATTTTGAACTTGTAGAAACCTGAGAGTCGCAGTCTCAGAGCAGTTAGTAATTTACAGGAAATCAATATCAGGTAAGTAGGGGGTCTACCCAACACGGAAAAACATGGCAAGGGGTCTACGACACAAAAAAGTTTGGGGAACTCTGGTCTAGAGCATTCCGTTATCCTTACCCTTCTATGAGATTTTCCCCGCGACATCTTGGCAAGAGCTCATCAGACTCATCGGGGCAGTCCTGTCGATTGTTGCACGGATATGATTCGTCGACGCAACCACCGTAGTTGCAACGAAAGGTATAAGGTTCACATCTAAAAAAGTAACAATATTAATGCCCGAAAAAGAGTGTACAGATGAAGATAGAATAACAATGTATCGTCTTATACTATATGTAGATAATTTACTAAGCCTACTTTCTTTGACGTCCGTTAAATAAAGAATTGGAGTTTGATAGATTCTCATCTTAATCTAGAAAGAGTTCAAACCTAAACTTTTTAAACGACGAGTTAGACAAAATTAGGTTTGATAGATCAGCATTTAAATATCAGTCAATACATGTTAAAAACTTCTTTTTTAATATCGCTTCGCGAAGGTACACGAGCAGTCTGGCCACGCGATGGAAAGTCGTCACTGACGATTGGTATTGCTATGCCCATTGACATCGGCAATACCAGTGGTATCACCTGTGCTATGCCTATCGTAAACACCGAATGTTACGTCTTGTTTCTTTAACCCAGTAAATACGCTGACTACGATGCCCGTTAAATCGGAAAATGGTAGTGTTTTCACACTTTTTACTGCATTACGGCAGAAGTCGGCACCTCTGAACCTACATACTTTATAGACTAATTGTGGACGTCTACTAGGCGAAAGGAATATTCCTACCAAATTTCAAGTCGCTACGCCTTATAGTTCTAGAGATATCGTGATG
Source organism: Lamproptera curius (assembly GCA_029286875.1). Lineage (NCBI taxonomy): Eukaryota > Metazoa > Arthropoda > Insecta > Lepidoptera > Papilionidae > Lamproptera > Lamproptera curius. The sequence continues at coordinate 158,361 of JAGSMT010000132.1, read as the reverse complement.
AGTCAATATATAGGTACATATATATATATATATAGATTATTTAAACCAATAAGAGTTTTTATATCTCACTCATGATTCCTGCACAACTCGAAGGTCTCATCGCTGCCGTCTGGACAGTCGATTATTCCGTTGCAGTTACTATTTATACGGACACACATACCGTCGTTGCATCTCCACTCGTTGAAGCTGTTAGATGATAAATAATCATATTTCTTTATTGGTTAAAGCTACGAGACGAGCTACTTTGCGACAGAAATAGAGTAATAATTGTTTTCTGTCTTAAAGTCACAGTCAAATATCTTATTGCATACTAGTGCCCCGCCCCGTCTCCGCGCGGGTGCAATACTGATAGCTAATCTACGGAAAAATATATAAATTTATCAGCGTTTTCCTACAATATTATGCACGAATCATACATATAAACCTTCCTCTTAAATAGCTCTACATGTTAAAAAAAACTGCATCAAAATCCGTTGCGTAGTTTTAAATATTTAAGCATACAAAGGGATATAGGGACAGAAAATGTGACTTTGTTTTAGACTATGTAGTGATATGCATTACTCATTGTTATTGATTGTCGAATAATCTACCGTTGATTCAGAATAATGGAAGTGGTAGTTTAGTATAGTAGCTTAATTGATACTAAAGAAACTAAGAAAAATGGCGGCTTAAATATCAACCTCGTGCGATTAAGTTGCAAAAGCTGCTGATACCGTAAAGATAGACTTAAACTATGCTGTACAAATTGTTCTTCATCAGAACAGCCACAAATAGACATCTCATCTCATCTCATCAGCCTGTAATAGTCCACTGCTGGACATAGGCCTCCTAATACACCCCTATCAATCAGGGGTTTTGGACTATCCCACCACGCTGGTCCAATGCGGGTTGGTGGGTGGACCGACTTTTGCATGCCCATCCGACGCATGGATCGTCTTACTTTTCAGACAATATGGGTGATCAGCAGATGCCTAACCAACTAGGAAACAACAATGAAAATTTGTCTAGTCTCACGCAGGATTCAAACCCGACCTCCAGTTTCTGACACACGCCCATACCACTGAGGCTCAGGAGGCAGTCAATAGACATATAAATATTAAACGTTGTATAATAAAACCTCATTTAAGTCGTGTAAGTTTACATAAAAGATAATACGTTTAAAAATATTTCATTATATGTGTATAAAATGCGTCATACATGACATTTTGATTAAATGAATACTTTAAAATATATAAGAAATTTCAATTTCCGGGGCGGTTAACCACGGCGTAAATTCGTACAGACGACTCCTTGCCACCGGCTTATATTGCGGAAAATGGCTCTATACTGCTTTAAATCGGTCATATCTTTTGTTAAAATTTTATTCAAAATACTCTTTTTAATATTGTTAAATGGTACATAGTAGACAAGGCGTTTTACTTGACGAATTGTCAGAAAGATGTTAACCACACACTGAAGGAACGTTTAACCACTCTTTGCGTAAAATGCTGCTTCTATTTTCTGTTTCTAACAGCATATCACTACATAGTATAAAACAAAGTCGCTTTCTCTGTCCCTATATCCTTATGTGTGCTTAAATCTTTCAAACTACGCAACGGACTTTGATGAGGTTTTTTTAAATAGATATAGTGATTGAAGAGGAAGGTTTATATGTATAACTCATGTATAATATTGTAGAGAAACGCTGGTAAATTTATATATTTTTCTGTTGACTCCCTCGCAGGATTCGAACCCACGACCTCCGGTTTCTAAAGTACACGCCCGTACCACTAGGCTGCGGAGGCAGTTCATCGGACTTATGTACTCACAAAATGTAATAAAAACAACTGTGGTATATTATTATTATATGATTTATTACATTACCTGCAATCAGGCGCCTCTTCCTGCCGCTTATGTCGAACGTGGGACTCATTGCTGTATAGATGACTTGGAGCCCTGAAATAATATTGTACACACTAAATATATTTTATAAATTTTAGGTAATATACTAGCTCCAACCCTCACTTTCACCCTCATGGTGATCTTAAAAGCGTAAAATCAAGTGCAAATACGTACCAGTGATTATGCCAGCTTCCGGAAACTTCCAAGATACAAGATAGTGCTGAAACACACTTTGTTTCAAAAGTAGTCATTTAAAACATTGTACACATGCGCACATATATGCAAATACCCACACTGGCAACCACATATTCCTGTAGTTTGCAAATTAAAAAAAAAACATAAACGAAGTGAAATGAACGCGCCAGAAGCAAACGCATTTCGTGTTGGTAAACCGCGGCCATTTGCAATCCTCCCACAATGTTCAGCCAGTAATAACTAGGAATCGAGGAATTACTGAGAAAGATTACTAAAATCAACGTAATTACTGTTTCTTCTCAATATATATTTAAAAATTTTACTGGTGGTAGGTCTCTCTTTTACAGGGGGCCGTCTGGGTAGGTGCCACCGCAGTGACTATTTCTGCCGCAATATGGTAACACTACCACGGTGCCTTTCCAGTGTTTTAGTGTGAAAACACTGCTGTGTTCCAGTTTAAAGGGCACCGTAGCCAGCGTATTTACCAGGTATACGACACTTACCACCCTTTGTCTAACAGTAAGCACCGCGTTGGTGATACCACTAGTATTGCCGATGTCTGTCGGCGTCGGTGACCACTTCCCATCGAGTGGCCCGACTGCTCGTCTGCCTGCGTAGGCAATAGAAAAAATATATAATGTATGGCCATAAACAAAATCACTAATTAGTAAAACTTTATGATATGTTAAATAAATAATAGGAATAAGATGATTTTGTTCTTCAAAAAACAAGACTTCGAAGAACATTGAAATCTTTTATGGGACAAAATATATACTCTTCCACAACAAAATCCCAGTAAACGCAGCTATAATTCTAAAACTTGTAATGGAACGTTTGTTTGTGAATGGATATAATTATATATATATATACTTGATAAATAACAGCCTGCTAATAAACTGTTCACTCCAGGCTATTTTAAACTGTTAAAATATGATGCACGTTGCAGAAAATTTCTAAATTTTTATTAAAAAAGGGAAAAATAAGTGTTGCTGAGTTTCCTACGTCTGTAATTCCCAGGTCATAGGCTTCCATTTCCGGACCGGTGGTAGTTTTGACAATCTATAAGAAAGTGTAATGCTTCTATGATAGATGCTATATTGACTTTGAATAGTGGCTGACAATTTTTCTTTCTTTATGTAAAATGTATCTTCAAAATCGGTAAACTATATGCTACTGGGGCGGTCCCATAAATAGTTAACCACCAAGCTGATACTGTTGACGCTTACAAATATTTTAATCTTACAACAACACCCTTCACAGCAGCACATTGCGACATTTGTGAACAATCATGGATCAAACAGACAATGTGTTTTAATTTAAATTAAATTATAAATATTTTTTTATCAATATTTTTTTTTCCGAAAGAAAAATAAGCAAATTTTAATACTTTGACACGAATAAACATGTTTGTACTTAGAGCAATTGAAAACGGTATTAAGCAATAAATGTACTTTATCTATAATGTGTACATTACCATATTATAGCAAATAAATAGGTTTTTGAGTTTATTGGTTACATCCGAAAACACAAAATTTTCCTGTTTGTATAGATGAGTAATAAATTGTGAGTTCTATATCAGTTTTGTACGGCGAATTGCATTTCAAGTTTTCCTGTTTCTGTTCTACACATAACATATACATCTAACGTCCCTACTTCACATCACATCATCGGCCTTTGTTAGTCCACTGCTGGACATAGGCCTCCCCTAATACACCCCTATCCATTAGGGGGTTTGGACCGTATCCCACCACGCTGGTCCAATGCGGGTTGGTCACATACCTACTTAGAATATAACAAGGTAGCTTTTGTTCTCCGTCCCTATATATGCTTAAATATTTTCAATCGGCGTATTTATTTAAATAGATACAGTGATCCATAAAAAAAATATATGTTTGAAATGTATAACATTCCTGACCCAGATAGTTTTAGAGGTTAGTAATGTAAGCTCAGAAAATCGTAAATAAACAGATTTTCTGAGTTTACTTTGGAAACGCTGCGTGAACCCCAGGAGATAGGTCAAAATTTTATTCAACAGTATTGTACAACACAAAGAGCAACAAAAAACATCAACAGCCTGTGATAATCCACTGCCGGACATAGGGTTCCCCTAATACACCCCTATCCATTAGGGGGTTTTGGACCGTATCCCACTAAGCTACTGCAATGCGGGTTAGTGGGTGGACTGCATCCTTACATACCCATTCGACGCATGGATCAACTTACTATTCAGACAATTGGGTCATGGGCCGAAATTGCCCCAACCAACTAGTATACAAAAATTTGTTGAGTCCCCGCAGGATTCCAACCCATGACCTCCGGTTTCTAAAGCACACGTCCATACCGCTACGTTACGGAGACAGAACCCACAATAACCAATTCTTCGTGCGAATCCGAGTTTTTTTTAATACTTAATATATTTTTATCTAAGTGATAAATGCGTTGTTTATCTCTATTATTCTAAAAAAATCAAATTCAATGAAAAATTCTTAAAAAAAAAACAATGACACCTATACAAACAGCTATTTTTTTTATAAAACTTAAAGAAGTAATTACTTACTTAATAGGGTAGCACAACACAAAATAACTCTCATTTTGATTCTTTCAGAACATATTGAAGGCAAACAAAACATCTGTAAATTATAACCTACATTTCAATGCAATATGCTATACAAACATTATTTTCTGTGTCCACAGATTAACAATAACTGAACGCGTTGTTGTTTTATAGTAACGTGACCTCGAGTGACCTTTGAGCTAACCGGAATATACTTATATAATAGTAATTGGCTCCGTGGCCTTTAGAAACCGCTTGCGCTTCAGAAACCGGTGGTCGTGGGTTCGAATCTTATTCATTCTTCACTGTTGTTTTCTGGTTGTATGGAGCAATGAGTGCTGATAACTTGATTGCCTGTTAAGTAAACGATTGATGCATTGGACTTGCCAGTTAAAAGTCGGCCCTGCACCTGATCTATCTCCGGTCGAGTCGCTCATCCACATATACAACATCGTTAGAGGAGTGTGCCCGTCTTTGTGCGTACACTTGTACACTAGAATAACGTCCTTTAAGTTGTACGGTCTCTTATATAAATTAGCCGCCGTTATCGTAATATGCTCAAAATACATAATTACGTTAATATAATAAGTAAATATATACTGAAATCTTATCTATACATCTATGTTAGCAATGATTAAAAATAGTTTACAACAGAAATATCGCAGAATAGTTTCTTAATGTTTGAAATTCCATTTAAACCTATATTAAGTAACGGGTACGCCAACCAGTAACGACTTCCGAAACGTTACTCGGAAATATCGTTACTCATATGTTTCATATTATGGGTACGAATGCATTAGTTCTAGTATGCAATTGCGTTAGCATTTTAGACAACTTTTTAACGATTGTTACAATATTCGAGTCTGGTTACGTTGCGTTCTTTATTTTAATAATTGGAGCTGTTGAATTGTCTGATGCTAGCTTATTTACATTAGTAAACATCTATTTAGTTTTCTTTTATTTGTTATGATTGTCATTTAAATCTCTAAATATTAGTCTATGAGACGCTATCAGTATAACGCATTTTAACTGCTATGACAAGACGATTATTTTTTAAGCACAATCTAGTCCGATTGTTAACTTTTGTGTTGAAACGTCTTTTTGACATGCACTTAAGGTAAAATATTATTATATACTATTATATTTTAATTAAGTAGGCAATCATAGAGTTTATTGTCTATGATATGCAATTGAGAAAATTTTCTTGTGGAATACTCACCTTAAAAAAATTATTATTACGAGGTAATATAAAAAAAATAGGAATATGTTTTTTGTTTTTTTGTAAAATAACGTAACCCAAGTTACACCCAGTAACATCAGCTATTCCAGGGATTGTCTGGAACAATTAATTTCTTATATGTCTTCGGGTCGGCTTCTAATTCATCCAGATTTACTTCGAATAACAGTTTTTACGCAGAGCGAATGGCTTCCGACCACCACAACCCAGAGGGTGAACTGTCATACTGAAAATCAAACAAAGATGTGGCGTCTGCAGGGCGCGTTCCGAGGCCTATAAAAGTTCAGGTCTATAAATTATTACAGCGCTTTTTTGGTATCCACACGGTACTTGAATGGTCCGGGGCCGGTAGCAGATTCTCCCCCTAATGATCATCAGCCTGTGTTAGTCCACAGCTGGACATGGGCCTTCCCTCATGTACGCCTTCGCAATTTAGGGGTTTTTGGACCGTATCCCACCACGCTCGTTGCTGGCTGCATAATTCACCAATAATTATTTAAGAAAAAGTTATTTTTTTTATGTTCTATTTTAAAACAAAACATACCAAAGAGGCTATATGATCATTTTTATTACACAATGGTACATCAGAAATTATTCAACCTTGACAAGATAAAATAGGCTTAGACTATAATAAAAGGAATAATAATATCTTAATTTTATGTACAAAACTCGTAACAGGACTTATACATAAATAATGGTAATGGGTTTAGTAATTTACCACAAAATTTTTTCAGCAGTATGTATAACACTTTAACTGCCTCCATAGCCTAGTGGTGAGGGTCGGTCGGAGGTCGTGGGCTCGTATCCTGCGGGGATTCAACCTATTTTCATTGTTGTTTCCTAGTTGTACAATTTGGGCCGATGACTCAATTGTCTATAAAGTAAGAACATGCGTAGGATGGGCATTTAAAAAGTCAGTCCACCCACCAACTCTCATTGGACCATCGTGATGGAATACGGTCCATAATGCCCCTAATGTAGAAGGCGTGCATTAGGGGAGGCCTTCATCACCATCAGCCTGTGATAGTCCACTACTGGACATAGGCCTCCCCTAATACACCCCTATCCATTAGGGGCATTTGTACCGTATCGCACCACGCTCATCCAATGCGGGGAGGGAGGCCTAATTAGTAGTAATTAATTAATTATGCAAAAATAATTAGTAAAAAATAAAGTTGAATACCAAACAATCGCTCAAGATCCGTTCCATTCACAAACAGCGTTAAAAGACAGCCACACTTAAAAAGATTTCTTCAGCAAAAGGATTAGGATATTTGGTGTGACAAAGCAAAACAACAAAAATAAAAACAAGTAAAAATTTATTACGCATTCCTTTGTAGATACAGAAGACATTATGAAAGGAATGTAATAAGAGTAAAGAAAATCATTTATTTTTACAATATGGCCACGTTATGTTTTACGAAAAAATTAAAAAAAAAAGGACATATATATATTTATACCAGATAACCTGCGAATAAACCTCATAGTCTATTATTGGACAAGCCGTTATTTTATGCATATATATATATGTATATAATTGCAATTACTTAACTATATATACTGATGCAGTTGAATGTACTGTTCAATACACAAAAAAATGAAAAATTGATCCTAAACTAACAGAACTAAGCAAGCTTAAATGCAATACGAGTAAGACGTCAACGAGTGAGGAGTTAGTCTCGTTCTAATCTTGTGCTTATAATTCAGCTGAACTAGACTCTGAATTTAAACCAAGTAACCCATAGCAACGAAGCGGTGTCCTACGTATGGCTTTTTTATTCGTCACTGTCACTCTGTGATTGACATCTCTCAATGACATGACAGAAGACAAATGACAATCATGACAGTTGATGAATGACAATGACAATTCACCAATAATACTACTAGATGTACTTTACGCCACTATATTGCATTAGGTTATGATATTTACATGAGATCTCAGTCTAAATTGGATCAGATATAAAATATATAAGCGTCACTACAAATATATTGTACCTAGCAAAACTGAGAGAGCGAATGTTGGAAAGAGACAAAGGCCCTGTGGTAGCTCTTTCGTTGTTACAAAATGATCCAGTCTAAAAATATTTGAACTAATAGATATATCCTTTTACTGAGTTATTATCACAAAATAATAACAACGAAGAGGTATTATATAAAGGTCTTTGTTCACATTTCCCTTTAAAAACAATTTTTACTACTTTAATTTAATTTTGATTTAAATAAAATAAGTACAATAGTCAAAATGTATATACTATGTTCAAATAGACCCTAAAAAGTCGAGAATTTCTCTAAATAAAGGTTTTACTACAAGTTTAATGGCGTTATAATATATAGGTGTATTCAGAAATCATTTTCTTTTGACAAAACTCGGCTCGTTATCGGAATACGATGACACCCGAACTGTCAATGAATGATCGTATTTAATGAGTGACATTTCGATATGCATTAATATGAAGCTTTATTGTTTAGAGTCAAACGTCAAAATGAATAATGTCATTGTATAATATAGAGATGTATAGGAACTGAATTTATTTGACAGAGCACGATAAATACGAATCATTCCGAAGAATTACGAAGGAAAATCTTTCCTTTCTACACCTTTAGAACGCTTTCAGCTGCCAAACGTCAAACATGCGGTATTTTATCAATATGAGGGACATGTTGTTGGGCTTTGTTCTCGTAAATTACATGATTTATAAGCTAGACTATTGAGAGTTATCGTAAGAATATATTATAGAAACTTTAGATCTGAGTAAAAGTATTCAATCTGAATTTCGGGGTGATTAAATTAAAAATTCATAGAGAACAATTCATGCTAAAACGGAAACATCAGGGTAATGGTATGTTAAAGCCAGGATATTGAGTGTTTCTGCAAGACTAACTGACATAAATTTTTAATTTGAGTAAAGATATACAACCTGAGTTTTGGGGTGATGAGGTTCAAGATTCATAGAAACAATCCAGGCTAAAACGGAAACCTTAGGCTAGGGATTTGTTCAATCTAGGCTATTGACAGTTTCTGCAAGACCAACTTACTGTAAGAAACTATCAATCTGAGCAAAAGATCCAATTCAAGATTCATGGTGATGAGATTCAAAATCCATAAAAAAATTAAGCTAAAACGGAAACCTTAGACTAAGGATTTCTATAAGCTAGGCTATTGATATGTTCTGTAAGAAACTTTTAATCTGAGCAAAAATATCCAATTCAAGTTTCAAAGTGATGAGATACAAACTTCAATGAAAACTATCCATACTAAGAATATGGAAACCTTAGATTAAGGGTTTGTGTAACAATATTATACAGAATTGAACAAAATCTTGAATCTTTTGACATTTCTCTATGGTTATTTATGCGATGCTTATTTCTCTTATGAAGTGCTCGTGCTTTATGATCTGCGTGAAGCTGGTGAGGGTCTGCGAGTTGCAGGCGTGCTCGTTCTTTGGTGCTGTGGAGACTATTCCTCTGAGATAGTACCTTTCGACTCCTAAGGTGTTTTCGACGAAAGCCAGCCCTCCTCCACTGTCACCTTTGCATAGAGCCGTACCTGAGGGAGGTGTTTTAAAATTAATTAAAGCAGTACAGAGAGGAACCGACAAGGAACTCAACGCTTAGTGGAAACGACTTCCCGCGAACTCTGTGCTATAAGAAGCTTATCATAGACAAGAGTTTGGAAGCATAACTTCATAGTTATAAAAAAAGGAACCCTACGGTAACTTTATCTTTTTTTTTATTGTCACCATGTTATATAGATATAAATAGTTAGATATATGCTTATGATACCTATATTTTTTACCATTGTGGGAATTGAACCGACACCCTTTGGATTAGCGGTCGGGGTCACTAAACGCTACATTAAGAGTATTGTCAAATATGTATACTCATAAATGTTGTTTTTTAGTATTTTATTTGTAATTTTCCTTTTTTTTACACCCAGTTTCACAAGATTAATAGTTTTAACGCAGAGCGATAAATCGATGGATGGACTGTCATTAAATTTGAAGGCACGTTTTAATATCCGCACTAAAGCTTGTCTTGATAACAGTAACCAACTTTTACTTGCTCATTTGACGCATGGTACTTTTATTTCACAGTCAATGAGGAGTTCGTCTCACATTGGCCATATCGTCAAAGTTGACGAAAGCAAAGATTTTTTTTTCCCACGGGATTCAAACCCATGATCACTGATTTTTAAGGCAAGGGCTACTAGGCCATTATAAGATAAAATCCTACAAATACTAGTAATAAAATCTTATGAATTGCTGAAATATAAAACGTAACAAAAACCCCAATATTTTCAGTTCGCTCACCATTTCCGTAGCCGGCGCAAATCTTGTCTCCAGTAATGTACTCCCTGAACCCCGGAGGCGCCCGGGCGATACATGACTCTATCTTGACGTATGGAAGGTCTACCACTTGCAGAATTGGCGACGCTTTGCCGTCCTCCCCGGTCAGGCCCCAGCCTGCCACCTATGTAGACAAATACTTTTTGTTAAGTAATTTAGTTCACCAAGAATGCCAATAATGTTACACTTAATACAAACATGAATATAGAGGAATAAAAATAAATAAATGAAGCGTTTGGGAACACGAAGTGTTGGTCGAACCAGGTGGGATGCTGATCTTCGTGCAGTAGCCGGTTCAGGTTGGGAGCTAGTAGCGGGGGACTGGTCATCTTGGCGTTCGTTAAAAAGGCAGGTTGACTTATAAAGGCTAATCAAAATCTTACAACCAATTACAGGCAAACAAAACATACAAAAATATGGTGGCTTAGCATTAGCATTGACCACTTGTTTTGTAACGAGTGAAATTTTAACCAAAAAATATGACGGACTTCTAACAGTATACGACCATTTTGCGCAATATAAGCGGGTGACAGCATTTCCTCTGCAAGAAACTAGCGCGCGATTTATGCCTTTGCATTTTAAATCTCTAGTATCTTTTAAGGTATTCGTTTAACCAAACACACGTTTTGTACACATAGAATAATTTTAAATGCATTAACTTTGAATATGCCTCATTGCAATTTTTAACAATGTTTTTTTAATTAAAATGGAAATTGTGCGTCGTTCTTTAAACAAAGATATATGCGCTCGAACACTTTATTATAGACCATTTAAAGAAGTAGAATTATGTACAGCATTAGTTTAAGTCTATTTATTTAATATTTATTTATTCTACTTGCACAAATAGTACAAAGGCCATTAATGCCATTGGCATTTTCTCCCAATCAACCTTGGGGTGGTGCAGAGATTAAAGGTGGGGAGGTGCGTAAATTGATTGTATACAGAAAGGTTGACTGTTGCAAATATACCATAATATAAATATAATATAATATGTAAAATACATTAATACTACTATACTTACACACAAATAAATATACATATAATTATATATATACAAAGTGATACATACATGTATGTATACAATTAGTTAAATACGAAAATACATGAATAATTGATGAATCTACTGTTCGACAAGTTTTTAGAAGAAACTCTTTGACTTTTCTTTTGAAAGTGATGAAACTTTTGGCCATCCTGATTTCGAGAGGTAACGAATTCCACAGAAGAATGGACTGAATAAAGAAGAGGAATCATGAAGTCTGAACGGTGAATAGGGCATTGAAGAAGACGATTGTGCGTCGAGCGAAGTTCTTTGTTGCATACATAAATACTGAAAATAGGGACTTATATAAGACGGTGTGGTAGATGAATTAAGGAAAAAATAAAAGAGTTGTTAGTGCTCTCAACGACCGACGTTGGCGAATAGGTAACCACATAAGTTGGGAACGGTATATAGAAACGTGGTCAAATTTACGCAAGTTGAAAACGAATCGAATGCAGTTGTTCAGAAGTCGGTCAAGTCTACCTTATACGATTTCGGTAGCGTTTGCAATTTAATCGGACGAGCTTGTGATTTATAACGTCGAAATTTTCTTTATATCTACTGTACTACTGATTACAAAAATTATTTTAAAAACTGAGACCAAAGACAGCTAATACCTATCGCTTAAAACAAGAATGAACAAAATCGAAGCACTAGGGGCGGAACAATGAGGTCACATATATGGAATAAAAACACGCTTCGAATTGAGTACCCCCTTCCTCCTTAAACGTTGTAGTACTGTATGGTGCAATATAAGCGGGTAACAACGTGCGCTCTGTACGATATTATCTACAAAAAGTTTTATGTGAACTTAAACTGTACCATTCTTAGTATGATTGATAGTAATTCTAAAAGTTGTTTACACTAAGATCCTTATTGTGAGTTATTATTAAAACATATCGCGAGAGTATATATCTATATGCTTTCTAATCGGATGAGGTTGTAATTTTTGACGCTGAAATTTTCTACTTGGATATCTATTAAACTACTTTCTACGAAAATTAATAAAAAAATGGGACGTAATGACAGCTAATACTAAATTAAAAAAAGAATGAACCAAACCGGAGTACTAGAAGCGGAACAATGGGGTAACATGTATTAAAAAAAACACTCAATGAAGTACATCCTTCTTTTGGAAAGTCAAGTAAACACTTAATCACTACATAGTATAAAACAAAGTCGCCTTCTCTGACCCTATATCTCTATGTATACTTAAGCCTTTCAAACTACGTAACGGATTCTCCTTTTCTATATCTGGGACCTGTCTTTTATAAACGATCTCGGATAGACATCACGTCGATATCGATACTTCCATCATCATCATCAGCCTGTGATAGTCCACTGCTGGACATAGGCCTCCCTAATACACCCCTATCCATTAGGGGGTTTTGGACCGTATCCCACCACGCTGGTCCAATGCGGGTTGGTGGGTGGACCGACTTTTACATGCCCATCCGACGCATGGATCATCTTACTTTGCAGACAATTGGGTGATCGGCCCAAATTGCCCTAACCAACTAGGAAACAACAATGAAAATTTGTTGAGTCCCCGCAGGATTCGAACCCACGACCTCCGGTTTCTAAAGCACACGCCTATACCACTAGGCTACGGAGGCAGTTAAATACTTATATCGATACTTCCTTTCTCTAAATACCCCCGCTTTAGAAATAATATTCTGACTCTATTTAAACTCTCTTTAAACTAATCTTTTGGGCTTACCTTTCCAATGTTGCCTTCGGTCAGCTGCCTGCGATCGAAGTTGATGTCGAAGTTAATGCACACCGGCCTAACGTATACTTTGTACTCGATCGTCGTAGCGAGTATGACAAGGCGATGTCCTCCTGAAAGTTGGAGGCGGACCCCTGGAAGCGGGGTGGTATCCTGATTTCGGCCACCTGGGGAATTTTGAAATTCCATATATTGGATCGTGACGCATATGTTTTTAGTTTAAATGTGCCATTTTCACAATTTATCATGGGATCGGCTTCTAATCCATCCAGATTTACCTGAATAACAAGTTTTGCACAGAGCCAATGGTATCTGACCTCCACAACCCAAACAGTAAACTGCATTCTACGGATGAATTAGTTGTCAGATAATGTGGAGGCACTGACATGCGACTACCAAAAATGGTCTTGACTACAGGGACCGACTTTTTACATGCCTAACCGATGTCAGAACGCGAGTATATAACATATATTTAATGGTCATGTCGTTGATACCACAGGATTTAAAGACGTAAGTCTTCAACCAATGCGGTCTCCATGATGAGCTACGAGAAAGAAACTTGGCCTCTGACAGTAGGACCGCACGTTAACTATTATAAAATAATAAAACCTGATATAGAAGCTTGTTCTTTTTCATATAAAATGTGTTCACTTGAAAAGTTTAAGTAAGTCTACGAATTTATCAGTCATTTTGTATCCATAGGTTTGCTTGGTTTGGTGGGTGATGTTGTGTTATTCGTATCGAAATATTATGTTATATATATAAAAGACTTTCCTACCTATATATTGACTCATCACGATATTTATGGAAACAAAAGAAGACTTGAAATTTGGTAGGAATATTCCTTTCGCCTAGTAGAGGTCTAATCGAGCTAGAACGATTTTACGAAATTCCACCCACAAGGGGGGTTGGGGGGTGTTAGTATTATATACTAGCGGACCCTACGACGCGTCACTATGGCTAAGATTTTTATTACATTGTAGTAAACTATTCAAGGAAAACGGTAGAAGAACATCGGTTAAAGACACTGCAATACTTTTAACAAATGCATGCCATTTGTAAAAAAAATCAAGCAACGCGTACACGACACATTAGCACTGTTTTAAAAATTCACCGAAATGGGATTGAAAGGAAAACTAATTAAACCGATTTATTATGCATATTAAGCATAAATCGATGCAAAATAATTAATAGGTAATATATAACTGGTAGTTATAAATAGTCACTAGATGTGTAACTGAGTAGTGAGTCTGCCTTAGAAACCAGTGAGGTCGTGGCTTAGAAACCTGCAGGCGAGTTGACAGATTACATTGTTGTTTCCTAGTCGGTTAGGGCAATTTGGCCGATCATCCAATTGTCTTAAACTAAGATGATCCATCTCGATGGCGTGAAAAGTCGATCCACCCACCAACCGGCATTGGACCAGCGTGGTTGGATACGGTCCAAAACCTGCTAATGGATAGGGGTGTATTAGAGGAGGCCTATGTCCAGCAGTGAACTATCACATGATGATGATTGTATATAATGACTCGTACATCACTCTTCTGCGCGTCAACATCCATTGGGTTGTTCCAAGGCCTGTACAGCTTCCCAAGTGCCACGGCATAGTTTTCCGCCGGCAGCTGTTTCTGCAGATCGCTCCAGAAGCAATGGGCAGCTGCGTAAATAGACAAATGATTTATTAATAAAACCAGTTCAGCTAACAAGCCGCGTGTCTCTTGATGCAACTAATTTGTATCATCTTAACGCTTATGCAATTATTTTGGTCACTAATAAAAATATTTGAGAACATCCGCCGCTTCCGTGGCTTGTAGTATGTACTTAAGTTTGAGCTCTCCGTGAAGACAATTGTCTGTTAACGTTGATATTTTTTAAATGGAACGATATGAACCGATGACACAATAGTCTAAAAAGGAAGATGAGCTATGCGTGGGATGGGCATAAAAAATTTTATACCAGTTGTAGATACCATCATTGAGAGGTATATGCTGTTTGCACCTTAAAGTTGATTTAATACTAATCCATCCCTCGAGCTCAGTTTACTCCGTTAGTGAATGTAATGATAAAATCTGATAATAAGAAGGGAAAAGTAAATTTGGGTTTCTCAAAATGAATTTAGTTCAATGAAATGGTTAAGATTGTCATCCGTCTGCCTATAAGAACGTTTCGCAATTTGATATAAGTAATTCCTTCACTTCCTTACAATTCGAAAGTAATTTGTTTGAGTATAGAAATAATGTGCACCTAGATTATCGAAAACATTCGTTCACGTGAAATATATTAATTTGCAACAGATGTACGCTTTGATTCTTGATTAGATTTTGACACTTTTCTTGCCTCGATAGTTTGCATTGCCAAAACGTCATCGTTATGTCACCAATTCGGATGTCTCTGGATCAATTTCTGCGGAGTAGCATTGAATTATTGACTTTCTGGGCGGCTATCATTAAAAAGGGTTTGTACACAATTACTTGATAAGTGACGAGGTCCATGCGTCGAATTCATTATATTTTTTCATTATCAGCCTGTGTCACTGCTGGACATATGCCTCCCTCAATACATGCTTCTCCATCAAGGGTACTTGTACCGTAATCCCACCACCTGGTCCAATACGGGTTGGTGGGTGACCGACTTTACTGCCCATCCGACGCATGAACAATCTTACTATGCAGACGCGTCGAGTTAGCTTGTAAAAATTCGGTCTCTTTATCAAACCATCTTTATCTAGTCGATGTATGATATTAGTGCCGATAAATTAACCTACTAAGCTACCTAGCTAAAGTTTTCTGTTCGAATCTATTAAATGCATTCAACATTCGGGTTACGATTGTGTAATGGTTAACATTCGAGTCTTTCTGTCACTGGAATAGAACCCGACCTTATAATGCCCTGGTAGCTAAGTTAGTGTAAAAGAAAATTATTCGTTTTTTTTTCACCTATTTCTCCATAGTTATAACGGGCGCAGGTTTAAATCTAGCCAGATTTATCATAATAACATTTGAACGCAAATCGATAACTGATATCTGACCTCCACATAGGGTTAAAACTGCAAACTTCTAAAGATGAAACATTCGTCAGTAAATTAATTGAACTGACATCATAAACGGATGCCAAAGATGGTCTTGACAACCGGGACCGACTTTTACCTCGCTCATCTGACAGGATCATTTTACTTTTCAGACCATTGTGTAGTCGGTCCATACAGTCCTAATCATTTAGAAAAAACCTTTACTGTAAGGCCACAAAAGCGGTAGGTCGATCATCCACTACTTTTTCAAGTTGTTTCCTGTTGGTTGGGGCAACGAGGTCTAATCCCCGATTGCCTGTAAAGTATGATGATCCATGCGTCAAATAGGCATGTAAAAAGTCGGTCCTCCGCCTGAATTCTCTCCGGTCGTGACGGTTATCCATCTATGTTAAGTGCACCTATGTTTGCGCGTACACGTGTGCACTATAATATCTCCTGCATAGCTGGCTGGCTAGGACGCCGAAGTAGTCGAAATCGGCTTGGAGAATATTACCTGAAATAACTACAGTTGTGCTGACAAGGGATCCACCGCATATCTGCATGTAAGGGTTGGTTGCTTTTGAGTAGATTCCCGCATGCCAGGGCAGCTCGCCCCTCTGGGCGTTCCTGCCTTCGATGATCAAGTACTCCCCTTCAGGAGTGATCCTGCCGCACTCTGGAAACGGGATACGTAATCCATGTAAAAATTAACTACACCGAATTTATTTACATACTGCCGGCGACTTGGCACGCGTGGTAAGTTAAAAAAAAACATTTTTTTTTATAAAATAGGTAGGTTACACACAGTTACATCAGCTCATCTTATTTATTGTATTTTAAAGTGAAATCAACAGGAAAACCAATTAAAATATAACTGCCGGTCTTACATCGGCCCCAAAACGTTCATAATTTATTATTAGACACTGAGCTGGACAAATTTAGTCGCGAGTTCTGTCTTGAAAGCGATACGATTCCTTTCGATGCGCAAAAATACTTTGTCCTGGTTCAAGGGATATTAAAATTTGATTCTTTGGGAGAATAAGTTTTTAGTGGTTTAGGCCATTTCTTAAAGTTTGAGCACATCGTTTATCATTAGGCAAACCTTCTTGTCTTTTTTGCTTTTCATAAAAAAGGTGAGTCACAATAGCATAGATAATAATTTACGCACTAGCTGTTGCGTGCGTCTCTGTCTGCGCGATAAAAACAATAAAATAATCCTCGTAGTTTACCGTTGCCAGAAAAAAACTGCCTCAGTTACTCCAAGTTAAATCAGCTATTGTCCAGTCGAGGTGACGTCAAATTCGGACCAGCCATTCCAGAGATTAGCCAGAACAAACAGACCGAAAGTCAGACAAAAATTATAAAATGTTCGATGCAGAAATGCGCCTTAGTTTGTATGCTCACCGCGATATTCGACGCACAAGGGTGTAGGGTTTTATGCAATAGCAGTAATATTAATATTTCTGGACGAATAACACAACATCGTCTAGACACAAACTTATAGCCTGTACAATAAACAATAAATAATTGATCAAGACGCGTTTTCTTTTGTTTATAAATACATGTTAAATAGATGATACAAGCATTCTAAATGCGAGAAAAACAGTGAGTTCGTCACACAATATTTTTTCCCGTCATCAAACCTAACGCTTCGGCCAACAATCACTAACCACTACGCCAAACGAGTCGTCAAGCCCCACTACACTTTGAAATTTTTTAACTTTAAATTTCGTATTTTTACCCGAGCAAGGGACAAAAATTTACGTGAGGGTTCATATCAAACTTTGTAATTTTTCTCGCTTAGATTATTACAAATGCAGTGTTCGTTTCAATTGTTATTGTTAAATATTGTTGTTATTTATTTAGTGTTACAATGATTTTTTAAAGTCTAATGTCAAGTGTAAACTTTTCCAAAACGTCGTGCTCTTATTAGATAATCAGCGTTGGAAAAAAACATGGCGGCGGAGCCCCGGTAAAACGCATGGACATCTGTTGTCAAATGTGTTAATTATTTGACTTTGTTTTGCATTCATTTAAATATTTTTGTGCCGTAACTACTCCAAAATATTTAAAACCAATATCCTATAATTAATTCTTTGGTTAAAGGGTAAAAGGACTTTTTACGGATTTCATCGCGTTTATTTAGCATTATAAATTACCGACGTTTCGAACACTTCCTTTTATTAAACAATATCCAGATAAAAGTTACTTTATTGCGTATTGAATCTACACTAATATAAATTTATTCCTCAACTTATTTAACTTAAGCGAACGTTTTAATTTTACTTAAGGAAGACTCAATGTCAAAGTCACTGTCATTTCGCCCATTGGGTGATATAGAAGGTTTTATTGTACGTGCAGGATATTGTCAAAGATGAAAAAGAAAACAAAATTCAGACTATTAATATTACAAAGACTGATTTGTTTGGTGTTTGTTTTGAATAGGTTCCGAAGCTACTGAACCGTTTTAATTCTATTAACTATTATTATTAATTATATTACTATTATTACTATTATTATTAATTTAACCGTTATTATTCTATTACTAGAACGCTAGGACAGAGCCGAGCGCACTGCTAGTATTGCGCAAATAAATGTCTGTATTTGCCAATAGGATGGTTGGAGTGGATAAGGATGTCAAACTGAAACCACTTGCTAAAAAATATGTATTTATTATAAAAAATAAAAGAATCCATCCTATTAACAAAATACGTTCAAATAAAATATTACAATTCAACATTAAAATTCATATAAAAATATATTTTTTTTAATATAGTATTGGCGACTTACAAAAGAATTAATGAGTATTGCTATTTAAAAAAAAATTGTAAACCGTTGTTTTAAAGTTAATAGTGAATAATATTACGCAAAACTTGATCCAAATTGACCATCCTCATAGTTTTAACATGGACAATATACAATTCTGATTACTTATATATTTTTTTTTATCATTAACTGGGAAAGTTGTGACATATCCATAAATATATCCGGGTCTATGGTTTGACCAAAGTAAATCTGGAACACATGTAAAAAGTAACCAATAGCAACGAAATGCTGTCATATAGATGTAGTGAGAAATTATTTTCCTTCGAAAACTCGGATCTTTATCGGAATACGACCTGTCAATGAATGATCGTAATGAGTGTCGTTTTTAAATCCATAATCATCATCATAATCATCAGCCTGTGTTCGTCCACAGCTGGACTTAGACCTCCCCTAATGCACGCTCCATTTAGGGGGTTTGGACCGTATCCCACCACGCTGGTCCTATACGGGTTGGTGGGTTAGGTTAATCCATTAATATGAGACTTTATTGTTTAGTGTCCAACGTCAAAATGAATGTATATGTATAATAAAGAGATGTATAGGTACTAAAGCAGTTTGAGAGAGCAAGATAAATACGAACTTTTCCGAAAAATTACGAAGGAAAATCTTTCACATTATAATAATACGTTCGCGTTTCTATCTAACCAATGTTGAGTCCGCGTATTGCACTGCCAGATAGTCTGTATACACACATATGTACACGTAATCAGTTTCTTTACATTATTTACTGGTTTAAATTGGCTGAACTATATAACATATAAAGAGATAAGTACTATATAAAAACAATTTTTTTACCTTAATTATTATTTTGTTGTATATCAATACTTTTATATGTTTATAACCAAATTTATAACGTGAAATTCCAAAATTTACCGAATAATTATGATACAGTAAAATTATTAAAAAAAAGGCAATTTGGCATTTTAAAAGAGATGTTAGTCATCTTTTTATTTAGTGAATGTAATTTGATTTTTTATCGTAAATATCTTTGTATTAAATTTTTGCTATTGACTACTTCATCTAAGAAGATTCGAGTGTTGATTTGGCCATATAATAAAATATGGAATATAGCTATTATCAACTGCCTCCGTAGCTTAGTGGTATGGACGTGTCTTTAGAAACCGGAGGTCGTGGTTCGAATCTACGGGACACAAAATTGTTGTTTCCTAGTTGGTTAGGGCAATTTGGGCCGATCACCCAGTTGTCTGAAAAGTAAGATGATCCATGCGTCGGATGGGCATGTGAAAAGTCAGTCCACCCACCAACCCGCATTGGACCAGCGTAGTGGATACGGTCCAAACCCCCAATGGAAAGAGGTGTATTAGGGAGGCCTATGTCCAGCAGTGGACTATCAAAGGTTGATGATGCGTGCATTATCAAAATTACCATTCTTTATATTTTCAAACTTTTTTCCTCTGCATTAGCCTAAAGTTAATTAACAGATAATGCCATTGCCATTAAGTTCACCGTGGTACATGTTTTGCGTTAAGGAATAAATATTATAATTAATTTAGCCATTATTTAATAATAAAAACTAAAAAAATATATTGCCTTCAAAACTAAACTAGAAGCCTCATGTTTAATCTCAACGAATTTATGTTTAAATTTCTAAAATTCATTTTAATGAATACTATTTTAGAAATTTTAGGCAACTTTTTTTAATTATCCAAAAAGCGTCTAACTTCTAAGGTATTTCAGTAGACAAAGAACTATATTAAATGACATGTTATGACATATTATAAAAAAAAAAATCATTTAAAGTTTTGAATCAAGAATCAATGGTTAGTGCGCCAACAGATATTGCTAGAAAGTAATTTTATATAAAATTAAATGTATATAAATATAGTATTCAATTATAATATTGTAGACATTTAATTATCAAATTACATATACACACATTATTAATAATTAATACATACATATATACACCAATACGTACAATCAACCCACCGTCCACTCGACGGCGGATCTGCATTACAGTGGGAGTAAGCCAGATCCGCAGTACAAGTGCAATTAGTCAATAGCCAATCCGCCTGCTTATCGAGGCAATTATAAGCAACTTTCAATGGAGGCCAACAAGATCAGCTGTCTTGGCGTTGATTAATAAAGGCCTATGTCCAGCAGTGGACTAAAAACTGCTAAAGGCTGTTTAAGACGATGGTGATACATACAAAAATATAACATAGTCTTGAGAAATTTGGCCGAAGTCAGGTAAACATTGTAAATTGTAAGTCTTTTCTGGTAGGACGTAAAAGAATTTTTTGTGAGACACTAGCTGTTTCCCGCGACTTCATCCACATGGTGAGGTTTAAAAAAATAGCCTATGTTACTCTCACTTACATCAGCTTTCTTCTAGTGAAGGACACGTCCAAATCGGACAAACAGACACACAGACAGAAGTGAAAAGAAAAAGTAATGTTACAAATCAATCTACAAATTAATTACCACTGTATTACTTTTCTTACGAAGATAGATAGAAGGGGAGAACATCAGAAGTGTATATTACAACAATGGGTTGCAACGTCTCGTTCACCAAGTAATAAATTTAGCCACGAGGTCCTTCAAACAGGAAGACGGATGGCTTTCACTAAGGTCACGACATGAACCACCACAGTCACCACGCTAGTGTTACTGTACTTGATCCGCTGTGAAGTGCAGGCCTATCGCTTTCAAATTATCGCAGTTTTATATAACACTAGCGACCTGCCTTTGCCTTACACGGGAGCTATGCTGATAGAAAATATACCAAGAATATTAAGCATACATATAAACCTTTCTCTTCAATCACTCTATCTATTAAAGCTTAGCTACGTAAAGTTGCCAAAACAACGCTTATAGGAAAAGCCTACTATTCTGTTATAAATTATATTGAGGACCAAGATGTGTGGAAATAGTTTATATTTTGCGCTTGCAAATCCCCTGGTAACTTAAAAAATAATGTATTAGTAAAATTTTGTAAATACTAATATTTCAAAAAAAAGGCCGCAGAGTTTCTTACCGGTTCTTCTCTGGACGGGTCTGAGTTTGTGAACCGGTGGTAAATGGATAACTTTTATCGTTCATAAGTGCTTAGTAGAGCCTAAATTGAATAAATGATTTTGATTTTGACTTTGACTTTGACTTTGACTTTGAAAAGAAAGTACATCGAAATCCGTTTCGCAGTTTGAAAGATATAGGGATAGAGAAAGCGACTTTGTTTTATGCTAGGTATGTAGTGATAATTAATAAAATAGATTGTGTTAATTGCAAATTAGAAATCACTGGAATAATGTCAGGGATATATCAGCCACAACATAGCATTAGAGTTTATGAGTATTCATTTAGTATTTATTATTTAAATTACCCCCTTTCTGGTTCTCTAAATCGTCGTTTGAGTTTTGCATTTTTGAAGTTTAACTTCTTTAGGCGCGTTATGCGAAATCGATAACAGGGAAATTATAATCATATTATAATTATAATTATTAATATTACGATGCGCGCACACCGTGACACAAGATTAACAGCATGAAGTTGCCTACTAAATCGCTCATTAAATTGACGAAAAATGCTACCAACAAAACAGATATGGAAACTTTGTTAGTGGCGCATGTTGGCATGCACGCCGCCCTTGTTCACTGTGTATTTATATTTATAATATTTATCCACATTCTTTGAGTTTCTACTTTAAAACATGTGTTGTCATTTTGTTTTCATTATACAAATGAGAATTTTATATTTGCGTCATAATTATAATTAAAAGTGATTTAAATTTAATATTGAAATCAATACTGGTTAATATTAAAAAAATATTTGTGAAAAAACTGTGCTCGTCAATCTTCCTAAGTGCTCTAATACAATTAAGTTAACTATTCGTATGTATTATTTAGTAATGTAAATGAGAAAATTATTCTTTCAATAACTGCGAAATAACATGTGTAATTACTTTAGTATTCTTCAAAATACTTGAGTAAAGATATTTACGCAAAAGTTAAAGTAAATAATAACAGAATATATTAATAACAGGTATTAGGACATCTTGAAGGACACCATTTCGGAATTACACTTTAAGTATTAGGTACAGAGACTTTGCTGATTATTTCCATATTGTATGAAGATAACCTTGGAATAACACAACCATGAAATGCAATCTTACCTTTATGGCATCTGACCAATATAATGTATTTTTGTTAAATCAATCAATAAAATAAGTGCCTTCGTAGTCTAGTGGCAAGGGTGCGTGCTTTAGAAAACGGAGGTCGTGGATTCGAATTCTGCGGGGACTCAACAAATTTTCATTGTTGTTACCTAGTAGTATAGGGCGATTTGGGCCGATTACCCGCTTATCTGAAAAGTAAGATGTTCCAAGAGTCGGATGGGCATGAAACCACACACTAACCCGCATTTTACCAGCGTGGTGGGGTACGATGATACCAAAAACCCCCTAATGGAGGAGGCGTGCATTACAGGAGGCTTATGCCCAGCTGTGGACTAACACAGGCTGATGATGTAATGCAATAAAATATATTTTTTAGAAATTCATTGAATGTACCTATAGATAAAATGTACTTTGCATGAGAGTGCTGTTCTGCGATCTATTTCTTCAGCATTTCTGTCTTTATGCAAGGATAACTGTTTGCCTAAATATATATACTTATCCACAAACTCAAGAGGGGAAAAGAAATTTTCAAATCACGACTGTCACCGTCTATAAAAAAAATGTATTTGATTGTGAAATTTTACCCTGTCTCACCTACGGCTGCCAAACATGGTTATTTGACAGCAAAACTGAAAATAAACTCCAGACTTCTCAAAGAAGAATGGAAAGGAGCTCTTTAGCGCTAAAATTGAAAGACAATGTATGAAACACTGAAATTCGCAGCAAAAGAAAAATAGTAGATGCATTAAATTATTCGTTAAAAAGAAAATGGATATGGGCAGGACACATAGCTAGACATGAACAAGACTGATGGACCAAAAGGATAATAGAATGGTGCGGACCACGGGATACAAGAGCGAGAGGTCGGCCACATGCTAGATGGGCGGATGACATAGCAGCAGTAGCGGGTCAAAAATGGTTGAACTTGGCAGAAGACAGAGAAAAGTGGAATTCTTTGGAGGAGGCTTTTACCCATTAGGGGTTCATACACACTTATTTTTCTATTTTTTACATTATATATTTACTATTAGAACTGTTTTTTTACGTTAATATTGCTTTTTCACACTGTTTTGTTTTTTTAGTAAATAGTTGTGTCATTTATGTATTTTTTATAGTGTGTATGAAATAAAATAAAGCTTTATTATTATTATTATTATAGATAAAATGATAGACTTTCTTAGAACAAAGTCAAGGACGACTGGAACAGAAATGTAAACCGTTCATTGGTCAAACATCACAGCATAATAGATATTCCGCGGGAAGGACCAATCAGAGCTATATTTGAAGACTGATTAGAGATTTATAAAAATAGTAGCAATTCCCCAACCCCCATTGTGGATGGAATTTCGTAAAATCCGTTATTAGCTGGCCTCTACTCGGTGAAAGGAATATTCCTACCAAATTTCAAGTCGGTACGCCTTATGGTTCCAGAGATATCGTGATTAGTCAATATATAGGTGGGATTATATATATATATTTATAGTGTATACAATTTTTTTTTGGTTCTTTGGTATCTGAGGTATTTTGATGTACTGTTAATAAACTTTGGTTTTCTTTCCTATTTTAAGCTTCTTTCATTTAAAACAGGCTTAAAAATTATTAAAATTAGTTTAGTCTTTTCGTATATATGAAATTTCATTCAAAAAAGCGAAATGTTACCCTTCCCGAAACAAGGTTGAATAGAGTGCAAGCGCGGTTTCTCAATAATGTGATATTAAAACAATACATACTGTTAAGCTTTTCATAATTGTAATAAATTGATACTCATATCTTTTTAATATTAACAATAACTATTTTTTAAATTTATTTCACACTTTATGCGAGGTAAAGCGCAATGGCATTAATTCGTTTGAAATGTAAGTAAAGATAGCATATTATGTTAATACATACATACATACACACACACATATATATATATATTATATATATTCTATGACATATACGTAAACACATGTAACTATTTGAATAGTAATAATACATAAATATATACATTTACTCAAAGTAATTATATTTAATTAGAAAGAGATTACGATCTTGCACTTTACGCTTATTTAATTGAATTAATTTTTGACGTTACAACGTCTTATAAATTGGTTCCAGGTACCTTCACCACTTTAGATTTTCTGTTATTTTTCTATATACTATTCTCATCCAGCCCATAGTGTCTAGCCTGCCTACGTTTGCCGAGCTACGGACCGGGAGTAATTTGGGCAATTTTTTTCTTACACAAAATCAACTAATACATTTTTTTATTTCACCACGCAGAGGTAGCCGCGGGCAACAGCTGACTGAATAAAATATACCGCTAATATTAGTAAAAATTGCCATGACATGAATTTTTCTAGTGCGCAATTAAGAAACGTGATCCTCGAAGAAGGCAAGGCATCTATTTTCCAGATTATTATTCATGTAAATAATAACAATCTCAAGTTCAAAAGCAGTTTGTATCGATATAACAAATATTTTTTTATTAATAAAGTTTCCGTATTACAAACTTTGTTTAGGTTCGGGGCTAAATGTCGTGTATAAAAAAGAAGAATTAGCAAAAATTAAACAAAATGTACTTGGCAAACGCCTAGTGCCAAAACCAGTAAAGAATAGCCATTACATCAAATTTATGCTTTTTTGTGATCCCTAAAAACTAATCCTAAAAATACGTAGTAAGGTATGGTATTTTAGTAACTAAAGGAGTTAATAATGGTAAATTGCCGCTCATTGATTGACATTTCGGTGGCAACTATATCAAGAAGAACGCTAGACGTACGAAGAAGAAAGATTTACGGTTGGGGGCTGCAAAACATTTATGTACAAAACTCTGAAGAGTAATAGATCGTAATTATTCCTATTGCTTACGCGAATATTATACATTATTAAATAAAATTACTTTACGGATTTTATCGCACTTGACCACGGCCGCTGAAAAGTGTTCGAAACGTCGGGAATTTAAAATGTATAATAAACGCGATAAAATCCGTAAAGTAATTTTATTTAATAAAGTAATAGATCGATTGAATATCAATAACAAAGAACACTGCTTCTACATTAAAGAAAGACATCCGACTTTAACTTCGTTATTTAATCTACAAACTTTAGTATAATACTGTCAGTCCCTAAAGTATATCTTCCCATCGTCATAGTTCACGGCGACCGTGTGGTTCTTAACCATAACCTCCACCGCGGACGTGTTCTGGTTCTGGTATGACGTCACTCCCATCCTCCAATCGCCTTCGTCTATATCATAGTTGGAACTACTGATAGACGGTTGCACGTCTGCGGGACGTACAGGCACTACTGAACCGAAAAAGATCGTTCCCGGTTCCGAGGTATACTGCGGCCTAGGCTGAACTGTACTAGGCCTGATGGGCTCAGTCGTGTGTAACTGGTTTTGACTGGATACAACCGGATTGGGTTTAATCGGCCCGGCCTCAGGACTAAACTGGTTTAGACCGGATTGTGGCGCATTATACTGGTTAGTTTGGACCAGATTGAATGGATCTGACCGGCTTGTGCCAGATTATACTGGGGGGTACCGGGTTGTACCGGTTGCGACGTCGGCACCGTGTACTGGAATGTGCCCACGTGCACCTCGACGGTGTCCTTAATGAGTATCGTGACATTAGTGCCGTCCATGGGCAAACCTGGCTGGCAGTAGGCGGTGTAGTCCCAGCTGGTGCCGATGCAGCGCATGTAGCTGAGGGTCGTGGAGGAGTAGTAGTTCGGCTTTCGGCAGACCGGCTCCACCACGGTGCCGCTGGGCTCGTACTCCTCGCACTGCCTAGAGCCCTCGACGCCGACGCCGAGGAGACGGCAGCGGTACTCGACGGACGGGTGCGGGGTCAGTGTACAGTGAGCTGAATGGGGGAGGGGGGAGGGGTTAAAGTTTTGAAAAACATAGCTGGGGTCCGTTGATATCATTCTGCTAGGTATGTCGAGATACATGAGAATTTTAGAAATTATCAATAAGAAGTTTGATCAAAAGGCTTTGAAAGCAACCATAAGTAAGTAACGTATTTTAAAAAGAGACAAATTACACTTGACACGATGTCTTGCAAACACAAACGTAGCATTACTTCCCAAGTATTATAAGGTCTCTTATTTGAATCAAGCAGCAAAAAGAGAAAGATCAGATTTGAAACTTACGTATGCACTTAGGCATATCCGCTGTGTAGAATCCGTCGTAGCAGGACACCACAGGGGAGCCTTGCACTCTATATTTATTCCTGCAGGTGACGGTCAGCACGTAGGTGGAGAAGGCCTGGCCCGGCACAGCCGTGTCGGAACCTTGGACGGTGTATGAACCGTGCTCCGGGTACTCGGGTAGCACACATTTTCCACTTTGCACCGGTCTACGAAGGTAATATAATCTAAATAACCCCTCTACGCACACAACCACAAACTAAGCAAAGCTTGTACATGTGCCAACTAGACTAGATTAACAAATACTTAAGCTTACCTTTCTTTTATATAGAAATAGAAAGTAAGATGATCCATGCGTCGGATGGGCATGTAAAAAGTCGGTCCACCCACCAACCCGCATTGGACCAGCGTGGTGGGATACGGTCCAAAAATCCTCTATTGGACAGGGGTGTATTAGGGGAGGCCTATGTCCAGCAGTGGACTATCACAGGCTGATGATGATAAATACATGTTGATTTTTCGTACAGTACAAACCTGAAAGTAGTTTGTGCTATACGAAATCGTCCCAAAACTCAGTATATATTTAGCTAAGACATTTGTGCAAGAAATAACGTTTGGAAACGCTTGTAATCTATTCAGTTTTCATTATTTTTAGTTATTTTTTCGCATATTGAAGTGAAAGCGTGTATAATCTTGGTACGAAAAATCACGCGGTATAAATATAAATTCTTAGTTTTCTCTGTGACAGAATAATAATTTCCATTACGCTTATAAAAAAAAGAAACCCAAAAATAGATAATACATCTAATATAGCAATTAATTCCCATCTATAACCACTAAATGGTATAGTTGTTTTAGCATACTGGACCGTCCACAGTGGATCATCACAGGCTTGATGACTGATGATGCATGATGATGAACTCTACCTTTTCGTCGTGATAGCGATTGGATGTAGATAACGCAGATATTCTGTGTTGATGAGCCTTCTGTCAGAGCTCGTCCGATTCGTCGGAATTGTCCGCGCACTCTTGCAACTGAAAGTTTACGCTATTTCATTATCTTCGTTATTAAATCTTAAAATTTCATTATTAAATCTGTTAATTTGGAAGCATGACGAAATTATTGTGCTTTCACCCGCCCCAAATTTTGCAAGTGAAAAGTATCAAACTGAATTAACTGCCTTCGTAGCCTAGTGGTAAGGGCGTGTTCTTTAGGAACCGGAGGTCGTGTTTTCGAATGCAAGTACTTAACAAATTTTCATTGTTGTTTCTTAGTTGCTTAGGGCAATGCGGGCTGATCAACTGATTGTCTGTAAAGTAAGATTATCCATGCGTCTAGGGCATGTCTGGTCTTGCGCCTGATACTAGATGACTGAACTACATAGACTTACTTTTCTTTTGTAAATAATTGCATATTATATATATACAAACACCCAGACACGACAAAAACATTATGTTCATCACACGTTACTTTTCCCGTAGTGGGAATCGAACTACCTTTGGCGCAGTGGTTAATCACTATACCAGTCGGGTCGTTTTATTTAGTTTGGCCGTCGATTTACTTACACCGTTACAATCAGCTCCACTATCGACGCAAGCACCATAAGCACACTGGAACAGATACGAGGGGCAGGTCTTCGCGGCACAAGCGCGTACTGTTTCATCAGAGCCATCGGAACAGTCCACGATACCGTCACAATGGCTAGCAGCCGATATCATGTCGCCGTTCTCACATTTGAACTTTCCCCTGGGGTAGAGAAGTTCAATTAACATCATCATCAGCCTGTGTTAGTCCACTGCTGGACATAGGCCTCTCCTAATGCATGTCTTCTCCAATTTTGGTCCAATGCGGGTTGGTGGCATGGATCATCTTACTTTTCAGACAATTGGTTGATCTAAATTGTCCTGACCGACCAAAAAACAACGATAACAGTTATTAGATAGTTATTAAATAATTCAAATACGTTTTTTAACGTTTCATCGTGGGATTCGAACCCATGACCTCCGGTTGACTAGGCAAGGGCCAATACCGCTGGGCCACGGCGGCTGTCAGGATTAATAATCAGGATCAATGATATCATAGCGATCTTAGGGATGAGATATTCCAGAAAGAACAATAGGAGAATGAAGAAAATAATAAAGAAATGCTTGGAATCACGCAGCAAAATAATGGTAGATTTAGTGTGAAATTATTTTCCTACGGGAGAACTGGGATCTCTATTCGATGATCAGAATACGATGACACCCGAAATGTCAATGAATGCTCTTATTAAATGAGTGATATTTTCATATCGATTAATATGAAACTTGATTGTTCAGTGTCAAATGTCAAAATGAATAATTTCACCGTATAATATACAGATCTATAGGTACTAAATATATTGGAGAAAGCAGGATAAATACAAAATTAAAAAAATAGACAAGGAAAATCTTTCCTCACTATCGATTCGACTATTGACGAATGCTGATGATGATGCTAAAGTTTCCAATTACTGTCAACTAATAACAACATCATACATAAGATTCCAATGTATTTCTATTCCCAGACTGATTTGACAAAATTATCAAACAAAATCTTCTCTCTCAGGAACTTTCAATTAGAGTTCAAACCTTTGACCTACTGCAAAGCGATTCCTCACCGTATCTCATCAGTCTCATTCCTGCAACGCGGCAGCAGCTCATCGGAGTTGTCAGCGCACTCCTGGACGCCATTGCAAGGGGCAGTTCCGTCCACGCATGCTCCATACGTACACCTGAACCAGTTGGACTGGCATCTGAAAGTATAAAGAGCATTTGAAATATTCGTAGGACATTATTATCATCATCAGCCAGTGATAGTCCACTGTTGGACATAGGCCTCGCCTAATACACCCCTATCCATTAGGGGTTTTGGACTGTATCCCACCACGCTGGTTTAATGCGGGCTGGTGGGTGGACCGACTTTTAAAAATCGCAACCGGCGCATGGATCATCTTAATTTTCAGACAACTGGGTGATCAGCCCAAATTGGCCTAACCATTCTTTTTTAGTAGCTTCTGAAGTATAATTTACTGGCAGGTTTGTATTAAAATAAATTTCTTCTTGCATGCTTGTCTTTTTCTTTTGATTTTTCCAACAGACGTTTGTTTTTCTTTATCACATTCTTGTCTTAAGCGATACGCCGTAGACTGCGAGCTGAGAGGGTTACAAAACGTATCATCGGGTGACGCGAACAGACGCCAAGACGGACGTGGAGGTTAGTGAAAATGGATAAAGGGACTGTAACGTGGGTTACTAGCTTGCGCATTCGATGTTACTCATAGTTAAATATGTGTTCTGGTAGGTGAGAGCAATACGGGCTGATCACCCGATTGGCTGATAAATTGGCGGTCCGGTTGTCAAGAATTGTAATGTTAATTTGTTCATTAACACGTAAGAGCATATATTACGGATGTTTTTATTTCTATTGAGTAATGCTTAAATATGTATTTTATAAATATATATACCATATTTTATATTTGTGTATGGATATATATTATGACATACAATATAGTTCTATTATATATATATATATATTCTTAACATTTATTTTTGTTTTTAATTGTCACTAACCTTAAATTATTCTACACCACTCAGAGGTCGACTGGGAGAGAATGCCTATGCCTTCTTGAAGTACCCATTTTTCATTTCACGTGTACATAAAGTTTTTATTAAGTAAATAGTTTAATGGAAATTCGCACTTTTATTTATTAATATACACATTTTGTTCATTGTTCGTACAACGGTGGACTTAATGTCAAAGGCATTGACCCCTAATTAACCGTTGGATAACATAGATAGATTAAGAGAGTGCACAATGTTGAAAAAGCGAAAAATAAATTTCTCAAAGTTAAAAAACAAACAAGCAATCAACTCTCATATATAAAATTTTGTTAGATATCTACAAACCTAAATATATTTTTATAAATATATATATAATCTAACATACATACATAAAAATATATACAATCATATAAATATACGTACAGACACAATCTACTTATATAACTACATGCCTTTTAATACCGCCAACCAATCCACCCATTTTATGCAGTTTACCCTTCAAGTTCTGGAAGCTAAATGCTAATAGTCTCTACGTGAAAATGTAGGTCAGTTTAATTTGGATGGATGAGAAGTCAGCTCCATGATGAGTAGGAAAAACGACCAGGATAAAGGATTACCTCTCGGATCTGCAAAGTGGATGGGTCTCATCGCTCCCGTCTGGGCAGTCGACCACACCATCGCATTTCCCATCGAAGCTTATACAATTGCCGTCTCTGCATTGCCACTGATTCTTTCTAGAAGAAAAAATTGGTCGCTTGTTAAATCGGCATACGGGCGAAAGTTATACGGGACAACGTCTTCTAGTGGTAGAATGATTGTAATGTGAATATTCATTCGTATAGTAAGAAGAAGGATCAACGCTCTTTCTCTTTCCACCAACTGCGCACGAGTAAGAGAGACGCGTGCCTCTCACTCTCTCTTATGGTTGCTTATGGAGAGCGTTACGTGAGCGGCGCTGTGACACAGTGCACGAAAGTGCCTCCCGTCTTAAATAAAATATTTTAGTAACAGATCTAGTTTGCTAGTAGTCTTAAGTTGTTATGCTTCTAAATTGCCGAATAGCTATCTTGATAATATAAATGTTATTATTTTTAATTATTTATTAGTTAGGGATTTTTATCTATTGGTTAAACCTATCATAGCTAAACATACAATTTAAAATACAAGTCACGTAATAATACAGACAGCAAAATATAAAGGTAGGCATTAAGGTTTAATTAATAATTAGTACGTTGCTATTCCAATATTTGAAATGGGCTAGCTGAGACGTGATTTATTTACTTTGAAATGCTTTATTAGTGTTTATATATCATCATCATCATCATCATCAGCTTGTGATAGTCCACTGCTAGACATAGGCCTCCCCTAATACACCCCTATCCATTAAAGGGTTTTTGGACCGTATACCACCACGCTGGTCCAATGCGGTTTGGTGGGTGGACCGGCTTTTACATGCCCATCCGACGCATGGATCATCTTACTTTTCAGACAATTGGGTGATCGGCCCATATTGCCCTAACCAACTAGGAAACCACAATGAAAATTTGTTGAGTCCCCGCAGGATTCGAACCCACGACCTCCGGTTTCTAAGCCACACGCCTATACCACTAGGCTACGGAGGCAGTCTTCAGTTTATATATATTGCTTCACTTTGAATGTTACTAAGACAATGATGAGTTGAATTTGAAATGTTGCTAACTTACCTGCAACGACTGGTTTGCCTTCTTGATCTGTTTAGACTGGGATACCAGTACGAAGATAAGCTGGACGAATCGAAACAAACACATGTATTAATATATGAATACAAAGACATAAATTCTTAAAATAACACGAAAAAAATAATGTTCTCCAGTCTAAGACTACGTCAGACTACGGCGGCCGATCTATATTAGAGATCAGCCAACTACGCAGGAGATATTATAGTGCACAAGTGTACGCGCAAACGCAGGCGCACTCCCGTTCCTATATACTCTCAAAGCCCGATGGGACGGATAACCGACACGACCGGAGAAGGCGCAGGAACAACTTTTTACAAGCCCATCCGACGCATTAATCATCTTACTTTTCAGACAACTGGATGATCGGGCCAAATTTTCATAGCCAACTAGGAAACAACAATGAAAATTTGTTAAGTCCTTGCAGGATTCGAACCCACACGCCCTTTCCACTAGGCTACGGCAGTTTAACACAAACATATATACCCGAGGAAGGTAGAGTGTACATAAGCAGAGTCTCCATGATTTTTACCGCCAATTCAGTATGATGTTTAAATAGGGAAATGCAGATTCCGGTTTCTTGGCGTAATAATAAAATGGCAATTTAAACAAAATATGAAATGTCTTCTTATAAAGAATTGGAATAAAACAATCACAATAGTTCACTGGTGGTAGGTCCCCTTTTTACTGGGGACCGTCTGGGTTGGTACCACTGCGGTGCCTATTTCTGCCGCAAAGCAATAGTGTGAAAACAATACTGTGTTCCGGTTTGAAGGGCATCGTAACCAGCGTATTTACTGGGTAAACGAGACCTAACATCCTATGTCTCACGGTAGGCAGCGCGTTGGTGATACCACTAGTATTGCCAATGTCCATGGGCGACGGTGACCACTTTCCATATGTAGCCCGTCTGTTCTGTCTGCCTGCGTAGTTAATAAATAAGAAAAATAAAAGAAACAGTATGTATATCCGTCGCAGAGCAGTTTCCAGCGAGTTTTACTATCACAGCTAATCATGTCTCTACAGCGAGGATAACACAGGTAAAGTCCCACTCGGTCGCTTCAATGAAAAAAAATGTTAAATCGAAGATGATAAATAACTCAGTTGTATGGTTTTTAAGTCGTTGAACATCTATTACAAGTTGAATATCAATATCGTCAGAATTGCAGACTAGACAATAAGATAGGTGCAGACGTACCCTTAACTTTTCTGGTATTATCGTTAGTGTTATCTATACAAATAAATAAAATTGGAGAGTCTGTTTGTAACGTCCAAATTATCGTTTTAAAATTGTTTCATTGTGACGTATAACAATGGCTGGTCAGGTGGTAATTTTTTTTTACTGACGACGAAATACGTAAAATTTTATCATTTCTAACGTCTATTACCTACGTAAGCAACTAAAAAGTCAGTATTTTTAATCGAAGAACAAAAAAGAAGATAGGAGAAATACAGGTGAACTTTATTTACCTTTATCCTCCTAGTACTTACGTATCAAGTGATTCATAGCAGCCTATCTCGTCGCTGCGGTCTAGGCAATCGGGCGATCCGTCGCAAAACCTATTGATATCCAAGCAGAGGCCGTCCCCGCAGGACCGTTCACCGAGGCTGAAATCAGAGAATATCTGAATCAGAGACAGAAAGAAAGAAAGAAAACAATAATAAGCAAACTACGACATTGACAACCAATGTTACTGATTAGCTGTTAACAGAAAAATAGTGTGTCATAGTTAAATCATCAAATTTTTTGTCTGTCTTTTTTTTTTTATGGCATACGCAGGCAGACGAGCAATCAGGCCACCTGATGGGAAGTGATCACCGACACCCGTAGACATTAGCAATACCAGTGGTATCGCCAACGCGCTGCCTACCGTGAGACATTGGGTGTTAAGTCTCGTTTACCCAGTAAATACGCTGGCTACGGTGCCCTTCAAACCGGAACATAGTAGTGTTTTCACACTACTGCTTCGCGGCAGAAATAGGCACCGCGGTGGTACCCACCCAGACGGTCTCCTGTAAACAGAGGACCTACCACCGGTAAATATATGTCGGCCTATAGGTCTGTTCTGGCTAATCTCTGGCTAATTCGATTTTGAAGGGACTTTCACTAGACGATAGCTTATATAACTGGAAGTAACTTATATAGAAGCATATTATATATAATTAGATTTTTATCCCGAATCGAATAGTTAATAAAATCGTATAAATCGTAAGTTCCCGAGTAATTTAACGAAATCGATTTTATTATGATATTCAAATTAAACTACTCGATTCGCTCCGAACGGTATTCGCACCTACCTAGTTACAATGTTTAGATCAATGACAATTATTGCTTGGTTCTGATGCAATTTTGTTCTATAACAAAATAATTTACATTATTTTAATAATCATATATCGGAAATTAAATACCATACGATTATGTAGCTATTAATGTAATTTCCACACAATCTACCTAAATTGCCGTTATAAAATAACTATTCAATGCAAAATAAAAAATTGTTGTCTATAAAATCGGTATACGGGCGAAAGTTTTACTTGACAATGTCTTTTGTGGTAGAATGATTCTTATGTTAATCTTCATTAGATTAGTAGGAAGATGGATCAACTCTCTTTCTCTCTGTCTCTCTTTCACTTGAGCCAACTGCGCACGAGTAAGAGTGACACGTACTCTCACCTTCTCTTATGGTTGCTTATGGAGAGCGTTACGTGAGCGGCGCCGTGACACAGTTTTCGAGAGTGCCTCCCTATCTTGAACCAATTTATAAGACGTCACGTCAAAAAGCAGGCACATAATAATAACAAATTAACTGCACATAAAAATAGGGGTATGCGAATATTTGTAATAAATGTAAACATTATAACTAGGGAGGTGCGAGTACCGTTCGAAACAAATCAAATAGAATGTCTTGATTCGATTTGAACGATATTAGCACATCCCTACTCACAAACTAATCTTATAACATTTACCTGCAAGCGTTTTCATGTTCCTTGACCACAGCTGTCAGCACAGGAGCCGTGGCTGATGAAAAAAAATCCTTTTAAGTTAATGAAACAGGATTAAATCCTACGTAAAAGATGTAATGTTTTGAAAAAATAGTTACACGCAAAAACTACTTTAAGGGATTTAATAAAATTTTACATATATACTATAGTCTGCTCTGCCTCCGTAGCCTAGTGGTATAGGCGTGTGCTTTAGAATCCGGATCCTGCGGGGACTCAACAAATTTTCATTGTTGTTTCCTAGTTGGTTAGGGCAATTTGGGCCGATCACCCATTTGTCTAAAAAGTAAGATGATCCATGCGTGGAATGGGCATGTAAAAAGTCGGTCCATCCA
This sequence comes from Lamproptera curius, assembly GCA_029286875.1. NCBI lineage: Eukaryota > Metazoa > Arthropoda > Insecta > Lepidoptera > Papilionidae > Lamproptera > Lamproptera curius. Next base: position 122,644 of record JAGSMT010000132.1, on the reverse strand, counting down.
CCACCCCGCATTGGACCAGCGTGGTGGGGTACGGTCCAAAAAACCTAATGGATAGGGTTGTATTAGGGGAGGCCTATGTCCAGCAGTGGACTATCAAAGGCTGATGATGATGATGATGACTATAGTCTACAAATATTAGGTGTAAATTATATAAAACTAACTTTATCCAGCGTTTTGCTCGCCGGAATAGTATAATACACATTACGATGCATGGATAACATTACTTTTTAGACAATTGGGTGATCGGCCCAAATTGTCCTAACCAACTAGAAAACAACTTAGTAAAGTTGTTGAGTTCCCGCAGGATTCGAACCCATGATCCGTCCCTTACTAATGTAAAACCACGCACCAAACCACATTATACCAGCGTGGTGGGATAAGATACAAAACCCCCTTATGGAGACGGCCTCCATTAGGGGAGGTCTATGTCTAGCAGGAGACGAACACAGGCTGTTGATGATGATGATGACACATTACATTTTTATAAGCCTATATGGTTTGGTACTTTGTGCCAGAATAGCTCACCGATAACAATTTTTTAGCATCCATGACACTTTTTACTCTCTCTTGACTAAACTACATTCCAGCCTACAAGTTTTTCTGATGTATAAGCTACATTATTGCAAAATTTCAATGAAATCCACAGAGCAGTTTTTGAGTAAGTAGTAACAAACATACTAACAAACCTTCGTATTTATAATATTAGTAGGTTTGTTGACATGCAGCACATTACTACAATTATAATACAGCATTACTACTTTATTTGTAGAAGTCTCGTGAAATTATAGCAAACAACAAGTGGAATTTTAACAAGATAAATATGGCCGACTTCAAACAGTATATAACCTATTATTATATATTTTGCGTAATATGTCGCGTTTCCGTCACTGCTTTTTAATTCTCTAATATCTTTGGTCGTTATATCGGTGTTCAGTTTATCAAAATGTCATGTATTACATGTTTTATGTACATTTTTAAAATGCATTAACTTCTATGTAAACTTACTTATTAAAATCTTAAATGAGTTTTGAATTTAATATAGCTATTGTGGGTCATTCTTAAAACATAGATATTTACGATCGTGGATTATATTTTAGACCATTACATAGTTTAAGTCTATCTTTACGGTTTCGGCAGCGTTTGCTATTTAATCGCACGAGGTGTGGTTTTTGATGCCGAATTTTTTTTAATTTCTTTAGCATTTATATAATTAAAAAATGAAATGAAATTTTAAAAAAGAATGAACAAAATCGCAGCACTAGGAGCGTAGCATTTTTCAAGCGACTACCTTAAAATACGGGGTTTATTTGATTTAAACTGACGTAAAAAGTCAAATTTAACCGTTTTTCTTATTATTTCGACATTAGCCGTCGTTACGAATGTGCTTTTGACAATGTCCTTTTTATCTTGGGTATAGATATAATTATAATCGAACTCTACCTCCGTAGCCTAGTGGTAAAGACTTGTGGCTTAGAATCAGAGGTCGAGGGATCCGTATTAGCATGTAAAAAGTGCTGTCAATCTCTCTGTTCGTGTCGGTTATTCGTCCTATCGGACTATTAGAGTGAAGGAAGTGTACACTTGTGTACTATAAATATCTCCTGCGCAGTAGGCTGATCACAAACATAGAGCGGCCGCCGTATTCGGAATCGTCCAAGAGGAAACTAGAGTTATAATGACGTCAAATTAAAATAAATGTTAATGCGTCATTGATAAGCAAACTTCGAGGGGATTTTTTTGTCTGAGACTCATCGAACAAATTTACAAATGATTTCTTAATTTGTCAGTGAAGGTCATATTACTTTTTGTATATATCACATCCGTTTCTTGAGCAACTGATTTTATTTATTATCTATACAAATTTCGTTTATTTGCCTATTGCTTGTTTGTTTGTATATCTGTTTTTTCTCGCTAATCTCTTGAATGGTAGGACTGACTTGGACTTTTACTTATGTATAGTGTTATATATAGTGGTAGATACAGGGAGGATTTTAAGCTACTTTTTCTAAAATAAACTACATTATTTAATAGGAAAATATAGTTTTTTTTTCTATTAAATAACCTCGCAGACGTCGTCGCAGGCAACTGCGCAGCAGATATTAAAGTGCACAAGTGTACGCGCAAACACAGGTGCACTTCCTACTGCTTTAATACTGTCAGAACCTGATGGGACGGATAACCGACACGACTGGAGAGATAAGGCGCAAAACCGACTTTTTGCATGCCTATCCGACGCGTAATGTATATTACTTTACAGGAAATCGGATCATCAGTCCGCATTGGTCATCAACTAACCAATTAGGAAACAATTAGGGAAAAGTTGTTGACTCCCCACAGGATTTGAACCCACGACCTCCGATTTATAACTCGCAAACCACCACTAGGCTATGAAGGCAGCTGATAATAGTTTCTCTAGCAGGGGAACAACTGGAAAATCATCGCGGTGCCTATTTCTGCAGCAAAGCAGTGGTAAGAAAACACTTTTGTATTCAAGGTTGAAGGGCACCGCTGACAACGTCACTACTAAATAAACGAGAGGTATCATATAATGACAATTACATTAACCTGCTCGTCACATCGCTTCATCATCATCATCATCATCAGCCTGTGTTAGTCCACTGCTGGACATAGGCCTCCACTAATGCATGTCTTTACTATGTAGAGAGTTTATGGACCATATCTCACCACGCTGGTCCAATGCGGGTTGGTGGGTTAGCTTAGTTGGTGGCTCATCGCTTCATATAATACAAATTGTAGGTTATTTTTTATTAAACTATATTCAATATAACAGTTTACACACAATATATCACAATAATAAATTGAATCTCACTATAGTATTAGCAACAACAAAAAGGGTTTTTCTGATTTAATAGAAAAAACCATAAACTATATTTAAGACGGATGAATAAACTAATATAACAAATATAACAATGCTTTTAACAACAATTCTTACTGCACCGTAAATTTTAGTAAGTCACTTCGAATGGGAACAATCGGTTTTTTAATCAAATGATAACCACACAGGGTAAACCCCAAATGAGTCAATTAATAATACATTTATCGAACAAATAATTATGACACGATTAATTAATTGATGCTTCGAACTTGTTAAATGCATGTTAATTTTAACAAACGGTATAAAATTAGTGACACCAAAATAAAAAAAATAACACTCAGTCGTGAAATGTCAAAGTGTCATACTTTTTGGCGCCATTACGACTTGACATCATTGACATTGACATAAATGTTTGACATTAAGTATTTTCCTTTTACATCCATTCCAAAGAATAAGCAGTAGCCTGACAAAGAAATACCAGGCCTAGTTTTTTTTTTAAATATGTTACTTTTAAACCTATTTTGTATAAAACTAGCTTTACCCCGAAGAGTAAAACTAGTTTCGACCCGCGTGGTGGTAATTTGTGATAATTATGACTACACATTTTTTTATAGCGGACGAATTTAGACGAGCAGTCTGGCCACTTGATGGAAAGTGGTCACCGTCGCACATAGACATCGCCAATACGAAGGGGTATCAGCAACGCGCTGCCTGCGGTAACACGTAAAATTACGTACGAATTACGTCTCGTTTACCCAGTAAATACGCTGGCTATGGTGCCTTTCAAGGAAGCACACCGTAGTGTTTTCACACTACTGCTTTGCGGCATAAGTAGCACCCCATACAGCCCCCAGTAGACACCAAAGAGCGGTCGTCAATTCTACGCCTTATGTGACCGGTCCACTGCCACTTCAGCCTACAAATCGGTGGGCTATGACGGTGACTCTGGTTCTCTGACGGATCACATAATTTCTGATGTGGTCTTTTACAGATACTCCGGGCATAGCCCTCTCCATTGTGGACCAGTCATATCGTAAAAGTCTCGGCACCTACATGACAGGTAGGACGCGCTGATCGAAGACTTTCGATTTGAGGCAATGTGGAATGGGTGACGAATCTGGACGAAGCTTATGAAAAGCTGCCCAGCCCAGCCGAATCCTTTTGCTGGCCTATCCCTCAAATTTGTTTCTACCTAGTTCGAGCGTTTGCCCTAGGTAAACGTACTCTGAAACCAGTTCGAGGGAGGTGCCATCAATTGTGAACGGTCCCGGATCAACGTGCTCGTTGAACATGACCTTGGTTTTACCCAAGTTTATCAATGCTTGTGCATTAATACACAATATTCGTAAAATAGTAGAATATTCAGAACTTAAACGACTTTGGAATAAGCAAAATCTATTGCCCGTAAACATTTAAGATCCTTCTCCTTATTCCAACACTTTTAATTGATAGTCAAATAATTCAGCAGTCGAGAAAAAATCATTTTTATTGAAATTAATATAGTACCGATCTACTGTTTACACGAGATAAACAATATGTTTGATATCCTCTTGATATTTTGACCTTTAACATGTACGTAATAATGAGGCTACCAAAAATTAATTCAAAACAGTCAATAATTTAGTAAAACTATCATAAAAATAAATTTAATTAATATCCTCTTGATATTTTGGCCTTTACATTTCCGTAATAATAATGCTACCAAAAAATACATTCAAAACAGTCAATAATTTAGTAAAACTATCATAAAAATTAATTTAACTAATATCCACTTGATATTTTGACTTTTAACATGTCCGTAATAATGATACTACCAAAAAATATACATTCAAAACACTCAAAAATCTTTATTTCTTACGAAACGTACGCAAAGAGAAACCGCGATAACCCATCCTTGTATTAGTTTGAGGAAAACGCAACCGGAATCATCTTTAGAAACAGGTTTTACGTCATAAATCATAGGTTTTTTTTTTTAAATTTAAGTATGGACAGATCTTTGATACGTCATAAACGTCAATAACAAAATATAATCAATCAATACGCAATCAATTACCTTTCCAGAAAAAGCTATGACCTATTGTCAAGTAAGATAAGATATTTTTGTTAACGACAATTTGTTAGTCAGTTTTGACGACTAACATTAAAAGAAAAATAATGACCGTTATTTATGTAAATCGTTTTTATAATAAACAAAAATTAAAAAAAAAATCTTTTTTACATTATATTACTGTTAGAAAAAAAAATACATATTTTTACAGTACTATTAAAAATACGAAATATATTTTATTTACTTAAGGAATAAAATATCAGTGTACTCACCGAATATAAGGAAAAATATATTCCGAGAAACGACCAAGTTAGTCATTTGTGAAGCACAAAGATGTTATTTTTTTAATCTATAATTACTGGCTTATATCAAGCATCAGTTTTAAAAACTATGAACAATATGTCGTCGCATCCGGTTACCGCATGACGAAAAAAGCAAAAGATTTGGCGTATTTTTGTAATGCCGATTATATCCACGTCTTCGGCTCGCTAAATACGAGCGTACTAAATGACAGTGCTACTAATGTTGCCAGTTTTATTTTGTGGAAATTTCAGTGACGTAAATAGATCTAATATAACGTCATACGAGAAATTTAATAGTAAAGTAACAGGATAAAATAATTACAAAGTTTATCTCTTAACAGAAGCTATACTTAATAATCTTATTAATATATGAAATGTGAATGTTTGTAACAATGTATGGATGTATGTTTGTAACTCTTTCTTGCAAAAAGTACTTGAAGGATGTGAATATAACTTTACATTACTATATATAGCTTACACTTCAGAATAAGGTATAGGCTGCAGTTTATTGATATTTAATGTACATTACTCCAAATTTTATTAAAAGTGCAAGGTACGTAAAAATAATCTGCCATCTGCACACTAATCAGGCGTGCACCACAAAAACTTTGCCTTAAAAGTGACATATTTATTCATCATTATCACAAATTACCACGCGGGTAAAACCCTGGGGCAAAACTAATTAGATTTAAAATGACGCATTTAGACTGAGAAATTTTCTTAAAGTAGTAGATGAAACATATTTCCTGTATTGTGTACAATTTTAATCATTTACGTCCTTCCTTAATTGAAATTAATGAAAGTTTACTTTAAAATCTTCTTTCTTTGTTTTTCTAGATATTGTTTCAAAAAAGATGATAAACAAAAAAGATATATCAATCTGTATATCTATATGACTAGAATTATACATTAGCTATTAAGTGTAATAAATTAATTGAAAACTTTCTATTACATACGATCTAACGCCTCCTAAACGAATATTAAAAACCAACAATAAACTGCATAATAATGCACGACATTTTTTTCCCAATACTTTGGCAGTTGTCGCATACTAGCAACACTGAAGTAGCTTTAAAAACAGGTTGTATAAGGTCATCGTAGTTGATAATGACTTTAGAGATATAAGCGTGAGATGATTTAATTTCTTGGGAAACGGGTATTTCGCCCGCAAATTGGATTCCAATCGGGGAAAAAATAATGCACATTGGAAATTACGTAACATAATATATTTTATAATATCAATGCTTGTCAGTTTGACATTTATATATTTACTAGCACTTGCCTGTGGCTTCTTTCGCGTGGTAATGTATATAAGTAGATTTTGTTAATTTTTGTATTAAAAATGTAGCCATAGTCACTTCAGCTATCTTGTAGTGAAAGTTCTGTCGAAATCGGACCAGCTACAGGAATCAAACCGACCGATGGACAGACAGTCATTTATATATTTGTACTATTTATATATAACAATGCTACCATTTAAAAACTATTATTTTAATGTTATGAACGGTCGCTCCAATCTAATTTATTCGTATAGATGATAGATCCGGCATTGCACAGGTCCGATTCTGATACTTAATTTACTACAAATTGTCATTTTTTACTACGTTTTATGCTATTTATTTGTGTTATGAATGCAAACATATTTTATTCGGTGCGAAATTTTATGTTATCCCTAAGAGATAGAAATATCCTAGCGGACGTTATATAATCATCATCATCATCATCATAATCTGCCATCAGCAGTCCACTGCTGGACATAGGCCTTTTTTAATGAACGCCTATACGGCGTCCATTAAAAACAGTTGCTTGTAATTGCCACGCTAAGCAGGCGGATTGGCAATTGCACTTGTATTGCGGACCTGTCTTACTTCCACTGTAAGGCAGATCCGCCGTGAGGTAGGCAGTGGGGTCGTCACACCCCTACGCCATGCGGTAATCATCATCATCATCATCAGCCTGTGATAGACCTCTGCTGGACATAGGCCCCCTATACGCCCCTATCCATTAGGGATTTTGGACCGTATCCACCACGCTGGTCCAATGCGGGTTGGTAGGTGGACCGACTTTTACATGCCCATCCGACGCATGGATCATCTTACTTTTCAGACAGTTGGTGATCGGCCTAAATTGCCCTAACCAACTAGGAAACAACAATGAAAATTTGTTGAGTCCGGCAGGATTTGAACTCGCGACCTCCGGTTTCTAAAGCACACGCCCTTACCACTGGGCTAGGAGTGCATGCAGGTTACTTATTTTGATCTCGTTGCAGTTACTTATTTTGATCTCGTAGGGTTCATCCAGCGTGTATTATATAATTGCAAAAGCTGTGACATGACATGACGATGACATTCGAAACCTCCAATGGTGTAAATATTTCTTAACTATTTAATAAATATTTTTTTATTCAGCCTTTTGTTTTCTTTTTGTATTATCTGTTTAATACTTGTCTGTTTTTACCGAATTATTAAAAGCTACTCAATTCCGAGCGTTTATTTTTCAATATATGTTACCTCTTTGCTCCGCTCCTAGAGCTTCGCTTTGGTTAATTATTTTTGTAAATGATAGATATTAGTTTCTCATTGGTCCCTTTTTTTTAATAATTCGATATCCAACACATGGATCATCTTACTTAAGATGATGGACCACTGAACCAGAAAACAACATTTAAAGTTGTTCTGTCCCCGCAGGATTCGAACCCACGACCTCCGGTTACTAAGCCCATACCACTAGTCTACGGAGGCAGATCTAATAGTGTTTATACCACCCTATGATCTTTACTCAATAAACACAATATTTAAATGAGGATAATTTTCAATTCAGATGTTTCGAACCATTCTCTTTACGTAGGGACATATATTATTGCAATAATTGCTTTTCATTTATTTACATTTATTTATACCTTTAAGGAAGTAGGTCAAAAGGCGGTCTTTATTAACTTTTAATGATTTTTTTTATTTGGTGTATGAACAATATTTTAAAATCGCCCTTACTTAGGACACCTTAAAGGACGGCCAAAGTAAATTACGAAGAGCTATAATAGCCTTGAAAAACACTAAATAAGCACTTTAAAATATAATTTCAAAAGATTCACAATCAAAGTAAACTTCAATAAGGGTTAAAAATTATTAATATATTTAACAGTAGTTCGTGGGTTCGAATCCTGCGGGAACTCAACAAATCTTCATTATTGTTTCGCAGTTGGTTAGGGCAATTTGGGCCGATCACCCAACTGTCTGAAAAGTGAGATGATCCATGCGTCGGATGGGCATGTAAAATTCGGTCCACCCACCAACCCGCATTAGACCAGCGTGGTGGGATACGGTCCAAAACCCCCTAATGGATAGGAGCGTATTAGGAAAGGCCTATGTCCAGCAGTGGACTATTACAGGCTCATTATGTATATGAACCATCCGTCATCTTCGGAGGCGTACGGTCTATAAGGCAGCTCTGCCGCAGCATCACAACCCTCAGCCTCAACTAAGGAACAGCAGCTAAATGGTTATAAATAATCCAATCAAAAAACTGTATTTAACACGGACAACTCTATTATTATCACATATTCATTAAACTTAAAACCAAAATATTTTTTCATTTAAATATTCGTTTATTCATAATCATCAGGAAAACTAATAGATAAATTATGAACGCAAACGAACGAAAGAATCATCAAGAACAGATTATTTTAAATGAAAAAAACATAAAGCTAATATTATTATTTATTTACCGGTTATCGTAAGGTCAAGTTGCGTTTTGTTATTATGTGATTGCGATAAAAAAATATTGTTATTAGCGGAATTTAAATCAAGTTTATAAATATCAAAGACTTTGCATTGATAGTTTTATAATAAAACAACTTTTATATGCGAGTACTAGGTATACATCATCGGCCTGTACTAGTCCACTGCTGGTCACATGGCTCCCTTAATGCCTTTATCATTCAGGAGTTTTTGACCGTATCCCACCATGCAGCACCAATTGGAGCATCGGGTCCGTGGTTAGACCGACTATTTACACGTCCATCCGATGGTCTTAAACAACCAGAAAACAACGATAACACAAACCTGTTTTACCCGCGGTATTCGAACCCACGACCTCCAGTTTGTAAAGCAAGGGCCAATACAAATATATATAATAATAAAGTGCTTTCACTATCTCTTTGCAATCATGTTCAATTTTGTGGTGTATTTTAGTGTCTTATTAATTTTGTTGTATATAAAAAATCCTAGATAGTAACAGAATTGGTAACTGAATCGAGTTTTACGTTTTCGAGTCCAAAGTATTCTGTATATTCGTTTGTCAGTTTGTTGTGAAGTATCTTGTATAGTGTTAGAGTCATCAGATTGTTGCTTCGAAGCAACTTGAAGCACAAACTTCTTCTTTTGTTGAGAATCGAAAAGGTTTTGTCATTTTTATTTTTAGTACTGCTCTCTGTGCTCTCTCTAATTTAATCATAGATTGACACAAGGCAAATTAAATTATTTTGAGAATATTAGGCTCTGCGATGTTTCTTAAGTATTTGAATATAGATTATTGTCCTACATTTGTGTTATTAGACAATGCATTTACTCTGTTTGAGATATCTTTTCCAATGCTTATAAATTTTCATTTGTTTTTGATAATTCAACTGCAGAAGATGTTATTTTGCCTCCGTAGCCTAGTGGTATGGGCGTGTGCTTTAGAAACCGGAGGTCGTGGGCTCGAATCCTGCGGGGACTCAACAAATTTTCATTGTTGTTTCCTAGTTGGTTAGGGCAATTTGGGCCGATCACCCAATTGTCTGAAAAGTTAGATGATCCATGCTTAGGATGGGCATGTCGGTAAAGCAAAAAGTCGGTCCACCCACCAACCCGCAGTGGACCAGCGTGGTGGGTTACGGTCCAAAAACCGCCTAATGGATAGGGGTGTGTTAGGGGATGCCTATGTCCAGCAGTGGACTATCACAGGCTGATGATGAATATTCTTAATGGTTTTATAATATATATTAGTGTAATCAATTATATTTTCTGTTTTATGTGCCTTTGTTATTTTTATCTTATAAATGGCTAACATGACAGCCTTGTGATCTGCAATTGTACAATCTATTACAATTGTAATAGCAGTAAGTCTTGTTTTTAAATAATATGAACTAGACAAGTTTTACCATGAGTAATTAGGGTGAGGCCTGGTAATAATACATGTCTAGCAATAAGATTTAGGTATGCACAGGAATTTATATCTGAGTTTTGGTCGGTAATGTCAATATTAATATCACCTGTTATTATAAGGTTGCTAAACCTAGAATAGGTTGTAAGAACATGATCCAAAGAAGTTAGAAAATTGCCAATATCCTTTTTTGATGGCGGTCTGTGAATCGTTAATAAGCATGTATCAATACTGATTTCTATTATTAAACAATTGGCATCTGAAAAGTGTGGTTCGATTATTGTGACATTCAACATATCTTTTGAAATGTATACAACTACTACATCATTTTGATTGCTTAATATTTCGGAGAAATTAGCATAAAATCCATCAAGCATGGGTATATTTGGACTATAGGAAAGCCAGAACTCTGTAAGGATAATGATATCCTGGTTTACTTAAATCCTTAAAAGTAACGTCATTAAGCTCGCTATGTTGGCTGATATGCTGCGTATATTCTGTGTTATGGTTTTCAACACTGATCAGTTCCAGAAATATAATTCACGTACTCCTCTGGTCTCTGCCTCCGTAGCCTAGTGGTATAGGCGAGTGCCTTAGAAACTGGAGGTCGTGGGTTCGAATCCTGCGGGGACTCAACAAATTTTCATTGTTGTTTCCTAGTTGGTTAGGGCAATTTGGGCCGATCACCCAATCGTCTGAAAAGTAAGATGATCCATGCGGCGGATGGGCATGTAAAAAGTCGGTCCACCCACCAACCCGCATTGGACCAGCGTGGTGGGATACGGTCCAAAAATCCCCTAATGGATGGAGGTGTATTAGGGGAGGCCTATGTCCAGCAGTGGACTATCACAGGCTGATGATGAACTCCTCTGGTACTCACATCTATATATGGCTGAGACGTTTAGATCGTCAATAGACTTTATATTGCTTTAAACAGAATCGAAATATAATATAGTAGCACTTTACCTGTATCATGGCACCGCGTAAATCATAATTAAAATCTAGTTTGTTTTGCAAAGAGAGAAGTGTATTTGTTTATTTATGATCCCAACGTAGCAAAGAGATTTGGTAATTAAATGAGGGTGTTTAAATCCGTGTGTATTTGAATAAGTGTATGTACATGTAGTTTTTAATGTGTATTCGGTTCCTTTACATGTATAATAATTACAGTTGGAAACATGTTTGTTTAGCAAAGAAAACATGTTTATATAAATTAAAACTAAATCTAAAAGTAACAGCAAGCAATGAAAAAGATCTACAAATAACAATGAAACAATAGATAGTCAAATTTGGTTTTTAAGTTTACCCAAATCCGATTCAGTTACTATGTGAATAAGTGGCGACAAGTCCCCTTTTCGGAGGTAAACTATGCCTTTTGACGCCCAACAATACCTATACCCGTTGTTACGCGCAAAATCACGAGCCATATAGAAAATCTTTTGCGTTTTCAATGTAAGGGCTTCAGAAACGAAAATTGGACAAAATGGTCCAGCGATATCAAAGCGTTTAGTGTTTAATCTTTCTTGTTTGTCATTACATCTATTAAACTCCTTGACAGCTTGTAGTACCTCTTCTTTTTGCAACACATTATTTAACTCGACGATTATCGGTCTCATAACTATTTTATGGGAACCAATTCTGTAACCGTCATTAATTTCTGTAACTTGTAGGTCCATTTTTAGGGTTTTGAACAAAGCGCTTACAAACATGCTTAGATCTTCTTTTGATTCATCACTTTTATTGGATGTTAACTGCGGTACATTGCGTATTTCTATATTTGTAGATTTTATTTTACGTTCCAGGCTTTCAAGTTTTTCCTCCATGATTGAAATTTGTCGTGCATCTCTTTGCTCTTTCTCCTCTTAATTATACATTTTTTCAAGCACGTTATCGTATTTTTCTGAAATGAATTCTAAGCTAGTTCTTAATTCGTCGTATTGCTCCTTGATTTTATTTAAACTTTTTTCAACGGTAAGAGAGAGAGAGAAGAAAACCAATCCTTCATCTCTTTTCTTAATACTGTTATTTCATCGTCTTGTTCGCGTCTTCGTTTTGGGCGTATATTCACATTGCTTCCATTTTTCTCTGACTGCGTATCCGAATCACATATATGTTGTCATCATCATCATCAGCCTTTAATAGCCCACTGCTGGACATAGGCCTCCCCTAATACACCCCTATCCAATAGGAGTTTTGGACCGTATCCCACCACGCTGGTCCAATGCGGGTTGGTGGGTGGACCGTCTTTTTACATGCCCGACACATGGGTCATCTTACTTTTCATACAATTGGGTGGTCGGCCCAAGTTGCCCTAACCAACTAGACACCAACAATGAAAATTTGTTGAGTCCCGCAGGATTCGAACCACGACCTCCGGTTTGTAAAGCTCACGCCCATACCACTAGGCTGCGAGGTCTCAGAATTTAACTGTTAATAAATTTTAAAAAGTGGTAAAGGAACGTTTATGTAAAAGTTTATTTAAGTATTATGATACACAGCCTGGTAATGGAATGCTCGCTCCAGGCTTTTTCAAATATAATATATGTATGATAGAACTGTATGTAGCTTATAAGAAAAAATTTATATGTATATTTGATTATTTTAAAAGATGACAAAATAGGCCTGTTGAGTTTTTTCGCCGGTTCTTCTCAGGTCGGAGGCGTCCTATTCGAACCGGTGGTAGCGTCCTTTACAATCAATAAGCGAGTGTTACACTTCTAATTTTAATTACATAAAGCTAATGCACCTAAGAAACTCTTCATTCTATGCATAAAACGAGTTATACATGCTATTTTTATGAACCGATTACCTTTAAAAGAGATAAGAGATTTAAAATGCAGTGGTTATTTCTTGCATTTGGCACGTTGTCAGCCTCCTAGATTGCACGAAATGGTTATATACTGTTTGATGTTGGTCACATTTTTTGGTTAAAATTTCTCTTGATAAAAAACGATATTTTAATGTTACCAATAGACACAATTTAATTGTTTTTAGATAAATATACGGGGTTCTTCTCAAACGTTTATTGTACTATTCTAGTATCTATAAGTTTTGTTCTTATAGACTTGAGGTTCGGTCGTGGGTCCGAATCTATCGATTGGAGCAATACGGACCGATCACCAGATTGTTGATTGGTTGGTTGATTGTTGATGCAATTATATATATATATATATATATATATATATATATATATATATACAAATATATATACAAATATATATATACAACTGCCTAGTTGGTTAGGGCAATTTGGGCCGATGGCCGGCAAGGACGGTCGCTAGTATTAAAATAAAACAAAAGCATAAATAAGGTTAACATATTTATTCGTACAATAATTTGTCTTTCGACGATACATTACAATATTTAAATACGTTATGAGCATATGAATGTTAAGCTAAAAACTGTTACAAAGTTTAGAAAAAACATGTTCGGATAGATGTAAATATTGTAAACAATAGCAACAGGCGGCTTGGCACGTGTGGTTGTTATTAGTCGACTGTTTCTGTTATTAACTACATCACTTTACTTTCGCCTAATTTACCGATGTTATTAGGGGTCGGTTTGTAATCCATCTAGATTTAGCTGAATAACAGTTTTTACGCAGTGCGACTGGCATCTGACCTCCACAGCCCAAAGGGTAAACTGCATTCTAAGGATGGATAATTGACAGTAAATTTTAAGGGTCTGACATTATATGACTGCCAAAATCAAGATGGTCTTCACAACCGAGACCGACTTTTTACATGCCCATCCGATACATGACATGACATCATCATCATCAGCCTGTGTTAGCCACTGCTGGACATAGGCCTCCCCTAATGCACGCCTCCTCCATAAGGGGGTTTTCGGACCGTATCCTACCACGCTGGCCCGAAGCGGGTTGGTGACTTTTTAGATGCCCATCCGACGCATAGATCATGTTACTTTTCAGATAATTGGATGATCGGCCCAAACTGCCCTAACCAGCTAGGAAACAACAATGAAAATTTGTTGAGTCCCCGCAAAAAACACGAACCCACGACCTCCGATTTCTGAATCACACGCCCTTACCACTAGTCTACGGAGGCATGACTTCACATACTCAGTTACTAACATCTCAGTGACTATTTATATAACTACCAGTTATATATGACGCTACTTCGTGGCCATGGCTTGCATTGTTTACATCCATTCCTAGTCTCGTTTGGCTAAACTACGAAAAAGCATATTTATATATTAAAACTGACTCCTATATTGTTAAGGTGTGACAAAGATGGCAATAATAACATCATAAGAGTAAAGAGGACAACTAAAGATGCGTCACTGTGTCCTGTCCGTACATAAGCGTAAATTCATATAGAAGAATCATTACTTTCGACCCGTAGATTGACGCGGCAAATGATTTCAATAATTAATACGGATATTAAAAAAAATATCAACCATTAATACTGAAAATATATCTAAGACAAATGTAAACAAACCGAATGTCCATATAATAATATATTTTATCTATAACAGACATAGATACAGAGTCTAATGACAAACATTAATGTTGCTCAAAACACGTTGTCATTGGTGGCCCGCCGCCATCTTGAATCCACACGCGATTAACCAATAAGAGTTAACGACTTTTAGACACTAATCAAATTTGCAATTAGACTAAATTATGTCTAACTGCAAACTTAATTACAATACAAAGAATTTTGTACACAATAAGCCCACTTTTTGGTGGCCTAGCACAGGGGGACTTCTGGGGCAGTATAAACGCGGTGCCTATTTCTGCTGCAAAGCAGTAGTGGGTAAACACTATGCTGCAGAAGTAGTGCTTGATTTCACCTTGTAAAAAAGGGGACGTACCATTTAACTGATAAGTTAAATTATATACTTATCTGAGTAAATTGGACATATCTGACGAAATGAAATATGTACAATTTTTTTGAACCTATAATATAATATAATAAATTTTATATGTGAAATGATTCTATTGGTCCAACGTCCAACGTCGATCACAACGCTACTGTCCACCAATCAGAATGCAATATATGATTTTTCGCTATAAATTGCTTTTTTGACGTGACTATGTGCTATAAATTGGTTCAAGATAGGGAGGTATTCTCGTGCACTGTATCACAGCGCCCTGCACGTAACGCTCTCCATATGCAACCATAAGAGAAAATGAGAGGCACGCGTCTGTCTTACTCGCGCACAGTTGGCCTGCTTGATTGAAAGAGAGACAGGGAGCAAGAAAAGAAGTTGATCCTTTTGTTATTATACGAATGAATATTCACATTACAATCATTCTATTACTATTAATATTCCAGATTTTATGTAGATAGCGCATAGGCAACGCCATATTAAACCATATTGGGTTATATCCGTATAATATATTATATGGATATATATAATACGATATAAGAACAAAAACTATGTATGCACTACACGTATGTATGTAAATATAAATATACATATTTAAAATTATGTTTGACAAATAGTGAATGTGTTATGTGCATCTATACATAATGTAAAATGTATGCATTATATATGTTGTCTTTAATTACATAGCAAAGAAAGCATTTTTCATATTCTAAATGATTGCTTTATACTAACCGTACACTAACTGGGTTTTGATATCAAGTCCACTATGACCCTTTTCTTATACTCGTTAAGAAACAAAATTCTAATAAATAAATGATAAATGCTTCCTTAAATTGTGTCTATTGGTAACATTAAAATATCGGTTTTTTTATCAAGAGAAATTTTAACCAAAAAATGTGACCAACATCAAACAGTATATAACCATTTCGTGCAATGTAGGAGGCTGACAATATGCCAAATGCAATAACTAACCACTGCATTTTAAATCTCTAATCTCTTTTAAGGCAATCATTTCAAAGAAATATCGTGTATAACACGTTTTACGCACATAGAATGAAGAGTTTCTTAGATGCATTAGCTTTTATATAATTCAAATTCAAATAACTTTATTCAATATAGAAGTGTAACACTCGCTTATTGGTTGTAAAGGACGCTACCACCGGTTCGGAATAGGACGCCTCCGACCTGAGAAGAACCAGGAAAGGAACTCAGCGGCCTATTTTGTCATCTTTTAAAATAATCAAATATATAAATATAAATTTTCTTATTAGCTACATACAGTTCTATCATACGTATATTATATTTGAAAAAGCCTGGAGCGAGCATTCCATTACCAGGCTGTGTTATCATTTATTAATTCATTTATGTTATAATAAACTTTTACACATAAACGTTCCTTTACCACTTTTTTTAAATTTATTAACAGGTTAATTCTGAGACGCCTCCGTAGCCTAGTGGTATGGGCGTGAGCTTTACAAACCGGAGGTCGTGGTTCGAATCCTGCGGACGCTCAACAAATTTTCATTGTTGTTTCCTAGTTGGTTAGGCAATTTGGTCCGATCACCCAATTGTCTGAAAAGTAAGATGATCCATGCGTCGGATGGGCATGTAAAAAGCCGGTCCACCCACCAACCCGCATTGGACCAGCGTGGTGGGATACGGTCCGAAAACCCTCTAATGGATAGGGGTGTATTAGGGGAGGCCTATGTCCAGCAGTGGACTATCACAGGCTAATGATGATGATGATGATGATGATGAATGATTATAGTGTGATATATATATAATCAATAAAAAAACAAAACATTTTAAAAAAAATTGTCTGTCTGTCGCTTCGTTTGGGATGATCGCTATGGCTGGTTAAATTTTCAAGGGACTTTCATCGGAACATAGCTGATGTTTGTGGTTAGTAACTATTTTTTGAAAAGCATTTTTTTTCAATTACCAAGTTGAATAATTCGCGGGCAAATGCTAGTAAACAAAGTGCAGTAGTATATAAACATATACGATTCTCCTGCTCGTTATTGTTCGTATGCCACATCGTTTACGACAATAGGAGATTGGATTATATTCTAGCTTCAAAAATATAATGATATATAACCAATCGAGCGGGAGTATTGTCGTCAGAACAGTAAATTCGTCAATTATTTACGTATTTTCTTATTTAAATATTGTATACATATATGTTTGTATTACTTTGTATGTATATATATTTATATGTATCTATATTTACTTATGATAATGTATTTTTGTGTGTAAGTATATAGTATTTTCATTTTATTTATGTATTTTACATATTATATTATATTTATGTTATGGTATATTTGCTACAGTCATGTGACTTTTCTGTATACAATCAATTTATGCACCTCCCCACCTTTAATCTCTGCACCACCCCAAGGTTGACTGGGAGAAAATGCCAATGGCATTAAGTCCGCCTTTGTACTATTTGTGCAAGAAAAATAAATAAATAAATAGTATGACTCTCGTTTAGACATTATTTTTATTAGCTACGAAGGCAGATTGATTGTCATAATTGTAATACATCTTATTTTGTACAGTTTTGTAGAGAAAAGTACAGGAGGTTATAATTAAAGATAGTCGGTAGTCCGCATTCGAGATTCTATACGTCGTTATACCGAAATATACAGTGTTACTGATAAATAATACTTTTAATACGAAGCCACGACTCCCGTGTAGTTCTCTTTAAGAAATACTAAGGTACATACAGAGAGCTCTTAGAAAATAACTAATGCTAGAATGTTTAAGAAATACAAAAACAGATATGATTGGATCACAAAACCTGTTTATCTCTACATAGTATAAAACAAAGTAAGTCCCTATATCACTGTCTCCGTTGTCTAGTGGTATAGGCTGTGCTTTAGAAACCGGAGGTCTGGGTTTGAATCCTGGGGACTCAACAAATTTTTATTGTTGTTTCCTAGTTGATTAGGGCAATTTGGCCGATCACCCTAATTGTCTGAAAAGTTAGATGATCCATGCGTCGGATGGGCATGTAAAAAGTCGGTCCACCCACCAACCCGCGTTGGGCCAGCGTGGTGGGATACGGTCCAAAAAACCGCCTAATGGATAGGGGTGTATTAGGGGAGGCCTATGTCCAGCAGTGGACTATCAAAGGCTGATGATGCTGATATCACTATGTATGCTTTAATCTTTTAAACCACGCAATGGATTCCGATACGGTTTTTTAATGGATGAAGTTATCAAAGAACGTTTGTATGTATAACACATGCTTAATATTGTAGGCCTATTTTCCATCAGCATAGCTCCCGTGCGAAACAAGGATGGATCGCTAGTTTTAAAATAAAACAAAAGCATAAATAAGGTTAACATATTTATTCGTACAATAATTTGTCTTTCGATGATACCTTACAATATTTAAATACGTTATGAGCATATTATATTATATTAACATAAAAACTGTTACAAAGTTTAGAAAAATCATGCTCGGATAGATGTAAATATTGAAATCATTGCAACAAAGCGGCTTGGCACGTGTGGTTGTTATTAGTCGACTGTTTCTGTTATTGACTGACATTACTTTACTTTCGCCTAATAATTTACCGATGTTATTAGGGGTCGGTTTGTAATCCATCTAGATTTAGCTGAATAACAGTTTTTACGCAGTGCGACTGGCATCTGACCTCCACAGCACAAAGGGTAAACTGCATTCTACGGATGACTGCCAAAGTCAAGATGGTCTTCACAACCGAGACCGACTTTTTACATGCCCATCCGATACATGACATGACATCATCATCATCAGCCTGTGTTAGCCACTGCGGCCTTCTCTAATGTACGCCTCCTCCATAAGGGGGTTTTCGGACCGTATCCTACCACGCTGGTCCGAAGCGGGTTGGTGACTTTTTAGATGCCTATCCGACGCATGGATAATGTTACATTTCAGACAATTGGATGAACGGCCCAAACTGCCCTAACCGGCTAGGAAACAACAATGAAAATTTGTTGAGTCCCCGCTAAAACACGAACCCACAACCTCCGATTTCTTAATCACACGCCCTTACCACTAGTCTACGGAGGCATGACTTCACATACTCAGTTACAAACATCTCAGTGACTATTTATATAACTACCAGTTATATATGACGCTACTTCGTGGCCATGGCTTGCATTGTTTACATCCATTTCTAGTCTTGTTTGGCTAAAGTACGAAAAAGCATATTTATATAATATATTATATTAAAACTGACTCCTATATTGTTAAGGTGTGACAAAGATGGCAATAATAACATCATAAGAGTAAAGAGGACAACTAAAGATGCGTCACTGTGTCATGTCCGTACATAAGCGTAAATTCATACAGAAGTAATATTACTTTCGACCCGTACATTGACGCGGCAAATATTTTCAATAATTAATACGGATATTTAAAAAAATATCAACCATTAATACTGAAAATGTATCTAACACAAATATAAACAAACCGAATGTCCATATAATAATATATATTTCGTCTATAACAGACAGATACAAAGTCTAATAACAAACATTAATTTTGCACAAAACACGTTGTCATTGGTGGCCCGCCGCCATCTTGAATCCACACGCGATTAACCAATAAGAGTTAACGACTTTTAGACACTAATCAAATTTGCAATTAGACTAAATTATGTCTAACTGCAAACTTAATTACAATACAAAGAATTTTGTACACAATAGCCACAGGGGACTTCTGGGGCAGTATAAACGCGGTGCCTATTTCTGCTGCAAAGCAGTAGTGGGTAAACACTATGCTGCAGAAGTAGTGCTTGATTATACCGCACGATAGTGCTTCCCTTGTAAAAAAGGGGACGTACAACTTAACTGATAAGTTAAATTATATACTTATCTGAGTAAATTGGACGTAGCTGACGAAATGAAATATGTACAATTTTTTTGAACCGATTTCATAAAATAATATAATATAATAAATTTTATATGTGAAATGATTCTATTGGTCCAATGTCCAACCTCGATAATAATGCAATAGCAATATATGATTTTTCGCTTTAACTTGTTTTTTCGACGTGATTATGTGCTATAAATTGGTTCAAGATAGGGAGGTACTCTCGTGCACTGTGTCACAGCGCCCCGCACGTAACGCTCTCCATAGGCAACCATAAGAGAAAATGAGAGGCACGCGTCTGTCTTACTCGCGCACAGTTGGCCTGCTTGATTGAAAGAGAGACAGGGAGCAAGAAAAAGAGAGTTGATCCTTTTTGTTATTACACGAATGAATATTCACATTACAATCATTCCATTACTATTAATATTCCAGATTTTATGTAGATAGCGCATAGGCAACGCCATAATAAACCATATTGGATCTATATCCGTATAATATATTATATGGATATATATAATACGATATAAGAACAAAAACTATGTATGCACTACACGTATGTATGTAAATATAAATATACATATTTAAAATTATGTTTGACAAATAGTTACATGTGTTATGTGCATCTATACATAATGTACATGTATGTGCATTACTATATGTTGTCTTTAATTACATAGCAAAGAAAGCATTTTTCATATTCTAAATGATCGCTCTATACTAACTGTACACTAACTGGGTTTTGATATCAAGTCCACTATGACACTTTTCTTATGCTCGTTAAGAAACAAAATTCTAATAAATAAATGATAAATGCTTCCTTAACGTATCAAAGAACTACTTTCTGTGATTCTTTACCATTATTTGGCATTTTTGGGCAGATTAGCCTACTGCACAGTAGAACAAAGTTAGGTTAGAACTACCTCATGACTTCACTTAATATCTAAAGCTTCGGCACGGAATCCCCTTCCCGTTTTATCGTTTCATTCAGATGACCGCCTCCCCTTCCATCCCACGCGTCCCTCCCAAAACCACCATCAATAAGTCGTCACGAGCAGGGGACACGCGAGCACTGTGCCTTCCCCTTATCGGTGGAGAAGCTTGAAAAGGCATAAAAAACACAATATTTGAGTCAATTTGGAGAAGTCGACGATTCTTTTTCGTTTGAATTACTTAAGGGTGTACAACAAGAATATTGTTCGTTCAAAACTGTAACCTCAAGTTCATTTAGCAAGGGCCAATACAAATAATTGTCATACAGCTGACCGCAGAGTAATAAGAAAGGAACATAATTAAATCTATTTGGTACATAAAAGCAAAAAAATAAGTATTAAATGAAGTCGAATACAATGAACATTACACAGCTTAGCTAATATCGCGTGGCGATGTAACATGGCCCCTGTTCACAAATATGAACAATTAATGATAGTTATTTTATTCGAACTTTATTCAAGTTTGTTTCACACTATGTACTACATAGTAAAAAACAAAGTCGCTTTCTCTGTCCCTATATCCCTATGTATGCTTAAATCTTTAAAACTATGTAACGTATTTTGATGACCTTTTTTAACAGATAGTGATTATAGAGGAAAGTTTAGACGTACCATTCATACATAATATTGCAGAGAAACACTGATAAATTTATATAATGTCTCTATACATTTACAGATATCGGTATTGCACCCGTGCGGAGTCGCTAGTTTATTTATAAAAGTTAAAATAATTTATATTGGCCTTGTTTATTACACTCGAGGTTCGATTCCTGTGGGAACTAATTTAACTTTGTACCCTTTGGGTACAATAAAATGCTCGATCAGTCAATTGTCTGAAAAGTAAGACGATCTATGCGTCGGATGGACGTGTAAAAAGGCGGTCACAGTTGTCAAGACCATCTTATAGTCCTTCTAGGAAGTCAACGCCTTTCATTACTAATTCATCGAACGAATGCAGTTAAACCATTTCAGTTTCGGAGGTCAGATGCCAGTCGCTTAGCGTAAAATAGTAATAATTAATAACTATTTCAATCTATAATATGGATTGGAAGCTGAATGATAGCTTGGGTAGCAAAATTTTAATCTAATTTTTATAAATCACGTAATTTAAAGTAACGCCGTAACCGCATGCTATAGGGAGCAAATTGTCAATCTATATATTCCATATCTCTTGGCATTTAAATATATCAACGAATTAAATGACGATTGAATATTTTAATCAGTACCAAAGCCTAGTCCTCTAGACTTTACTTTTGTGTTATAGAATAGGCTCTATGGTGCCTAGAGGTCCTTCAAACCAGAATACTCACCACTCCACCTTGGTCGCTATCTGTGCGAAAGGGACAAACTTCCCGAGCGGCGTACGAGAGAGCAGGACGCCAACAGAACGTGTAATGCCACCAAACTCAAGTAAATGACTATTTGATATCTGTTCAGCCACGATATTATGGCGTCTTGGCAATTCTGGAAAGATTTTTTAATGAATACATAACTAAAATTTTATTACTACAGACTGGAGGTCGTAGGTTCGAATCGTACAGTGACGCAATGTTTCATGCTGATCACCTGATTTCCTGTAAAGTAAATTAGGTGATTGCAGGTCCATGCGTGGTGTGGACATGTAGAATAGCTGGTCCTGCGCCTTATATCTGTCCGGTCGTGTCAGTTATCCGTCTATTTAGATAAGGCACTGCATTGTTACTTCCCTAGTCCGCACCTCCATAAAATGGGACTCTTCATTTAAGATTAAGCGATATTTTCTATATTGCTGCCCATTTTTACTGCCACGGGCAGACCATTATAATCTGAACGTGGAAGTTTGAAAGAGTCAGTAGCACCGGAAACAAATCCTATACAATAAATGACAAAAATCAGTAAGGAAAGGATTGAACATGGTTTTTCTTTAATTTTTACGGATGAGTCCAGCAGAACTTTCAACTTACGGTAAGTAATACGACTGCCTCCGTAGCCTAGTGGTATTGGCGTTTGCTTTAGAAACCGGAGGTCGTGGTTCGAATCCTGCGGGACTCAACAAATTTTCGTTGTTGCTTCCTAGTTGGTTAGGACAATTTGGGCCGATCACCCAATTGTCTGAAAATAAGATGATCCATGCGTCGGATAGGCATGTAAAATGGCGGTCCACCACCAACCCGCATTGGACCAGCGTGGTGGATACGGTCCAAAACCCTCTAATGGATAGGGTGTATTAGGGGAGGCCTATGTCCAGCAGTGGACTATCAAAGGCTGATGATGATGATGATGATTAAGTAATACGGCCAGCCTTAAAAATGGAAGCGTGTGTCTTGTTACGTATCGTCAACTCATTTATTACGCAGGCTACGGTGCCCTTCGAACCGGAAGAATTCTAAATTTTCACACACTACTTATTCGCGGCAGAAGTAGGCGCCGCAGTGGTACTACCCCAGATGGACCCTTGTAAAAATTAGACCCACCAATTTGATAACAATTTAGCCTAATATTATGTGTTAGTTAATTAAGTATGTTATTTAAAAAGACATAAATACATTTAGATATTTTTTTGGAAGATTTTTAATAGTAATTTTGAGTATTGTACCTTAACTTATCTTTCACCTCGCTTCGGTTTAACGGTAACAATGCTTATAGGGTTTTGCAAAAGAGCGTGAAGAAATAAAATAAAATGCAATTCATATACCCACCAACCAGCATTGGACCAGCGTGGTGGGATACGGTCCAAAACCCCCTGATGGATAGGGGTGTATTAGGGGAGGCCTATGTCCAGCAGTGGACTATTACAGGCTGATGAGACGATGATGATGATGATGCAATTCATATTAATTGTGTACATATATAAAATTAGTAGTTCTGTAGACTATTACTTACCTCTTGGAAGGTTTTATCTGCCGTACAATTGTTTGGATACGTGTGTCCGCACAGCACGACCACGGGGGGACAATCTGTTCTTCGCTATTTGATCTTAAACTTTCCATCCTGAAAGATTGAACTCTAAGTTATACTAGAGACTAAGTTTCCTACTTTTTCCAAGTTGTTATAGAGTTCCAATCGATTTATGTTTATTTAATTATTTATTTAGACACACCGACAGCATACGTATTTGTTTTTTGATACATGATCACATATTATATATATGTGTGTGTAAGAAAACGCAGAAATAACTGATATGCATTTACAATAAAAAAACAAGAATTAATATTAAAAAATGCGTCGGATGGGCGTGTAAAAAGTCGGTCCACCCACCAACCCGCATTGGACCAGCGTGGTGGGGTACGGTCCAAAAACCCGCTAATGTATAGGGGTGTATAATGGGAGGCCTATGTCCAGCAGTGGACTATCACAGGTTGATGATGAATATTAAAAAATATTATTACCAAAAGAAAAAGGAAGGAGTACATGGAAAGGCGCGTTATGTATTATATGCATGCTTAAATTAGCTTAAGAAATGATTTCAATATTGTTTTTTTGAACCTAGACTTACCTGTTCTTCAATTAAAGTAAACTATGATGGATAGATAGCCTTTCAGTAAAATTTTATGTACTGATGTCCTATACGGACTGTCAATGATTGTATTGACTTTGGATGATGGCTCTGTCATGATTGTGGAAGTTTGGTATAAATGTGTGTAAATATTTTGTGTAAAAACTATTATTTAAGTGATATTGGTTAGATTATAAGTTGACCCTATGAAAACTAAAGAAAATGGCTTATAAGTGGAAAAAAGCTAGAGTATTACGGTATTGCGGTAATATTCCTACCTTTTGCCATTATATTTTATCTTATTTTGTAAGACATAGATCATTCTTTATTTATATCCCATTTTGTAGATTATGAGGTGCTGATGTAATTAAGTATTGTTATATAACTACATAAATAAAGTTGGGTGGTGAACGCAAAGGAACAAGTCATATCTCCTGTGCCGATGGCCGATTTGTAAGTGTAAACTTAGTCCTTATATAGCAGCGAAAGAACACACATTTACCAAAAAAGTCTAAAGTTAAATTTTGACAACGCCAAAACTGAACGTGTTCTTACTAACGCCATATTGGATTCCATCGTGATGTTCGACCAATGGGATCGCTCGGTATTTTGGCGGCAATCAGTTTGACATAAGTCTTTGTTAGATAAAATTACTTCTTACGGATTTTATCGCGTTCATTTTACATTTTAAATCTCGATGTTTCGGCGGGGTAAACTACCCCGTGACCACGGCGTTCAATTTAATCAAAGTAAACGTGGTGGGATACGGTCCAAAAACCCTCTAATGGATAGGGGTATATTAGGGGAGGCCTATGTCCAGCAGTGGACTATCACGGGCTGATGATGATGATGATGATGATGATTCGCGTAAACGAAAGAATCAATAAGTCCTTGTATCGTAAACTTCGCGTAATATAAATGTTACATAAATTTCAACTTTCATTAAATCTAGATGTGAATTATAGGATTTCGTTACTTTTAATTGTAAATAAAAATGGTCAATTCTCACGTGTAATTTCGTTCGCAGCATTGAAAAGAGACACGAAGGCCGTGCATTACTGGTCCTTCGCCCGGCTGGAGCCCTTTCTGAATACCATAAAGGTTGTATACGTGTATGAAAAAATCTAACTTTTTATTAGTCCAGGGTGAGCAAATATTGATACTTATGATTTTAGTTATAATAAATGCAACGCTTCCCTAGCCTAGTGCTTACCACTAGGCTAGGGAAGCGTGCTTTAGGAACCGGAGGTCGTGGGTCCACACACAAATCCGCATTGGACCTGCGTGGAAGATACGGTCCAAAAACCACTTTATGAAGAAGGCGTGCATTGGGGGAGGCCTATTAACAGCAGTGGAATTACACAGGCCAATGGTGAAAATGACAATGTTTCACGGGCTAGCCTTGTTTTAGCCTATGGTTAATGTAAATTATGGTTAAAGTGGCTTCATACATCTAGCATTCTCATTGATGGATTGTCACCGAGATTTTGATCATCGAGTGTTTTTTTTTATTGATTAAAACGATAAGACTGCAGCAGCATATTCACTTGACGGTAAGTGACAAGTCCTGCCCATAATGATTGCGGATAAGACGCCGCTAAGTCGCTTTCCGCCCCGAGTATGCCCATATACTGTGTCCAGTTTACCCAGTAATTCACTTGGGACGGTGCCTCCCAAACCGGAACACAGCAGTGTTTTGAGGTAGAAACAGACTCTGTTGTGGTACTACCCCAGATAGTCTCGTTATTAGAAGCGTACCTTTATGTGACCGTCGACTAATAATAACTACATCCGACGGAGCTTCGTTGATATGAGTTACATTGTTAACATCAATTACAAAATTAATTTGACTATATTATACAATAACCCTGAATATACTACACTGCCTCCGTAACCTTAAGGTAAGGGCGTGTGGTTTATTAACCGGAGCTCGTGGGTTCGAATTCTGCGCGGACTCAACAAATTTCGTTATCGTTTCCTAGTTGGTAATGGAAATTTGGGCCGATCCACCGAATTGACCGAAAAGTAAGATGATCCACGCGTCGGATGGGCATATAAAAGTCGATCCACCCACCAACCCGCATAGGACCAGCGTGGTGGGATACAGTCCAAAACTCCCTAATGGATAGAGGTGCATTGGGCCTACGTCTAGCAGTGGATTAAAACAGGATGATGATGATGATGATGTAACTTACCTCGAGTAAGTTAGAACTATAATAGAACAGTAGAGCGCACTCAAGCAGTAGAAGCAGGATCACCAAGACGGCGTACTGTAAGAGATTACAAGATTTATGAGTACATGCACACATGTGTAACGATGATGCGAATTTCAAGATCAAGCTGATGCCCGCGACTTTGTCCGCATCGTAATATAGTTTTTTCCCTAAAAGTAGTCAAGTTACTCCATCATCAGCTATCTTCCAGTGAGAGTCCTGTCAAAATCGGACCAGTCATTGCAGATATTGTCCGGAACAAACAGACAGACAACATTTGAAGAACGTTGTTTCGTTATATGTATCGGTTATATGTTAAAATATCCGGAACAAGATTATCTCAGAGGTCAATGGGCATGTATCGGTTATTTCTGCGTTTGATCCTTTCGTTTCCTTCAATCATTCCTTGATAGATTATCAACTGGATCATGACAATGAAATAGAGGCAGTTTACGACCGATTACATACATAATAATATTTGTTGTAACCAATTTTACTACCCCGTTATTCGAAAAACGGAGTTGGCTCATGAATAAACTAGTAGTCAAATCAAAATATCTTTATTTACTGTCTATTATTGATTGTCAGATAATTTGTAACCGACTGGGAAGAGGAAACCATTGAGCAGGGAAAAACCAGCTTAAGAATATCAACCGGACTCCTTTGACCATTATTTTTACAATACAAAAATAAATTCACCCCAAAGCTAGCAAAAGTCGTTGTCCATCGCCAAAACTATATTGAAACTGCAGTTGTAGGAACAATGTTACCTTCAGACGCATCAAAGTACTTATGTTGTTTTTAGGTTTAATGCGATACTCTAGTTGCTCTATCTGTATAAATGTTCGGTTGATTAATTAAAAGTATTATTCGGGTAATACTAGTTAGTTAAAGAGCTATCTACGTGATATATAACTTACTTAATATAAGAAAAAAACATTTACTTTGAACCTGAACCTTGAAAAAAACATTTTTACCATGAAGAGGAGGAACTTCGAAGGCTTGAGTGCCCCGTAAAACCCCATAAGAGCTATGGAGAAGTAGAACATAGCAAAGAAGGACAGGAGTGCTCCAAACTGAACGTCCAGGGAGTCCCGAGGGAAGAGTGCCTGAAATAAGATCATAATTTATTCATTCGTTCAACATAAGCCTGCTTAATATTGTAAGTATATTTTCTATCAGCATAGCTCCCTTGCGAAGCAGGGGCGGGTCACTGTTTAAAAAAATAAAAGAGAACTTTACAATGTATTATTAAATGAGCTTTGGATTATATTTCGTGGCATTTTTAACAATGCTTACATTAAAACGGTTAATGTTGATTACCTATTATTCAGTCAGAGCAGTCGTCTATTCTATGTACATAAAACATGTGTAAATGCACATTAGATGAAATCTTAAAGGCTACTCAAAGGTTGTTAAACTGAATATTTTTTTTTAAATTTTATTTGTATATCTACATTAAACTACAATTGAATAGACATATAGTAACCCACCACTCTAGCTAATACGATCAGATAATGCCGCCCTAAATACAATGTCATGGAAGCCGTATATTCTTTCATTATGCAGCAGACATTTGGAAGCGATATCACGTATTTGGGTCAGTGGAATGAACTTTTAACATGCTTTCATTAACATTGTACACGAATATGGCCGGGATTATTAAAAATTTGTAGATTTTTTGTCTGTATTTGTACAGTTTTAACCATCAATTTAACTACTAATCAAATTGTCAGGGTAAATTTATCTGTTAAAGGTGAACAATTACAATATGATTAAGTTTTTGAATGTAAACTTGTTATTGTAAGTTTAAAGTTGAAAGTCGTAAAGATATAATATAATAAAAGACAAAAGTAAGATGATTCATGCGTCGGATGGGCATGTAAAAAGTCGATCCCGTTTGTCAAGACCGTCTTGGGCAGTCGTTATTGGGAGTCAGTACCTTCAAATTTAATGACAGCTAATTCATGCTTAGAATGCAGTTTACCTTTTGGGTCGTGGAGGTCAGATGCCAGTCGCTCTGTGTGAAAACAGTTATTCAGGAGAATCTGGATGGGAAGCCGACCCCATTATAACTTGGGGAAAATACTTAGGTGAGAGAATCAGAAAGATATAACAATATGTGACAGAAAGCGCCGGCTCTTCTCAGGTTACAGGAAACTAGTTTTTTATGTATAAAAATAAATAAAATTGCAATGTCTGTTCGTAACATTAAAATTATCGTTTCTTGACGATATCTGATGATACTGAGAATAAAAAAGGTTATTTTTTTACCAAACACCGAGCAAGTACTTTTCAATTTTAACATCACGCGGATGAAGTCAAAGTCAGCAAATAGCAGAGAAATAAATACATAAATAAAGACAAATATAAAAGGTACGGTTATACAATAACTTCTAGTCCCAGGCACTATATTATATACTACTTCTTTATCATAGAAGGATTCGAACCCACACCGCCTGGCGCAGAAGTCTGGATCAGTAAGCACTACGCCAAGCGAGTCGACATTATATCAAACCCGTATAACTACGTAAAGCTTACTTAATTAATCCAAATTCGTGTCAATCAATTATTAAAAAATATCTCTTATAAGCTCTTCTGTACAATATAGACCTTTTCCTATACTTAAATAAGTAAAAACGTTAAAAAAAATTGCATGAACCATTTAAAAATTTGTTCGTTTTTTACTCAAAAGGCAACAATCAATAAAGACAATGGTGGCGCATGGCACCAGGTTCCACGTGTCACTGGGTCAAAGAAGTTTTATACGTCCTACTAATATTATGAATGGCAAAGTTTGCGTGTGTAGATGTTTGTAACTACTTCAAAAACTAACTGGATTTATAAAAAACTTCACAATAACATAACTCTTATATACTAATCATCATCATCACCATCCCTCTGTATGTCCACGTCTGGACATAGGCCTGCCCTAATGCACGCCTTCTCTATTAAGGTTTTGGACCGTACCCCTCCACGCTGGACCAATGCGGGTTCGTGGGTGGACCGACTTTTGTGCCCATCCGACGCATGGATCATCTTACTTTTATGACAATTGGGTAATAGGCCCAAATTGCCCTAACCAACTAGGAAACAACAATGCAAATTTGTTGAGTCCACGCAGGATTATTATCTAAGCTATTATGCGCATTTACGTCCGCGTGGTAATATAAAATAAAAACCTTCAGTATTTTTTTTTGTTGTAAGATAAAAGTAGCCTTAGTTACTCCCAGTTACATCAGCTATATTCCAGTAAAAGCCCTGTCAAAATCGGACCAGCCATTGCAGAGATTAGTCGGTACAAGTAGACAGACAGAAAGAAAAATGTTTCATTAGATGTATCGGTTCTATATATTGATATTATTTAAGCTAAACAGACACAACAATTATTTTTTGTACGGATAACATATAGCATTAATATATAAGGAAATGGTATAGTTAAATATAAAGTATGTCATGTAAGTAGAAAAAAATTTCTACTATTCGAACGGCCCGAACAGCAAAAACCTTTGTGTTCATCGCTACATAATATAAAACAAAGTCGCTTTCTCTGTCCCTATATCAATATGTATGCTTAAATCTTTCAAACTACGCAACGGATTATGAAACGTTGTTTTTAACACATAGAGTGATTATGGAGGAACGTTTTGATGTATAGTTCATGCTTAATATTGTAGAGAAACGCAGATAAATTTATACATTTTACAGGTATCATTGTATTGCACCGTGCGGAGCCGGGGCGTGGTGCTCATAAATGTAAAGCTTGTAATTATAATTAAGACAAATTACAATCTATGAAGCTAATAAAAATAAATAATGTGTAATATTTATGATCGATGATCATAATTATCATATTGGTGTAACCGCGGGGTGAAGCTGGTACGTCATATTTATAAAGCCATTAAAAACTTTTTAGAAGTAATTTAAATTTAGCTTTACTTAAAGTTATTGATAATTTACGACCCGCTTGGCGTAGAGGTTAATAGCTTTGACTAAAACGACTGAAGGTATGGGTTAGATAATACGGGAAATGTATGACATCATGATCAAAGTACATTTAGTTTAGGACTTGAAGGAAAGTAGTAATAGTAAAAAAATATGTTGTTATTTGTCCCGAAATGTAATCATTATTATTTTGTCGTTATGACAGCCATCATGTTTTGTTTGTTTTAGCGTCAGAACAATTTGACTATGTAATCCATTTTTGTTTCCTCGGATACGTACAGACTGCCTCCGTAGCCTAGTGGTATAAGAGTGTTCTTTAGAAAAGTAACATGATTCATGCGTCGGATGGGCGTGTAAAAAGTCGGTTCACATGCCAACCCGCATTGGACCAGCGTGGTAGGATTACGGTCCAAAACCCCCTAATGGATAGGGGTGTATTAGGGGAGGCCTATGTCCAGCAGTGGACTATCACAAGCTGATGAGATGATAGATGAGATCGTGTTCATATATGTATGTCATATTAAAAAACAAAACCACATCAAAAAGTCCGGTCAATTTAGACATTCGAAGTTACATAAAGTTCCAAAAAGCTGAATTTCTGTGAAGTTGTTCAAAACATACTTATAAACAATGTCTAGAAGTTCCCCATCATTCCCCTGTAAGGAAAAAAATTAATTCAAGGTCACCGGTGGTAGTTTCATCTGTTTACAGGAGACCGTCTGGTGGTACCACGCGGTGCCTATTTCTGCCGCAAGCAGTAGCAGTAGTGTGAAAACACTG
This sequence comes from Lamproptera curius, assembly GCA_029286875.1. Classification (NCBI taxonomy): domain Eukaryota; kingdom Metazoa; phylum Arthropoda; class Insecta; order Lepidoptera; family Papilionidae; genus Lamproptera; species Lamproptera curius. The sequence continues at coordinate 91,197 of JAGSMT010000132.1, read as the reverse complement.
CTGTGTTCCGTTTGAAGGGCACCGTAGCCAGCGTATTTACTGGGTAAACGAGACTTAACACCCTATGTCTCACGGTAGGCAGCGCGTTGGCGATACCACTGGTATTGCTAATGTCTATGGCCCTGAATTAGTCTGTCTGTTCGCGTATGCCATAAAAAAACTGAGCTTACAAGCTAGATGGACGAACAAAAGACAAAAAACGCTCACCTTAAGTGTCATAGGACCGAAACTCTGGATGCCAAACGACAAGGAACTCGGGGAGGCGATTATCCATAAACCGAGAGTAAATACAACGGCGCTGAGAGTCTGAAAATGGGAGAAAGTTAAAAAAATAACATACGATTAAGGGGAAGTATTATCAAAGGTCATATTCCTGCTTCAAAAAGACAATACGCAGGACACTATTACCTGCATCAAGCATTCTGACAATATATTTAAGAAAAGTAGTGATGAAACGTTTGTTCGTAAACACACCATGGTAAGGACCAGTTTGCTCCGGGCTATTTAAAGCTGTTAATATGTTCTCTTTTAAAATTTTGTAAATATTGATTAAAAAAGAAATTAGGCAGGCTGAGTTTCTTACGCCGGTTCTTCTCAGAGGCTTTAATTTCCGAATCGATAACAGTTTATGCGATAATCAATGCGAATGTGTATTTTTTGGGCCTACACAGGCAGATGAGCAGTCGGGCCACCTGATGGTCACCCATGACGACGGCAATACTAGTGGTATCAACAACGCGCTGCCTACCGTGAGACATACGGCGTTAAGTCTCAATTACCCAGCAAATACGCTGGCTTCGGTATCCTTCAAACAGGAATACAGTAGCGTTTTCACACTACTGCTTTGCGCCATATCTATGGCGTAAACCTACGTCTGGGTTAGTACAACCGCGATGCCTATATGCCTATTTAGACGTTCCCTGTAAAAAGGGGACCTACCACTAATAAAAAAATGCTTCTATATTAAATAAAAATATTTGATTTTGACACAAACCTTTATCAAGAGCACAATATTAAGGCAGAAAGAAAAACAGTCTCACTCTAGTGGTGATGCTAACTTTCAATCATTCATCATTCACAGCCTTTAGCAGTCCACTGCTGGACATAGGCCTTTTTTAATGAACGCCATGTAGGTCGATCTTGTTGACGTCCATTAAAAAGAGTTGCTAATAATTGCCACGCTGAGTCGGCGGAAATATCCTAATAAAGAAGGCATTAGGGGAAACCTATGTCCAGCTGTGGACTAACACAGGCTGATGATGATGAGCAAGTGGATTGGCAATTGACTAATTGCACTTGTACTGCGGATCTGTATTACACCAATCGTAAGGCAGATCCACCGCTAATTAAATTTTAAAAAATGCTATATAATATACATTTGTAAGCCCCATAATTTTCCGTGCACGCGATATCTTGCAGATAGCAGAGTTAATTGCATATTTATAATCATTCGAATTATTCATTTGTATTTATAAATCATATATTGTAAATTATTCCGATAAAACATACCATAAACAAGAAATTTGTCCCTATCAGAATAGCGGCTGCGATCTTCGAAAGTAGTCGTGTATCCTTCTCCATGTCGTCTGTAATCAAATAAACATAAATGTAACATATAATTTATATGTATAGTGATTGTTATTATCTGAAAAATTAATAACACAGATCGAATAGCACTGAAAATACTTATAATTGATATAAACATCATCACCCATGGCAACGATGCGGCGTTGTACCCTAGGCCTTGTCATTGGTCCACTGTCACTCAGCGTTTGCCAACCCGGTGATATTCAACCAATAAGAACGCTTGATATATAACGTCACTTTGTTGGAATGGGTTACTTTGTTTAGATGTATTCATACATCATCATCAGCCTATAATAGTCCACTGCTGGACACTACCCTCACACCCCTATCCATTAGGACCGAATCCCACCACGCTGGTCCAATGAGGGTTGGTTCGTGGACCGAATTTTTACATGCCCATCCGACGCATAGATCATCTTACTTTTCAGACAATTGGGTGATCGGCCCAAATTGCCCTAACCAAGTAGGAAACAACAATGAAAATTTGTTAAGTCCCCGCAAGATTCGAACCCACGACCTCCGCTTTCTAAAGCGTACGCCCATACCACTAGGCTACGGAGGCAGTTAAACTATTAGATGTATTATGAGTCCAAATTGGCTTCTATTGCTCTTAGCTTGATAGCTTAGCTTATAGCATTTCTTGCCTAGTAATCATACGTAGGATTTGTGACGGTAGCAACGCGCTGCCTAATTTTGCCGCGAAGCCATGGTGTGGAAGCACTACTGTGTACCAGTTTGAAGGGCACCGTGGCCAGCGTATCTACTGAGTAACCGAGATTGAACCGGGTAAACGTCACATCCTATGTCTCACGTACGACAGCGCGTTGGTGTTGCCAATGTAAATGAGAGTTCTAAACCACTTTTCGTATTTGCATAATGTTAGTATTGATTATATAAAAAAACAATTGTGGTCGTAAATTACTGTGAAGTTTTATCGAAATCCGAATCGTAGTTAACTTGTAAAAGAATAACAGACATACATTATGCTTTTGTTGTGAACGCGACAGTAATAGAGGTAGCAAATTACTAATAATAATAAAGTCATCCTAGTCAACTACGACTACGGCGGTCGATCTATATAAAGATCTGATATTATAGTGCACGAGTTTAAGCGCAAATACAGATGCACTGCCTGTTCCTTTGCCCTCATGGTCCAATGGGACGGATGACCGACACGACCGGAAAGACAACTGGCGCTGGCTCGACCTTGTATACATGCCCATCCGAAGCATGCATCATCATACTTTTTAGACAATTGGGTGATTGTCCCATATTGTGCAAGTTACTAGATATTTACTAAATGAACTAAAGCATTTTAACGATTTGAACGCACAACCTTCGGCGTGTAAACGGCCAATTATACTAGGTAACAAAAGTTTTCAAAAATTTTCTACTTGACAACAAAGTTAATTATAGGAACGCTATAGAAAAAATAACTCTTACAATAAAATAAAATTAAAGGGAAATTCACAATGCAACAACAGTTGTTGCTTTCCCCAAGGGTAATTGAAGACGACGAATGAAAAATTCAAAGCGTGCCTGTTTCTATGTAATTTTACGGCCTATTTTCTAACAGTAAGAATTTATAATGGCAGGTCATTTGGACTGAACTGACGTAATTTTTCAAGTGAGGTAATTGCTAGTTGTAGCAGTTTTAGGTGTTATTATTAGAAAGAACAACTTTTTTTTAGCTTATTATTGCAGTTAATAATAAAACAGCGGCATACAGACAGTTGTAGCTTCGAACCCTGCAGGCAAACAACGTTGTTTTATTGTCATTTTCTCTTTGGTTACGATAATACGGGTACATCACCAAATTTTCTAAGAGTAAAGGCGATTAATACGTCAAAACGGCATGTAAAAGATGCCTAGACAATTTATGGCAGCCGTGATAGGATCTCAGTGCCTTCAAATTGAATGACATCTAATTTATCCATCAAATTCAATTTCGCCTTTGAGCTGTGGAGGTTGTTTAAGATATCAGTCGGTCTGCGTAAATAGCTTTATTCGAATTAGTCGATACTAGGATGGATAAGATCCTATAAGGACAAAGGAATAGGGATAGGAGAAATATTATTTAACGAATTGTATCCTAGACGAACCGCCTCCGTGGCGGAGCGGTATATTGCCTTTGCTTTATAAATCGGAGGTCATGGGTTTGAATCCCGCGGGTGAACAACTTTGTGCACTTGTTGTATTCTGGTTAGTTAGGACAAGTAAGGCCGACCCAATTTTAGAGTTAGACCCAATTGTCTGAAGAGTAGAGGCTCCATGCGTCGGATTGGCATGTAAAGTCGGTCCACCCACTGGAGTAAAACAGTAATGATGATGATGCTACTAATGTAGACGAGCAAAATAAAACGTAAAACTGTATATACGCCCTCCGCGAAAAGATTGTAAGACTACAAAACCTCTATTAACACCGAAACACCGTAGTGTTTGAACACTATTGCTTGTTGTTAGCAATACGTTATGTTTACATCCTAAACACAGGTGGTAGGTCCGTAGGGCACCGTAGTCAGCGTATTTACTGGGTAAATACGTTTATAAACAACATCTTCACTCGCTTGGTGATTGTAAACTGTGCAAATAAATAAAATTAGCGTGTCCGTTTGTGACATCAAAATAGTCGTTATAAAATGATAACGTTGTGATATATAACCGATGCATATAACAAAAGACATTTTTCTGTCTGTCTGTTTGTTAGCTAATCTCGGGAATAGCTGGGCCGGTTTTGACGGGACTTTCTCTGGAAGATAGTATAAGGTTCCCTTTTACTAGAAAAAAAAAAGTAATGATCAAAATTGTAACGTTTTATTACCACACGGACGAAGTCGCGGGCAACTGCCAGTTTGTAATAATTTTATACTAATATACTAGCATGGCCAAAAGTTGCGTTGACAGCCATATGTTTTATACATTCAAGATAAGACTTTTTAATTGTATATACAGGGTGTCCCAGAAGTCACGCACTTCCTTGTAGGGATCGGAAAAGGACATTATTCTGAGACGAAAAGTCCTTAGCCATTTTTCAATCAGACGCATAGATAATTAATTATTAATTAATGAAAGTGACCAATCAGGAGCGCGCTACAGAAGAATAAACAGTTGAGGCTCTGGGCGGGTGTGACTGAATTTTTATTTTTATTTGGAAAATTGAGGCAATTTTTAATAAAAAATTTAGTAGCGAAGGTCAGTTAGAGGCTCTGGGCGGATGTGAATAAATTTTTATTTTTATTTGGGGAAATTGAGGCACTTTTTGATTTGGTTAAAAATGAGTAGTGAGTATCAGTTAGAGACTCTGGGCGCGTGGCTGAATTTGGATTTTATTTAAAATAATTAGACAAATTTTGATTAAAAATAAGTAGCAAGGGTCAAGCAGAGTCACTTAGCGGCCATGGCTGAATTTTGATTTTTATTTATAATAATAAGACAAATTTTTATTAAAAAAAATAAGTAGCAAGGGTCAGTTTAAGGCAACAAATGGAATATGTCCACATTCAATCGAGTAAATGCTCAAAGTGTTGTCCGTTTTCTTGAAGACAGAGCTGGCATCGCTTGAGAAGATTTTATTACTTATTTTTTAATCAAAAATTTGTCTAATTATTTTAAATAAAAATCCAAATTCAGCCACGGCCGCCCAGAGCCTCTAACTGATACTCACTACTCATTTTTAACCAAATCAAAAAGTGCCTCAATTTCCCCAAATAAAAATAAAAATTTATTCACATCCGCCCAGAGCCTCTAACTGACCTTCGTTACTAAATTTTTATTAAAATTGCCTCAATTTTCCAAATAAATGTATAATCAATTGCTGTCCGTTAGTCTCGCTAAAACTCAAGAACAACTAAAACGATTTGGCTACTTTTGATCTTGAACCATTTGTGGAAGTCTAGGGAAGGTTCAAAAGGTTAGGTAATAAAAATATATATATCTTTCTGCCATCTGTTGTCAACAGCGAAAAAAAAAATTAATTTCACTTGACCACAGTTAGTATATTTACCACAGTTTTTAACTATCTATTAGATTTTTCGATTGATGAATGTAGTACAAAAGTATAGATTAAAAATCTATTTAGTCAACTAGTTAATAATATATTTATAAATTACTGTCGATACCGACTTATTCTAATTTATAAGCTATGTTTTTTTTTTTTTTGTAACTAGTACATTCAACAGTTACAACCATCTATTTCCTTTAATTTACTACCCTAAATATTTATTGACATAGCTTTCTACGGCCTTCGATTTTCTATTTTAAATATTCTGAAATATCAAGTTAAATGTACAAAAAATTAAAGGCTAGGATTATAAAGCACTTTATAATCCTTTTTTAATTTTTATTACATATATATCTAATCAACTATATCTATCTCCACTAAATAAGTTTATGAATCACATTTTTAAACCTTTTCTCACTTAGAAGAGTAAACATGCTTTATTACTGAGTCAGAAATTATTAACAAAAAAAAAACTGTTTTAAAACGAACATATATTTTTATTATTATAAAAAAATATACAATTACCTGTTATTAATACACTGTTTTTATCTAAAACACTTTCCCGCCTTTTTGTTATCCGTCACAGATAACCAATATAATTTCCGCGCGAAATGCATAGAGTAAGTGACTGACAACACGTCCCCACGCTACCGGCAACGATACAATACTAAAAGCCATTTAAACTCGCACCCGTGACCCGATAAACTTTTAATATCGAATACAATTGACGTTTTCACAGTCATATTGTGATTTTATAATAATAAAAGAAAGTAGTTCTAGCACTTCTAGATTAAAACACTTAATAAAAAGAAATGCTTATCACTTCGCACTGTATCGATAGAGTTCAAGATATATAACCGTGAAAGAAAGTTAAGAATTAGGTTAAGAACACTTTTAAATGTGCTGGTAGGAACTTAATAAAATGTTTTTGAAATATATATAGATGTCGCAATTAACTGTTTTTTTTAAGTTAACTGCCAATAACCGCTTCCGTGGCTTAGCGGTATAGGCCCTTACTTTATGAACCGGAGGTCGTGGATTCCCGTGGGAAAACAACTTTTGTTATTGTTATTTTCTGGTTAACTAGGAGAATATGGGCCAATCACCCAATTGTCTAAATAATAAGATGTTTCATGCGTCGGATGGGCTTGCAAAGTCGGTCCAGGTTGTTAATACCATCTTTGGCGTTATACCAATCAGATCCTTCAAATTTTTGCCAAATAACTCATCCTTAAAATTCAGTTACCCTCTGGGTTGTGAAGGTCGGACGGTTCAGATCCCTGGCTATTTTTGCACTTGATTACTATCAAGCTGAATTTTTGTAAATAGCTTCGTTTCGATAAGTGCGAAAATGATCGATTCTGGCTGAGCTAACAGAGGTAGTACGGACATAATATTTATTTAATGAATCACAAATTTTTTATTATTAACTGAGGGATTCCTTTTAAATCTCATGGTAATTGTTAAATTACTTTAATAAATATTTGTCGATTAATGAGTCCAATCTTGTCAACATGTATTGATCACGAAGTCATTATAAATCATTACAAACCAGCTGTTTTTTTTCGTTAACATGTATATAATGTAATGGTCACATAGGTCTAACAAATTTGCCTAGTGATTCACATTTATGTCCTGTTCTCGAGAGTCGTCCTGAATCGTTCTTATATATTTATATATATTCGTTGCCATAACATCATTATCATCATTAGCCTGTATCAGTCCATTTTTGGACATAGGCCTCCCCTAATCCACGCCTCCGCGTCCTATTTTCGGCTATTCTCATCCAGCCCAAACCGGCCACGTTGAGAATGTCGTCACTCCGTCTTGCCGCTGGGCATCCCACACAATCTTTGCCGAGTCTCGGTCTCCACTCTAGAACTTTCCGACTCCGGCGATCGTCAGTTCTATGTCTTATGTGACCGATCCACTGCTATTTCAGCTTACTAATACGATGGGCTATGTCACTGACTCTGGTTCTCTGACGGATCACATAATTTCTGATGCATTCCTTCAGAGATACTCCAAGCGTAGTCTACGTGAACCAGTCGAACTGTAAGAGTCTAAGTCTCTTTATTATATATTTGTTGATATTAGCTAGCCCGCTAGCTCAATCTATATTTTAGCTATTATTATGTACCCATTTAATTTAGGCTCTAGCCTTTCATTTTGTCCTTTATGTTACAAAACATAAATAATATAATAAATACTTCTTTAACGATGAGTCAGCACGCGTTGTTTTATTGTAGAACGTTATTTATAAATAGTTGATTGAAAACAATACAATAAAGGCTATTAAAAAAATACATCCTTTAGGATAATATTACGTGGCAATAGTTAAAGTTTACGAATAAAGAATCGCAACTACTGTATATATTTAATAATTACATTTATTTTGTACTATCTCGGTTTTTCTTGTATGAAAAAGGGATTAGGGATTTTTAGATATTTCATGATACCATATCCAAAATGTTTCCAAATTTAATTTATAAGTTAGTAACGTTTTGAAATAAAAAATTTCTAATACTCAACTTGACTTCATTTTCAAAATGTTGCATGCCTCTAAAGATCGATACAGGAACAAATACGGTGCTCACATGTGCCGCAAAGTGGTATAAAAACATTAATCATCATCATCAGCCTGTGTTTTGGACCGTATCCCACCACTCTGGTCCAATGCGGGTTGGTCGGTGGACCGACTTTTTACATACCCACGAGGATTATCTTACTTTTCAGACAATTGGTCGGCCTAAATATTTCTTACCGACTAGAAAACAATTTAGAGTTGTAGTTGAGTCCTTACAGGATTCGAACCTCCGGTTTCTAAAGCACAAGCCCATACCACTAGGCTATGGAGGCAGTTATAATAAAATAAAAACATTATTAATAACGTTCTCTGAGCTGGTTTCAACTACGGCAGCCAATCTTCATTAGAGATCAGCCAACTACGCAGAACACTTTATAATGCATTACTATAGTACGAACGCTTACACTACCTATTACTTTACTCTCAAAGACCGATGGGACAGATAACCGACACGACCGGAGAGAGGCAAGACAGAGGACCGACGTTTCACATGCCCAGTCGAAGCATGGATCATCTTACTTTGCAGGCAATCGGGTGATCAGACTGCATTGCCCTAACCAACTATAATCAACTTTGAAAAGTTGTTGAATCCCCGCAGGATTCGTATCCGCGACCTCCGGTAACTAAAGTGCAAGCCCGTATCACTAGGCTACGGAGGCATTACGAAATCTGTAATATGAATTATGAAATACCCCTCAGTCTTCTGTATACTTTGACTTCCGCACATTAATATTTTAATCTTAATATGTATAAATCTCGTGTCACGATGTTTGCCCGGGTTGAACTTCTAAAATACTTTGCCGATTTTAAAATTTAGTTGCTCACCATGTGCAGTTTAATCCAACTTAAAGATGGAATAGCTAACATCTTAATTTATAATCGCAATAATGTTTTATAACAATCTATTTTTCTATTATAATTTGATGCAAAACGTTGGCTACAAAACGATTGTGACAGTTGGCGATTGATTGCGTGTGTGTGTCAATAGATGGCGCGGTTTAAAATTATTAACTTTTCGTGTATAATAGGAGAATTGGGACAATAAAAAGTAATTGCTAAATATTAATTACAGTTAATTTTATAATAATTTTTATCTATTGTTAAAAACAAAAATACGACTTCATAACGCCGTTACTTTATACCAGGCCACCAATTAAAAAAAAGGTAATCAATAAAATAGCTTCCTAACATGCGCCAACAATATAAAATATGAAAAGCAGAAATGAATTTTTGTAGAGCAAATTTAATAAATGAAAGATGTTGTATCCAATATAAAGGAAATATTTTTATAACATATTCAACGGCGGATACGATTGAAGGTACTGTATATTGGTATATTCGTTATTTATTATTTCATAGAATAGCTGTTTCCTTACGCTCGCGACGAATGTAATCAACTTTTGTTCTTTGTTTTTTCATAACCATGCAACTAAAACATTAAAATTATGTTTTTGGTGGTAGTGATCCATATCCATCCAAATTATAACATTTTAAATAGAAAAGAAATAATTAAATAAACAACAATAATTTTTAAAATGAACTCTTTTGCAAAGAATTTTGCACGATATCAACAGTAAGAACATTTTTATTAACCGTCTTTAGTCTGTCCACTTTAAATACCAATCCAATCGATTTTTATACTAGTGTTATTTTTCAATGTTTTTAGGTGTATAGGTAGCTTTTTTCCTTTTTGGGTTCCTTTTTTTACAAACGACATTTATCTAATAAAAAATGATGTTCCTCATGACTGTTATTCTCTTTCCGTTTATATTAAGCCCTTAAATTGTTTATTACATAGTAAAATAAGTGAATACTAGCCGCAGCAACGCGTGGCAGGGTCTGCTAGTATTATATACCCTTTAACAGGCCCTTGTGTACTGTAGCCCTTGCGTAAGTGAAATTTAACCAAAAAACCATGTACGATTTCAAACACTATATAACCATTTTGCGCAGTATAATAAGCGGGTTAGTAAGCTGAAGTGGCAGTGGGCCGGTCATTTAAGCCGCAGAACTGATGACCGATGGAGTCGGAAAGTTCTGGATTGGAGACCGAGGCTCGGCAAACGTGGTGTAGCACGCCCTCCGGCAAGATGGAGTGACGACATACGCAAATTGGTCGGTGTGGGCTGGGTGAGAATAGCCGAAGATCGGAAGCGGTGGCGTGCATCATGAGGCTATTTAGACTGTATCCCACCACGGTGGTCTTAGCGGGTAGGTGGGTGGACTGACTTTTACATGCCCATTCGACGCATCTAGTCCCCGCAGGATTCGAAACCACGACCTCCGGTTTCTAAAGCACACGCCCCTACCGCTACACTACGAAGGCAGTTAAACGCAGTAAATGTTATGTAAACTTAAACTGTATTTTCTTAAATGAGCTTTGAATATGCTTGATTGCAAATTTTTTGTAATGTTTACGTTTCGTTTTTTTTCTTTGGTTTGGTTATTTTGTGTTACTATTAAAACATAGATATAATATGCTTCGCAGACTTAATTGTACACCATTTCAAGAAGTACATGAAGTAACAAGTGTGTATACAAGTGGTAAGTACCGCAGAAGTGTGTATAATATTACTGTGTTCTGGTTTAAGGGGTACCGCAGCCAGCGTATTTACTGGGTAGACAGGGCAAAACATCCTATTTCTCACGTAGGGAGTGCATTTATGGTACCCTTGGTATTGCCGCTATCCATGGACGCCGGTGACCACATTCAATCAGGTGGCCCGACTGCTCTAGTGCCTTCATCAAGAATAATAAAAACTTTTTTAAGAACTGAAACGGTTGACTTGACGTAGTTTTTGGTCGAACAGATTTTTTAGACAACGAGTTCTATCTTTAACGGTTTTATCACCGTTTGCAATTTAATCTCACAACGTTGTATTCGTAATAATTTTCTTTATTTTTAAAAATATGTATTAAACTACTCAACATGAAGTTATTAAATAATGGGACCAAATGACAGCTAATAACTACCAATTAAAAAAAGAATGACCAAAATCGAAACTCTAGGAGCGGAGCAACTAGGTAACATAATATAAATAATGTTAGATTATTATTAATAATAAAATAGATATTGTAGGATAATAACACCCTAGGTAGGATAATACCCTAGGTATCATAAAGTGTTATTAAGTATCGCCAACTGTTACTATAGTTTTGTAGCTAAGTTTTTGCATCAAATTGTAATAGAAATAAATATAGCAGTGGCGTGCATTAGGGGAGGCCTATGTAGAAAAATAGATTGTAATACTAAAGTTCAAAAGTAATTTACTGCTTGATTCAGTGTTTCATTCAATGATCGTTAAATATTCAGTTGTAATACGTTTCATAACCAACTTTTGTTCGATCGTGATGGATTGACCTACTTAACTTTGTCATGTTAATCTACGCTTGTACAATTATTATTGTGTAGCATTTGTACCAGATATATTGTAAGCATTTAGCACAATTAAATGCTTACAATATATCTGGTATAAATTAACTTTCATCATCAGCCTGTGATAGTCCACTGCTGGACATAGGCCTCCCCTAATACACCTCCATCCATTAGGGGATTTTAGACCGTCTCCCGCCGCGCTGGTCCAATGCGGGTTAGTGGGTGGACCGACTTTTTACATGCCCATCCGACGCATGGATCATCTTACTTTTCAGACAATTGGGTGATCGGCCCAAATTGCCTTAACCAACTAGGAAACAACAATGAAAATTTGTTGAGACCCCGCAGGATTCGAACCCACGACCTCTTCAGTTTCTAAGGCACACGCCTATAACACTAGGCTACGGAGGCAGTTCACTTTACTAATAGGCTGAAAGTCTATACAAATAAATAAAATTTGGTTGCACGTTTGTAACGACGAAATTACCGTTTCAAATGATGCCTGATATATATACAACAAAAGTCGCGTTTCTTTTTGTATTGTTGTATGTTGGTTTGTTTTGTCTTGCAATGGCTGGTCCGATTTTGTCGGGAAATTAACTGTAAGCTGATGTATCTAGGAATGACTTAGACTATTTTTTTCTAATAAAAAACAGACAGTTTTTTGTATTCCTACGATGAAGAAGTTGCGGAACTGGTTTCTAAGTCACGTTTATTTAAAAAGCTATGTTTATTATGTGGTCTCATTTCGGGTATATAATTTGGAATATATTCTATAAATTATAAAAATACCATTAAAATGGATCATATACCGCCGCAATATATTAGATGACCGTTAACAAAGTTGAATGTCAAATTTAATTGTCACTAAAAATTCGGGGCTTCCTATTGGCTAAACATCGCGTTGATATTAAACATGGCGACAATCCACTAATAGGAACACGCTGGATTCGCGCGCAGCTACACAAATCCCATCTCTCATGCCTTTTTTTATCGATTAATGCGATGTGACGGGCAGGACATCCAATAGTGGTACGTGACACACCCTGCCCATAAGTGGGCAACGTAACTTGCTACAAATCCGCTCACCACCCTGAGTCACAAGACGTTTTTTCTTCTTTAATAAGAACTCTTAATATTGCAAGTTAAGCTACGTGAAATGTATGTATAATGTATGCAATGGGGTGTATGTGAAAGTTTTGAGGCCTGTGCTAGTAGAAACTGCGTTACAGGCTTCAGCATCTTGCCTGATGTTGTGTCTCATTTACCCAGCAATTGACTGAAGACAGTAGTGTTGACACACTACCTATTTGCAGAAATACGTACCGAGGTACTACCTACCACAGACCGTACCTTGTAAAGAGGGATCTAAGTCTTACAATCATCATCATCATCCTCCCAATCGGCCTTTTTCAGCATTTCAATGATCGCCGCTAGTTGACAACTTGAATCGGCTACTGCACGCAGATCGCCATCCCACCCGATTGGCAGTTGACCAACACTCCGTTCTAAACGTGGCCTCCACTCTAGAACGTCTTACAATAAAGTGCGAGTTACAGTTATTATAAACTTTTATTGAACATCCGTGAAGTTTTTACGATGATTTCACCACGCTATATGTCATCCGTCAACTGGGTGTTGAAGAACAACGTGTGCGCAGTGACCTTGGTGAAGGTGGTGACCGTTTTGGCGTTACACCTCTCCTTGTTCCTGTGGCCGCTGGAGACCACCCCGCGAAGGTAGTAGCGGACCACTCCTCGCTCTTGGCCAGGGAAGGCCAGTCCACCACCGCTGTCGCCTTGGCACAAGGCGGTTCCTGTCAAATAAGTCATGGTGCAATTTCACAAGGCATGAACACATCAATTATAGTTTCTGATTGCAACCTCAAGTGATCGTTTTAAACATTGTTATGTATAACCGATACATATAACTAAACTGTCTGTCTCACTGTCTGTGCTGGGTAGAGAGCTGATATAACTGGGAGTGACTTAGGCTCGACTCACTTGCAAAAAAAAGTAATAGAATTTTTTTTAACGTTGCCATGCGGGCGAAGTCTGAGCTCAATAGCTAGTTTCAAATAAATTTTAAACAGTATACTCTACAAACTAAGAATAACTTGTGAAGTTAGATGCTTAATTTATTTTGTAACTAGCGACCCGCCCCTGCTTCGCACGGGAGCTATGCTGATAGAAATTTTACCTATAATATTAATCATGTGTCATACATATAAACCTTCTTCTTCAATCACTCTATATATTAAAAAACTGCATTGAAATCCGTTGCGTAGTTTGAAAGATTTAAGCATACAAAGGGATTTAGGGACAGACAAAGCGACTTTGTTTTATACAACGTAGTGATGGTTATGCTTTATGTTTAGTGGATTGAAATTTTCGTACATTGATGGCAGTTTGATAAAATTTTAAACCGCTTAGAAATAAACATTATTTATTACACCAGCGTGGTGGGATACCCAGCGTGGTGGGGTACGGTCCAAACCCCCTAATGGATAGGGGTGTATTAGGGGAGGCCTATGTCCAGCAGTGGACTATCAGAGGCTGATGATGATAACACTAGGATAAAGACTATCTCGACCCAACCCCTAGTGTCTATTTAGAAGTTTCTGCTCCTATAAAAACAAATAAAACTCAACAAAATACTAAAAAAATACGCTTTTATGGTGTGTTGAAAATATCCTTAAAACCTTAGGAAACGCCTTTTTCACAATAAATTAGTTTTTCTTCCTCTAGCCTAAATTATATTTTATAAAAATTTATTTTCCGTTATTTAATTGTATTTTCCATAAAAACGATTTTTAATTTTTGTAATCTTTTTAAAGAAATCATTTGATTTAGTTTCCAGTATTGCTCTTGAAGCGGACACGCCGGTCTCAGGTGAACAAAAATCGCTAATCCTGATTATCCTTGAAAGAGTAATGGATCGGACTGTTTATAATATATAATTTTCATTAATCTTTAATAAGTATGCCCAATTTCGAGTTAGTCCGAATCCGTTTTGAAGTGGTTCAAAATAAAGTTCAAAGATTCCGTTACATATTAATAAAAGCGTATTAATAAGCCGCAAAATTAGACACAATTATTTTGTGCACACACATCTCGATTCTATTTAAAGGTGTACAGTTACCGTTGTAGAATCCCGCGCAGATCTTGTCAACGGTGATGGCCGCCTTGAAATCTAGAGGTGCCCTGTCTAGACATTCCCCTTTCTCCACAATGGAAGCTCCACTACTCTAAGAATTTCCGATGGTTCGCCATTCGGCCCCGTTAGGCCCCATCCTGCCACCTAATAAGTTAAAAGGTTAAAATATTATAATGTCCTTATAGTCGATTTCGATTACGGCGGCCGATCTATATATATATATATATATATCACAATATCTCTGAAACCATAAGGCGTAGAGACTTGAAATTTGGTACGAATATTCCTTTCGCTGAGTAGAGGTCAGCTAAGAATTTTACGAAATTCCACCCATAAGGGAGTTGGCGGGGTTGCTAGTTAGAGATATGGCAACTGCCCAAACGCAAACACAAGTGTACTCTCTATTCCTTTATAATTTTATAGTCCAACGGGACGGAAAACCGACACAACTGGCTGGAGAAATGGCTTAGGACTATTCAGATGTGTATCCGATGCGTGGATTACATGGATCATCTTTTTATAGGAATCGGGTGATCAACCCGCAACTAGCCACACTAGGAAACGATAATGAAAAATGTTTAAGTCTCCGCAGGAATCGAACCTACGACTTTCAATTATCATAAGCGCAAGTCAATACCACTAGGCTACGGAGGCTGTTAGTTATAAATATATATGAATATATATGAAGTCGTTATCAGCTACGTGACAGGAAAGAATGGATTTGTCCCTTCTGTATTTCTAGTATTTAAGGCCAATTTATCTGTTCATCATATTTTCTGACCCCGGCGCCAAAGTAGTATATAAGAAGTAGGTTACTGCATTCAGGACATCATTGACAGTCAAAATAAAGATAGTTATAGCCACAAAATGTCGTGACATCTGATCCATCCACAATAAGATAACTTCCTTTTAAATTAAAACAGTCTTGAGGTTATACTGCTGCCTTATACTGAACTGCCTCCGTAGCCTAGTGGTATTGGCGTTTGCTTTAGAAACCGAGGTCGGTTGAATCCTGCGGACCAATCGTTGTTGTTTCTAGTTGGTTAGGACAGTTTGGGCCGATCACCTAATTGTCTGAAAAGTAAGATGATCCATGCGTCGGATGGGCATGTAAAAAGGCGGTCCCCCCACCAACCCGCATTGGATCAGCCTGGTGGGATACGGTCCAAAACCCCCTAATGAATAGGGGTGTATTAGGGGAGGCCTATGTCCAGCAGTGGACTATCAAAGGCTGATGATGGTGATGATGATGTTATACTTTTTGGTAAGCTTGGTTACACAAGCTACCTCGTTTAAATCAGATGCTTAGCTAAGTTTTAAGCTTGTATAAGCTTACGTCGATGGTACTTATAAAATGTACTATCTACAATTAGACAAGTCCTAAATCTAGCGATGAAGGAACTGACACACCTTTCCTTTATTCCCTGGTCTTAGTTGCTCTTGGTCGAACTGCAGGTCGAAGTCCAAACAGACGGGTCTGATGTATGCGGTGTATTCGAAGGCCCTATCCACGTACACGAGGGCTATATCTTCCTGGAAGTTGGTCTCAGGTCCTCTGAAGGTTTGCGGTATCCTTATGTCAGTTACCTAAAAATAAAATAAGGCTTTGAGGCGAGCCTTTTGTTCAATAACTCTACTGCTATTTCGTTTTTCCATTTTTAGTACATTTCAGACAAACTTTGTTCAAAGTCAAAGTCACAATCATTTATTCAATTAGGCTCTACTGAGCACTTATGAACGTCAAAATTATCCATTTACCAACGGTTCACAAAGTCAGACCGTCCAGAGAAGAACCGGCAAGAAACCTCGCTTTTTTCAATGTTTGACGACATTTCATTGCATACTTACTGTGCAGTCATTTTTTTTCAATACTTAAACACGTTTTCAAAGTTGACAAATCGATTACCAAATGTAATTATTATTATATTTACCTTAATCAATACACTGATTACTGCATACATCAAAATTGAATTAGTACAATAAATCTGTAAAAACAGTTTCATTTTTTTTCGATTTTAACACTCAATGTATTGTTATTATTATTTTTGTATTCGAGTTTCGTAAATGCACGAATAACTGAAGCCTAGGCTACGTGGTAAACATGAATTGTTATTCTTTTCCGGACACTTCGAATGATAAATCGACTGACTGATGTCGGGATGTTTACCTAGAGATAAGAAGTTATGAGTAATAGAAAGAAGTTATAGGAATAGAATAAGACACCAAATACTCGCTCACTGCCCAGAGACATGAGCTATTATGTCTCATTCACCAAGTAATTACGCTGGAAACGGTGCGCTTCAAACCGGAACACAGTAAAGTTCACTCACTACTGATTTGCAGCAGAAATAAGCACTCCCACACCAGACGATCCCTTCTACAAAGAGCTCTCTCACAATAAATTAAAGAGAAAAGAATTGAAAAAAGTGATCTTTGTCTTACTTTCCTTTCCTGAGCTTCCGCGTCCCTCCTATCCGACCATGCTCGATGAATCTTTCCCACTGCTACAGCGAAATTACTCGCAGGCATTTTCCTGCCGGCCTGTTTATCCCAGAAGCAGTGGGCGGCTATTAGAATTTTGCGAATATAAATCAATTGGGTTGTAAATCATAAAATATATAAAACATAATTTACCTAAGACATTGGATTGAATTAGGTTATCTATTAGATCCTTCGGAGACATCCTGTCATGTCTTAGCAAACAAGTGTGCTGCTTTTTCGGGATGTTGCTTTTTTCGGGTAGAAAACGATGTTGTTTACCCGCGGGATTCGAACCCACGACCTCACCGGTTTATAAAACAAGGGCCGATACCACTAGACTATGGAGGCGGCGGGTTTTCGTTATACAAACTTTAATTTATTTAACACTAAAAAACCTAACCAGTTATGATATATGTTTAAATGTCTAAAACCATATATTCGATAATATAATACAGAAAATAAATTTAACTGTTTAATCTTATCACCCGAATCAAAACTACTACCTACTATCGTTAGTTGATAGGCAAATAATATCAGAATTACTTAATTTCAGTGTCGTTGCACCGTTAAAGCATACGCACTATCCGCACACGGTAGGCCACAGATCGGGTGTGTTTGATATTGCCCTCCTTAAAACATCAATCTCGCCTTTAGAGATATAGAGGTCATAGAAGATCTAACCTCCGATCATCGTTCAGTCATCCTCAAATTAGGACCACCTGACTCCCAAAACATAATTTCCAAAACCATAGTTGACTGGCGCAAACTTAAATCACAGCTAGATTGCACTAGCTCACCACACCTAGATGTCATTCCTAAAGTCCTGCGTAGTGCTAATGACGCGAATCTCGCTCATGCGCTCACAAGACATGTCCAAAGTGTTGTCAAGGCCTCCTCGAATCAAGTCCCGGTGGAGGAAAACCTCCGCGGGGCCTTGCCAAACGACACAAAGGACCTCTTGCGACGCAAGGGGGCTGCGATTCGTGCCTACAATTTGTATCCAACCGAATGGAACCGAAGACAGCTACGCGCCCTTATACATCAGTCCAAGAGGCGCATAGCTGAATTCAGGAACGATCGGTGGGATGTAAATCTAAACAAATTGCACCCATCTTATCAGGCCTTCTGGCAACTTCCTAAAAGTCTGAAGGGCGGAATTGGAACTCCTCCGATGTCGCCTCTATCCCATCCTAACCTTCCCGATGCTCCTTTAGCGTTTCTCGATGAAGAAAAAGCCGAACGTCTAGCCGACAGTCTCGAGGCTCAATGCACGCCAAGCACTCAAAAGATCGACGCCGCTCACTGCCAAAAGGTGAAGAGCGCGGTCGACCGATTGACCCAACTTCCTCCTCGCGATTTAACGTCACCAGTAACCGAAGTAAGCGAAGTCAAGTCGATTATCAAAAATCTCAAACCGCGGAAAGCCCCGGGCACCGACGGCATAAGCAACCGCGTCAATAAAATCTTACTGGAACATTTAATTAACCTCCTAGTCCTAATTTATAACGAAGTACTTTCCAAGGGTATTTTCCAAACACTTACTGGAAGGATGCGAGTTATAGGTTCCTCAAACCCAGCATACCACCTTCACTCCCAGTTCCTATCGTCCAATTACTCCCAAAGGGTTTCCGAAAAATTTAATAAACGTCTTGTACCAAGCGCTTATTAGATTTAATGAAATCTAAAGGCTCCCTACCCCCTATCAATTCGGCTTCGAGACCTACACTCATGGCAAAACCAAATTCACGCAGCCAGCTGAATTAACCAGCAATACGGGGCTATTAAGTAGGCCTCCTAAACATTGGGTAAAGCTTCGATAAATATAAAACAATTTTCAGATATATTTGATTAAATAAGTTTCATGTCCTTCGGACCGTCTCTCATGTCATACAAGTCTATACCAGGATTGAACGTTTCGATACCTGTCGGAGAGAACTAAATGGACCCCAGACCTGGTCATGCAGATTTTGATAACCAGTATGGTACTCCTATTTAGGCCCAGAATCTGTACAATTTGTAGCATCCATGATATCCCACAGACACGAGTAGCACTGCTTCTGTATTGAGTACAATCGTATTTCAACCAGTGATGTTGACCACCGTTGTTCAAGGCGTGGATGACCGATTTCAATATCCAGCGACATGGTTCCAGAAATTTAGAATAAATTAATCTTCCAAAGCGCGGCCATCTGTTCAGCGACGAAGACTGTGCCTTCCTTCCAATGTCCACGACCTTCCGGTTCAATCCTGCGAAACAGCAAACTAGACCAAAGCTTTCGGGTTAACCTTATAGATAAATCCTGAATCTAGCCAACATTATGGGTCAAATTTTAACGAGCCAAGGCTCGAACTTTCCTATTAAATCAATCTAAATAAAGTTATCTGCGAATAAGTGTTGCTTTACAAGACAACTACTCCAACTTACTACGCGGTCGGCCTTGACATGCAAAATGATTCACATTTAAAATCAAACGAGCCTTGAAAACAATTCATGTGCAGGCCAAAAGGCATCCATCGCGCAACTTGACCGCACCCGGATCTGAAATTGCCAACCATTCAAAGTACTAAAACAAGTCACATCCGAATATTCAACTCTCGGTATTTCACTCACGAAAATTCCAAGGCGCCACGTTACGAACCGAACAAGAGTATTAAAGCTAAGCGATATTCACGAAAGGCGAACGCGATTCACAGATCCTGACGAGATTACGATCGTGACGCAGTTTAACTCAGGACGCAACACATCTTGTACCTTAACGCGGGGCAAACATCTGTACCTGCGTACGCTAATATCGGCACGTCCGGCTGAATTCTCACCAGCTAGATAAGTGGTTTAACCTACCACAATAGAGTTAAACTTCATCGAACTGAGTCTAGACCTCAGCTAGGTCGCCCCGAAATGCTGAACAAGTGCTAAGGATGACAGTCGACCAGCGGTAGGCGAGGCTCGGCCTCTTAGGCACCCTCGATCAAGCCCGCTCACGGGATAAAGAAGTGGCAGCCCGAGCTGAGGTCCCCCTTCAGGGGTCACTCGGAGCTAAGCCACAGAATAGAGGTGAAGTCTGTGCACACTTAAAGTTGCACAGCCCCTCGAACCCGCCGGGTTGTAGCCGTTAACTGCACCAACGTGAGTCATCCGTAAAAACGCAAATAAAAAGCCTTGCAGTTTTTAAAGCCATTATAGGCAGTCGTACAATGTCGTCAGTGCTTTACAATTAACAAGATACATAATCCATTTATCGATCGACCTATTCTCAGGGCATCCCACACCACGTTTGCCGAACCTCAGTCTACAATCCAGAATTTCTACTAATACTAATGTGATCGGCCCACTGCCACTACAGTTTATTAAACCAGTAAGTATCAGTAGTTAGTTTTAAAACTCACCAGAAACGACAACACGTCGCCTCAGAAGGGATCCACCACAAATCTGCTCCTTATCCGCAGTCCGATAGATGCCTGCGTGCCAAGCAAGCTCACCCCTTTTTGCACCTCTCCCACCGATCATCAGCTCCTCCACCTCCGTGACGACAGTGCCACACTCTACAAAGATATTTAACAATAAGATTAAATTCTACTACTCTAAGTGTTTGTCAATGCCTTTACCATTGCCACTTTTCGTTATCATTGATAGTTATTTGTTATAATGTTTTAGTGATAATTGTAATTAATTAACAATTTCAAGTTCAAAGCAATATGATGTTGAAAAAAATAAATACCGGCGCACACACCCTTCGAAAATAATCGGTCATGAATAGTACTAGTGAAGCAATGCCAAAGTCAACATCAAGTCAAGTCAAAGTCAAGTCAAAGTCAAGTCAAAGTCAAGTCAAAGTCAAGTCAAAGTCAAAGTCAAGTCAAAGTCAAAGTCAAAGTCAAGTTCAAGTCAAGTCAAAGTCAAGTCAAAGTCAAACCAATTCAAGTCAAATCTAAGTCAAAGTCGTCAAAGTCAAGCTCCAGTATAGTCAAAACTCAAGTTAAAGTCAAGTCAATCTAAGTCAAAGTCAACGCAAAGTCAAGTCAAAGCTCAAGTCAAGTCAAGTCAAAATCAAGTCAAAGTCTTCATCATCTTGACCAGCTGGTGGATACGGTCCAAACCCCAATGATAAGTGTATTAGGGATGCTATGTCCAGCAGTGGACAACAAAGTCAAGTCAAAGCCGGTCAAGTCAAGTCAAGTCGTCAGTCCAGTCAAAGTCAAGTCAAAGTCAAGTCGTCGTCAAGTCGTCAAGTCAAAAGTCAAGTCAAATTCAAGTCAAAGTCAAAGTCAAAGTCCAAGTCAGCTCAAAGTCAAAGTCTGTCAAAGCCAAGTTGCGTAAAGTCAAGGTCAAAGTCAAGTCAAAGTCAGTCAAGTCAGTGTCAAAGTCCAAGTCAAAGTCAAGCGTCAAAGTCAAGTCAAAGCTCAAGTCAAAGTCAAGTCAAAGTCAAGTCGAAAGTCCAAGTCAAAGTCAAGTCAAAGTCAAGTCAAGTCAAAGTCAAAGTCAAGTCAAAGTCAAGTCAAAGTCAATTCCAAGTCAGTCAAAATCAAGTCAAAGTCTTCATCATCTTTGACCAGCGTGGTGGATACGGTCCAAACCCCTAATGGATAAGGGTGTATTAGGGGAGGCCATGTCCAGCAGTGGACCAACAAACGCTGATGATGTGTGAGTGTGTGTGTGGAAACTACCACCTGGTTCGGGAATGGAAGCCTCTGACCTGAGAAGAACCGGCGTAAGAAAATCATGGGACTTTTTATTCTTTCTTTCATTAGGTTTTACAAAATTTTACAATAAACATCACATTTTAATAGTTTGAAATAGCCTGGAGCGTTTTTACCAATCATTACAGCAATAATATCCTTTAACACACAAACGTTCCTTTACAACTTTTTTTAATTTATTTACAGATAATTCCGAACGTTTTCTGGGATTTTGTTGTAGAATTTGCTCTTTGCTGAGATTTTATTGAAGAATGCATAACTTGTCCGTAAGTTTTGTGAAAGGTAAAAGGAGTTTAATAAAAAAAATGTGTTCATCAAGATAATCATTGAATTACCTTCCCTTCCTTTGTGAGAACTACATAATTTTTTTAAGATTGATTCAAGTTTACCTGGCACACAGCTAGCGAGATCTTCCCAGCGGCCGTCGACGCAGTTGGCTCGTCGTAGAGTACGCGCCGGTCGGAAGTGGTCGCGACAGCGCGGGAGGGCGCTGGTGCCTGGTGCTTCGGACCTTCGGCAGGGCCAGGATGCACCACCCCCTGATGCACCAGCGCCATAGCACTCGTAGGATACAGAAGGATCAGGCTCCATGGTACATTGACCTGGGAGCAAACAGACGTTAAACAAAAATTTGTTGCCTTTAAAATCGGTATAGGGGTGAAAGTTATACGCGACAACGTCTCTTAGTGATAGAATTATTCATTCGTATAGTAGGAAGAAGGATCAAATAATAATAACAATTCAAAATATTCAAACAACAAATTCGACGCTCGAGTGTAAGTGAGTCGCAAGCCATGAGCCGGTAAGCATGACCCTCTTTCTCTTTCTCTCTGTCTCTCTTTCACTTAACCAGGACACAGCGTACGTGTGAGAAAGACGCGTGCCTCTCACTCTCTCTTACGGTTGCTTATGAAAAGCGTTACGTGAGCGGCGCTGTGACACAGTTTTGGAGAGTGCCGCGTCAAAAAAGATTAATAATACATATGGCGTCACTCACGAAGACAACGTGGCATCGGCCCAGACCATAATCCACCTTCGCAATACAGGCTGGAAGATGCCGAGTCAATTCCGTAGTCCGAATGGCAAGTGAACTCCAGTATTGGATTATTGACAACTTGTCCGGGTCGTGTGCTGCTGAGGCCCACCACACGGTAGCTTCCGTGCTCAGGATAAGGAGGTAGAACGCATTGGCCACCTTGATTAATGTTTGGCCTGGAATAGGAACTAGCTTTTAGATCTGATGCCTAGAATCATAATCCAGAACCATCCTATATCTTCCTGATACCTAATATCTACCTGCTATACTACCTAATATTTATCATCATCATCAACAGCCTGTGATAGTTCACTGCTGGATATAGGCTTCCTCAAACTCTTCCACCCATTACAGGGGTTTGGACCGTATCCCATCACGATGGTCCAATGCGGGTTGGTGGGTGGACCGACTTTGTACATGCCCATCCGACGCATGGATTATCTTACTTTTCAGACAATTGGTGATCGGCCAAAATTGTCCTAACCAACTAGGAAGCAACAATGAAAATTTGTTGAGTCCCCGCAGGATTCGAACGACCTCAGGTTTCTAAAACACACGCCCATACACTACTGGAGGCAGTGACCTACTAATATTATAATTTTGAATATTTACCAAGATGGATGTTTGATAATCTATCACTTAAAAAACTATGCAATGGATTGTTATAAAACTTAAATAATAAATAAACTACATAACTTTATATAATAAGTGTAAAAAATGTGCCTTATATAGAAAAATATCTGTCTCCGGCAAGGTTTTCTGGCACGAAATATAAGAACGTAGTATAATCCACCTGCAATGATTATTATCGTAATAAGTTGGTAATGCCACTAAATTACTCAGCTGTCTGAAGATGTGATAGAGCGGATGCATTGTCATGTTTTTATTGGAAGCGCTGTTTATAGTCACAAAGTTAGATGATCCATACGTCGGATGGGCATGTATGCAATTTGGACCAGCGTGGTAGGGTACGGTCCAAAAATCCTGTAATGAAGAAGGCGTGCATTAGAGGAGACCTATGTTTAGTAGTGGACTAATACAGGCTGATGATGATGATGATGACATTTGTGCTGAAATGATTGATTTACATGTCACATTTCAGGTCTAATGGTAAAAATTCGAGTAGCGATATAAAATATATCAAAACAAAGTAGAAGTTAATCATCATTTCATACCTGGGTGTGGGGACTTTAACGTCTGGTGATTTACCACAAAGATCCGGCGCCTCGTCCGAGCCGTCGGCGCAATCTACTTTCTGTAAATTAAAAATGAACGTTTTAATTTTCTCCATATATTTATAATTAAACATTTTTCTAAAAAAATACAGTGATTTTACTAATTAAGTTAACTGCAAGTCAGGAAACATACTTGGTCACGTGTAACTCCTTAAAGGTGTTTACTGAAATTAAAGTAATGACTGTTTCTTCTCAATATATCTCAATATATCGATTTTATAATGTATGGTCATAAATCAGAACAATTAATTGTTTGATGCGGCAATGTGTACGCGTTTACAACAAAATCCCAGAAAACGTTAACAAACTTCAGAAAGTTGTCAAGGAACGTTTGTGTGCGATAGCACATCATTGCTGTAATGACTAATTAAATTATAACAAAGCTTAGTAATAAATTGTTCGCTCTATTCTATTTCATTCTAAAATACTGATATGTTGTACTGTTTTTCTATTTTATATAACAGTTAATGAAATAGGAAAAAAATAGTACAGCTGAGTTTTTACGCCGGTTCTTTCAAACCGGTAGTAAAACAATTGACGATCAATAAGAGAGTGTAATGCTTTCATTTTAAATAAAAATATTGGACTTTGAACTGCCTCCGTAGCCTAGTGGTAATGGCACGTGCTTTAGAAACCAGAGGTCGTGGGTTCAAATCCTGCGGGGACTCAACAAATTTTCGTTAATGTTTCCTAGTTGGTTAGGGCAATTTGGGCCGATCACCCAATTGTCTGAAAAGTAAGATGATCCATGCGTCGGATGGGCATGTAAAGTCGGTCCACCCACCAACCCGCACTGGACCAGCGTGGTGGATACGGTCCAAAACCCCTAGGGAACTTTTAGGGAGGCCTATGTCCAGCAGTGAACTATCACAGGCCGATGATGATGATGATGATTTGACTTTGAATTAACTTATTTGACGCATTTATACATGTTTAAACTTAGCTCTGCTGCTAGCGTAATATTTAATACAGAACCCTATGCCGCTGATTGAATATGATAATTCTACTAATAAAAATTCCTTTACTTTAGTGCAATTAGTGTGTGACATTACACTTTGCGTACATCAAATGTTGTTCTTAGCTAATTATTGGACGAAATACACAATAGTATAAGTAATAATACACAGGCTTATTACCTATTAAACGACCACCCATTAACAAACAAATTAATGAAAATGTCTCAGTAAAATTATATTTTTCTGTGTTTAAATATATATACTAAATAGTATTATTAATACTTTTGGATGATTAGGTAACATAATTTAGAGCCGAACTAAACAAAGCTTGTACTATGGCAACTAGATGACTGACAAGTACATAAACTGACTTGTTGTTTTGCAAATAAATACACGTGATATAAATACAAACAGCCACGAGCGAATGACACGAGAAAATCACTGTGTTCATTCCACAATATTTTTTCCGTAGCAGGAATCGAACCCACACCCTCTGGTGCAATAGTGAGCATTGCTAACCACTGCACCGAGCAGGTCTTCAAACGGTTCGTGTTTATCGCACTCATTAGTACAGGTTAGGGATGTCGGAATGTAAAAACATCGATATTTATTATATCAATATTGATATTAAATTCTTAAAATATCGATATATCGGTTAGCTTATTCTACTTCATCTTACATTACTAGAAAAATATCAATTAATAACAGTCATTAGTAAATAAATTAGTAAATAAAATTATAAATAAAAGATTTTTATTTTTAAAGCTATACCAATCTGATACCGCTATAAAAAAACCTCTTCGATCGAAATACCAATTAAGAAGCAACAACTTTACTCTAGCGTAAACAAAATGTGTATGTTGTAAATAATTTCTTAAGAAAAAACCGATTGTTTTTATCATATAAAACCATCGTCTTGTGTACCTTTGCCGTACTTGACAATAGAGATATTTAGATTAATCACTGTAATAAATAAAAATTATTTAGCCTTATCCTGAAAAATATTGTATTTTCAGTACTTGCAATTGTATATCGATACATCGATATATCGTAATATTAAATATCGGCTAAAAATATCGATATTTCCAAAAAAATATATCGAGTTATCGTCAGCCTATGTTAGTCCACTGCTGGACATAGACCTCCCCAATGCACGCATTCTCCATTGGGGGGTTTTTGGACCGTATCCGACCATTCTGGTCCAATGCGGGTTTTTTCTTTTACTTCTATCATTCATGACTCAACAAACTTTCACTCAGTAAGTTTATAAACATCAAATTCGCTTACGCCATCGCAATCAGCCCCACCATTAACGCAGGCGCCATACGCGCACTGGAACAAGTGGGGCGGACAGAGCATTGAACCGCAGGCCCACACGGTCTCGTCGGACCCATCCGCGCAGTTGACGACTCCAGTCGCAACGATACACGGCCGGTATGAGCTCACCGCTCAGACAGGCGAATTGGCCACTGCGAGTAAAATGAGAATATAATATTACCGGACTGGACTGAAGCTAAAGCTAGTACTATAGAAATTAGATAACTGATAAATATATAGACTTACTTTTCTTTCGTAAATACATACATGTTACATAGTTTCAAACACCCAGATACAAGTCTGTACTAAAATAACAGTTTTTACGCAGATCGACTGGCATCTAACCTCCAAAACCCAAGGGGTAAACTGTATCCTGTGGCTGAATTAGTTGTCAGAATATTTAAAGCCACTGACATCGTAAACGGCTGACAAAGATGGTCTTGACAACCGTAACTGACCCTTTGCGTACACATCCTACGCATGGATCATCTTACTTTTAGGTGACCGGCCCATTATGTTCTAACCAACCATAAAACAACGTCAAAACAAAGTTGTTTCCCCGCGGGATTCAAACCTATGGCCTCCGGCTTGTAATGGAAGGGCCAACACTGCTAGGCTACGGGGGCGGTAAACATGATCTTGTTATGATCCGTAATGCTTTTTGTCTATTTTTATCAAATAGCATGTGTTCACGCGAAGACAGTGGCATTTGAATTCCACAACCCAAAATCTAAACCCACAAATTATTTTCATTTAGATGTGCAATGCGTACATTATCTCGCCTCTTAGCTTCTTAAAACATTAAGTTTTGTAACATTACCTTTGCCTCTACCAGTAATTACTCTAGCTACAGCGGCTTTCAAACCGGAACACAGTAATATCTCCACGCTACAGCTTTAGGGCAGAAGTTAGCACTGCAGTGGTACTAATATAATATTTGTTCCGCTGTCAAAAGGAACCAATAACATACAAATCAGAATAAATTAGTAGTGGGTTCCAGTATGAAGGATGTCGTAACTAGCATAATACCTGGTTTAAAGACATAACATACAATGTCTTATAATAGGCATATTGCTTACCAACACGAACGTTTTCGTCTCATCGCTTCGCTTAATAAAAACACTGTATCATTAATAGAAAATAGATTCTCTATAACAAAATAACAGAAAAATCTCGTAAAGTCTCACTCAATCTCATCCTTAGTGCTCCTGCATCGCGGTATGAGCTCGTCGGAGTTGTCGGCGCATTGGCTTATGCCATCGCAGGCCGCATGTCCCGGCGCGCAAGCTCCGTACGTGCATCGAAACAGGTTTGCCGGACATCTTTAATTAATGTTTTAATAAAGACTTTACGGATTTTATCGCGTTTAATTTGCTTTACAATTTTCGCGACGTTTTCGACACTTTACATGATCCATAGTCACGGGGCCTCGTAGCCTAGTGGTATGGCTTTAGAAACCGGAGGTCGTGGGTTCGAATCCTGCGGGACTCAACAAATTTTTATTGTTGTTTCCTAGTTGGTTAGGACAATTTGGGCCGATCACCCAATTGTCTTAAAAGTAAGATGATCCATGCGTCGGATGGGCATGTAAAAAGGGCGGTCCACCCACCAACCCGCATTGGACCAGCGTGGTGGAATACGGTCCAAAACCCCCTAATGGATAGGGGTGTATTAGGGGAGGCCTTTGTCCAGCAGTGGACTATTAAAGGCTGATGATGATGATGATGATGAGTCACGGGCAGAGTGAACTGTTGTTCGTCTGTCAAAGCTGTCAATCCGTAAAGTATTTTATAAATCATATCTTGTATTAGCGTAAACACAAGAAAGTATTATCTTTGAGTAAACAAACTCAAAGGTAGAGTTTAAGACATAATAAGCTCTGGCAGCATTCTTTAAAACTCTGTAGAAAAATATCTATATAATTAAATTCAATTGGGTGTCTGTTTGCAGCATTTAAGTAACCGGTTTAAAATTATTACATTGTTATATATAACCGATACATACAAGAAAACAATTTTTTTTTATTTCTTATGTCAGTCTGTTTGTCCGTTTGTTCTGGTTAATATCTAGGATGGCTTGTCCGATTTTTCAAGGACTTTTACTGAAATATAGCGATGTAAGTGGGGTAACTAAGGCTTATCTTTTTAGGTTTAGGTACAGTTTTTTATTTATTACCACGCGGCTAAGCCTACAATTACTAGTATTCTTTGTATTTGCTAGCGATCGAACAAACACACGTCCCAGATTGGAGTATATTATTTAATAATAATATTTAGGAACGATTAACACAACTAGTCCCAAACTAAGCGAAGCTTGTGCTATGGAAACCAGGTGACTGATAAATACATAGACTTACTTTTCTGATGTAAATAAATCCGTATTATATAGATACAAACACCCAGGCACAAGGAAAACACTATGTACGTCAACAATATTTTTTCCGTGGTGGAATGGAACCCACACCCTCTGGCGTAACAGCCAGGGTTACTAACCACTGCGCTAATTGGGTCGTCATGTATGTTTGTTATGAATAAATTCAAAACAACTATGGCTTTTTAATTTTTTTCTTCATGGAAAGCTACTTTTACTCTAAGTATTATCATTATCATCATAAGCCTGTGTTAGTCCACTGCTGGACATAGGCGTTCCCTAAGAATTATACAAAGGCTTTTTCTTTTCAAGTATATCATCATCACCATCATCAGCCTGTGATAATCCACTGCTGGACATAGGCCTCCCCTAATACAACCCTATCCATTTGGGGGTTTTAAACCGTATCCCACCACGCTGGTCCAATGCGGGTTGGTGGATGGACCGACTTTTAACATGCCCATCCGACGCATGTATCATCTTACTTTTCAAACATTTGGGTGATCAGCCCAAATTGCCTTAACCCACTAGAAAAAAAACAAAGAAATGAGTCCCTGCAGGATTGGAGCTTACGACCTCCAGTTTCTAAGGCACATTCCCATACCACTAGGCTATGGAGGCAATCTTAAGTATATATCTGTATAAAATAACATACCTAAGGTTCCTGCACAGTGCGTGAGTTTCATCAGACCGATCAGGACAATTGGGGACGCCATCGCAGACGTCATCAACGCTGATGCAGCTTCCATCACGACACTGCCACCGTTGCTTCCTGTTTACATTTAGAAAAGTGATAAAAATCTGGAACATAGTAACAATATGATATTAAGATCTGGAAACCCCGCTTCAGCACTGGCAACAAGAAGCATGACACAAGTCTACCAAGACTCTGGCAACAAGACGCATGACACAAGTCTACCCGTGACCACAGCCGCTGGAAAGTGTTCGAAACGTCGGGAGTTTAAATATGTAAAATGAACGCGATAAAATCCGTAAAAGTCCTTTTAATAAATAATTATTTAATTTCAAATAGTTTTGCAACCTTATAATCAGGTTGGACTTAAATTTTCCTTCTGGGATACAAAATTGTGGAAACCGACCCATTGGATTTTTGTAAAGTAAATACAAATGGTACCCTCATTTTGTATCCAAGGACCAAAATTTTTAGGCTACAGAGGCAGTCTTAATATTATTATTATAATATAAAGTAATAATAATAATAATAATATTTCCGGACGATTAACACACCAGTCCGAAAATAAGCCAAGGATGTACTGTGGACACTAGATGACTGATAAATTGTGAAATAGATTCATATCATATAGATCAGACACTAGAAAAACAATATGTTCATCGCACAATACTTTTCTCATAATAGGAAACGAACCTAGACTCTCCGGCGTAACATTCAGGGTCACTAACCACTACCACAAACGGGTCGATGATATATATAAAATAAATATTCATAAGTATACTCACGGACAAACATTCACTGAAGTGATCACCTGCCTTTTATTCCTCCCCGAGTCTCTATGAATAATTGAAGCGTTACTGCAAATAAAGTAAACAAATTGGTTATACATCATATCACAAATATTATTAGCCTGTGATAGTCCAGTGATACCGGTGGTAGATCCCCTTTTTACAGGAGACCGTCTGGGTGGGTACCATCATGGTGCCTATTTCTGCCGCGAAGCAGTAGTGTGAAAACACTTCTGTGTTCCGTTTTGAAGGGCACCGTAGCCAGCGTATGTACTGGGTAAACGAGACTTAACACCCTATGTCTCTTGGTAGGCAGCACTTTGACCATACCACTGATAACCTATGTCTATGGGCGTCCGTGACCACTTCCCGTCAGGTGGCCCGACTGCTCGTCTGCCTTCGTAACGAATAAAAAAAATCTAGTAGTCATCAGCGAAACTCAAAATGGTTACTTGGAATCATTGTAAACGTAAAAATTATTTTTAAATAAAAATATAATTAAAATGTACATATCAACTCTATGCAAGTACTTGTTTATAGTACCTTAGTGTTTCTAGTGCGTCGGTTTTAGCAATAGCTAAAAAAACAACGTGTAGAGCTGAAACAAAGACAATATATTATTAGTATTTACTATTATTACATTTTCTAAAGTAAATCAGTTTATCAGCAGCCGAGAAACGCCGTGCCATGTATTGAATTAAAACTTTACGGTCATACCGATCCCATGGGAAAGTAAGGCCAAATGCCTAGCGTGACCTTCGACTGCAACATGTCGTTCAGAAGTCATATTCAGGACGTTAGAAGAAAGGCCTTGTTCGTTTCGACCAGACTCTGTCACCTAATGAATTCTCACAGTAAAATGTTGCTTAAACATAAAGTTTTATTGTACAAGGTATGCATACGACCAATCATGGGTTATGCATGTCAAGCTTTCGCGCACGCATCCTACACACTCCTAAACCAACTACAGGTAGTGCAAAACAAATTCATCCGTCGCGCCACCGGGGCGCCGTGATACCGACGTAACGTAGACCTACACAGCAACTGTAAATGCCAACACTCGCGAAGACTTTCAAAATTAACGGCTACACATCGATAAAGTTTTAAACATAATAACCTCTGGTGGTAAAAGCAGAATCGTACACGGCCGATTCAAAAGCGTCTAGTCAAAAGCGTAGACCGGAACGTTCCTCGGAAGGACGGTCGACGGACTCGGACAAGTCGACATCAACCTTACACGCCACACAAGTAGGGATAACACACACTCCCTGTAGTTCGCCCTCGCTTACGAGCACATGCGACACACACCGCGTATACTAGATACACCTGCTTTCCAGGGCCGTTCTCACCGCCCCAGCAAACGATTAATACAGTGCCACGACCGTCGGCGTCCGGTTCCGTAAACCGATCGTCGACGATCCTAGAGACATAAACTAATGCCTAACTCACGTACTTCTGTACGTGTGGTGTTCATTTTTAGCAAAAAATGTAAGCAACCTAGTTCGTGGTGACGGGAGCTTCTCGCGAACTCTGTGTTAGATGAAGCTTACTATAGACATAAGTCTGCAAGCATAACTTCAGGGATAAAAAAATGTATTGAAATGTACACTAAATTAAATGATAGATGTTGCGGAATAAGCTAACGATATGTTCATCATCCGCCTGTAATAGTCCACGGTTGGACATAGGCCTCCCTAATACACTCCTATCCATTAGGGGTTTTGGACCGTATCCCATAACGCTGGTCCAATGCGGGTTGGTGGGTGAATATGTTGCTAAGACAAAAATGATTATAAAATCTATTACCATGTAACATAATGATAATGTCTTCAAAGACGATTTCGTCTACGGCGTCCGATCTATATAAGAGATCGACCAACTGCGCAGGAGATATTATAGTGCATAAGTGTACGGGCAAATACAATTGCACTCCCTATTCCTTTATAAAATCGTAGCCCGACGGGATGATAAACCGACACGACCGGTATTAAGGCGCAGGACATCCGCCGCATGGATGATCTACCTTCATAGGCAATCGGGTGATCGGCCCTAATTGCACTAAGCTACTAGAAAACAAGAATGTAAAGTAGTTGAGTCCCGCTGATTCAAACCCGCGACCTACAGTTTCTAAAGCGCAAGCCCGTTCTTCTAGGCTATGGTGGGTAATTTAATAGTTGAAGATGATATTTTTATGGTTTAGAAGACGGCGATTTGTGATCCGGTTTTAATCTGGTTCCTCTCCGGACAAGTCATGATTCTTAAGCCGGTTATAGGCTTTAACTGTACGGGCGTGTACTTTAGAGACCGGAGGTCGTGGGTTAAAATCCTGCGGGACTCACCGAATTGACTGAAAAGTAAGATGATCCATGCGTCGGATGAGCATGTAAAAGGTCGTCCTGCGCCTTATCTATCTTCAGTCGTGTCGGTTATCCGTCCCATCGGGCTTTGAGATTTAAAAAAAAGAACAGGTGTGCGCCTGCGTTTGCGCATACACTTGCACTATAATATCTTCTGTGTAGTTGGCTGATCTCTAATAGAGATCGGCCGCCGTAGACGTAATCGACTGGAGACTTGAATAAAAAACATACATTTATCACTGAGTACGTATATTTACACTCCTAGTTTCGTTAGGAAATTTGTTCAATAAAAGACTCATTAAATAGTAATTAATTATACGGATATACCAGTATTCTTTAATAATCATTAGTGATTTGTAACTGTTTAGGCCCAATGTAATTAAACTCAATTATTCGAAGTTAATTTGTCCTTAACGAAATGCTGAAACTAAATTGAGAAACAATACCACATGTTTGTATCAGTCATCATCAGCCTGTGTTAGTCCACTGCTGGACATGGACGCCTTCTACATTTAGAGGGTTCATGGACCGTATCCCACAACGCTGGTCCAATGCGGGTTGGTGGGTGGACCGACTTTTTACATGCTCATCCGACGCATGAATCATCTTACTTTTCAGACAATTGGGTGATCGCACCAATCGTCTGAAATTGCCCTAACCGACTAGGAAACTACAACGAAAATTTGTTGAGTCCCCGCAGGATTCGAACCCACGACCACCGGTTTCTAAAGCACGTGCCCTTACCACTAGGCTGAGGAGTCAGTTTAATCAATCTCAGTTTGTATCAATACTGTGAAGATTTGCTTATTACAATAAGAGATGATAAAGTTTTAAAGAATTTGTCAAAGACCTTCAAGGTGTCGTTATTGGTTTCGTGTACGGATAATATTTGTACATGTGAACATATACCTTTAATAACTAGCTTAGAATTGACTCCTTAATAAGCAAGAATAACGATATTAACAGCGTTTACACTGCTGGCAACTAACTAATTTAACCCATTTGAATTACTCAATGCGATGGATGGACAAGCTGTTAGTATTCCGCTCTTCTCTTATCCCTTATTATTAACATTTATATATTTGGACTATCAGACCCTGCGGCTAGGATTTACTTATTTTACATTGCATTAAACAATTTAAGGGCTTAAGATAAACGGAAAGAGAATATAAGCCATGAGGACCACCATTTTTTTATAGATAAATGTCATGTGAAAAAAAAAACAGCGACATCGATAACGCTACCGTTACACCTGAATGCAATGAAAAAATAACACTAGAATAAAAATCGTGTGGATTGTTATTTAAAGTGGACAGACTGAAGACGTTTAATCAAATTGTTCCTAGTGTTGATATCGTGCAAAATTATATACAAGAAAGAGTCAGTTTTAAAAAATATTATAGTTGTTTTGAGTCTTAGTTTTCTAATACAGCTGATATAATATGTATGATATAAATGTATGCATGAACAATACCACCAAAAGATAAATTTTGACGTTTTAGTTGCATGGTTTTTAAAAAGCATTCGTCGCAAGCGCAAGGAAACAACTATCGTATAAAATGATAAAAAATGAATATTTACAGTACCTACAATCGTATCTGCCTTATGAATATGTCATCAAAGTATTTTCCTAATATAGGATACAACATCACTTTTATTCATTTATGTATCTGTAAAAATCCAATGATTTATAATTTTACACGCATGTTAGGAAACTATTATATGGCCTGGTATAAAATAACGGTGTTTCGAAGTTGCATTTTTGTTTTTAACAATAAATAATAATAATTATAAATTTAAATGACAAAAACTAAATAATTATAAGCAATTACTTTTATTGTGCCTTTTCTCCCATTATCAAAGAAAAGCTTTGGACTATTATACAGTCCTATCTATTGAAAATCACAAATCAAAATTAATCACAATAAAACAATATTGCGACTATAAAATGAGATGTAAGCTATTCTATCTTTCAAGTTGGATTAAACTGCACATTGTGGGAACTATATTTTAAAATCGGTTAAGTATTTTAGGAGTTCATCCCGGACAAACATCGTGACACGAGATTTATATATATTAAGATACGAGATATAGTTATATGATGAAAACAAAACGGAAAAGTTCTTATTTAACTTGCTATCTCAACCAGCTTCTGTATATTATACAATGAAATTATTAATTTTGTCATTTGACATTAAACAAGTTTTATGTTAACAGAGATAAATATTTTAATCATTTAATACGACTCATTGATAGTTCGGGTCTCATTGTATTTCGATAAAGATCCGAAAGAGTTTTCCCGATGGAAAATAATTTCTAACTACATCCGCTTTTTCGAGTATTCGTTAATAACCTCCCTATATTTCTCTAACCAACCAGTAAACTCACCAAGAGTATCATGGTGTAGCCCTTTAAATAAAAAGAAGAAGAAAGAAGAGCCAGAAATCAGCTATAGCACAAATTTCTTACCGTTGGAAAAATTTAATCCACGACCTCGGCTTGTAAAACCTTCTGGTTTGAAAGGTCAGTATTATCGAGAAAACGATTTAAAGTCGGTTTTTGCTAACAAATTATTTATACAAATAAAAAAAATTGGATTGACTGTTTGTAGCCGCAAATTAACCGTTTTTAAATGATTACTTTATAATAAATAACCGTTGCATATAGCGAAAAAGCATTTTTTGTCAGCTTGTTCTGCCTAATCTGTGGAATGGCTGATCTGATTTTTTTTTTATTTAATTTATTAGGAAAGCATACAGCAAAGAGATAACACAAATATGTAATGTTACACAGATATGAAATGCTTATTACATGTTTTCACATATAAAATTTCCAAAAGTAGACGTTTGCATTCACAGAGATAGACTTCTATTAATTATAACATTAGGGTTTAATAATGCAGGTGGATGACTGCCTCCGTAGCCTAGTGGTATAAGCGTGTGCTTTAGAAACCGGAGGTCGTGGTACGAATCCTGCGGGACTCAACAGTTTCATTGTTGTTTCCTATTTGGTTAGGGCAATTTGGGCTGTTCACCCAATTGTCTGAAAAGTAAGATGATCCATGCGTCGGATGGGCACGTAAAGAGTCGGTCCACCCTCCAACCCGCATTGGACCAGCGTGGTGGGCTACGGTCCAAAAGCCCTGATGGATAGGTGTATTAGGAAGGCCTATGTCCAGCAGTGGACTATCACAGGCTGATGATGATGATGATGAATGCAGACGGATAACGAGATAGTACTTACTGCCATATTCAAATAAGATCCGTTACATTATCGAGTCAAACCAAAGTTTAGTTAAGTTCTTTTTACAACAGCAACTTTTATTTTAAATACATTAAAGACGTATTATTCTAGTGCATTATTTAAAAAAAATGAGTTTTGTCTATAATTTGTGTGATAACGAGGCAAAGATAGACATGGCTGTCTTTGTCTTGAGACTGTTTTATGTGGCACTGCTAAAAGTATTTTACCTAAAAGCGGTGAACATTCAATTCCGTTTTGTAATATTTTATTAATAATGCTACATCAGCTATTTCGCGCCTTTCTGCTAATGGCAGTATATGGTGTCTTTAACATCTATAATTTTTTAATTATTTTATTGCATAGCAGGCAGACGAGCAGTCGGGGCCACCTGATGAAAAGTGGTCACCGACTCTCATAGACATTGGCAATACATGTATCACCAACGCGCTGCCTACCGTGAGACATGCGATGCTAAGTCTCGTTTACCCAGTAAATACGGCGCCCTTCAAACCGGAACACAGTAGTGCTTACGCACTACTGCTTTGCGGTAGAAATAGGCTCCGCGGTGGTACCACCGGTATAATAATAGTTTTGGTCGTATACCTTACATTCATATTGTAAAAAATTTAAAAATCTCTTTTGAATGACTTCTAATCTATTAATATAGATATCATAACGTGGTATTGGCATTTAGACGGGACTTAAATATCGTAGCGTGGCGTTTAAACGAGACTCAAATATCGTAGCGTGGCGTTTAGACGGGACTTAAATATAATAGCGTGGCATTTAGACGGGACTTAAATATCGTAGCGTGGTATTAAGCGGACTTAAATATCGTAGCGTGGCATTTAGACGGGACTTAAATATCGTAGCGTTGCAATTAGACGGGACTTAAATATCGTAGCGTGGCAATTAGACGGGACTTAAATATCGTAGCGTGGCATTTAGACGGGACTTAAATATCGTAGCGTGGCATTTAGACGGACTTAAATATCGTAGCGTGGCATCTTAGACGGGACTTAAATATCGAGCGTGAGCATTGAGACGGATTAAATATCGAGCGGCATGAGACGGACCTAAATATCGTTGCGTGGCGTTTAGACGGGAGTTAAATATCGTAGCGTGGCGTTTAGACGGGACTTAAATATCGTAGCGTGGCGTTTAGACGGGACTTAAATATCGTTGCGTGGCATTTAGACGGGACTCAAATATCGTAGCGTGGCATTTAGACGGGACTTAAATATCGTAGCGTGGCATTTAGACGGGACTTAAATATCGTAGCGTGGCATTTAGTCGATACTTTCACTAGAAGATTACTGATGTAACCGGCTGTAACTTAAGCTACTTTTTTTCGGATTTTTTAAATATTTAATAAATTAACTCGATTAAATATATTAACTTAAAACTGTTAATTATTCAAACAGAACTAAAAGTCATGATAAATTAGTACTTACCGAAATTCGACAGCAGAATTCTTCTCTTTGAATTCCCCATTTAATAATATAACCGCACAATTGCTGAACGAAACCAATCAAACTCTATTCGTTAATTGAGAGACGCATAACTGTCATCAAGTCTTCTTGGATAATGAAGTTAATTGCCAAAACTATTTATAAAATAACCGTTTAATATCACTAAGTAACGACTACCGCCTTTGGGTCTAGAGGTATTGGCCCTCGCTTTATAAACCGGAGGTCGTGATTCAAATCCCGCAGGGAGACATCTTTGTGCAATAATAGCACAAAGATGTCTCCCTTTTTTTTGTTGTTTTTCTGGTTGGCTAGGACAATTTGGACCGATTATCTAATTGTCTGGAAAAGTAAGTTTGTTCATGCATCGGATGGAAATGTAAAAAGTCGGTCCACCCACCAACCCGCATTTGACCAGCGTGGTGCGATGTGCTCCAAAAACCCCCTAAAAGAGATTTTTTTTTGGCCAACCCATATGCAATATATTTATTGACATAATTATCAGCTAATTGACATATTAAATTAAATTATATCGTTCTACAGCTGGATCGTAGACTATAGGATGTAACGTCTCGTTTATTCAGTAACTGCACTCTGACTACGGTACCCTTCAAACCGGAAAACAGTAATGCTTATACACTGCTGATTTGCGGCAAAAGATGGCCTCTTCGGAATGCATACCTACCTTCAAAATATTTTTATTAAGTAACCATATTAAATTACGATTCAAACGTGTATCTTAGTCTATGTGTCACAATAATTTACATTGAAGTTACCTTTGGCATCATTTTGAAGTAATTATTGTAACAAAATAACGGTAATGTGTTACACAGTTCGATTTACATCAATTAGCTACTAACAGCTGGACGGTAATTCACTCATCAATGTATATAGATAAAGCTGTACTCGAGCCAAATTACTTATGGAAATACGAAAATAAAGTCTAAGAGAAAAACACTACGATTATTACACAATATTCTCCCGTGGTAGGATTCGAACCCACACTCTTTCTCTGATATAGATTACATATATGTATTCAATTTATACAATTAATAATGATATTTTTAAATATTTCTCAAATACTTGGGTCGTGTGTAAAATTAATTCAGGTATTTTATCTCCTTTAATTATTTTACAGATTGTCTGTTACATTAACGCCTGTTAATAGTTAATAGCAATATTCTTATAGTGAAATTTTAATTTTACTAAACTATTGCTATTTCTTGAAAGTCGTATTCGCTAGTCTGTACACGTAAATTAATTTGAAGTGTCTATTTGTAATATTAAGATAAGCTATTTTTAATGAGCACACGTACATGTAACAAGACAACATTTTGTTAATACTTTACAAAACGGTACGCGTATTTGCTTAGTAAATTATATATAACTTGGTAGGTAATAATATTTAATCAGATACCTGTAATAAGAAATTGCTAGGAGAGTCTTAATTTTTAAGAAAAATAAAAAAATATTTTATAATTTGTAAAGGAAAGCACTACTACAAAAAAACATTATTAAAAATTTTATTTGAAATTATTTTTAAATAATGTATAATTTTCATTGACTACGATTAATGTATATACATTAAAAGCGAAATTGTAAGTAAATTAATATTTTATAAAACAATAAAGTATGAAAATTTACAGTACATACGACAGTATCCGCCATTTTTTTTAATAAAATATTTTTATATAGAATACCACAAGACTTTAATTTGATTTAGCACTGCACAGGATCTATTTCTAGTTATTCACCTAAATATTTTGTTAATAATTAAACACTTAGCTATTTTACATTGTGTTGGAGCCATTTTGTTTCTTGTTATTTTAATGGCTAGATTTCCATTAAGTTGCCGCCTTTTTTTAAGACACATTTTTTATAACATATTATGATATATTACGATACATGTATTAACGTTAAACTTATTGCATTTAATGAATAGGTATATTTATATAAATATATATATTTATATAATTGTATAAATATTTATAATTAAAAACCAAAATTATATCAAACGTACATTAATCCATTTAAAATGGATAATTTTATAATTAAGTCACGGACGTAATGTCGGAGCACCCAAACTACATGTGGTACAGTCTTCCCTACTCCTAGAGTGCAATATAAAAGCGCGGAGCCAGAAGTTCTTCGGAAGTTTCTTCGAATCTTCTGGCGGAACATATTTAAAACCACTTTATACTTAAACAAACAAGATTCGCTAAAACCGACAATAAATTACATAGATATAGTATGATAAAGTGACTGTGCACTCGTATCTAGCATTCAATCATAGATAATATATTTTTAGAGAAACTAAATTATGGAACTTGAATAATAATCCATCATCAGTAGTATATGTTAAATGTCCATTTGAGCATTAAAAGATTTATAATTTCATTATTTATACATATGGTATAGTAGGTTATTTATTATTACGACCTCTATTTACTGTGTATTTTCCATTGCGTGTGTAATTGTTTTTCAGTTAGTTAGTTATTATTGTTTCTAGTTTCTTTTTCAATCTTTTTTTTAGTAATTTTTATTATTTTTTCAGTAATTTTTTTTTTAATTTTGGTTTCCTCATGTTGGCAATTTTGACGTGACATTTATCGAACCATATCAATATGGCCGACTTGCGGCAGTAAAATTCTGCTACATTAATTTATTTTTTATATTAAAAATTATGACTTTCCCAGCGGGTTTTCTTTACACATATGTAATCAAATAACGTTACCTTTTTTGTAAAATATTACCACATTTTTTTTCTGTCTTTCTGTCAGTTTGTTCTGGCTAATTTCCGAAACTGCTGGTCTCATTTTCACTTTTACTGGAAGTTCGCTGATGATATTAGAAGACTAAAACTACTTTTTAATGGAGGAAATCGGAACAATTTTTTTGCAATATATTTACCTACGCGAACGAAGCTGGGCGTAACAGCTGGTTCCTTGTAATGATTGTAAAACTTTGAAATAATGTTAACTAAGAATAATGAAATGTTAAATAAGTAAAGTAGCGTCTGTGACAAAGAATATGCGTCTGTAATTTTTGAATACCTACACTGATTAATTTTCTTGCGGCTTTTGCCATAAACATCTCTATGTATCTGATATTTTTTGCAAATGCATAAAAAATACACCTTAAATAAGCCCAAAACTACAACATTTCAAATTCGTAATAAAAAGTATTGATTTATTTATTATCTGACTTTCTTTCACCGGTTCTTCTCACGTCAGGGGCCATTTAAAATTTCCTAACATAAAGTATTTATTTATTTTTATTCGAATTTCTTTCGGCGGTTCTTCTTAGGTCAGAGGCGTCCTTTTCCAAACCTATATGTGACATTCAATATGTCAGTGTATCATTCCTATGTTGAATGAAGATATTTGAATACTGATTTACTCAGTACGAAGGCGACTTAGTGCTGGAAGAATTTTCTGAAGAAAATGCCATTGGTCAAAACACCAAATACACCGTTGTAGTAAAAAAGCTACAAATGTTTTCTTAACAAATTTATTGCACAAAGCGTCAAGTACAGAACCATAATGTCGTTTTTCTGTCTGAAAAAGACCGGAACAACATTTTTTCCTAACTCAGGATGTACTGCTTGATCAGCCCCTCGTATTTTAAGATGGTCGTGAAGCTGGTCAGAGAATTGACGTTACACGAGATGTTGTCCTTCAGCAAAGGGCTGGTGGATGCAATGCCACGGAGGTAGTACCTCTCCACTCCTGAGATGTCTGACGAGAAGGACAGCCCGCCTCCGCTATCCCCTCGACACAGGGCGTCCCCTGAAGATTTAAATAGTTGGCAAGTGAAATTTTAACAATAAATATGAATGACTTTACAATGTATATAAAAAAAATTACGCAATATAAACGGGTAGCAACGCGATTTCTGCACGAAAATGTCCCTTTATTTTTGCAGCCGCATTTTAAATCTCTGATATCTTTTAAGGTATTAATTTTATTGAAATGTTGTCTATGACGTGTTTCTTCCTCATAGAATAAAGAATTCTTTCTATACATTTACTTTTATATGATATCACATTGTATTATCTTAAAAGAGCTTACAACACGCCATATTGTTGATACTAAAATGGTTATTCTGTGTTCTTAAAACGTAGATATATGCTCTCGCTGGACTTTATTGTAGACCATTTCAAGAATTACAATTACGTTAGACATATTTGAACTCTATCTTTTAAGGTTTCACCAGCGTTTGCAATTTAATCTCACAAGGTTGTAATTTTCGACGCAGTAATTTTCTTTATTTCTTAAATATCCATTCAACCGCTTAACATAAAATTATTTTAAAAAAATCGTATCAAATGACAGCTAATACCAACCTTTTAATAAAAGTATGACTAAAATCGGAGCACTCGAAGCGGAGCAACAAGGTAACATGAATGAAAGAAAAACATACTCTCCGAATTAAGTACCTCCTTCTTGTGAAGTCGGTCGAAAAGGCTTTAGCATGAACTTTAACTTTCTAGTAAGTTATTTTACTTCTCCCAGCCCTAATTAGCGAATGCTACTGAGATTATCACTTTCCAGTGACCAAACAAATTTATGAACATTAACTCATCTACAGTTAGCCAACTATCATCATCATCATCATCATCATCAGCCTGTGTTAGTCCACAGCTGGACATAGCCCTCCCCTAATGCACGCCTTCTCCATAAGGGGTTTTTTGACTTTATCCCACCACGCTGGTCCAATGCGCGTTGGTTGGTAGACCGTGTTGTAACATGTCTTACTTTTCTTAGACAATTGGTTGATCGGTGTAAATTGTCCTGACCAACCAGAAAACTACGATAACGCAAAGTTCATGGTATTCGAACCCACGTCCTCCTGTTTAAAGCGAGGGCCAATACCGCTACGCCACGGAGGCGGAAGTAGACTATGA
This sequence comes from Lamproptera curius, assembly GCA_029286875.1. Taxonomy (NCBI): domain Eukaryota; kingdom Metazoa; phylum Arthropoda; class Insecta; order Lepidoptera; family Papilionidae; genus Lamproptera; species Lamproptera curius. Next base: position 48,941 of record JAGSMT010000132.1, on the reverse strand, counting down.
AACCGGAAAAATAAATTCGTCCAAACCAACGCAGTGGCATCATACGTCATTGTTGCAAAACTAGCACGTGATTTCGTCCTTTAGGCAATATAAATAGGTAGCCTAAGTAACTCCTATTTCAAGTTTTAATAAACTAACTTGTAGATAATTTGCTGTTCTCTAAGTACTATTGTTATAAAGCACAAATACAATTACGGACACACGACTGCACCGAAACCCCTAATGGATAGGGGTGTATTAGGGGAGGCCTATGTCCAGCAGTGGACTATCAAAGGCTGATGATGTATGTATGATGATTGTACCGAGGCTAAGCTGAATAACTATATGTATTAGAAAAAATCAAGTCACCTTCCAATGTCCCGGCGCAGATTTTGTCGTACAAATAGTAGTGCAAGTTGGAGCTGGACGTCATATCCAGGCAGGACTTCTCGTCCACGTAAGGCAGGTCGATCACCTTCAGCTCCTGCGACTCCGTGCCCCGGTACTGGGATGTCAGGCCCCAACCAGCGGCCTGTCGGAGGTTTCCACAGGTCTTATAGTAAGTAACAGAGTTTTAAGGGTTTTGTCGCATTTAATTACTTTACAATTATTTAAAATTGTACCAGACGTTTTAAACTTTTTTCAGGGTTCATGGATATGAATTTATTTTTAGGTTCCTTTCCTAACCGAAAGATGTTGGTGACGGTTTTACTTCTTATCCAACCAGAAAAATGTAATTGAAAAATGACTGAAGCTGTGAAATAATGGTAGTGTTAAATAATCTTTACTTTGTTGTTTTATCGTAATAGCTTTAAAAAGTTCAGCGACATTACTACATAGTATGAAACAAAGTCACTTTCTCTGTTCTTATATTTGTTTTAACGCTAAAATCTTACAAAAGTACGCATTGGATTTCGATGCGGTTTTTTTTAATAGATAGTGTGATTGAAAACGAAGGTTTATATGTATACCACATGCTTAATATTGTAGGTATATTTTCTATAAGCATAGCTCCCGTGCAAAGCAGTGGCGGGTTGCTAGTCTGAAATAATACACAATTAATCTAATAATACATTATTTGACAGAAAAGTGCGTGTAAGTATGATTCTTGTCTAAATGATAAATTGTAAAACAAATTAAGAACTATACTATAGTGGGTTATTTTTTAGTTATCGGTGTTGCTGACTCGTCTTGGACCTATCGAAGGTCCTTCGTCAGGATGAGTAAAATAACTTTACTAACTAGTCGACACTAATATCTGTAATATCTCATGATAGTGTTCATTGTTTAGAAAAAAATGTCTATTTACTTTACGATCTCATCATCATTATCATCATCATCAGCCTGTATCAGTCCACTGCTGGACATAGGCCTCTCCTAATGCACGCCACCGCTTTCAATATTCGGCTATTTTCATCCACCAGCCCGCATTAGACCAGCGTGGTAGGGTACGGGCCAAAACCCCCCTTAAAAATCTATTGAACTCCTATAAACATCAAATGTTAGCGGAGTATAATGAAAAGTGATTTGAATTAATGAATGGATGGATGTATGGTTTGGAAGTCGATTAAATATAAAATGATAATATTACCTTCCCAGTGTTACCGTCTTTTAGCTGCTCTGCACTGAAATCCGGCCGGAAGTCGAGGCACACAGGACGAACGTACAACTTGTACTGGAACGGATGTGATGCGAGAACCACGGCAATGTCGTGGTGGTAGTCAAGTTCGAAGCCACGGTACAGCTGCGGTATAACTATCTTGCTGACCTGAGCGAAAGTAGACATTTTATCAGAGGTTTCCCCTACTTATATCATCATCATCATCAGCTTGTGTTAGTCCACTGCTAGACAAAGGTGTCCCCTAATGCACGCCTTCTGCATTAGGGGGCTTTGGACTGTATTCCATGTTCACTTTAAAAATTAATCATCTTGCTTTACAGACCGGTGGTCGTGAGTTCCAATACTGGGATAGGAACTTTGTATTTCCTATATCGATTTACAATGACTAGACGAGCATAAGTATCGCCTGATGGTTGAAGACAGTATAAGACACCACAAACACGTTTGCAGACGACCCCACAACCACAAACATGTTTAAAGGGACATGTCTGATAATTATGCTAGATACATTTCCCTTCAAACCGGATAATTGCTGTATTTATTTACTACAGTGTGTACCTTTCAATCGTTTTTATATTAGTTACAGTAATATGGGCCTATCACCCAATGGTTTGTAAAGTAAGATGACCCTTGCGGCGTAAGGGCATATAAAAATTAGGTCTTGAGTTGTCAAGACCAATTAAGCAGTCGTTGAAGTGCGATAGTACCAACAAATTGACATAAACAAATCTCCCCATGCAATATCATTTAAGCCCCGTTGTGAAGGCCGAGAGCCGCAAGACAGTGGTTCTAATACAACCACTAACTCTTGATATCTCGAATATATACGAAGACTTTATGATATCTTATGAACATAGCTTGGAACAAGATATATTTGAGACTAGACTCACGTTACACTTTTGGGCATAGCGCTCATCCCCTGTGCTGTACCAATCCCTGAATAGCTTCCCGGCGGCCAAAGCGAATTTGCTCTCATCTTCCAGTCTCTTGGCACGCTCGTCCCAGAAGCAATGGGCAGCTGTTATGATTTACATGAAGGATAAGACATGGAAACAATATTAATTAAAAAAATTATGTATACGACATCAAATAAATACTAGGAACAAGAACAGATTAATTCTTCCAGCAACTTCCACAGTATAATGTCTTATGGCATTTTACTGCAGGGAAACGCGGCCGATATTAATACACTCTTCGTCCTTAAAAAAAGAGCTATCCTGCAGTCTATAAACCTTGGCCCTAAAGAATTACTCAGAGAGTTGTTTACTCGAATTAAAATATTGACCGATAGTTCTCAATATATTTTTGAAAATTTAATGTGTGTGCAAAAAAACAAAAAATATTTTTAAGGCATTGTAATGCACATCAAATTAATACTAGGAACAAGCAAAGATTAATTCTTCCAGCAACTAGACTGCGAAGAATATCTTAATATTTTATAGGACAATATATTTGCTTTTACATCCAAATCCCGGAAAACGTTAAAAAAGTTGTCAAGGAGCGTTTGTGTGTTAAAAGTTACTACCTAATTGAGTTTTTAAATGATAACACACTCTGGCAATGATTTTTTTTCAATACTATGATAAGTTTATGCTTGCAATTGTTTGTTTGTTGTTTCAATAGTAATATGAAAGATGAGGAAAAAAAAATACCCGCTGAGTTTCTTTCGCCGGTTATTCTCAGGTCGGAGGCTTCGTTTCGAACCGGTGGTAGGTTTAGAACAATACGTAAGTGTATCACTCCTGTGTTAAGTGAAGATATTTGAATGGACTCAGAGCGACCAACATTGTCGCTAAATAACTAACATTCTGGTGAATATTTAGCAATAAGAACGCAATGGCTTACATTGCTATGTGAAATGAAGCAGTTATTTTTAATGTTAAAAGCACGGTTTAGCCTTTCATGATTACGATTTTTATGTTTTCTAATTTCTGTAACATTGGACTATAGCAATAGCGTGAGCAAAAATATTCTCGTGTGGTTCTAATCTTCAGTGCTATTAGATTTCATTTGAAAGTATTTAGTTTAGGATAGACCAACAATCGAGAGATACTAGTTCCGTTTCTTAAAGAACCAAAAAAACTGTTTTTGTTTTGTCTTGATAAATTATCCTGTCCATAGGATTCTCTGACGTGCATGTCCTATAGTAACGCAACAGTAGTATCACCATCCAAAGTATGTTTGAAAATAGAGTCACACATTACATTTTGCTATCCCCATAGTACATATAAAACAAAAATACAGTCGTATTGGCATATGTCACCGCTTTAACAGAAAACCTGTCAACTTAAAAGCACATACGACCGTTTTAATTAACATGAAACTACCTTTAAGTGAGCAAAATCTGTATTCATTGATAGTCTCTAACCTGACAACACGACATTGTTACTAATCAATGATCCGCCGCAGATCTGTTGGTATTGGTCCGAAGCCCGCTCCCTGCGGTACACCCCAATGTGCCAGGGCACGTCACCAAAATTTGCGACTTCCCCACCAGCGATCAACGGGGTCAGCTTCTCTGTCAACGTGCCGCATTCTGTAAGAAGGTGATTAAATTAAAGCCAAAATTGTCATGAAGTTAATACCAACAGTGTTATCTATTACACAAAAGTATCAATTGTGTCCTTAGACCTTGTCGGTTGTTCTTTATGTTTGGCTCTTATGTAACAATTCTTCAATAAGAACGCTATTAGGACGACGCTATTTCATTTCACATAATTTCATTTCAATCAATAATATAGAATATTTAACAATTCAAGATATAAGTACAGAAAATAGTCATATATTATATTAAAATCAGATTTTGAATATGATAATCTTATGTTGATCAACCAATGCGAGGAGATAATGATAAGTGACATATATGCATTAACAGGAATCTCCTAGACTCAAGTGGCAGGTATGATTAATGAATAACGGAGATATATTATAGTGAAACAAATGGCACTCGCAAACAAGATGTAGATCTATCTTATAACTTCGTCAATGCCGCAGGTGAATGAATAAGTGAACAAGGTGCAGCAAACTTTGACAGTGACCATCGACACAAAGATTATTATCTTCATAGCTCGGTATTGAGACTCCTGCATTGCCAACTCAGGAACACATAGCGCAAGACAGGTGAATGTGCTGCACGTGGCCCACAACCTCGATTCCAAAGATGTCCTTTACACTTCGTGGCAAGTTAGGTTACATTACCTGCCACTAGGTGACAGCCAAAATTGATGCGCAGATTGAAAGCCACACTCATCTAAAGCACCCAATAAGCAGTTCTCACGAGAGAAGCTCTAGGTTCAATATAGCCACTGACCACTCAGGTCTGCATTGTCGAACAGAACGAGCAATGTAAGATGTAGTTTCCGCATCAGTCTGTACATGTTGTTTCGCATCACCTGTGTCACGGTGACTGAACTCGTGCTTCGCCAGGGGACAGGTCTCTGAAAATATATTTCCGTTACTAGCTGCGGTAATATTAGAAAAAATATTACATATTTCTATATTAAAAAAGTATCCTGAGGTACTCCCAGTATCATAAGCCATTTTACAATAAAAGCCCCACCGAAATCGGACTAGTCATTCAAGAGATTTGACAGAACGAACAGACAGATAAAGAATAAAAGGACTTTTTACGGATTTTATCGCGTTTAGTATACATATTTAAATTCACGACGTTTCGAACACTTTCCAGCGGCCGTGGTCAAGGGGTAGACTGAGATGTCATGCGTCTAGTTGCTAGTGCTGAAGAGGGGTTTCCAAAAAAGTTTCAGAAAGTGAATTTAAAAATGTAAACAACGCGATAAAATCTGTAAAAAGAATTAATTATAGACAGATAAAGAGACAAAACATTGGAAATGTAATAAATATATCACAATGTACTTATTTAAAAACGGTTATTTTAATATTACTAACAGACACTTCAATTTTTTTTGTATAGATGAGTTTCGTCTGATAGTCAACTGCTCTCAGTTGCCTTGGCAGTCATGAGCAAATAATTAACAGACCTTGAACATAATCAATCGTTGCTTATCACCTGGTTAAAACAAAAGCAACTGATTCTATATTCACAGGCCGTAATGCAAAATTGTCAAAAACAAAAAAATGTAAACGTTGGTGTAATGTTAAGAATATCATTGGCATTCCTTATTGGATGTCTGTTTATTCAAATTTCATCATCATCATCAGCCTGTGTTAGTCCGCTGCTGGACATAAGCCTCCCTATTAGGCAGGCCTTCTCCATTAGGGTTTATTGACCGACCGACTTTTTACTTACCCGTCCGACGCATGGATCTTCTTATTTTTGAGACAATTGGATAACAGGCCCTTGCCCTGCCCTAACCAACTAGGAAACGACAATAAAATTTTTTTTGAGCCCCAGCAGGATTTGAACCTACGACCTCCGGTTTCTAAAGAACATCTTATCCATCCATTATATACTGTTCAGCCCTTGAGTTTGGGATGTCATATGCCAGTCGCTCTAAGTTTAGTAAATACTTAGTTAGTGGAAGTATTATAGTAAAATACTTTATTGTTCTCGGCCAATAGGGAATATCCGAGGATCGAAAGCAGTCGCGTTCATTAGGTGACTGTGTGCAGCAGTGGACTAACACAGTAGTGTTTTTACACTAGTTTGCTTTGCTGCAGAAATAGTCACCGTGGTGGTACCACCATAGACGGCCATGAAAAGGGGATCTACCACCTCTAAAATATCTAATCTTTAGCTTTATATTCATACCAGATATAAGGGACTCTACACCTTCGGTGACTGTCGGTTCTTCCGTCTGTTTATAAAAGTTTTCTGTCGTGGCTATAATAACAAATAAAAATAAGGTTATAAAGAAACCCGTTCTCATATAGCTGAAGCTACTTCGCGTGGATAAACGACTCTGCGTGAATTTAATTAAAAATTGCCTTTAGCACTTTTTCCAATCAAATGCCTGTCATCCCAATACCGAGCTGGACCGTCATCATCATGATACTTTTGAGCGAGCTTAATGCTTTTAAATAAGCTGCCAGTTATCATTAGGGTAGTTGAGTTAAAACTAAGCGAAAACTAAGAGGAAGTCTCTTTTTATAGTAAAAAGCTGAGTTGTAAAACTGTGAAAACGGACCGAAACATTTAAGTAATCTAACCATAGAACGTTGATAACACGGGATGAGCCATGAACAGTCTGCTCAAATATGACTTATTGTTGATTTTAAATTGTTAGCTTTTCGTTAAATGGCGTAGGGAGGTTTCCTAGCATTTCTCCCTATTTTTAACCTGTGATAGTTTTTTTCGCATTAAGACATTATTGGTAGTTACGATAAATTAGAGTAACCCTGTATCAAGACGGCGACTGGATTGTATGTATCTTTAATCTCAAACCTTGTTACACTATTGAAAAGTATATGAAAATCGCCAAGATCAACTCACGGACACAGTGTGGCAACTCCGGCCAGGAGCCCCTCCAGCACAGCAGCTTGGCGTCCCCCACCAGCTTGAATCCAGGGTAGCAGGCGTACTCCAGGTATACGTAATCTGCATCGTTCAAATTCGTCTCGCTGACTATATGATAAACACCGTTTTCCGGCTGCTGAGGTAATATACACCTGAAAGTTTATAAATTATTTTAAAGGTAGGTCTTCTTTATTTATTATTAGGTATTTAGGTAAATACCTTATATATTTATGTCTATAATTAAATTGCACGGACAAATGAGACAACTGGAGAGAAATGAGGTGCACATCCGAATTTTTCCATGCCTATCCGACTCGTAAGTCACACACATAGTTCTGACTTAACTAGTGACATTCATTACCAGGTTCCTAGCAGAGTAATGCCTCGCCGTACTTGTAAATTGTTTTATGTACCAACCTCACGAACTAATTCTGGTCAAAGAGCTCCGATATATCGAATTTGCAACACGTACAATCAAATGTTTCTATTCAATGATATGTTTTACAGTAATAAAAATAAATACAGATGTCATCCATCATCATTCATCATCATCAGCCTTTGATAGTCCACTGCTGGACATAGGCCTCCCCTAATACACCCCTATCCATTAGGGGGTTTTTGGACCGTATCCCACAACGCTGGTCTAATGCGGGTTGGTGGGTGGACCGACTTTTTACATGCCCATCCGACGCATGGATCATCTTACTTTTCAGACAAATGGGTGATCGGCCCAAATTGCCCTAATCAACTAGAAACAACAATGAAAATTTGTTGAGTCCTCGCATGGATTCGAACCACGACCTCCGGATTCTAAAGCACACGCCTATACCACTGGGCTACGGAGGCAATATTGTCAAGTCATTGTAGATAACTATTCTGTAAGGTATAAACTTGAGTTGTTTGTAATTATTATGTCTTTTGTATTATATGCTTCATATTTCCTTTTTGAATTTTTGTAAATTTTTGTGAGAGTTCTTTTGTAATTTATGCCATCTTTATTGTAACTTGGTGTCACAGTGGTAAACGTTTAAGGCTGTAAACTTATTTAGTTTAAACTTCTCCAACAAAATTAATAAATAAATTAATGAATGAATGAATGAATGAATGAATCAATGAATGAATGAATGAATGAATGAATGAATGAATGAATGAATGAAATAAATAAATAAATAAATAAATCGATGAATAGATAGAATGAATGAATGAATGAATGAATGATATGAATGAATGAATGATTGAATAAATGAATGAATGAATGAATGAATGAATGAATGAATGAATGAATAAATGAATGAATGAATGAATGAATGAATGAATGAATGAATGAATGAATGAATAGAATAATAAATAAATAATATTAAATAGCCTATATTGCTCTACCACCTACAAAACAACAATAAAACGCTTTTGATTCCGAACGCGAACCCAAGCAAGCTCTCCGCTTTCTAAAACGCAAGCCTACAGCCACGAAGCCAGTCGTCAGATCTTTTTTCAAAAGAAGTCTAAAAAATGGGTATGTTTTACGGTGGTTTAGACTCCCGTAAAGTAGTAATGTGAAATCAATTCGATCTGAAGTGGGTATTGGCCGTCGAAAAGTGGTTATCTAAGATTGACTGAGTTTCTTTGAAATGGTTCTACCTAGGGCTGTGTCAGTCGGTAATTTCATTTTTTTATGGCATACGCAGGAAGACGAGCAGTCGGGCCACCTGATGGGAAATGGTCACCGACGCCCATAGACATTGGCAATACCGGTAGTATCGCCAACGCGCTGCCTACCGTGAGACGTAGGGTGTTAAGTCTATTTACCCGGTAAATACGCTGACTACGGTTCCCTTCAAACCGGATAACAGCAGTGTTTTACACTATGCTTCTGCGGCAGAAATAGGCACCACGGTGGTACCCAACAGACGGTCTCCTCTAAAAAGGGGACCTACCACCGGTAACTTCAACAAACTTTCTTGCAATCCGGATCGGTTATAATACGTTAGCTAGACAATCTATTCGTGTCGTGCTTTTTATTATGTATAATCGCGTATATGAGAGAAATAAAATAAATAATTATATGTATAATATATTTCATATTATTTATATTAAGCTTTATATTAAGCTAATGCATAAACGTTATAAATTCGCCAAATCCCTAATTTTACGGAAATTGTAAACAACTCTAATTACAAATACTATTACTTAAGCCAAATTACAGAAAACATTACGTAATAATCAAATTATTTAAATTCAACTCGCTATTAGATCGCATTTATAACTGTGGTTTATTTGTTACCGACCACGCTACTAATAATGAATACATAAATGCGCGAGGCCAGCGACGCACGCGTAACTAGCGCGCGCTCCTGATCGCAGTCTCTGTCTCTTCTTTCGGCATAAAAAAGAATGAGAAAGTTGTACTTTTACCACTGACTCGGTTATTTCAACTGCATAAGGTTACTTTTTTTTTGATGTGAAGTGTAGTCCGTTACCCGCTCACTCGCGTATGGGTTGCGATCAAATCATAGTGATTTGATGGATCATGATCGACACAGTCCTAGTTCTACCACAAACTAGCTATCGGGTAAAACGATAGAACCCAATCATTTTTACTCTGAGCCAGTGATAAAGTATATGTTCAGGACTCACTTGATGACAGTGACTTCTGTGGTGGTACTCAAGTCGCTCGTTCTTACTAAGGTTCGCCTGCCGCAGACCTCGAGAAGCTCATCGGTGCCGTCACGACATTCGGCTGTCTGAAAAAGGCATGATATGATATTTAATCGACTTTCCCGCCGTGCTGTTTTTCATTTGGTTATGAAAATGCAGGTTATGTGTTTTTGACTAAATGGTAATAGAGGTGTGCAGCACAAACTCGGTCCCGAGAGTCAACACCATGATCATCATCATAGTCAGCCCCTATCACTCCATTGCCGGACATAGACCTCGGCGTTCATTGAAAAAGGCCTATGTCCAGGAGTGGACTGATAGGGGCTGATTATGATGATGATGAAAGGTGTGCAGAACAAACTCAGTCCCGAGAGTCAAGACCGTCCATAATATTTTAAAAGGAAGTCTATTTTTTACATAAGACCATCAGGCATACATTGAGCAACTGCAAATTAAAAGAATTTCTCTTTTTAGAAGTAACGCTTCAACACGACACGAACCTCCTCGCTCAAAATTCTCCACGTACCCATTAATTCCTCCACTTAGTTGAGTCAAGTGCTTTCCATATTTTGCCTCTCAAGGCTACTGTAACCTCTCTGGGGATGACACTTGGCTTGACTTAATCCTTTCATCGAATCCATCCTTAGTTTACTTTCATGGTCAACATCCTACACCTGGCTTTTCCCACCATGACCTAATTTTTGTTTCTTACATCCTCAAACCTCCTAAATCCAAACCAAAGGTTCTGCACGTACGGTCTTAATCAAAATTTAATGTGGAAAAGTTACGTGAGGATGCTGGGAAAGTGGATTGGAACGCTGTAACTAAGGGACATATAATTGACGATAAGACTCATATTTTTAACGCCCTTATATCTGAGCTATACGACATCCAGGCTCCTTAAATGATAAGGTGAGTCGGCCGTGCTCGTGCAGACCTTAATTTTCCCGCTTGTCGACTATGGTGACATGTGCTACTTTGACCTGAATGCAGAATCAACAAACTTGACCGACTTCTCAATAATTGCATTCGATGCGTTTTCAATTTACGTAAATACGACCACATTTCTGCATACCGTTCCCAACTTCAGTGGTTACCTATTCGTCAGCGACGCTCCTTACGAGCCCTGACCACTCTTTATTCCTTTCTAAATTCTCCTACTACACCCTCCTATATATCTTCTTATTTCTCGTATCTATATGAAGTCAGTAACAAAAATCTTCGATCGACACAAAATCGTCTACTTCAATGTCCCGTTCACCGTTCTGACTTCATGCACTCTACATTCTTTATCCAGTCTGTACTTTTATGGAATGCGCTACCTCTTGAAATTAGGATGGCCAAAAGTTATATTACTTTTAAAAAGAAAACCAAAGAGCACCTATCAAAAGACTTGCAAAATATAACATAATACTGTCATCATGTATTTACTCATGTGGTAATTTGTATGAATCATACTATTTATAAATATGTATCTATATTTTTGTATATAAGTATATTATTATGTATACACATATATATATATATATATATATATATATATATACATATATATATATATAAATATATATATTGTTTTATTTATAGGTATCTTTTAATCTATGTTTAACTTATATTTAACTGTTAACTTCTCTTTTTTATTTTATCTGTGCACCTCCCCACTTATTATCTCTGCACCACCTTAAGGTTGCCTGGGAGAAAATGCCTATGGCATTAAGTCCGCCTATGTACAATTAGTGCTTAAAGTGTAAATAAATAAAAAATAAATCAGGGGTAGTACCACCGCAGTATCTATTTCTGCCGCGAAACTAGTGTCTTAAACCTACATACTGTCTTTCCGTTATCAGGATACGTTACCGGTACACGTAACTTATTATCCCACGTCTCAGGGCGATGATCGGAATTGTAGCTTCCTACGCATTTAATGGCCGCTGTAGCCTAGTGGTAACGGCGTGTGCTTTATAAACCGGAAGTCGCTGATTCGAATCCTGCAGGGACTCATCAAATTTCATTGTTGTTTCCTAGTAGGTCCAAAAACCCCCTAATAGAGAACACATCCAATAGGGGAGGCCTATATCCAGCAGTGGATTATCACAGACTGATGATGATGACGAATCTTTAATTAATTATGGGCCTTACCCCATTGCATTTTGCATTGCCATCCAAACAGCCACCGTACTCGCATTGGAACTGCTCCGGTTGGCAGACCACACCAGCGCAGGCAGCCACGCTCTCGTCAGAGCTGTCTTTGCAGTCGGCGACCCCGTCGCACCGACCTTTCTCAGGTATAAACTGACCACTGCGACATTTGAACTGGCCTCTGTAAATGGTAAGCTTGTTAAAGTAAAAAGAAAACATTAGGTGAGCATTCTTTTTATATGGAACTGCCTACGACTTCGTCCGCGTGGTAATCCCAGTTCTATCTGCTACCTTATAGTGAAAGTCCCGTGAACCGCTGACCAACCATTCCAAAGATTAGAATGGTTGCCTGTTAAATCGGTATACGGGCGAAAGTTACACACAACGACTTTTAGTGGTAGAATAATTGTACTGTGAATATTCATTCGTATAGTACGAAAAAGGATTAACCGTCTTTCTCTTTGACTCTCTTTCACTTAAGCAGGCCAACTGCGCACGAGTAAGAGAGACGCGTGCCTCTCACCTTCTCTCATGGTTGCTTATGGAGCGCGTTACGTGACGCGGCGCTGTGACACAATTTTCAATAGTGCCTCCCTATCATGAACCAATTTATAAGACGTTTTCACGACAAAAAATGGTTTGATATATGTATCGGTTATATATTTAATTATTTATTCTTTTTGTACAATTAAATATACATAGGCCGGATTCATGTCTTAAATGCACATACATATGTAAGATATATAAACAAATACATATACACAAATACGACTATAAATACATAAGCATGTCACAAAGTCGGCTCCATCACCGAATCTTCTTCCAGTAAATGGTTCCATATATAGTATAGGCTAGTTTAAAGTTAAAAACAGCCACTTAATTTTTTTTATTAGTATAGACATGAATATTAATCCTGTAAGACGTATCCTGTAACACCTACGTTTTATGAATATAATAGGTATATGTAAGTTGACGTATAAAGCAAATAAATTATCATTTGCTAAAATAATATGCGTTACTTTTTATGTGAAAAGTGTATATAATGAAGACCGAAAAAACTCTTCGATATAACCAGCAATAAATATTTATTTAAAAACAGACACGTAATTGAGTAGTGTTGACAATTCTAAAAGGCCTCTTATTTATACTATATCCGAGCCAAATGATATGTGGAATGTACGCATGAACAAAGGCTTATGTCAAACTAGCGACTCGCCCTTGCTTTGCGCACGGAAGCTATGCTGATAGAAAATATAATACAATATTAAGCATATGTTATACATATTAACCTTCCTCTTCAATCTCTCTATCAATTAAAATAAACGCATCGAAATCCGTTGCGTAGTTTGAAAGATTTAAGCATATTTAGGGATATAGGGACAGAGAAAGCGACTTTGTAACTGTAGCCCGAAACTTTGTCCGCATCGTGCTTTAAAAAAAACTATTTTTAAAAAAAAGGCCATTCCAGATATTGTTCAAAACAAACAGACAGACACAAAAATATTTAAAATGTTATAACGGTTAATTTAATGTTAAATACACACACTCCGCTCAAATACAGAAGTTATAGATTTTGTCCTGTCAATTACAGTCCGATGAAATGGATAATCACAGACAATCATCTGATCAGCCAACTTTGTCCAAGCCAAGTTTTTCAATTTTTTATTGCCTATGCTGCCGAGCAGTCGGGTCACCTGATGGAAAGTAGTCACCGACGCCCATAGACATTGGCAATATCAGTGGTGTCGCCAACGCGCTTCCTACCGAGAGACTTAAAGTGTTAAGAATCTTTTTACCCAGTAAATACGCTGGCTACGGTGCCTTTCAAACCGGAACACAGCAGTGCGTTTATAGTACTGTTTTGCGGCAGAAATCGGCACTGCGGAGGCACAAGTAGAAAAAACAGCAAAAGCCGACACGGGCGCGACTCCCGATAGCTAAAGCAACGAGTTTACAGTGGCAGTTAAATAGAATTGTATAACATCAGATCCTACAATTACTGCAGCCATCCTAAGGACGAGACACGCGTAACGCGTCGTAACAGTGCCCTTCAGACCGGAAGACGGAAGCGTTCGCACTTACCCGACCACCAGCGATTGACCGGTGCACTTGGCCAGGAGCTCATCGGAGTTGTCGACGCAGTCACGTCTGTTGTTGCACACGTCACCAATTGAGATGCAAGCGCCATAGTTACATCTGAACTCGGTGTATCGACATCTGGAATATGTGAACATTTAGTTTACTTCTTTAAGAAGTATCATTACCCAAGGTCAGGTCTTTGGGTAATGATATTTCTTACGATGCAATGTAATCCAAATACGGCTAATTGAGAGATTAGCATTGTTCTTCTTCTTGGTTCAAGGATTTTTTTTTGGAAGAGATGAACAGGATTTACAAAAAATGCTTACTTTACTATTAAAACATGCTTATGTCATTTACCAAAGTGGCTTATGTCATCTTACAAAGTTATACTTCTTTAAATTGAAAATCATACAAAGTTATTTACTTCATATTCAAAAGTTGCTTATGTTATTTTTTAAAGTTGCATATGTCATTATGTTGTGGTGGACTATCTCAGCCCATAATCAATTCTTAGTTGTCAACTGTGACCTTGTTCATTTACGAAGCCTGTTACATATAGCAGAGTCTAATCGAAAAACTTGACGTTGGCGAAATCTACAAACGCCATCAAGCCAAAGAACTGAACTGAACTATGTCATTATGTTCAAAGATTACTTAATTCATTATTAAAACTCGCTTACGTCTTTTACAAAAGCTGCTTACTTCTTTTTAAAAGTTGCTTATGCCTTTTACAAAATTGCTTAGATCATTCTCAAAAGTTGATGATATGAATATCAAAAGTCGTACAAAAATTTATTATCTAAACTCGGTAACGTCATTCACAAAAAGTTTAGCTTCATTTTTAAAACTAGCTTACGTCATTTTCGTAAGTTGCTCACGTCATTTTTAAGAAGTACTTACGTCATCTTCCTGCATAGAGAAAACGCCTCATCACTGCCATCTGCGCAGTCGTATGCACCGTTACAATTCGCGTTCGCTCTTACGCAGGAGCCATCTTTGCATTCCACCTCGTTGTAGCTGCAATAGATTATAAATCACGTCAAATATTGCATTTCTCTATCGACAAAATTCATAAATATCTTGGAAGGAAGGAAAAATATTCATTGTTTACAAAATATTTGACTACCATTGTAAACTAGATTTATTGCTTTAAGCGATAGGAGCGAAACTAGCTAATCTCGGAATCCGGGAATATAATCCTGTTTTCTTATTGAAATATTCCTATATTCGTTACTATTTTTTATGTAATTAAATAAATATAGAATAAGAATTATAGCATAAAAAAACCACAACGATTTGTCGAGTTGACACCATACATCAGTTTTAATTCATGAACTTTCTTTAATTTTGTAATTATGACATTGTTACTTTACAGTACATTGTAAACAAAATTTACAATGTACTGTAAAGTAACAATGTCATAATTACAAAATTAAAGAGAGTTTTTCTACTAACCTTACAATTAAAAGAAATTGAAGAAGTATAACACAGAAAAATCTTGCAACTATTTATTATTGACAGTTAACTATCTACGATTATATTAATAACTAAAATGTCTGAATAGTAAATTAACGTTTAAAAGTATAAATTTTCTAGATAAATTGGAGATTCAACAAAGAGTATATGAAGTGTTTAGCGTATTCTGCCCTAATATACTTTATATTTTAAATTATAATTAAATTATACATATTTGAAAATATTATGTATGTTATGTAACATAAAAATCAATTTCTAGAATATTGTTACACACATAATATAAATACTAGGAATAACCATATTAATTTTTCTCCTAAAAAATAATCCTCATCAATAATAATGAAATCTTTCATGGGATAATGTAAACTCTTTTACAACAAAATCCCAGAAAACGTTCAGCTGTTATCTGTAAATAAATTTAAAAAAGTTGTAAAGGGACGTCTGTGTGTTAAAGGATATTTTTGTTGTAATGACTACTTGATAGATAACGCACCCCAGTAATGAACTGTTCGATCCAAGCTTTTTCAAACTATTAAAATATATAAATTTTCTGCAAAAGAAATAGAAGACCCGCTGAGTTTCTTACGCCGGTTCTTCTCAGTTTAGAGGCTTCCATTTCCGAACCGATGGTAGTTTATTTGACAATCAATAAGAATATATAATGCTTCCATATTGAATAAAGACATTTGACTTTGACTTTGACTTTGAAATGCAAATTGCGCCTTTAGGTCGTGACAGTCAGATGGCTGAAGATCTTTGTAATCTTCGATGGTCAAGTAATAATAGAAACCGACTTAACAGAGAAACCCAATAATTAAAAAAAAAAAACAGTATTTAAAAAAAAGAGTGCCGCTGTTCAATTTCCGAACCGGTGCTAGGTTTTATATCAATCAATAAGAAAGTGTCACGCTTAGACTTTGAACAAAAACATGTTGATTTAAAACTGTCTTAACCTAAAATTGAAACAAAATCCGAACATGTTTCCCCGCGGTTTTCGAACCAACGACTTCCGGTTTCAAAATCACATGCACCTACCTATAATAATGGGATACGGTCCAAAAGCCCCCTAATGGCGGAGGCGTGCATTATGGGAGGCCCGTGTCCAGCAGTGGACTAACACAGGCTGATGATGATGATGAAGTGGTCAAAGAATGGTAAATACGTAACTCCCGATAGTAAAGTACTGTATCATTCCGGAAATGATCATACATATTAAGGTCATGGTGTTGGTGTTTTGCTGACATCTTACGTTGCTAAAGCGGTAACCAACTTTATACCACTGTCAAAATGAGCAATGATGATCAAATTGAACGCCAAACCCAGCTGTATTAACATCATCCAAATATACGCACCCACTGAACAGAGACCACAAGAAGAAGTGCATGAATTATATTCCCAAATCATCCCTTCTAAAGAGGACACGAGATAAATATTATAATAGGAGACATGAACGCAAAGTTGGTAGTAACATATTACAGGTGTAACAGGGCCTACGGACTCAGTATACGGAACGTGAGAGGAGATTCTTCAATAATAATATAAATACTAGGAATAACCATATTAATTTTTCTCCTAAAACTAGAGTTCGAGAAATGAAATCTTTCATGGGACAATAATTTGTCCCATGAAAGATTTAATTGTTCTTTACCGGGGTGTGTTATCTATCAAGTAGTCATTACAACAAAAATATCCTTTAACACACAAACGTCCCTTTACACTGACTTTACCTTTACAGATAACAGCTGAACGTTTACTGGGATTTTGTTGTAAACTCTTTTACAACAAAATCCCAGTAAATGCTGGACATGGGGAGGCCCATGTCCAGCATTTACGTTAATGTTACGAATAATGTGATCTGAAGTGTGTTTAGGTGAGGTCCAGGTATACAGTCTTCGTAGGGGTAACTTAAAAAGCGTGTTTGTTACGACTAGATCATGCTCCTGACAAAATTCTCTTAAAGTATCTCCTCTCTCGTTCCGTATACCGAGTCCGTAGGCCCCTGTTACACCTGTAACTATGTTACTACCAACTTTTGCGTTCAAGTCTCCTATTATAATATTTATCTCGTGTCTCTTTGTCCTCTTTAGAAGTGTTTCGATTTGGGAATATAATTCATGCACTTCTTCTTGTGGTCTCTGTTCAGTGGGTGCGTATATTTGGATGATGTTAATACAGCTGGGTTTGGCGTTCAATTCGATCATTATAGCTCGGTTTGTTAAGTGGTATAAAGTTGTTTACCGCTTTAGCAACGTAAGATGTCAGCAAAACACCAACACCATGACCTTAATATGTATGATCATTTCCAGAATGATACAGTACTTTACCATCGGGAGTTCCGTATTTACCATTCTTTGACTACTTGGTATCACTTATTCTCAATATATCAATCCTTAAGCGATCCATCTCTTTAATTACATTGCGAAGTTTACCATCCTGATATAAGCTTCGCGCGATCCATGTTCCTATCCTCAGAAATTTTACATTTCTTTTTAAAATGTTATTACTGAAATATTAATAACCTTTTTAACAAAATACTATATAAGAGTAAAATAAACATAAAATTAACGCAAGATGTAACTACTAGTTGCAACAAATATCTTTCAGTGGAGGCCCTATCCAAATTAGACAGGCCATACAGTATATTAGCAAATAGGAAACTAATTATTTAAAAAAACCAACGTATTTTAGAAAATAACTTAGAATTTCGGATGGCCAAACTATCTCAAAGATAAGGCATTAACATAAAAAAACCGTCTTCGTGGTTTAATGGTGTTGGCCCAGGCCTTATAAACCGGGGGTCATGGGTTTTAATCTCGCGGGGAAAAGAACTTTACGTTGACGTTGCTTTCTGTTTGGTTAGTACAATTTGGGCTGATCACCCAATTGTCTGAAAAGAAAGATGATCCATGCGTCGGATGGGCATGCAAAAATTCGGTCTACCCACCAACCGGAATTGGACCAGCGTATTGGGATACGGTCCAAGAACCCCCTAATGGAGATGGCGTGCATAAGAGAAGTCCTATGTCTAGCAGTTGGACTAATACAAGCTGATAGTGATGATGATGATAATAACATTAAGTCTCACCGAACTTTCGGTCATTCAGCGTTTCAGCAACCAATGATGCATTTGTAAAATCAGTTCGCAGTATTACTAACATTTGTATGAAATCATATCAGGTAAAAACTAAATAGCAGACGAACTGGTTGTTCAGAAGCTATTTTCTAATTTCGAGCAAAAGATTGAAGGTGCACTTGAGAAAGTCAAACGACTGCTCATAAATCATTAAAGACTGCACATCGAGCTAAGATCGGTCGATTTTGTTCAGACAAACATTCAAATTTGAGAAAAGAAATTGATGATTCTTCTAGAAAGACGAGGAGGGAACAAATAGTTAAGAATAATATATATGCTTCTGGTAACAAAAATAAATACAAATAATACTGGAAAGTGTAGTCGATATTTGTTGTGTTAATAAAAATCTTCTAGTCTCTTTACTTTTCTCGAAATGTTCTCGATAGAAGAAAACCCAAGTGCGACCTGTCATTAAAACCACTGTTATAAAAGTTAACAACAAAGAATTTATTGCGGCTCAAAGGCGAATGAAGAGACTGCTCTGTCTTAATCAATTGTCAAAGTGGGCTCTTAATTTCAGTGGGGAGAACGTGCACGGAAGACGAACATGGTTGCAGACGTCCATCAAGCCAGTAATCAACAAAAACAATAAGAATATGCTGCCATATTCGAAAAAACTTTTTAGTTAAAAATTCCATCTGATATCTAATCCAAAAACGACATTTCGTGAAGTACTCAACATATTGACAAATTTTGAATATGAAAAAGTCTCCCAAGATGGGCGCCGAGAATCAGAAACAAAATCGACTTCGAAGATATCGTTGGACAAGTTTTAGAAGATTCTAAAAATTTAAATCCAGTTTTGTGCGTGGACGAAACACGGGTTTATCGAAGGATCATGCCGTGGCCGTGGTATATGGCCTGGCCGGGTATACCTCAATATTTTGGGACTCAGAATTGATATTGTTGTTTGATTACCTGGAGCAAGGAACCATCATTACAGATTATGCAGCTTTAATACCGAGGTTGAGAAATGCCGTCAATGATAAAAGAGCAAACTTTGAACGGGCGAGCTGGTTTATCTTGACAACGTACCGGCGCATAGGTTGGCATTAGCGATGGCCACCGTTCAGCATGCTAGCGTACAATTGGTTGAGCATCCCCCTATTCACCAGATCTGCCGCCTAGCAATTTTTCATCTTTTCTCCAAATTGATACAATACTTAAGACGAAACATGTGTTAAAACTATATATAACAAGTAAACGATGCCGTGGTGACCTTTTAGTAGGACCAAGACAATCCTTTTTTTAAAGGAATTGAAGCTTTGGAAACTTGGAACGCTGGACGTGGTGTGTAGGTGGACTCGGAGATTATGTAGAAAAATAAATAATTAAGCTATCATAGTCATTATATCTCATTTTTACTTTTTGATCCCCCCTCGGAACTACAAATACAAACCAAAGTATTAATTAGTAAGATTTCAAAATACCAATACTTAGTCTTTAATGCAACAGTCACAATTATTAATTTATTTATTATTAACTCATACTGCTATAAGAAATTTATTTGAAAAAATAATATATTTTTAATATTTTGTTACATAAAAATATTATTAGCAACTGAAATAAACGATTACCACACGTTTAATATACTGTCTGCATTCCATGACTAAAATAAAGCAAAAATAATAGGCATAAAAGCTCCATATTTTAGTATTTTAAGAATTTTTATACTTGATCACGTGAGTTTCGGTTTCGGTTTCGGTTTCGGCCGAAACTGAAGCCAGCCAGACTTTCGGTTTCGGTTTCGGTTTCGCCGGAAAACAGTTTCGGTCGGACTCAATAATTACATTAAAAGAACTCACCTGCAACTTTCATCATCACGTTTCAGACGAACCAATGATGCATTTGTATGCAGCTTACTGAAATATTAACAACATTTTACGAAATACTATATAAGAGTAAAATAAACATAAAATTAACGCAAGATGTAACTACCAGTTACAACAGCTATCTTTCAGTGAAGGCCCTATCAAAATTAGACAGGCCATTTTAGATATTAGCTAGAACAGACAGAGAGATAAAAATAAATGTTTTCATATGTACCGGTTATATATCACAATTTAAAACGATAATTTTATTGTTACAAACAAACGCTACATTTTTATTCATTTATATAAAAGGACCCGATTGGTATACTATAGACTAAGTTATTCGAAGGTTAAGTAATCATAACAGTAGGGTCATGAAGTCCTAGTAGCTGAAGGCACAATTAAAGTCTTTATAAAAGTTTAGTAAAAGTTTACCATGGCCTTAACATAGGGTTACTAGATATAAATAATAAAAAGGGGTTACTAGACATAAAAATGATTAAAGAAAAAGAATATGTCTGCAGAGCTTTCCACCTTGTATTACGAACGTAACACTTTTGTGATATTCACAAAACTTAGGATATATTTCACTGATTTAACTTCTTTTTATTATCTTTTAATAAAAAAAGTATACCTGTTAAATTCTTCGCCATGAAGATCGATAGCCTCTATCGCATAAATAGTTAAAGCTGAAATTGAAAAACAGTAATTTATTTATTTAAAAAATTATTATAAACACAGTCTTTCCTTCGTGGTAAATACATAATCGGTTAATTAAAATTAATTGATTAAAAACAATACTTTTTCTTAATTTATAATAAAATACCAACTCAAACGACACTCCAAGTGTAAAAGTTTTATTATAATTTTAATGTGACATAACAGCTTGCTTGTTACATACTTTTAGACTATTTGTATGATATGAGAACGAGATAATATGAGCCTTAAAAAGGGCAAACAAATAACAAAGAAGCCTAAAACAATGCTATTACTAGTTAGAGCTAACATATAAAGAAACGGTATCTTTTTTAAATAAGTATGCAGCGTTCGGACAATGTTTTTTAAATCAAGAACAATATTTTATTGACATCAATACATGTATTTTGACTATATCTCTCGTAATATACAAAACATAACCTATAAAAGTCATCAATACGTGTTTTCTTTAAGAAAAATCACTTTTAAAATGTAAACTACTTAGGATATATAATACAAAACACAAACTAAATTGACTCACCGAAAATACAATAGTACCTCGACATGTCTCAGTAAATAACACTAATAAATTGGGAGAACATCGTTTAAGATTATTGCACACGACCTCTAACCTAATGACGCATGTTTGATACAATATTGAATCAAGGAAAACCTGATCATGATAATGTCTACTAATAATTATATGTATTTGTATTTATTGATGTATTGTTTCTTGTTTAAGTTCTATTGTTTACGTGTTAACTATTATACCCACTTTTTATATTTATTCTTAGTATGATTATATATTATATTTTAGATTAAATATGTCAATAGAGTTAATTATTTTTTATATATTTAAAATATAGAGTCGCTACTAATGTGTATAAATTCAAGATAAAATTTTTAGTAGACTGCTTGTGTAAACGTATTTAAAATTTTATTGTACTTTGTATAACATATTACCTATGCCTAAGTAATTTACCTACTGCATATTTACTCATTGCGCTCTCGGCTTTATGAATTCCCACTGATGGCTCTATTCTTATTATAGCCTAAGTATAAGCGTAAATGCATTATCGCTTACCGGAAATATGGGCCTACCAGCCGGAAGTACGGTTTCCGCTGGACGGAAGTAAGACGCCCAATGGCGGTGAGAAAAATGCCGATAGGCCGACGGAAATACGGAAAACGGAAACAAGACTCCTGCTAGCTGGAAGTAAGGCGGCCGCTATCCGGAAATAGGTCGCCTGCTAGCCGGATGTAAGGCGTCCGTTAGTCGGAAGCACTGCGCGTGTAACCGTCATAAGTGCGTATGTAAATTGAAAGTCTTGATGTCTTAATACTGGCCGGAAGTACAGCATCCTCGGACGTGAAGTATCATGTCTACTAATTAAAAAAATTGCAACAATGATTTATAATATATACAAAAGTATGTTTTGTGAAATGAGTGGTCGATTCCTTGTTTTAGCCACCATAACCATGTGGTATAAAATTTGACAGGTATTTAAAAACAGAGGGGATGGCTTACAAGCCACACTCGATTGTCAAATGCTTGTTGACAAAATCTTACGTAAACATTTAATAAATACATGCGAAACGAAATATGACTACCACCACCGCCACAACATCTTCTTAGTCTAGTGTTAATGGTTCATGGTCTACAAATCCTATGAGAAAACTGATTTGTGTTACTTTTATTTTCTGAGCAATATGATTAGAGGGCAACGCTCATTTGTTTTTTCATTTTCATTTGCTCATTTCAACATCATTGTCAACCCCTCGGCACTTAATTCGCACCGCCTCAACGAGGCGTCCACTCGTTGTCAATTGATGTTGCTTAGTTCAGTAAGTTGGTAAGTTTCAAGTAGTTTGCTTTCAATAAGTACGGGTAACTGTGCTACGTAATTTAAAATTTTAGGAATCGCGAATTGACTCAATGGAGAAAGTGGCGTCTTTTTGACGATCATAGACAAAGGATATTTTTTACGTTTATTGCATTGTTAATTTTGCTGAGACATTGGTAAAAGAACGCTAAATTATTGTCATTTGGCATCGGACACTGAAGAACGGTAACATTATCTTGAAACTTTTTATTAAATGTATCGAGTTTTGGGCATTATTTGTAACTATGAAAGTTATAAAACAAGCAGTTAATGCTATTAAAGAATTAACTCGTATCTAAAACAAGGAAATAGTTACCTAAACTCATACTAGATGGCGCTGTGTTTGTAACATAAAGTTATGATGCATGCAGCAACAAAAAAAACCTTATTAAATGCAACTCTTATATGCAACTTATAAATTTAGATTGTACAAAATTTAGAAATCATTAGTAATTACGAAATATAGTAGATTGTTTTGCAGTATAATAATTTGTAATGTTGCTAACATTTCATTGCAGCGTAACCTCATTATTGTAGATATTTGTTCAGAACGAATATGATGATGATGTTTAGTGGTTACAACATTGCAATGGACAGTCATTATTTTAACAAAAAAATCTTTAGAAACAAACGTTGAACAATAACTGTTCGTCAATCTCGGCGACCCGACCCCGAAGAGATTAAAATCTGAGATAGGATAGAACGAACTAGTATTACCGCCTCGTGGCCTAGCGGTATTGGCCTTGCTTTACAAACCAGTGGTCGTGGGTTGGAATTGAAAACAGCTTTATGTTGTCTTTATTTTCTGTTTGGTTTGTACAATTTGGGCCTATCACCCAATTGTCTTAAAAGTAAGATGATGATTCATGCGTCGGAAGGGGATGTTAAATGTCGGTCCCGGTTGTCAAGACCATCATAGGCAGTTGTAATAGGGAGTCAGTGCCTTCAAAATTTACAGACAACTAATTCACCCTAAGAAAGCAGTTTACCCTTTCGGTTGTTAAGGTCAGATACCAGTCGCTCTAAGTAAAAACTGTTTTTCTGTCTGATAATGGTTTGGTGAGAGAAAAGAAGAAAGAGAGTACTAATATTATAAAGAAGAAGTATTTATATTTTTGTGTGTATGTTTATAATAAATAAACTCGCAAAGTTACTGAGCCGATTTCAAAAATTCTTCCACCGTTAGAAAGCTACATTGACCTTGAGTAACTTAGGCTACCCACTACCCATCAACCAGTATTGGACCAGCGTGGTGGCATACGGTTCAAAAATCCCCTAATGAAGAAGACGTCCATTAGGGGAGGCCTATGTCCAGCTGTAACTTATATTATAAACATACAATATAAAATGCACAATGCCACAATACTATTTAATATTGTAAGGTTTTATACTCTTTTACTTCAGTAAGCTTGTTACGTGATGTCATCACAATTTGTTGTACATCATCATCATCGTCATCATTATCATCATCGGGATGTGTTAGTTTACTGCTGGACGTAGGCCTCCCCTAATGATAGGTATTTGGACGGTATCCTACAACGCTGGTCCGATACGGGTTAGTGGGTGGAATGAAAATTAAAATGAAAAGCCCTAGCAGTAGGCGCCCTGGCTTTACAAGCCGGAGTTCATGGGTTCTAGTCAAAGTTCTAGTCTAGCTTCTGTCTGAAAAGAAGATGATCCATGCGTCGGATGAGAACATTAAAGTCGGTCTCGGTTGTCAGTGTTATCTTTGGCAGTCGTTTTAAGAAGTCAAAGTCTTGTCAAATTTACTGCTAACTAGTTCATGCACAGAATGCAGTTTACCCTTTGGGTTATGGAGGTCAGATGCCAGTCGCTTGCAGTAAATCTGGATGGATTATTAGCTGAATCAGGCTAAATCAGGGTAATGGCTGAGTGAAATAGAAGAATTAAAATTTACTTATGTGTACAACATTGTTCTCGTCTATCCTAAAAGGTTTATTCAATTATAAATCTGATTTCTGACAACATATAATTGCAATTTTCAATATATCTTTAAAATTACTAATCTATTTCGTCGATGTATCAAAATTATCACATTTAATTATATTGGTCTCATTTAACGCTAACAAGCTTATATGCATAATAAGCTTTGTAAAAATAAAAAGAAACTAAATTTTTTAAGAAGTTTTTAATAAAAAAACATTATGAAGACGGACATAAATCAAAGGATTAGGATAATGGCATAAATGCCCTTTTTTTATTTATATTTTTATTCTTCGAATCGAGAATGAATGAGTAATAAAAAAACGGGACAAGGTCAAGTTGAACTCGCTTTTTACAATCTTCTTTTAGATAAAGACTATGTATTTATGATATATTCATAAACGTATAGATTACAAATTGTTATCTCTTTTTAGTACTAGAAAGCATAAAATATTATATTCTATAGCATAAAATAGTTCAAAGTTTAAAGGATTGTCTATACGTATTTTCATATAGTTGTTATTTCAACTTGTTACTGTATACGCAGGACATATCCTTAATAATGGGCGAAACGACTTGTCTATAGAAAGCCCAACACAAGTCATACAAAGGCAACTTTAATGCCATAAGCATTCTTTAATGCCACAAGTCAACCCTGGATTGGTAGAGATTATCAATTGGGGACGATATTACAGAAATAACAATATTTGTATATTTCCACTTATTTACGGATTTTTCGCGTTACATAAATATATTTATTCCGACGTTTCGGATTCTTTTCAGCATCCATGATCACGGGCAGACTAAGTTGGTATATGGTATATACCAACTTAGTTGGTAACTTAGAAAATCCGTATAATCGTATAACCTGTATAATCGCGTAAATAAAAGAAATAATTATATAACAATATTTGATCAATATAATAATAACAATACATAATTTAAAAAACTATATAAGAACATAAAAATATATACATAAATATAATAATACAAATACATTTAAATAGATTATGTTAGTTAATATAAAATTAGACGATTTCATGATCTCTCAGCAAGTTTTTACTAGGTAATTTTTACTTTTTGAAAATGATGAAACTATTGGCCAATCTGATCTGAGGGAAGCGACATTGGGTGTTATGTCCCAGTTATCCAGTAATTACAATGGCTACGGTGCCCTTCAAACCGGAAGAATGTAATACACCGAGATGGTACTCCCCAGTCAGCCCTGTAAAAGTTGAACTACCACCTTACCAACACTTCTGCGCGTTCCAGATACAAAAGGTCTCAGGACAGTCCGACAAACTGACCAGAAAATCATTCTATTCAAGGCCAGATTTTGATGCTATGAACCTTAATTAAAGAAAAGAGAATGATCATTTTGACCAGCGTGGTGCATACGGTCCAAAACCCCTAATGGAGCAAGAGGCCTGGTTGATATATATATGTATATGTTCCTTCGCTTTTAATTAACCTTGTGTCATTTGTATTGTCAACTAAAGTATTGAATATGATCAGAAATTTTACTTTAATACAAATCTAGATCGAAAAAGAAATATAGTCGAGCGTATCGTTAACACTGACAGTGGTTGATTTTATCACAAGGATCCGTCACGAACGCGAGATAAGGGC
Organism: Lamproptera curius; assembly: GCA_029286875.1. Lineage (NCBI taxonomy): Eukaryota > Metazoa > Arthropoda > Insecta > Lepidoptera > Papilionidae > Lamproptera > Lamproptera curius. The sequence continues at coordinate 22,456 of JAGSMT010000132.1, read as the reverse complement.
AGAACGGACACACAATGTCAATTAGGACGTGCATGCAACTCGATTGTTAAAGAAATATTTCGCGTGACAATTGACGTGACCAATTCTCCACATATAACATTCAGGACCTATTTGATAGAAACATAAGACTAGACTAACTAGAGACTAAAGTAATGAAGACCCTGTAAACCAAGCCATTTTAACTAACAGTGAGTTTTCAAAGCACAAATTAAAGGAACCCTAAAATGGTCTAAAATAGGTTGTGCTTTTCAAATATGTAGATTCTATCACGGTGCTTGTTTCATCGTATACAAATGCAACTTTAAAGATAATAGATACTGTAAAATTGCACTTGATGCTTGATAAAATTAGATTCCATACATAATGTACACGATGAAATCTTACTACTAAGTAGTCAACCTCAAGTACTTACACACTGACAATTGTCATAACTTTTGAATCAAGTGTATGGAATTCTGTCAGAAATCCGGTCCTGATTCTTACAATTTATTCTATCGAAGCAGTTAAATAAAATTGAACTCTAATCTAGTGAATATAGAAAATAAAATCGATCACACATTAAAAATTACTAATCCCATGCAAAAGGACATCCGGAGTGCTTAGTAACCGATATCGCTGCAAGCTGCCACCCTTTCATTGGACGTTTACTACAAAATCCATCTAATTTTATGAGTACTAGGGTTCAGATTTGCTAAATCACTTCGTGTGACGTCAATCCAGGCGTGGCCCCATACCGTACCTATGATTACGCCATACAAATAAGTCGGTGATCGGCGCTCGCAGAACCGCTGCTATCTACTGATAAGGAAACCGTTAAATCATATTTTTACATCGCCACTAACCTGTCAGAGGTTCTCAACTTTTTGTAACACTGCTATAAATATTCACACCTTTATATTCATAAATTTGTTATAAAATTTAACTTTTACTCATATTTACTTTAAATTGATGCATCCAAAGTTACAGCTTGTAAAATATCTAGGTCACAGGACCGATCCTGTGGCCATTGACCATGGGAAGGGTTCGACACTCCATATATAATTTTAAATAGTTGTAAAGTAATAAAAAACGATAAATTCTGTAAAATCTGTATTTTGTGAAAATTATTTCGTTTCGTTTGTATTCAGTCAAATAAATTTCATGCATGCATTTATATTTTTATAATGTAGAGCTAAAAGTATATTTGTTTATATTTAAAACCACGCGAAACTAAAGTAGCTGGTGCTTGCATTTTAATATTACAGAGCTGCTCAACACTTTTATTAGACAGTGCTAGAGTTAGTAGGTATAAAGTCAAATAGGAACGGATCGGTAATAAAAACCTTTTCAAATATATATAAGACCTTATGAAATAGGCTAATTAACATCGTAAGAATAATTCGTATTTCGACTATGGCAATGAACAACCTAATTTAACGTAAAAAATAATGTTAACTTAAAACACCTAAATGCGGCTCTTCAAAGCTTACTATTTTATTGTTCAAAGATCAATAAGATAAGACCCTTTCCAGATACATTATAATGCAGACACGTTAAATAACAGAGGTCATCAATCATCGATGAAATCCACGAATTGTTAAAATTCATTCAAGTTGTTTTTGAGAAAATCTACTGATTCATCAAATTACTTCATAAAACATTACGATTTCTTAGTACTTTATCAGATATAGACTATTATTCGTCATACTGATGTAAGCGAATAATTTAAACAATACATATACCTATACCCTATTAAATGTTTTGTTGTATCGTGGATAACATTTTTCTTTTAAAGTATACATATATAAAAAAGGGAACAAAACAGGTCCTAATACAGTACCTTGTGTGACCCGAACCGTTATTATGAATTATTTAGCCGCAACGTTATCAGGTTTATTATCACGAAACTGTATCGCACACCTTTACACTGAATTTCGAAATATTGATAAGATACCGGCCGCGAACACTATGCGGCAGTTTTAAATGTGGTTTACACACTGTTTCTGCTTATCGAATGCTTCAGTTGAGTTTGCTGTTGAAGTGATAGCTTTGAAACGGGCGTGGTGCTAGGACAAAAGTCCTGTTGTGATCTTAAGTGGATGAAGTGACAGAGAATGGGCTACAAAGAGTTTTTAATCGTTCTTTTGGCAGTTAGCTGTGCGGCGGCCCAAACTTGTAAGTTATATAAGAATTTTATATGAATACAGGTGTGATAAGATAAATAACTTTTGCCGATTTTGAAGTCCTTTTCAAGATTATTCGTATAATGATCAGTTACGAGAAAAATTAATGTAATATAATCCAAACCTGCTAATATAACTAAGGTACTTGAAATATAGTTTTATGTGCAACCACCTTACTACTTAATATTACTGGAATATGAAAAGACTTTTAAACTTCTTACTTAAGTTAAGTTTTCCTATATTTAACTCTACAATTCGTGATTCATTAGGCGTCTTATCTTTACTTTAAATATTAGCTTCTTATCTATAAGGTAAATATTATCTCTAACAAAATGTTACAAAAACCCTGTTATTTTCCCTTCACTTTACTGTAATTGATCCCAATTAATATTATTTCGCTAGGAGAATAAACTTTAAATACCTGTTGATAACTAATGGATTGTGGACTATTTCTTCCCAAGGGTACGATAAATAATATGAGTCACTATGCAAATATTGTCTATCGCTTATCAATGATGATAGAGGAACTTATTATGCAGCAAAATATTGTATCTCTATCTTTAATTAAACATTATTTTTAGTCGTAAAAATACTGAAGAATCCGGATATCATAACTAATCCTATCCAGATTACCATAAAGCGTGGATGAATGGAGGTGCCATAGCTTTATGTTAACACTAGTTCCTGCATTTCAAACTGGACGTTATGATTTCGAATCCTGTAGGGGAAACTCTGTGTCCTCACTGTTTTCCAGTTAGAGCGGTATGGGCCGATCAACCAACTGCATAAAATTTGACGATTCATGTGTCGGATGGCCATGTAAACAAGTTGACTTTATTACAAAGACCATCCTAGTTCTGATGCACTAAGTAAAACTGTATCTGGTGATACTGAGTGAATTATAAGCGGATCTTTGCAAAGGTTGAGTAATTGTCGCATACCGTGTACTTTAAACTCAATAGTTTTTGTAGGAAACAAACTGTGAGCAATGGGTATACCTAAAATAGTAAGGTTTATAACGGGAAAATGGCGGCCAAACTTATTGCAATCTTTTTGGTTGAACATCGTGTACCATTTAAAGGTTGACACCAGTCCACCGATGATACTATAATCTCTGGCCCAGATATGGATATGTATACTAATATATAACGCTTATCAGCGATGAAGATACTGTCGATGTACAGTTCAAAATCAAATGGTGTTGATAAAATTAACAGACATTTAAAAAAATACTACACATGATTTTTTTGTAGTATTTCCAACAATTAGGTCCTCTCCAGGACCGTGGTCTGCCCATCACAACCTATACCATTAAATAAAATTAGAGCATCTTTTTGTAATATTAAAATATCCGTTTTTAAATAAGTCATCATCAGCCTAGATAGTCCACTGCTGGACATAGACCTCCCCCAATACACCCATATCCATTAGGGGGTTTTAGACCGTATCCCACTACGCTGGTCCAATGCGGGTTGGTGGGTGGACCGACTTTTTACATGCCCATCCGACGCATGGATCATCTTACCTTTCAGACAATTGGGTGATCGGCCCAAATTGCCCTAACCAACTAGGAATCAACAATAAAAATTTGTTGAGTCCCCGCAGGATTCGAACCCACGACCTCCGGTTTCTAAAGCATACGCCCATACCACTAGGCTACGGAGTCAGTTGCCGTTGTTACTCAAGGATAACATAGCTTTCTTGTAGTGCAAGAATATTTCAAATCAGTTCAGTAGTTTTAGATCCTATTCTTATCAAACAAATTAACAAGTATTCATTTACATTTTAGTTATATGCGTGATGATAAAATTAATCGCATATGAAAGTAGAAGTTAACCGCGACTTTGTCCGCGTGTAATAGATAATGGCCTCGAGTTGTATAGAAGTATACCGTATACCAGCTTTTATTGTCTGCGCCTACTCATTTATTCATTTATTTCCACTTTATGTGCACAGTAAGGGTACAAAGCCGGCTTAATGTCAATGGCATTGTCAGCCAGTCAACCTTTGGATGATTTAGAGAATAAGTAGGTGGCGTGCAAGGTATAAGCAAAGAGGTACAGACAATACAACTAATACAAAACACTGTTGAAAAAAATAATAATAAATTTAATAGTGTATTTTCTTTGTATACATATCATCATCATCATCATCATCATCAGCCTGTGTCAGTCCACTGCTAGACATAGGCCTCCCCTAATGCACGCCACCGCTTCCGATCTTCGGCTATTCTCATCCAGCCCACACCGGCCACTTTGCGAATGTCGTCACTCCATCTTGCCGCAGGGCGTCTTACACTACGTTTGCCGAGTATACATATAAGTACACATATATATAGATATATATTCATTGATAAAAAAATATGTTTACATAAACAAAATAATGATAATAATATAAATAAAAAATAAAATAATATACATACAATGCATGTGTAGTTACAAACCATTGATCAGCTTCAGCCTTTGGTTTGATTTCAACACGAGTTTTAGCCATGCTGATTATGCCTATCATTAGACTAAAAGTTTTTTGGTTTTTGCTTCGACGATGACGAATTTCCATATTGACTTTCATCCCCATTTCAATCAACAAATCCCTTAGTTTATCCCCGTACAGCGTAAAACTACAAATCTGCTACAAAAACGCTTATTATGGCTCGTTTTTAGCAATTAGACACTACATTTCATCGTTCTGTGTTCATCAGAGATGACTTCCATGTAAACTTTCATCCCCCATTGCAACCCTTTCGACCATTCTCGGAGACTATTCTACGTACTTAATTTTACCGAAATCGGTTCTATGGTTTATGGACAGACATATAGATATACAGAGTTACTTTCACATTTATAATATTTATATGGATTTTATAAAATATACTTCTGGACAAATAACACATCATCTAGTCCCAAACTAAGCAAATCTTGTACTATGGAAACTGTATAACTGATAAATACATAAACTGACTATAAAGACACAAACGACACAAACGCCCAGACACGAGAAAGACACTATGTTCATCACACAATATTTTTTCCCGGTAGTCGGGTAATCGAACCACACCATTTAGCACAACAGTCAGGGTCACTAACCACTACGCCAAGCGGATCGTCGCAAGTAATAGTAAGACAAAGAGAAACTCTATGATATTGTTTATTTAAATATTCAATCACTAATATATTCTTTACCCAAGGGGATATCAAATATCTATACTGACATTCTAAAGCGGAAAGATTTGAATGTTTGTGTGTATGCTTGCAATAATTAAACTCAAAAAATACAGTGCTGATTTTAAAAATTCTTTCACTATTAGAAATCGACATTCACCTTCATTAACATAAGCTACTCTACGGAAAATCCGGTTCAGAAGTTAAATAAAACATAGACAGAGCCGTGGTTGGACTGCTAGTATATAATATAACATTGAATGAAACATTGTAAGGTTTTTAGTACCTTTTTGTTTGTGGGTTTGTAGATCGGTGATAATCTATATATATATATCTATATATATATAAGATATTCCCTGCTATATATTGACTCATCACGATATCTCTGGAACCATAAGGCGTAGCGACTTGAAATTTGGTAGGAATATTCCTTTCGCCGAGTAGAGGTCAGCTAAGATTTTACGAAATACCACCCATAAGGGGGGTTGAGGGGTTGCTAGTTTACCTATAAGATGGCTAATAGGGATAAAATACTATGTTGCTATTGATATTTCGAATATAAATTCTATTATTTATCTTATGGCTCTGGGACATGAAATTCAGATTTTTTCTTCTATGGAGTTAAAACAACATGTGATAAGCTTTCGTAATGTTGCCTAAAATACTCAAGTATATCGTCTAACTAAATATGATGATGGAAATGTTTTCTTTGTTTATATCAAATAAGCAGACATATTTTTAGAATCGATTAAACTGAATCAATGTATTTAAAGTTACTCAGAATACATCCAATCAAAAGAATATAGCCAACGCTTCGATTTCCTTTCGCGTAAGTATATTTAAATTTACACTTAACTAATGAGAAGCTCAATAAATTGCAATTTTAGTATTCAAAATAAAGCAATACTTGCTTTACTTTATGATATATATCTTAAAGTGATATTTATTATACTAAATAACTAAGACATTTTGGACATTTTTGTGGTCAATAAAGAGCTCAGTCGAGTTTTACTCGGCTTTCGTCAAGTTCTTATTTGATTTGTTATAGTTTACTTGGGTAAATTTTTAAAATTATTCCGTAGCCTAGTGGTAAGGGCGTGTGCTTTATAAACTGGAGTTCGTGGGTTTTAATCTTGCGGGGACAACAAATTTTCATTGTTGTTTCGTAGTTGATTAGGGCTATTTGGGCCGATCACCAATTGTCTAAAAAGTAAGATGATCCATGCGTCGGATGGGCATATAAAAAATAGGTCCACCCACCAACCCGCATTGGACCAGCTTGGATACGGTCCGAAACCCTTCAAATAAAGAAGGCGTGTATTAGGGAGGCCTATGTCCAGTAGTGGAATAACACAGGCTGATGATAATAATAATAAATAATAATAATAACAATAAACCAATAGCAACGATGGTGTTGTTTTGAGTCGACTGTCACTCAGTGATTGACATTTCGAAAAAGAACGTTAGATGTAAGACACTCCCTCGTTGCCATGGTTACTTTGTTTACATCAATTCTTACGCTAATTTGGATAAACTATAGTGTAATTTATTGTCTTATGTTTGTTTACAGACAAGGTTTGCGTGTCTAATTCAAATCCGGTGCTCTGTCAAAGCTTGGACAAAGATGGCAGCCAGGCAGTCTGTGAGTCAATGGAGTCGAGGTGTGTGTGACAATTTTCCTAGCACTTACAATAATAACACAGTGATAAAATAATTTTATATAGCTCTTGATAGGGGTCATAATTTTTGTATTATTTGAATTGATATCTATTTTATTCTTCTAATTGGGTCTACTACTTATGGTTGTAAAGGTCAGTTGTTAAGTAAATTTAGTGCTCCTTGTTTGTTTAGAAATGACAATCAAATATTAACTTCAATTATTGCTACAAAAATTAAAAAGATATTTGTACATTGCTACTTACAAATCAAATTACTATTATTGTAGTGATAATTAATATTAAATTTGAGTTAATTATAATACTTCATTAGGAGTCGATTCCTCTTTAAATATTATAATTAAGTCAAACAACTAACTTAGGGCTCCAAGACGACAGCAGGATTAAAAGTTTTAAATAATTTCAGGATCGATTGCGCTTTAAAGCTAACCCGAAATGCTGCAGACCTTGGAGTTTTCTCCGAAGAAGAGATGATGCTGCTATCCCAGCAGCAGCCCAACGACAATAGAGTGGTTGCCACTATCAGGGATGTTAATAGACAAGGTGATTGTTTCTTTATGTTTTTCTAAGACCAAGATATAGCATGATATTTTTGTATAGCAACCCCAGACGACTCGCCCTATTCTATAGCAGTTATAAATAAGTTGGAAAGTTGAACATGTCTGATTCATAAACTAATGGCCATAATTCTTTGACCAAATATTGGAATAATATTGAGGTTGGAAACCAATTGAAACGCTTTTCGTAAACATCCAATAGAGATGGTGTCCTACTTCCACCTAGTCAGTTTCCGTTTAAAGAAAACGTATCCAACCCTTTCTTTAACCGGAAACTGACGAGATGAAACGCTCATCACCATCACCATCAGCCTATGTCAGTCCACTGCTGGACATCGGCCTCCCCTAATGCACGCCAACGCTGTGTAAACGTCATTACTTAGTAAACGCATAACATCCGTTGTCTCAAGATGACGTACGGACTTGTGTCTTAGGCTGCATTTGTAATCACGTCATTTACGATCGGGATAATCCTACCATACAGAAAAAGAGTTCTCGTCCCCTGTTATCTTGCAATCATTAACAAGACTGTTTGTAAATGCAATTTTATTAACCAAATCACAATTTTTAGAGCCCTACGCCTTTGAAACCGTCGCTGTCGTGTCCAGCACCCATAACGGAGGCCTAGAAGGTTTGGCCGGAGGGAAATACTGCCACCCTGGCTTCGATGAGTCCGAAGTACGCTGGTCTCCAAGAGTGCTGAAGGCTCTGGAACGAGCCGTAAGTGATTTTCCATCATCATCATTCATCATTATCAGCCTGTGATAGTCCACTGCTGGACATAGGCCTCCCCTAATATACCCCTATCCATTAGGGTTTTAGACCGTATCTCACCACGCTATTCGAATGCGGGTTGGTGGTTAAGTGATTTTTGATAGTCCTTACTTATTAAAATGCTGGTAACCGGGTATATATAAAATAAAATAAAGATTTTTCTATACACATAAAATATTTTGACTTATAGAAAGGTCAATTACTCCGTTTGGATATCTATAAATGGAAATTTTTCAAACTTTATGAAATTGTCTACAAGTTTCTGCTTGATGAACGAACAAAATCTTATGCTCATACAAACCGAAAGTTAAGTAAATGATGGACGCTCACTTTGAAAGGCATAAATGTTTCCTTGAACTCTATCACTCAAATACTTTTAAGGTGGCACTTCATGTATCACTGCCCCGGTCCTGAAGTTGCCCAAAAAACCGCCGAGGAGTTGGAGGTGGAGAAGCTGAGCCAGTTCTTCAGCAGCGCCTGCCGACCTGGCCCCTGGAGTGCTAACGCCACAGTCGACGAGCGCCTGAGTAAGAACATCACTTTTTGTCCTTGACAATTCACTGCAATTTTATGTTTATAATGCTCATGATAGCTCACAAAATTATTACACGACAGATCTTGAGTAATATTTTAGTACAGTTATCAGTTCATTGTGTTGTTTGTCAAAATGTCGTGTTTTAACATATATTAAAAAATTTGACAAAATCCTCTACATCTCATCTTGATGGTGATCAATGGACGTACAGAGGCCCATATTCTCAACATATACAAGTTATGTGAGGCCAAATTGACTAACCTCACAAAAAGCCAGGAAATTTTACTAACGACATGTTAATAGGACCAGTTTACAACTAACACTCTTATTTCATATCAATAAATTAACCAACTAACGGTAATCCACACATTTGAAAAAACAAACTCATAAAACTCTGTATTGAATCAAACTAGACTTCTGTGACGCAATCACAGAGCTCTACACTCGCTACGCTCTGCGGTGAGTGGTTGTTCCAGCTACACCATCGATATGGGAGTGAGCAATCTCTGGTGTCTCTAACAACAACCGCCACATCCAGGCCCTTGAGTGCCTTCGTAGCACCGGTAATGGGACCGTGGCTTATGCCGCTTGGCTGCACGTCAAGGAATTCTTCCAGGTAAGACATAATCACTAACAGTAATAGCGTACACCTCAATATATTTCTTGCAACAATTCCAATGTTTAACAGTATTTCTATGACTTTAGTGAAAATATTTTTTAGTAGCTTTACGTATAAATGTAACAAACATTGATACATTTTTACATATATGCACGTCTTCTATGTGAATTAGGTAAAAATAATTTATACTCGCTTAATACGCTACATTGTAATGGTCCTCCAGGTCCAAAAATTATAATTAATTTTATCTAGTAAAAATCAAATATCTCTTAGCATTTACTAATATCTAAAACATCCATACGGCCGATAATTTAAGTCAAAGTCAAAGTCCAATATCTTTATTCAATATGGAAGCATTACACTTTCTTATTGATTGTCAAATAAACTACCACCGGTTTGGAAATGGAAGCTTCTAACCTGAGAAGAACCGGAGTAAGAAACTCAGCGGGACTTAAAGAAAAGTGAATGAAAAATCTAAGCTAATTCTCTTCTATCTCTTCTCAGATTCGCAACCCACAAGATGCAGCGAGTTTCTCCATTATGTGCGAAGATGGAACCCTTCGTGCTCTTACTGAGGACGTATTAAACGGGCTCTCTTCCCCTTGCGCATTTGTACGTCAACCATGGAGTGCGATCGTTGCTTCTTCGTAAGTTTTGTTTTAAGGAACTTAAAATAATTTTTTTTTTTAAACGCTTTGTTTCATGTGGTTATTAAAGAAATGAAGAAGTTAGTCCTTCTAACTCTGCCTGTTAATAATTACAAAACAGGCAAGCAGCTCCTATGGAACAAAGTGGTGTTACATCTAGCGTATTGAGTGCCACTTGTACGCAGAAATGAGCGCAGCACAGTTTTTTTTACATGCTCCTCCAACGCATGTTTATTTTCTTAATTGACAGGCAATAGAATGATCAGCACCCCGCATTGCCCCAACCAACTAGGAAACCACAATGAAAAATACTTGAGTCCCCGCATGATTCTAAACCGCGACCTCCGTTAATGTCCGAACCGTTAAGACTAAGCAATGAAGCAGAAACTGGAAACTGTACCCTTATTATAAACGGGCTGCTCTAATGTCTATTTGTAGGGCTAATGCCGCCGCGGTCCAGACCAGCTTGAGGACATGGTGGCCGAATGGTGCCAACCCTGGTGGCAACACCTGGCAGGCGGTTCTGTTCAGTGGAATAGTTGGAGGCACCAACGCGAGGGTCTTCTTCGAGGATGCGCTACCATCGCCGGCGAATTACACCGCTGAAAGTAAGTCTATTAATCTCCTTTGTTTTGTCAACACTGACCGTCTATGTAGCTAATCAGTAGCCTGTCGTAATTATAAGTAAATGGTAATATTTCAAATCATAATTCAGAGTACCTAAAGCGCATAGACCTAAACTCATAATAACTTTGGTAAGTAGTTAGTGTACAAGAAGAAATAGCTATACTGCAAGCTGTATATTCATTAACAGATTGGAGGTCAAGGATACAAATCTCACAGGATGATAATGATGAACCTAGTGTTTTTAGGACCAGATTGCAATAAGTGGCACGTGGTCATTCCCGACTATTAAGAGATTCATCATCATCATCATCATCATCAGCCTCTGATAGTCCACTGCTGGACATAGGCCTCTCCTAATACACCCCTATCCATTAGGGGGTTTGGACCGTACCCTACCATGCTGGTCCAACGCGGGTTGGTGGGTGGACCGACTTTTTGCATGCCCATCCGACGCGTGGATCATCTTACTTTTCAAACAATTGGGTGATCGGCCCAAATTGTCCTAACCAACTAGGAAACAACAATGAAAATTTGTTGAGTCCCCGCAGGATTCGAACCCACGACCTCCGTTTTTTAAAGCACACGCCCATAGCACTAGGCTACGGAGGCAGTCATTAAGAGATTATACAGATATTATTTTTACAGGAGTTAGGTCTTATTTCACAAGGTACCGTCTGCGGTAGGAACTCCGTGGTGCATGCTTCTGCCGCGAATAAGTAGAGTGAAAACACTACTGTTTCCTTTCTGGAGGGCACTGTTGCCATCGTGATCACTGAGTACACAAGACATAACGTGTCATGTCATGTTGTTTTAATTTTAGGCAAGGCAGATGTCACTTACTACCAGGAGAACGTGTAAACCTCCTGCTTGTCTCATCCTTTTAAACAGCAAATAAAACACTAATTGAAACTAAATAAGTTTCATTGTACAATATTAGGACAAAAGAAGAGCGCTTAAAAGATATTTGTTGCTTTAGAAGCCGCTTCCAGGCATTTGTATTAAAATCCTTAATCCGTTTTGAAGTTCCTGGAGGTCTATTAAAACCATTTTATCTACGACGAAGATCCCGAATATCTATTACAAAGAACGCTTTATCCCCCAGTTCGCAACATAACCAGCGTGGACGCGACCGCCTCATGCCTCCCCGCCCGTCGCTGGTGCACAATCTCCGCCAATGAGCACACGAAGTGCCTCTGGCTAAGAACAGCTGCCTACACCCTCGGGATCGAACCCACTATCTCCTGCCAGCAGAGGGCGAACGTGTTCGAATGCCTGCAGGACATGAAGGACGACCGCGCGGACTTCATTGCAACTCCCGCGAACTATGGATATATTTCTAGGCAGTGAGTAATAAACTGAAAATGTTTTCTTGTTTTTTACACGAACACTAAAAATGGACAATTTATTCAACTTTATTTGAAACTTAGCTACTAGATTTAATGTTGTATATTTTAGCATGAATGATTTATTGAAATTAAAGACATTTTGTGGCTATTTTAAGCCTTTAGTTAGTTTTCAAGGATTTTTATTCTTTTCCACTAATAAACCCAGTCTTGTTACTACAATATTGGAGCTTTGTGATAAAATAAGAGTTATCAAAATCGGTGCAGCAGAGTCCTTAATACAAAAAATATACAAATATACGGATCGTGCCTCTATATGATATTAGGATAAATTAGACGGATACGACAATTGTCCTAGCGCTACTGTTTCTAAATAAACGCAATAAATCCAGTGAAAGTAGGTGAAGTTCAAAGACTGATATATTTATAAATAAACACCATCATATTTAGGTTTCTATTCATACTGCACATAGGCAATTATTATACGTTCATATCTATAATCAGAAAACCAAATCATTGTCAACCAAAACGTCGAAAACATTTAAGGCATATTCTCAAAAAATACCTTTGCCTTTCACAATTTCGAAAGCCATCTGACGCCAATATCCAAGTATACAACTAAATAACCTCCAAATAAGTCTCTTAACAGATTATAACTCACAAAGTGTGAAATCCTTTACCGTAAAGGCTGTATTACTCTGGAACTCCTTATCTAATTATCTATTTAAGCGTTTGATTCGAAGTTATTATTTAGAGGATGAGACCAGGTGAATTATATACTTGGTTTTATTATTCGATATCCCACAATTATATAGTTAGTGTTTGACATATGTGTGCGTGTGTGTGTGTATATGAATGTCATATACATAATGTGTTGTAAGAATATATATACATTTATGAATATATATATGTATATATGTAGATTAATTTTATATATTTGTGTGTATTTATATAAATATATATGTATTTATGTTCAAGTAAAATATTTTAAGAATAAATGTAAATGCATTTAGCTACCTTTAATATTTATTGTACCCTTAGTAATTTTGCACCACGCCCCGGGTTGAATGCTAGAGAATGCCCTGTGGCATTAAGCCGCCTCTTGTAAAACTTATTGTAAGGTTTGCAATAAAGAATAAATGAATAAAATAAAACGCACATCCCACAGGAACTACCAACTGTCCGCTCTGAAACTGGTCCAGAACACGAGAAGCAACCCTGCTGCTTTCTCGCGTGTCGCCGCTTTAGTGAAGAACACCACTCAAAACGAGATCACACGCTTCGAGAACATGAAAGGCGGCAAAGCCTGCTTCCCGGAGTTCGGTGGAATCGGTAAGTTATGTATCTAAGCAACGTGATTTTTGGTTAAGTACGAAGATTATACACGCCAGTTTCAGTATTGACAGCCAGTTTCATTTCAAAATGTAGTATACGAAACATTAAATAAAAATAATAAAAACTGAAAGGGTTACGAGCGCTTACAATCGTTATTACTTGCACAATTGTCTCCACATAAATTTAAGTACGAACATTATACACGCCAACAAGAGTTTCACGTCAAAATTTAGTATACGAAACATATGTCAAGGTAGGTTAATCAAATTAGAGCACTATAAATCGTATTTTTTTTTCTTGTCGAGGTCAGAAAACCATCCAAAAATATCTACACTGCTACTGCATCTATCACAAATAATAATACTAATTAATATTTTACTTCCAGCATACGTATCTTTCGTGAATGCAGCGCAGCAACGTGGAGTCCTCAGTCAGAGTGAATGCGATTACGCAAAGGCTGTAGGGGAGTTCTTCGGAGGAACCTGTGCCCCTGGAGCTATTGATGCTACACACGCTTTAGGAGATTCTTCGGTAAGGAGTTGACTTTGTTATCGCATAAAAAATTTGTTGCCTGTAAAATCGGTATGCAGGCGAAAGTTATACGTGATAACGTCTTTCAGTGGTAGAATGATTGTAATGTTATATATACGAATTATTCATTCGTATCGTGTTGGACGAAGGATAAAACAATAAAAACAATTCAGAAAATTCAAATAACAAATTAGACGCTCGGGTGTCTCTTACACCCAAGCGCCGCAAGCGACGCAAGGCATGAACCGGTAAGAATGCCCCTCTTCCTCTTTCTCTCTGTCTCTCTTACACTTCAGCAGATCAACTGCGCACGAGTAAGAGAAACGCGTGCCTCTCAGTTTTTCGTTACGTGAACGGCGCTGTGACACAGTTTTCGAGAATGCCTCCCTATCTTGAACCAATTTATGAAACGTTGTCACGTCAATAATACTACGAAATAAATGTATTTACAAACCGGTGGTCAATTTTTATTGTTTATAAATAGTCTTGAATTACTTCGAAGACTCTTTTCATCTGTCCGCTTCACTCCCTCTTTGTCACTCCCGTTATTTCATGCTTCTTCCTGTAGGCAATGGTACTGAGCTGTTCATGAAGTGGGAAAAGAATATTCTTTATTCTTCTTCTCCTAGTTCTGTCACTGTGCATAATTGCATGCTTTTTATGTCCAACGTCACAAGAGTAGAAAATCGGACTGACAGACATAACAGCTTCTATGTCTTGGAATCCTAGTTCATATTAAGGTCAAGCTAAGCTAGTGTATGCTTTGAAAAGCCTTTTTAACATAAAGACGTTAGAAGACTTACCAAAATATTCGAAGCGGTTGACGATTCCCGTTTGCAGCAGTAACTTACGTGCAAACATTTATTGTTGAATAAAATGTACAAATTAAAACTAATGAGTCGAACATAATTATTCACATACAATATTTCGAGACCGTACTTTGATTAGTTAACTTTGGTAAAAGGAATAGTATCCTATTTATCAATTTAATAGCAGAATATTGCAGCACACAAAGTGTTGATGAAACTATTATCATCATCATCAGCCTGTGCTAGTCCACTGCAGGACTTAGGCCTCCCCTAATGCATGCCTTCTTAATTAAGGTGTTTTTGTTTACCGTATCCCATCGCGCTGGTCCAATGCGGGTAGGTGGGTGGACCGACGCATGGATCATCTTACTTTCCAGACAATTGGTGATCGGCCCAAATTGCCCTAACCAATCAGAAACAACTATAGCACAAAGTCGTTTCCCCGCGGAATCGAACCCACGAGACCCGCTTTATCAAGCAAGGCCAATACCGCTAGACCACGGAGGGGTCTATAATCAATTATTAAATATTATTTATAACATTACAGAGTTTTGACGCAAGCACGCTGTGTTCCGTTTGCAAGCCGGCGGTTACGACAGACTCCCCTAACGGCACTAACTGTAAGTAATGGTTAACTATCACCTACTTTTATGAGCTATTATTGGTTAAAACTTTCTAAAAGATAAAGCCTCCACACTGTATGAAATAAAGAGGCTTTTGTCTCTTTCTAATCGATGGACCAAGCCGGTAAATGTCATTCACAGACCCTTACAGCATCACATGTCCAAGGACTTAAGTATGAATTTTAACTCAAAGTCACAACGTTTCTTTACATGATTTTATGAGTAAGGCATGATTATACTCTCAATACGTTTTAATACAATTGTTCATGTAATACTTTCTGTTTCTTAAGCGAATATTATACATGGTAAATAAAACAGTTTTTAAATACCTTCTCAATCGTATGGATCCTAGGTAGGGTTTACAACCTCAGGTATAATGTGAAATAATTGTAGAGTAATTAAAAATTGTTAATATGTTTGTTCATATTTCCAGTCACCTGCGCCTGGGACTACACTAACCAGTATTTTGGCAACAACGGCTCCTTGGCATGTTTGGCAGACCCCGAGACGGACGTGGCGTTCGTCGAAATGCAAAATATTGATAGTAAGCTATATCCCGCTACACCAGAGCTAGATTAGACTCGAAAGTATGAAAATAATGTACTTTAGGGTACAAAAGCAAAGAAGCTACGTCCTACGTATGGTTTTTGGTCATCTGTCACTTGTGAGAGACATGTCATTGACAAATAAACAATAAGAACATTTAATAAAAATGTTAAATAATTGAAATCAAGTCTTACTTACTAAAACTTGCTAGGATGGATATTTGTTACCCGTTCTCACTAAACTCTCACGCTTTTATCTATCTATAAAAATATGTTTTCATCATCATCATTATGAAGCGTTTTTCATTGTTCTGTCTATTGCAAGCATAAACTTAAAAATATAATAGTTGCAAATCAATCGTAAAGCACTGACATTTTATAATAACTGCCAAAGATGGTCTTGATAACCGGGACCAACTTTTTACACGTCCATCCGACACGTGTATTCATCATACTTTTCAGAGAATAGGGCAATCGGCCAGCATTATCCTATACTGCCTCGGTAGCCTAGTGGTATTGGCGTTTGCCTTAGAAACCGGAGGTCGTGGGTTCGAATCCTGCGGGACTCAACAAATTTTCGTTGTTGTTTCCTAGTTGGTTAGGACAGTTTGGGCCGATCTACCAATTGTCTGAAAAGTAAGATGATCCATGCGTCGGATGGGCATGTAAAAGGCGGTCCCCACCAACCCGCATTGGACCAGCGTGGTGGATCGGTCCAAAACCCCTAATGGATAGGGTGTATTAGGAGAGTCTATGTCCAGCAGAGGACTATCAAAGGCTGATGATGATGATGATTATCCTATACTAACCAGGAAACATCGCTAATACAAAGTTGTTTAATTCATACATTTCTACATTTACTTCTAAGACCCAACAGCCAACAGACGTTACCCTGCACGATATTTCAAGCGATTAGTATAATTAATAAAGTATGAAATTATAGCCGTATAATAAAATATTTTATATTATTTTATTAAACGTCTATAATTTCATACTTTATTAATATATTTAGTGACTGCAGGGCCACTTGACAAGCTTATTTATGAACACACACACACACACACACAAATAAAATCATTCAAATCGGTCCACCGTTAAAGAATCTCTGTCCCCACACGTACAGAAGAATTATATGTTTAAACATTAACCATACATGTACGTTTGTACTCAAATTCAGACACTAGCTGTATAGTTGGTAAAAATTATCAATGTGCCTCATTCTCAGGATTGTTTACGACTCTTGGACTGAGACCGACCGACTACAGGGCGCTGTGCCTAAACAACACTTTGGCTGCTGAGCCTGGAATCAATATTGACCAAGGGTGTCTTCTATCGTACGTGGTGGACTCCGAAGTGCTTGGAGGAGGTAAGTTATAATTACATCTACGGTCTCTTGGAATCTTGCATGTATGAAGGTAAAATTATGAATAAATATTACATTATTTAGGTCAGGCTAGTTAATTAGGAATTGAAGTATTAAACAACTCATTTTAAATCCATAACGTCATACGTTGATGTTCTTATAAACGAAGTTTATTATGTTGTTCCAACAATAGGTCAGAAAACAAAGTTAAATAATAATCATTAGATGAAAACCAGTAAAACAAGCTTGCTAACACAGAGCCCTTAATATAATCATCATCATCATCAGCCTGTGATAGTCCACTGCTGGACATAGGCCTCCCCTAATACACCCCTATCCATTAGGGGGTTTTGGACCGTACCCCTTAATATAATAGCATATGTAATTACGTACATCCGTTCCAAGTAAGACATTTATTGATCAAAATAAAGTCTAACGTCAAATATAAACGTCATCGGATATAACTGCTTTTTGGTAGCTGGCCGCCATTTTCTATGCCTTAAATCGCTAAAAACGTTTGACGTTTTGGCGCTTTTTATGACAATCTACCTTGATATAAAATTTTGTTTGGCTAAAATACATGTAGATTTCAGCCTGGGTTTAGTTTAGAAATTGCGTAAAATAATTTGTTGTTTCGTAAGTTAGCCAAAATTAAATAAATTTTTAATTTTTCACACGCATTTCATATAAAATTATACAATACTGTGTTTGAATTTTATTCAAAACAAGAGCGCCGCCCTTTATATTTTTATTCGATTATCGATTGTTTCCGCAACGCATAAAACGAAAGTCATTTTGGGAATCTCTAATCTTTTGTAGCAATAAATATTGCTCTGTTGTTGTAATGTTCGAGTTACATAAGATACTTACACTTGTACAAGTCTTTCCTCTTTATAATATTAGAAGTATAGGTAATAAACCTTAGATCCTAGGTTCGAATCCCGCGGCGAAACAACTTTGTTTTACGTTGTTATTCTGGCTGGTTCGGTCAATATGGACCGATCACCCAATTCTCTGAAAAACAAGATAATTCTTGACTAATTTATCCTTACAATTCAGTTTACCCTTTGCGTTGCGGAGGTCAGTTGCCAGTCGCTCTGCGTAAAAAATGTTATTCAGGTAAATCTGAAAGGATTAGTAACCGCCCCATAATAACTTGGGATAATGGCTAGGTGAAAGACTTAAAGTAAGAGTGAGCATTATTTATGCTAATTATTATAGGAACGACCCATTAAGAAACGCTTTGAGTGTACTCTTCGACAACCTGGACCAATACTTCGGCTACAACGCGGCGACCGGAACTCAACACATCAACCTGGAGATGTACTCACCGTTCGACGGAATAAGCGATCTGTTGTTCAAGGTAATTTTAATAACACATTATTTTATGTATATATATGTGTATATTATAACACCGTATTTTCTTGGAACTTTATTTAATATCAATTCAATCGCATGATGATTACTAGAACGACATTATATTGTTAAAAGTATGCTTGAGTACATTCCAGTCTCCGTTTATTAAAGTACGTGTTTCATTTAGTTCAGCACTAGATGGCGTTGTAGTAAACTATTTTGGGGCTTCCTACGTATTCTCGTGTTTATAATGTTCCAAACTAGTTTAAAACCTTTTGCAATATACTAAGACAGACTTTCTGCATATCTGTCCTGTTTCCAAAAAAACGAATTCCAATATATCGTGGTAAAGTTTTTTTAATTAAAAGCTTAACTACGTTTTTATTAGAGTACTTATTGTTTGAAAATTGTTTAATTGAATAATCTATTTGTTTGATCTTTTAGGATACCGCCGTCGGTCTCTCCGAGCCTTCCAGTTCTACTGCAAACGAAGCAGCTCGCAATTACATGGAGTTGTTCAGCCACTTGGACGCGTGCAGCGTCGCACCCCCTACTCCAGGAATGGCCTCCAGGAACCTCTATTCCCTCTTCACCCTCTTCGTGTTAACTGTCCTAGCTCGGGTTATGGTTTACTAAATTTTTATTACTTAACAAAAGTTACATAATATTTGTATTATGTCTTTGGATTTTATCCTCTTTAACCTACTAAATTCGTTCTTTATCTTTGCCGTTTGTCATTTTTAATCTGTTCTCAAACTTTTGGCGGGATTTGTTATTGACATATAATCACTTATGTGCTTTATGTTTCCGTAAAAACGTTTTATTGTGCTTTTTTCGAAAATAGACAATTATAATTAAAGGCACGTGTATATCGAGATACGTCGTCGTGAAAACTAGGACTGGGCACAAATGTACAATATTTTTTTCCTTTTACAATATGTTCTCTAATGGTTTTTTATTATATTTGACATGTTTGCACCACCGAGAATAATGTAAAAATATACTTTTTAATTTTGCCCTCTACAAATTTATATCCTTTCAAATTGTTTTAATCCTATATAGATAATAATTTGAAGTTTTTAAACGTTTACTTTGCGTGATTTTATATTAAAATATAATTTTACGTGCAATTTATTTCTTAGTTGTGAAATGTGTGCCAACTTTATCTAAGTACCAGTGTGAGCTAGTGTTTATATTTGTATGATTTTCAAAATAAAATGTCTTTTTATTAAAATTGACACGTGCTTTATTTGCCGTTTTCTTACAATTCAAAGGTGGTAATCAGTAATCTTATTGGCTGATAGGAAGCTAAACCACAGTCCGTAAAACCCGTGTTGAATTAATCCCGCAAAGAACGAAAGTTACCGACATAGCGCAAAGGATTAGCTCGTTGAAGTGGCAGTGGACCGGTCCGAAGAACGGATGACCGATGGGCTAATAACGTTCTGGAGGCCACGTTTAAGAAAACGGAGTGTTGATAGACCCCCGACCTGGTGGGATGGTGATCTCCGTGCAGTAGCTGGTTCAAGTTGGCAGCGACTAGCAGGGGATCGGCCATCTTGGCGTTCGTTGAAAACGGCCTATGTCCAGTACTAGACTGATAGAGGCTGATTATGATGATGACTGATAATTTCTCATTCAATTGAATTACTTTAACACTTTAGCAGTAACTCAATCTAAACGGAACGGTTCCTACAATATGTTGGGAGCAAATAACGATGTATTTATTCCTTGCATATCAAATTCAAGTATCTTCATTCGATTTATAAGTATTACACTCGCTTAATAATTGTCAAACACGCTACCACCGGTTCGGGATAGGACGCCTCCGACTTGAGAAAAACCGGATAAAGAAACTCTGCAGGATTTTTTGTCATCTATTGGAACAATCATAAGCTACTAAATATAAGAAACTAAAACATTTGTATTAGTACCATAAGCTTTAGTGATGGTCAACTCGAGTAACGTACTCGAGTTAACTCGAGCCGAATGGTATAGGCGTGTGCTTTAGAAACCGGAGGTCATGGGTTTGAATTCTGCGGGGACTCAAAAAATTTACATTGTTGTTTCCTAGTTGGTTAGAGTAATTTGGGCCGATGACACAATTTTCTGAAAAGTAAGATGATCCATGCGTAAGATGGGCATGTAAAAAATCGGTACACCCACCAACCTGCATTGGACTAGCGGTCCAAAAAACCTCTAAAGGATTGGGTAAATTAGGTGAAGCCTATGTTCAGCAGTGGACTATCACAGGCTGATAATGATGATGATGATGATGATGAATTAATATTGGTTAGATAAACAGGAAATTCTAGCTAAATATACCGTCATCCCATTACCCGAAAGAAGGATAAGACACAGGCAGCTCTCTCCTCCGCAACTCAGCTGATCAGCACAGACAGGAGGATATCATTAATTAAAATAGGTTTTGATACAAAATATTATCAAATTATTGTAGCAAAAACTAATACACTTTACAACGAAGTTTTTGTTAATTACAATATTTATAAAATATGTTTATTTACACTATAGAAATAAATAACAGAGACAGCTGTCTATCGATGCCGCGAAGCAGTAGCATATATGCAATAGGCAGAGTTATATGCCAACATTTATTGGGTAAACGACTCTTCATTCTAAAGAGGACATTTTGACCGACCGGTGCTACTGAAATTGCACCCTATATACAGCCATGTTATTTTTAATTTAATACTGAGATAAAATATTAGCTAGCCCTCGTCACTCCATCTTTAGTGATCTCTATCTTTTAAAAAACCTTTGTAGATAAAAAATAACTTTAAACTTTTTTTCTCTTCCCTTCTCAATATCCCTGTGTGTAATTGTTTTGTTAATTAAGTATTCTAATTAATCTTTGTTTAAATATAATAATTACTACTTATCTGTTTTGTGCTTGTCCCTCAACCAATTAAGTTGCATAGTCTTTGAACTTTACATTTTTCTGCTTCTTTGGCCAATCTCAAATATATACTTTCTGTTTTTCGAACCTATTCTGTTTTATGAATTTGACAGACTCATCAAGATATACTTGATGGAGCCATTATACTGGAAAAAAGAATAGAACAACTCCCAGAAGATGCATTGATTGCTATTGCTTCCTCTCTTCAAACTTCTCGGTCAGATGTTCACAGTCGATACATCAATAGTATCAATAATTGAACATTAATTTACAAGTAGAGAAGGAGTCTCCTTTTTAAAACAAGTAAAAACAGTAATCACTTGATGTTGTGCATTAAATAAAAAGGTGAAAGTCAACAACACAAAATACTTTCAAACAAAAAGAATGAAAACACGCACTTTACAAAGAAGTTTTTATTCAATACAATATTTATAAAATATGCTCCTTTACACTATAGAAATAAATTACAACCATGTCGCCGCACTGAATGGCAACCACATCCAACTCAAACGGCCCCCTTCACAATAAAGTACAAAATGATGCCAACTACACCATCGGCTGAATACAAAATGTTCCCAAACAATGTAACCATGGCATATTGGTTGATAACCATTTGTGGCTGACATGTAGACTTCAATCCACCAATGTATCTTATAACTAAGCATAGTTCTGCTACGGGTTACATTCTTCGAGAACATTCCTATATCAGATTGCTGTAGATTATAAATTTACAATTTAGATGGAACATTTCAAACAGAAAATCCCCTCTTAACATCAAAATAGATTGTTAACACTCAAGAGTAAATACCAGGATTTGAACTCATACCAACCTACTAAGCAAAAGAATACACATGTATAATAAATTTGTCTAATAAC